>JAHSVC010000039.1:1200000-1850000 GCA_021397845.1 Areca catechu | reverse complement strand
ACCGTCACAAGCCTCAGGAAATAATTCTTAATTTAATCGATTCAAGATGTTAGAATTTTACGACCTTTTTTTCATCCAAGAATGAGTACGTCACTTGCCCTTATCTCGCCGGAAAAGATTTGATTCAAGGTCAGAATTTTGCAGCCTTTTTTCATCCAAAGGGGGAGTAACCGTTATGAGCCTCAGAAAATAATTTCGAACCCGTGACCTGTTGATTGTGAGGCGAGTTCCTAACCAACTGGACTACCACTTTGAAACTAAAATTTGAAATTCTAAATAATATGAAACTTAAATAATATAAATGTCAATAGCAAAGACCTCTGGTGTTATAACAGGTCATTAAAATACTAAATAATCCATTCTAAAGCTGTCAACTTTTTCTCTCGTTGTATATGTGATGCAATGGAGGGTTGAAATCATTGTAGCAGTTTTTTTATGACGGCCATTTCCTTAAAACCTTGCTTAGTCACAACAGCCAAATAATGCTCTGATGCCAGCAGGATGTGTCCGGTGTTACCGCCAAAATGCAAGTTGAGAGGACCAGATGAGCTGGCAAATGAGGTATGGTCGGTTGTGCCCAGATGGAATGATCTCCCTTTTTTTTAAAAAAAAAAAAAAAAAAGTGAGAACACCAAAGGTTATCGGGTTTTGTCCGTAAAATTCTCCAATGTTTGCCAGATAAGAATTTGGAAAAACAGTAGAGACCTGAGAGAAAGTACGAGGGCATAAGAGTATGAAAGCATGCATACTTGAAGTTCCTACGAGTGTAGATAATATAGGATGAGTTATCGGGTAAGGTTCCGTTTGGCTAAGTTTTTAAAATGTTAAAAAACATAATAATATAAAATAAGTTATGAAGTAATGCATGGCAAGAATTACATGGCGTGTATCGGTGCACGACCATATATGATGCGTCAGATGGTGCGTTTGGGCTTAACCGTGTAGAACGCGCCTTCATGGACCAAGCTGTAAATAACTTTACGATGTCGTTATTAGAAGCTACATGGCATACTGTCATTGGTTAACTTTATTATCCAGCAAAGATTGGATCAGAAGGGTAGCATCTGGAATTGCGAACAACAAAACGAATCTTTCGGTGCCATGATTGATTCCATGTTGTTAATTAAGAGCTACAAGGCTGGTAGTGCTTTCCGTCCATTACTTTGGCCTCCCACTTTTTGTGGAGAAGATGTGGCTTAACTTTGCCATGACACAAAGCTTGAATGAAAGGCTACCATGCGCTGATGCGCGACCTATTTTGGATATCTATTTTTCATAATTACATCTAAATAGACTGGCAGCTTAGTTTCCAACAGTGCATATATCAAAATTCTTTTTGAGAACAGCATATTATAAAATTTTGTGCATTCAAAAAGCATTTATGTAATTCTTATAGTCACCATAAATTTTAATCTTCCAAAAAAGTTATAGCTGATTCTGTATAAATTGTCTTAAGGATTTGCATGTCAGTAATCACATGTTGATGTTATCCTTCCATTAACGAAAAAGAAGCTTTAATTGATGCAACAATGCGAACCAATCAGGCGGGATACTGGTGCTCCAAAATAGCAGCATTGGTGGTCTGAAATAGCGACAGAACAACAATTTTTTTTTGATGTCTAAATCCTAACATCAATAATGCCATAAAAGCGAGAGCCATTAGTAATGCAGGACACCATTATCTATTTCACCCAGAAATAAAAACGGAAAAAACATTGTGCTTGCACCTAGTTATACGATAGTCATTTGTTTCTTCTGGAAAGCATATGTTACTGCCAAAATCCTGCCCGCATGGGATGGTCTCGAGGGCATTGATCGATCAGCTTGATTTGTGGTAGTAGAAGATGGGGCACCGATTTATCTTAGAAAGTCGTGGATCTGTACAAAGAATATAGAAGGGAAAAGCTGGGATGATTGGCTAGCTCTGGCTGGACACTTAGATGCCTATATCAAATAGGGCTTTAGAAGAACAGTAGTAAAGTGTATAGATTTAGAGTAGCATAGAATATCACCTTATTCAGGTTGACATGTTTTGATCCATCTTTACCTCGATCAGTTTACCTCAGCATTCTCGGACTGGCCTTAGGATTGGCTTTGCGGGACTTTGGCCTTTAGATTGATTTTCACCTCAGTCTTGAACTTGGTAACTCAGCCTCACATTTAGTAGCTCGGCTTTTTAAAATAAGCTTTATGAGCTTGACCTTTAGAGTTTGGGATTTGGGAATTTGGCTATGGACCTCTCACCTTGATCTCTAGCTTAATAGCTTGGTCTTAGTCTTGGTAGTTTGGCATTGGTCATCATCTTGGTCTTGATCATCACCTCAGCCTCAGGCTCGTTTGCTTGGCTAAGGGCTTCTCACCTTGGCCTCCGTCTTTACCTTGATCTCAATCTTCACCTCGGCCTCAAGCTGGACAAGTTGGCCTTGAGCTTGGTGGCTCGGTCCTAGGCTTGGTTGCTTGACCTTAGTCTTCTCATCTTGGCCTTCATCTTGATCTTGATCTTCACCTCGGCCTCAAGCTTGGCAAGTTGACCTTCAGCTTGGTGGCTTGTCCTTGGACATAGTTGCTAGACCACGAGCTTCTCACCTTGGCCTTCATCTTTTCTTTAGCCTCAGGCTTGGCAAGTTGGCCTTAAGTTTGATAGCTCAGCCTTAGGCTTGGTTGTTTAGCTATGGCCTTCTCACCTTGGCCTTTATCTTTATCTTGGCCTTGATCTTCACCTTGACCTTAAGCTTTCAAAGTTAACCTTGGCTTGGTGGCTCAACCTTGATCTTGATTGCTTGGTCACGTGCTTCTCACCTCGGCCTCCATTTTATCTTGGCCTTGATCTTCACCTCGATCTCAGGTTTGGCAAGTCGGCCTTGAGCTTGGTGGCTCAGTCTTGGACTCGGTTGCTCAACCATGGGCTTCTCACTTGAGCCTTAGTCTTCACCTCGGCCTTAGGCATTGCAGGTTGGCCTTGAGCTTGATAGCTTGGTTTTGGGCTTGGTTTCTTAGCCATGGACTTCTCACCTCGGCCTTAGGCTTGGCATGATAGCCTTGAGCTTGGTTGCTAGGCCACGGGCTTCTCACCTCAGCCTGTGTCTTCACCTTAGCCTTGGTTGCTCATAGACCTAATGACTTGCAAGAAAGAAAGGCAGAGTAATGGTGCTAGAGAGCCTCTCAACATGAGAGCTTTAAGTTATGGAAGTTTTTCTTGTTTAGAGCCTGTCCTCTTGGGGTCTCTTAGACCCTATTATGAAGGTGCACGAGTATGGATCTGTTATGATTTGGAGGTAGAAATCAAAGACTTTCTATAACATCCTTCTTTGAGAACGCGTATATGTGATAATCTCTTTCCTTATTTAGATACTCTATTTGAAATTCAAATGTATTTGAAATTGCTTTCCATGTGTCTAACCACGATTTCATGCTATATCATATATCCCCCACTTCCAAGCTTGAGTTGTTTTCTCTGGCTCAGGCGAACGAAGCAATCACATTACTTATTAACCTATTTTATGATTAAAAATTTTTAGTATTATTAAAAATAATTTTGTTGGTGCTCATAGCTTATCACTATTTTTTTCTACTTGTATTTGAGGTCGACTCAGTGAGGCTGAGATGCTTTGAGGAGTAAGCTCTAAGAGACTTGAAATATTTATGATCGGCTTGGATATTTGCCCTCCACTCATTGGTTATTGTTTGATGCATGTCCATCTTGAGTGGTTGAAGTTTGGTTTTAGTTATAATCGCTTCTAGCACATAGAGTTGGCTTTAGCTTGACTCACTTTCGGCATGAAAAGCAAGCTCGACTAGTATTTGGTTTGAGGAGCTACCTTTAGCTTGACTTGTATTTGGTATGAAAAGCATTTCTCAAGGGTCCCTATCAAGGTTATCCCTCTTTTCTCAGTTGGCCGAGATCTTCAATTAGACTTGTTTCAGTATGAGAAGAGTCATTAGAGGGTCATCATGTGGGTTATCCCACTCATCTTGAGTGGCCAAGTTGAGTTTCTGCTCGATTCATTTCAATACAAGGAGTGATATTTTGAGATCCTCTTAACATGTTATCTCTCATTTCAGAGTAGGCTGAGGTTTTGAACTTGACTTATTTGGTACAACGAGTGATGTTTCAAGGGTCCTCTCAATAAGTTATCCCTTACTTCTTGGTTGGTCGAAATCTTGAGCTCAATTGATTCCAGTACAAGGAGCAATGCTTTGAAAGTCCTCTTAAGGGTTTTCTCTTGCTTCTTGGTCAATCAAGATCTTTTGCTCGACTTGTTTTAGTTCGAGAAGCATTTCCTGAGGGTCCTCATATGGGTTATCCCTCTTTCTTTGACTGGCTGAGCTCTTCTGCTCAACTAATTTTAGTACGACAAGTGTTTCCAGAGGGTCCGTATGTAAGTAATCACTTTTTCCTGAATTCTCAATTTTAGCTCAACTCATATTTGGTATAATGAGTGATTTGGCATCTGCTCAAATTTGCTGTAGCTCAATGGGATCCATAGTGGATCCTTTTGCTGCTTTATAATGATTGCTGACCCATAACATTTGGAAAAAATAAAATGGGAAATCACAAGGAAAGCTGGAGGGCCAAGACCCGGCCCTTCATATAGTGCCATTTATTGCTGAAAAATTCAGCTAACTAGTATGGTCTGGAGGGTGTTGATCGATCCGCTTGATTTACAGTAGTAAAAGATGGGGCACCAACCTTTCTTGGAAAGCCATGGATCTGCACATAGGATAAAGAAGGGAAAAGCTGGCAGCTTAGTTTTCAAGAGAGCATATTTCAAAATTCTTTTTGAGAACAACGTATTATAAAATTTTGTGCATCCAGAGAGCATTTATGTAATTCTTATATTCACTACAAATTTTAATATTGCAAAAAACTACTATGGCTGATTCTATATAACTTATATGTCTCGAGGATTTGCATATATGTAATCACATGTTGTCCCTGCATTAACGAAAAAGAAGCTTTAAGTGATGCAACAATGTGAACCAATTAGGTGAAATATTGGTGCTCCAAAATTGAAGGATTGGTGGTCTGAAATTGCGTCTAATCAGAACAACAATTTCTTTTGATGTCTAGATCCCAACATCAATAATGCCATGAAAGCAAGAGCCATTAGTAAATTAAGACATCATTATCTAATTTACCAAGAAATGAAAACAAGAAAACATTACAATGCCATGCTTGCACCTATTACATGATAGTCATTTGTTTCTTCTAGAAAGCACATGTTAATGCCAAAATCTTGCCCGACCAGGATGGTCTTGAGGGCATTGATCAATCGGCTTGATTCATGGCGGTAGAAAATGAGGCACCGATTTTTTTATAGAGTCATGGATTTGCATACATTATATGGAAGGAAAAAGCTCGCTGGATTGACTCTAGCCAGACTCTCAGATGCCTAAGTCATATTGGGCTTTAGAAGAACAATAGTAAAGGGTCTAGAATTAGAGTAGTATAGAATATTTTCATGTTTTGGTTGGCCTAGTTTTGGTCTATCTTTATCTTGATCTTTTCACCTCGACATTCTCAAATTGGTCCTAGGATTGGCTTTTGGGAGGTTGTCCTTTAGCTAAATCTTCACCTTAGTCTCAAACTTTTGGTAGCTTAATCTTCACCTTAGTCTCAAACTTTAGATTGACCTTTGGGAGGTTGTCCTTTAGCTTAATCTTCACCTTAGTCTCAAACTTGGTAACTCGGCTTCATGTTTGGTAGCTTAGCTTTGCATGCTTTACCTTGGCCTTTTTAAGATAAGCTACAAGAGCTTGACCTTTAGAGTTTGAGGTTTGAGAGTTTGACTACACCTTTAGAATTTGAGGTTTGAGAGTTTAGTTACAGACTTCTTACCTTGACCTCTAACTTGGTAGCTTGGTTTTGATCTTGGTAGCTCAGCATTGGTCATTGATAATTATATTATATACATATTAATTTAATAATTAAATTTTTTTATTTATTTAAAATTGATATTTTATATAGTGTTTTGTAGAAAATGAATTCATGGATGGAAAGAGTTCGATTTTTAGAATCCAACGGCACAAACAACACTCAAATCGGACTTGAAATGAGCTTGAAAGAGAATTTCAAAGATTAAAACATGATTGCACGAATTTAGGGGCAACCGATTTATCATGGACCAGCCACTTGGTCTACCAAAGCTCTTATGGTTCATGAGAAGCCATGGATTCCAGTCTATGACTCTAAGTCATGGATCGTGGAGGATTCTAGGCCATCGCTCGCCGTCTAGTCGCCAAAATCGTCGCCTCCTTCTCCCATCATCATCGAACCAGAGAACCTCCCTGTTCTCCTCATCGTTGTCCATTGGGCATCCTCTTTGTCACCGTCTCATGGATTGATCTACACCGGCCCTCATCTCCCACCGATCTGTCACCACCACACATCTCCTCTACAGTCAAGCACCAACTTCCCATCTCCACCATCATCGGTCCTTTTCTCCCTTCGGACATCATCATCGTCCATAGCATCAGGCTGCCATTCTTCATCTCAACCACAATTTGAGCACCACCGGCTTTCCTTCTCTTCTCCACCAAAGTCATTTCCTGTGGTCACCTCATCATCATTGTCCTATGGTCGCTGCCGTCTCATAACCATCAAGCATTGCTTTTCCCTTCCATTGTGCACTTCATCTCTGATGGCATAACCACTGCTTGTCCTCCTCATCGAGCCAGCATGGCCATCTTCCTATGCTGCCATCACCTACTACCATCAACACCGAAGACACCGTCAGCTTTATCCTTCATCCTTTTTCCTATTGCCAATCCAAGATGCCACCATCAAGCTATCGGGATTTGGACCAGTGATGTCCGAACGAGGAAGGATGATGCAGAACTAAAATTGCATATAAATATTTTTGTATTTTTTAGGTTAAGTTGTGAATCTAAATCCCGAAGAACAAACCGAAAACCTAAGTAGAGAATTCTATGCAAAAAAAGAAGCTAAAGCATGCAAGATAGGACCTAAAAGCAATATAAAAAGTGGATCATCGAGGCTGAGAAGTCTCGGTTGGGCTAGTTCATCTCTAATAAAGCAACTGGCAAGCAGAGAGGGTGTACCTGATAATAGTTGATGCACCCGGTACAGATCGTAGGCGAAGGGATCGCTCTTGCTTCCGGATGCGGCCTGGAAAATCATGCCAGAGACCCGCGAATTCTTGACTTTCAACCCGGTGATCTAATCGCTACCCGGCTTGAGTCGTTGGATTCGTAGAAGCCGAGGGACCTGCAAACAGCCTTTCAGGAGTTAGAAAATAAAGCAAGGATGGAGGATTAATTGAGAAAATAGCAAGGAGAAGGAAGGTCTGAGGGTGGGCGACCAGGGCTTGGAGAGATGGATGGCGGCTGGAGACTGGGCACAGGATACTAGGAAGAAGGAGGGGCTCACACAGAATCCCCTTAGCACACAGCAGGTAGCACATAACAATTGGAAGAACTCAGTTATATTTCATGAATAAAAGTTCCTTGATACAAGAGAGTAGAGTCTTTTAAATAGACTCTTAGACTTGGCCCCAAGTAAGGTTACAATAGTCATTACCTAGGAATTTGAATCCTACACAAACCCTAGCTAGAATACATGGTAAGTCTAGGTTGAAAAATCCCTCAAATTTCTCTTCCTCTCTTTTGACTTGGTCGGCAAGGGAGGTGACCCTAGTGGCCGACCAAGGGGTGGTGAGAATAAGGCTTAGCGCCCCTTGGTTCCCCTCCTGGGCCTTGGCCGGCCCATTTTGCTTAAGGATGCGATCCAGGGCTCCAAGGCTTCTTATTTGTCTCTCGGGCTTCTGATTTCTTATCCTAGGCCTTCCATGGTCTTCATAGCTTTTAGTTGGGTTGGTCTTCATAGCTTTTAGTTGGGTTGGTCTTCACTTGGACTGGCTTGGTCTTCACTTGTATGAGTCTTCATTGGACTTGAACTAACATGTACAGGACTCAGAAAGAAGACTAGCTCAACATGAGCTGACTGGTACATGACTCAAATAATAAAAAGACAACTCAAGTTGGCTAAGCCTTTATTACAAATGGGCTCAAATGCTGCTAAGTAATCCACAGAGGGTTGAGAAGTCTCTATCTTATTCTGGTGCCTCTGGTGTCTGCACCAAAGGAATGGTCAGAAGCAAGAAACTAGTTTACAGACTTTTGGGATGTTAGACAAAATAGAATAAAGTTTAATTTTTGATAAATATGATTGGAATGGAATAATACTGGATAAGAAATCATAACAAATGCAGATGCATGATGGTTGAGTGGATAACTCATATGGAATCTAGGATTGTTGGGGTAGATTGCGATAAAAACCAATGTGGTCCCTATGCACTCTCCTCTCCCTTTAAAAGAAGTATGGTAGCCCGAGAGGGGAGTATTCGGTTCTTCTTTCGATAGCCTCTATTTCCCCTCCCCCTTCTGACTTCCCATCCCTTTTGACTTCCTATCCAGAGATCTTTGTCCTACTTCCCCCGTTTCCACTGCTGCTCCATCCTTCGATCTACTTCCCTGGTTTCTACCACTGCTCCATCTTCTGATCTACTACCTCGACTACTACTTTACTGTTCTTTCAAGATGATGACAAGGATTCACCCATGGAAGGCTAGATCTTTAGTTCCTCAGGATTTCACTGTATTACTTGAACAGGCAGTGTTATTTTTATTTTAAACTTTTTCTTTATGAAATAAAATTATTTCTTTTGGAATTCTATCTTATTCTCTATTCTCTATATGAATGATCTATATTTTTGAAATAAATCATGCTCTATAAATCTGGTTCATACTCTTAGATAGATTATTTAAATATAGGAGTTCTTTTACTTTATACATCTTATTTGGACTAATTAGTACTTCAAGAGAATGGGCCATGATCTAACAGGTACGGGTTGTGATATCCATAGATAGATTATATCTTGATAGGAGTATTCACATAGAAAAAGAGTACCAGCTGTCTGCCAAGTAGTTCATTGAAATCCCAAGACCTTTACTCTTTCATTTGAATCTTTAGTATATTTGCTTATTTCAAGTTAAATTGTTTTAATATTTTTGCTATATTACTTTTAAGATTACTGTTGAAATAACTGCTTAAAGATCCTATGGATTTGACACTTACTCCTGCTACTCTATATAAAAATAGTGAAAATAAGGTATTATAATCGATGCATAGTGACGTGCACCAGATTTTTGGCACCATCGATAAAAACTTTTGGCATGTTATTTTAAAAAAAAAATAAATATCAAATTAAAAAATAATAAAAAAATAAAAATTAATAATTATTTTCTTTCAATCTTGAGTGTCCTGATATAAGGTTGCCCTGGCATAACTTTAAGTTATGTTGAATGGTTGTCGTAGGACACAAAAAAAGCTGAACAGACTTAAAAATTTCTAAAATCTAAAAATCTAAAAAAAAAATTTTAAAACTTCAAAAAAAAAAAATATAGACACCTCATAAATTATTAAGAGATTAGAGACTTAACCATAAAATTAAAAAAGGTAATTAATTTAATTTGATTGTGTGCTAATCATGAAGTTTGGATATCTTATATATTGCATTGCATTTCTCCATAATTAACTTTAAGGTCATAACCCATTAATCAAATAAGGTGAAAAGTTGATCACCCTTCCTTGGTGCATAAATTATCACCCTGCATTTGCATTAACCCAGGCCTTAATTATTAAAATCAATTAGACATTAGCCCTAAGAATCTCGAGCTCAATAGGATAAGAAAATCCTAGAGTTGGATCGGGTTCAGATTGGTTAGTTGCTCACTGTCTAAGGTAAGTGGTTCAAGAACAAGAGCACGAAGGAAAATAGTTCTTTAATTAGTTCTGTTCACTTACCTTGCCAATTTAATTGGTGTCTAAAGCAAGTAACATGGGGACCCCCACCAACTTACACTTACCTGAAAGAGTCAATTAATTGATCTTGGACTTAGAATGCTCAAAGGTAACCTTGGAACAGTTAGGAGCTGTCTAGACTTAGGCTAATTCCAGGATAGAGTTAATTTTGATTGCATCACTTATTTGAAAAAAAAAAAACTCTCATCTTTCATCTCTAGTTTAGGACTCTCTTAGAATTCTTCTCTTTAGACCACTTCTCATTTTTTTTAATTAATTAAAAAAATATAAAAAAATGAACTGTTGTTTACTTTAAAGTACTATTGTAGGGTGTATGCTAGGTTATTGTTCATTATAACCTGAAATCATACCCTTAGATCCATAAATAGACCAAACTTGTAGAGCAAATAGATCAAGAATCATGGACCCTAATTACGAAACTGATCCACCACGGTAATTAAAGGAGTACATCACTCCTTCAAAATATACCCACTCTCCTTGTATTCAGGTCCCTCCAATAGAGGCTGTCCAATATGAAATTAAGTCTAGTGTAATTCGGATATTACTGTCTTTTTATGGGCTTGTTAATGAGGACCCTTACAAACACCTAGATAAATTTCTTGAAATATGTTCAACAGTAAAAATTCATAATTTCTTCGATGATGCTCTTAGACTTAAGTTGTTTCCTTTTTTTCTTAAGGATAAAGCCAAGTATTGGTTAAACTCCTTAGACACTGTAACAATTTTAACTTGGAACCAACTCCAAAGAGAATTTCTTAAGAAATACTTTCTTATAGGAAAAACTAATCAAATTATAAAAGCCATAACAAGTTTTTCCCAGATAGATGGAGAGATTTTTCATGAGACATGGGAGCGATTAAAAGAATTAATTAGGAAATGCCACACCACACCATACCTAAATGGCAATTAGTCCAGTCTTTTATAATGGTCTATTAGAAAGACATCGACAAATGGTTGATGCCTTATATGGTTGGATATTTATGTTAAAATATAAACATGAGGCAAGCAAGCTTTTTGAAACACTAAGTGAAAACTCCTTGCATCACATGTCAGCTACCCATAGAGATTCTCTCATAGGACCTAAGAGAGGAGGAATGTATGAATGAGGTCATTCTATAGATATCTTAGCAATGTAGATGAACTATCTGAAAAGCTTGATCGAATTTTATAAGTTGGACATACCTCCTCCTCACCTACTCAAGTTTTTGATGTTTGTATTATTTGTTAAAGTCCCAACCATTCGATAGGTGATTGTCCAGCCACATACCAATTTTCCGAGCTTGTTCAGGAGCAAGCCCACCAAGCCCAAACCCGAATGGCTCCTAGACCAAGAAATGATCCATATGCGAATACTTATTGTTGACCCTTCGAATGATTTTGATGATAACAAAATATTGGAGTATGCATTTGATACTAACTATTCTCAAGTGTTTTATAAGTTTTTGTATGATGATTTGAATAAACAACCACTTTTCCTATAGTTCTGAAGTTACTGATGTATGACAAGGTTATTTTTTGAAAAGTTTCATGTAGTAAATAGCCCAAAGAGAAATCTCTTGTGTATTCATGAAAATGGGCCAATTCAATGTATTTTTCAAGTTTCAATTATTTAGATTAGGCTTTGAAGGAGCTTGAAAGCCTTTGAAGTTGATTGGAAGCTTTTGGAAGCAATATGGAGAAGCTTGGAAGGGCTTTTAGCAAAATCAGTCACTCAAGCCGACTCCAAGCAGTAGAGCCGACTCTTGGTTCTGGCACGGTACTGAGTTCTCTGGCATGCAAACAACCAAGCTAACTCGAGAGTGAAGAGCCGACTCAAGCAGAGTTTAATTTCTGAAGTATTAAGAATTCAAGCCGACTCGAGGGAAGTCGAGCCGACTCGTCCAGAGTGAAATTCCTTCGACAGTCAACCGAGTCGACCTAACAGTCAATCGAGCCGACTCTTCTAGAGTTTACAAAATTTCAGTTCTGAAGAACCAGCCAAACGAGTCGACTCGATGGAGAAGAGCTGACTTGACCAGAGTGAAGTTTCAGCCTGTTTGAGAATTCGAGCCGACTCAAAGCATCTGAGTTGACTCGAATTCCAATTCCAAGTGCATAATGGCTAGTTCCAAAATTATCTTTTTGATTCCAAAAAGTACTCCAACATTCATTTTTCAAATTCCAATGGTCTACAATGGTTATATCTACTTGGAATCAGTTCAAGACACTATTTATAAGGGATTTGAATAACTTTTGAAGAAGTTAATGAGAAGTGAACGAAAAGTTAATAAGTTTTTAAGAGAATATTCAAGAGAGCTTTCAAGAAAAGAACTCAAGACTTCACCAACTCCCATCAGATTCTTAAGTCATAATTGAGGAAAATAAGAAGCCTTAAAGAGCATTCAAGGAAGGAATCAAGAAGGCTTCTCTAGAGCTACAACTGTAACCACCCGACAACGATCGGTTGGTCATTAGTATTGCTTTATTTTTTAACTCTTTTAATTGAGTTGTTCCAGGTACAGTAGGGGCTGTAACTTGGGATTTGTTTTGGTTTTTGGTGAGCCTTTGAAAACCAAGAGTGGGTTGTTAGTGAGCCCACGAAAACTTATAATGTATTGGATTTTTGGTGATCCTGATGTAAAACCAAGTTGGGTTTTTGGTGATCCCGATGTAAAACCAAGTTGGGTTTTGGATTGTGAGCCCATGAAAATAATCCGGCTTTATTCCATGGTGAATATAGTGAAAATCCCAAGTGGTATCTTGGGTAGTGGATGTAGGAGCGAGGTTGCTCCAAACCATTATAAATTGCTTGTATTTGTGCTTGTGTTGCTTGTGTTCTTTATTTGCTTCCGCACTTGATACCTAGTTCTTATCACTTACCATACTAAGAATTCTAAAAGAAGTACATACTTGAAAAAATTTTTACTAACCTAATTTACCCCCCTCTTGGGTTGGCCACTTGGGTAACAACTGATATCATAGCAGTGTCTCTGAAATTTACTTAGAGTAAAGATAAATAGCAAACCTTATGAGTACCTCTTTGGCCAAAGGCCAATCTACAACAGATCTCTACTTTTCACAGGCACTAACTTTACTTACTGGAAGGCACGAATGAAAATTTACATACAGGCAGTAGATTTTTAGTTTTGGAAAATCATTTTAAAAGGACCTCACTCACCCACGAAGAAGGTTGATGGCGTGGATGTTCAAAAACCTGAAGAGGAATCGGATGAACACAACATGAAAATGGGTGAGCTGAATGCCAAAGCAATGAATCTCTTATATTGTGCTTTGGATGCCAACGAGTTTAACCAGATTTCTACTTGCATTTCTGCAAAAGAAATTTGGGATAAACTTGAAGTAACCCATGAAGGAACCTCCCAAGTGAAAACCTCTAAGATTAATCTTTTTGTACATAATTATGAATTATTTAAGATGGAACCAAATGAAACTATATCTGCCATGTTCTCAAGATTTACAGATATTATTAACAGTCTAAAGAGTATTGACAGGACATATTCCAATGCAGGCATCGTGCAAAAAATTTTGAGATCTCTACTGGACAAATGGGATCCTAAGGTCACCGCTATCCAAGAAGTGAAGTACTTGAATACTCTACCACTGGATGAGCTATTAGGTTCTCTGATTACTCATGAGCTGACCATGCAGCATAGAAGTGAGGATGAGATCAAAAAGAAAAAAATTATAGCCTTCAAAGCTACAACAAAATTGAAGAAGCAAGAAGAAGAAATAGAAGAAGAAAGCCCCTCATCCGAAGATAAACTGGAAGATAAAGATATTGCTTTAGTTGTGAAGAGATTTAAGAAATTATGGGCAGAAGAAAAGCAAGACATTGGAGAAAATTCTATAGAAAGGGGAACAAGGCAAAGAGAAGGAAAAGAAAAGGATAAAGATAAAGAGCAACAGCCCATCTGCTACAAATGCATGAAACCAAGGCATTTCCGATCAGATTGTCCAACATTGAAGAAAACTTATAAAAAGAAGAAGAAGAAAGCAATGGTTGCAACTTGGAGCGATAGTGAGGAGTCTACTTCAAATGATGAAAAAGAGACTACAAAAACTGCGAACATATGTTTGATGGGTCTCGAAGATGAGGTAATGTCTCCCGAACCCAATGATGAATTTACATTTAAAAAATTAAACAATGCATTTCATGAGTCATTATCTAAATACAAAAAGGCTGGTTTGAAAATAAAGTCTTTAAAAAATAACAATGATGCTTTATTCAAAGAAAAAGATGAAATTATGAAAAAGAATAAGATTTTACAAAAAGAACTGAATAGCATTTTTGAAAAATATAAAGATTTGCAAAGTGAAAAGAATGACTATCTTGAAAAGAATAAGACTTTACATAAAGAAAACACGTGTTTGCAAATTGAAGTTGAAAAACTCAAGCCTTTAGTTGAAAAATTAACTTTGAGTTTAAATAAGCTTGAGTTGATTTTGAAAGATCAAAGGAATTCAAATAACAAAGTTGGTATTGGTTATAATCCTTTGCATACAAATAGAATTGCAGCTACAAAATTTATAGCTTCAAAATCTTATACATCTAAGTTTTCAACTCAAATATCTCATGCACCTAGAGTTTCAACATTTGCATCCTTTCAAAAATCAAGAGTTATTTGTTATTCATGCAATGGGGTTGGTCACAAGTCTTTTGAATGCTACATGAAAAAGAAAAATAGAAGTAAGATTAGAAAGATTTGGATTTCCAAAGGAACCACTCCTGCTAACCTGCAAGGACCTAAGAAAACTTGGGTACCTAAATGAACTACTTGATTGTTTTGCAGAAATGTCTTGTAGCCCAGAATACAAAGAAAAGATGGTATCTGGATAGCGGCTATTCAAAATATATGATGGATGACAAAGAACAATTTATCACCTTAGAAATGAAGGATGGAGGAATGGTCACTTTTGGTGACAATGGTAAGGGAAAGATAATGGGCATCGATAAGATTAGATTTATCCCTTCTATATTCATTAAAAATATATTTCTAGTTGACAAATTGAAGCACAATTTATTAAATATAAGTCAATTATGTGATAGAGGCTTCAAGGTTGTCTTTGAATCTTCAATGTGCATTGTATTTAACTCACTTGATTCTAGCACTAAGCTTATTGGTCATAGACTTGGAAACATATATGTGGTAGACTTAAATGATCTAGTCATGTCTAATAGTACAAGTCTCCTGGCAATGAATGCTAAAACGAAGATGTTTAGCTTACTTTGGCATAGGAGACTAGGTCATGCTAGCATGCATACAATAGCTAAATTGATTTTCAAAGATCTAGTTAGAGGTTTACTAAGATTTAAAGTTGATTTTGAACATGTTTGTGATGCATGTCAATTTGGTAAACAAACTAGGAGGAGTTTTAAATCGAAAAACATGGTTTCTACTTCTAGACCTCTTGAGCTACTACAAATGGACCTATTTGGACCAACTAGGACCTTAAGCCTAGGTGGTATGAAATATGGACTTGTGATAGTAGATAATTTTTTGAGATTTTCTTGGATCTTATTTATCGCACACAAGGATAATGCTTTTAAAGTTTTTCAAAAATTTTATAAGAAAGTCTTAAATCAGAAAAATCTTTCAGTTATATCTATTAGAAGTGATCACGGCACATAATTTGAAAATCAATATTTTGATGAATATTGCACTGAGCATGGCATTGATCACAACTTCTCCGCTCCTAGAATACCATAACAAAATGGTGTTGTAGAGAGGAACAATAGGACATTGGAAGAGATGGCCCGAACAATGTTATGTGAAGGCAATCTTCCAAGGTACTTTTGAGCAAAAGCTGTGAACACTGCATGCTATATTTTAAACCGTGTTTTGATAAGACCAATTTTAAAGAAAACCCCCTATGAACTTTGGAATGATAGAAAACCTAACATTCATTATTTTCATATTTTTGGTTGTAAGTGCTTTGTGTTAAACAATAGAAAGGATAACCTAGAAAAATTTGATACTAAATTGGTGCGGACACCAAAGGCACCAGATAAGGCAGAGGCTTCTCAACCCTCTGTGGATCACTTAAATGACATTCAAGTTCACTGTAATAAAGCTTAGTCCAGCTGAGTTATTTTATTTGAGTCGTGTAACTAGTCAGCTCATGTTGAGCTAGTTCAGTTCAGTATTAGTCAGCTCATGTCGAGCTAAATTTATTTTTTTTGAGTCCTGTCCAAGTATATCGAAGACTCAAGACCACATCATACAAGTGAAGACCAAGTCCAACCTGATTGAAGACATGGAAGTTAAGCCCAAGTCCAACCCAGCTTGAAGACTTGAAGATCCCAGGAGGAGAAAATTAAAACAAGCACAAACCTGAAGCCCTGAACCAGCCGGAAGGAAATTGGGCTAGCCCAGGCCTAGGAAAGAATTAGGGCACCATCTCTTATGGTGACCCTCCCCTTGGTCGGCCACTTATGGTCACCCCCTTGGCCGACCAAGACAAGGAGAGGGAGAGCAATTTGTGTGAGATTTTCTACCTATGTTACCTTGTATTCTTAGTTAGGGTTTGAAAGGGAGAAGGAGTCCTATGTAAAGTCTAAAGTACCCTTACTTGGGGCCCAAGGTTAAGGGTCTATTTAAGGGACCCTAGTCTCTTGTTTGAAACTTGATTTTGATATATGAAATAAACTTTGAGTTCTTCTAATACTTTGAGTGTTACCCTGCTGTGTGCATAAAGGGGTTTGAGAGTTTTATTCTTCTCGGTGCTGCAACCATCTTCCTGCCACCAGCCAACCTTCCAGAACCCTGGCCGCCCACTCCAAAAGACACCTCTTCTTTGCTGTTTTCCTTTATTTTCTTGATTTTCTCTGAGTTTTCTAATCCCTGACAGGTCGTTTGCAGGTTCCCGAGTTTCTACGAATCCAACGACTCCAGCCAAGCCTCAATCGGACCATCGAGCAAAAAGCCGGGTATCCGCGGGTCTTTGGCTCGGTTTTCCAGGTCACATCCATCGAGGAATGAGAGATTCCTTCACTTTGATCTTCACCGAGTGCTTCAGACATTGTCAGGTACACCCCCTCTACCTCCGGTAATTATATTGTAGGAGAACTTTCCATAACCGAGGCTTCTCAGCCCCGGCGATCTTTCTTTAATACTTTTGTAGGTTCTAATCTGCATGCTTGACTTCAAAATTTCATACATTATTTTCTACAACTAATTTTGATCTGAAATTTTGGAATTAATCACCTAACCCCACATATAAAACATACAAAAATAATTGCATGCATATTAGTATGCATCATCTGGTATCAGAGCTTAGATTAGGGCTTATTTTCTATAATTTTTCAGTCTGTATATGCTCTATTAATTTATTTATTTCTCCCTGTTCTGAACTCCAAAAATTTTAAAGTTTATTTTTCTAAATTCATCGTAATTCAAAGTAGTTTTCCGAATTTTTCCATATTTCATTTCGATTTTTGAATTTTCTTCAAGCCGAAATACAGGCTACAAATTTTTGGCTCTATTTTTTTTCAGCAAGACAAGTTTGGAAGTTTTAAGGTTTTGTTTAGCATCTTTTTGTATATCTTTTAATTTTAGTATATTTCCTACATATTAGGCCATAATTTGCAAGTTTTCTTCTATTTAAAAAAATACCAAAATATAAAAAAAAATTTACATATTCTCCAAAAATACCAAAAACATTTAAACCCTAATTTGCATCCTCATCTGCCTGCCATCATTGCATAATCTATCTTTAAGGGCGCTCTTGCTATGTCAGATGGGGGGAGGATTTGATCACCTCTCCTTAGCCCAAAACTACACCCCTTGCATTCGGTCCTAAGCCTAACCTAAAATTAACTAGACTTAATTTGCCCTAGTGGGCTAGGGACACCAACTGGTCGGGTCTGGGCTAGTGTTAGATCACTGTGTCAAGTTAACCTGTGTGTGCCTTGTGCTCAGTGTCTAGAATGGTGGTTCAGGGATTCAATCCCGAAGGGCTTGTGTGCTGGTCCGCCTACCTGGCCAATCTCTGATTGGTATCTAGGATTGGCAATCAGGGACCTAACACTCCCCTTAACCTGCCTGGCTGAGTACAAGGTTACTATAGGCTAGTTTGCTACCCTGATTGAGCACCTAGTTTTGGACTCTAGGTCTAGTCAGCTATAGTTGGTTTGATCGAGTCTTGCATGAGCACTAGATCAGGGGTTTCATATCATCCACCATCTTCACTTTTGCCTGAATCCATGGACAAACTTGAAACCCAGATTAAAGCCATTGCTGATCAAATGGCCCAGATGGCTACCCAGATGACTACCCAGATGATCCAGTTAACTCAGTCTGGTATCCAAACCAACAATAGAATTGACCATCTTGCCAATAGGTTTGATCAGTTAGAAGGCCTTGTAGGGGCCATAGGAAGAACCCATGGGTCACAGTCTGAGCCAGATCTTGAGTCCCCTCAACCTAGGAGGACCCCAAACCCTAATCCATTCTGTGAGGTTGAACCTAGGAGAACCCCCCAGCCTGACCCATACTATAATCCCGAGCCTAGGAGGACTCCAAACCCTGATCCATATCTTGAGGCTGAACCTAGGAGAGATCATCGTCCTGACCCAATCCCTGAGGTTCGTCCTAGAAGGCCCAATCAGGATTTTGTAGACCATGAGGACAGATTCTATAGACATGTTAAGCTTGATGCCCCAACTTTTGATGGTTGTCTAGATCCTAAGGTCTATATAGATTGGGAGGGAGAGATGGATCAATATTTTGAGTGGTATGATATGACAGAGGAGTGTAAGTTTAGGTTTGATAAGCTTAAGTTGGTTCGGGAAGCCAAGTTACATTGGGCTAGTGTTGAGAGAACCCTTAGTCTAGGAGGGCGTGATCCTATAACCATCTGGTGGGCCATGAAGGGTAAGCTTAGGACAAGATATGTTCCAGCTTCATATCGTAGTGGTTTACTAGATCAATGGCAATGATTTAATCAGGGTAACAAGAGTATAGATGAGTGCATCGCAAAATTTTATAAGTATTCCATGCGATGTGATTTGAGGGAATCTGAGGATGTTGTCTTATCTAGGTTTAGGGCTGGACTGAGAGATGACATTAAGAAAGAGCTCTATATAAGAGAAGTTAGAGACCTGGACCATGCTTACCAGATTGCTAGGGATCATGAGCGTTTTCATAGAGGGCCCATTTATCATAGACCTGAGCTTACTAGATACCCTAGTCAGTATCCAGGAGCTAGCCAGCCCCACCAGAGCCAACCCATGCCCAGCCGACCTAGCCCGAGTTGACCTAGTCCTAGTCAGCCAGGCCCGAGTCGACCCCAACCTAGTACTCCTTTGACCTATAAGGATGATCGAGGAAAATCTGTAGAGGTCAATAAGAGTTACACTCCCCAGAAGACCTGTTTTAGATGTAATAAACCAGGCCACTTTATGAGCCAATGTCTAGTTAGTGCCTTACACCTAGGTGAACTGCAGGAAAAAGAGCCTGAATCCGTAGTCGAACCTGAGGGAGAAGTTTATGAGGCTGATGATCAGTTAATAGATGAGTATGAAGGTGAGGAGGAGGAACCTGAGTCTGAGAACCAATTAGGAGTGGTTAGGTGCATCTTAACCCAAACCCCAGTTAAGGAAGATTGGTGTAGGACTAGCATCCTATAGACTTTTGTTAAGGTAGGGGGTAAGGTTCTTAAGATCATCATAGATAGTGGAAGTTGTGTCAATGCCGACTCTGCCAAGATAGTTAAATCTTTAGGATTGATCACAGTTCCCCATCAAAGTTTCTTGGATAGATTCCACCTCCATCCAGATTCAAGTTAGGTGCCAAATCTTAATTAGATTGCAAACCTATGAGAAAAAGATTTGGTGTGATGTCATCCCCATGGAAGTAAGTAGTATTATTCTAGGTCGGCCTTGGCTTTTTGATCATGATGCAACCCTGTATGCGGACACCAAAGGCACCAGAATAAGGCAGAGGCTTCTCAACCCTCTATGGATTACTTAAATGATATTCGAGTCCACTGTAACAAAGCTTAGTCCAGCTGAGTTATTTTATTTGAGTCCTGTAATTAGTCAGCTCATGTTGAGCTAGTTCAGTTCAGTATTAGTCAACTCATGTCGAGCTAATTTTATTTTTTTTTGAGTCCTGTCCAAGCATATCGAAGACTCAAGACCACATCATACAAGTGAAGATCAAGTCTAACCTGATTGAAGACATGGAAGTTGAGCCCAAGTCCAACCCAGCTTGAAGACTTGAAGATCCCAGGAGGAGAAAATTAAAACAAGCACAAACCTAAAGCCCTGAACTAGCCGGAAGGAAATTGGGCCAGCCTAGGCCCAGGAAGGAATTAGGGTGCCATCTCTTATGGTGACCCTCCCTTGGTCGGCCACTTATGGTCACCCCCTTGGCCGACCAAGACAAGGAGAGGGAGAGCAATTTGTGTGGGATTTTCTACCTATGTTACCTTGTATTCTTAGTTAGGGTTTGAAAAAGAGAAGGAGTCCTATATAAAGTCTAAAGTACCCTTACTTAGGGCCCAAGGTTAAGGGTCTATTTAAGGGACCCTAGTCTCTTGTATGAAACTTGATTTTGATATATGAAATAAACCTTGAGTTCTTCTAATGCTTTGAGTGTTACCCTGTTGTGTGCATAAAGGGGTTTGAGAGTTTTCTTCTTCCCGGTGCTGCAACCATCTTCCGTCGCCAGCCAACCTTCCAAAACCATGGCCGCCCACTCCAAAAGACACCTCTTCTTTGCTATTTTCCTTTATTTTCTTGATTTTCTCTGAGTTTTCTAACCCCTGACAGGTCGTTTGCAGGTCCTCGAGTTCCTACGAATCCAACGACTCCAACCAAGCCTCAATCGGATCACCGAGCAGAAAGCCGGGTATCCGCGGGTCTTTGGCTCAATTTTTCAGGCCGCATCCATCGAGGAATGAGAGATCCCTTCACTGTGATCTTCACCGGGCACTTCAGACGTTGTCAGGTACACCCCCTCTACCTCCAGTAATTATATTGTAGGAGAACTTGCCCTAACCGAGGCTTCTCAGCCCAGGCGATCCTTCTTTAATACTTTTCTAGGTTCTAATCTGCATGCTTGACTTCAAAATTTCATACATAATTCCCTACAACTAATTTTGATCTAAAATTCAGGAATTAATCACCTAACCCCACATATAAAATATACAAAAAAAATTGCATGCATATTAGTCCCGCATCATAAATCTGATGAAGTAATTTTTCTTGGTTATTCAACATCTAGTAAGGCCTATAGAGTATTTAATAAAAGAACATTAATTGTTGAAGAATCTGTGTATATTATTTTTGATGAATATAACCCCTCACTTTCTAGAAAAGAAGAGTACATTGATAATGATACAGGTATAATCGACAAAGCTATGGAGGACATGAGCCTAAAGGACAAACAAACACAATAAGGAGAAGAAATGATAAGTAAAGATCATGAAGATTTACTAAGAGAATGGAGGTATGTAACTTCACACCCTAAAAATTTAATCATTGGTGATCCCTCACAAGGTGTTAGGACTAGGTCATCACTTAAAGAAGCACATGATTTCCTAGCATTTGTTTCACAAGTAGAACCACATAATATAGAAGAAGCCGAAAATGATCATAATTGGATGATGGCAATGCAAGAAGAACTTAACCAATTTGAAAGAAATAATGTATGGACCCTAGTGACTAGACCATCAGATCATCTTGTCATAGGAACTAAATGGGTTTATAGAAATAAGTTAGATGAAAAAGGCTATGTAATCAGAAATAAAGCTAGATTAGTGGCTAAAGGATATATCAAGAAAAAGGAATAGATTTTGATGAAACCTATGCACCTGTAGTAAGATTAGAAGCCATTAGATTATTGCTTGCATTTGCTTACTACATGAATTTCAAATTATTTTAAATGGATGTAAAAAGTTTATTTTTGAATAGTTTTATTTCAGAAGAAGTTTTTATAGAACAACTACCAGGATTTGAAAATCATGCTCTTCCAAATCATGTTTTCAAACTTAATAAAGCATTGTATGATTTAAAATAAGTACCTAGAGCATCATATGATAGATTAAGTTCATACTTGAAAATGATTTTGTTAGAAAAAATGTAGACACTACTTTATTCATTAAAAGAAAAGTAAATGACATGTTAGTTGTACAAATTTATATAGATAACATTATTTTTGGTGCAACTAATGAAAATTTGTGTAGAGAATTTGCTAAGCTTATGCAGGGCGAATTTGAAATGAGCATGATGGATGAACTGACCTACTTTCTTGGACTCCAAATTAAGCAAACAAGAGAAGGAATATTTATCAACCAAGCAAAGTACATCAAGAAAATCATTAAGAAGTTTGGTATGAAGTCAGTCAAAGAAATTGGCACACCCATGAGCCCCTCCTGTAGACTTGATAAAGATGAAGATGGATACAATATTGATCAAAAGCTTTATAGAGGTATGATTAGATCACTATTATATTTAACTGCTAGTAGGCCTGATATCTTGTATATGTGCTAGATTTCAATCAAACCCTAAAAAATCACATATACTTGCAATCAAAAGAATCATAAAATATCTTAAAAGAACAAGCAATCTAGGTCTATGGTATCCTAAGCGATCTTCATTAAATTTAATTGGATTTTCTGATGTTGATTATGGTGGATGTAAAATTGATAGAAAAAATACTAGCGGTACTTGTCAGTTTCTAGGGTTGAACTTAATTTCATGGTACTGTAAGAAACAAAACTCTATAGCATTGCTATTGCTGAGGCAAAGTATGTAGCTACAGAGAGTTGTTGTGCACAAGTGTTATGAATTAAGCAATAACTAGAAGACTTTGGTGTTATTCAAACAAAAATTTCTATCAAATGTGATAACACAAGTGCTATTAATCTAACAAAGAATCCAATTCAGCATTCTATAACAAAACATATAGAAATTAGATATCATTTTATTAGGGATCATGTACAAAATGGAAATATTGAGCTTGAATTGTTCCAATAGAAAATTAATTACCTAACATTTTCACTAAACCTCTTAATAAAGATAGATTTCAACTAATTAGAGGAGAATTATGTTTGTGTGATCCATTTTAGAAATTCTTTAACCTAATTTTTTCAAAATTAAGGAAAATTATCTAGAAAATCTCCTTAACCAATTTGAAATAGTTAACCACCTTATTTAGTTTGTTTCTAGGGGTAGATACCTTTTTATGGACTTTTAGAGCCTTTTTGTTGATTCTTGCTTGAGCTGACTCGAGCAGACTAAGCTTTGGCCGAGCTGACTCGGATGTCAAGATAACCTTTTTTATATAACCCGTAGAATCCAAACCTAGGGCATATTTTTTCCTATTAAATCCTAGCTGAGCAATAGAAAAACCCCTTCCAAAATTTGGGACCACACCTCTACCCCACTTTCCTTACATTCTCTCAAATCCTTCCTCTCCAACCGTAGATTCCCTCCTAATGGCATCGAAGAAGGCTGTGACTAAAAGATCTTGACATGCAGAATCGAGCACCCAAAGGGAAAGAAGAACAAAATGGAGAGAAGATGAGTCGACCCGAGTCCAAGAGCAAGAAGAGAAAAGAGATTTGTCTCCACCACTATAAAGGCAAGTGATTTCTATGACCAATCATCCCATAACCAGTGGAAGAAAGGTGGTTTTCACATTTCTTGAGAGTTTAGGACTGAGAATCGGAGATTGGATCGAGCAGCAAGGGTGGAACTATTTCTGTTCATTAGATATACCCACTTATCCATCTCTCGTTAGAATGTTCTTTGAAAATCTAACATTAGGGGAAAATGAATTTCTTTCTACTGTCAAAGGAACTTAGATGATAGTTGTTGAAGAGTTGATTAGTTTAGTGTTACAGATGCCTAGGAATGGACTGCAGCACTTGGTTTTAAAAGATAAGTAGAAGTCTCATAGAACAATTTTGGAAAGAAGAAATGTAGATGGAATTGGTAATGTACAGGCAAATATGCTATCTTTGGAGATGCGGCTCTTGCACAACATGATCAGCAGAATCTTTCTACCCAAGACCGGCCACTTTGACTAGGTTAGTGAGCATGACATGGTTTTTATGACGCTTATGATTGAGGGGGAGGCCCTCAATCTTCCTTTTATCATGCTAGTATAGATTAGAGAGGCAGCAAGGAGAGCAAAGGCCTGCCTACCCTATGGCATGGTGTTTACTTTGCTTTTTTAGGAGTTTGGGATTGATCTGACAAGGGAGGATGAACATCCACTTCACCATGCTGGCTGCTACTCGGTGAAGTCCCTCCATCAGATGGGCTATCACCAAGTGGAAGGAGTTTGGATGAAGAAGATATTTGGTCAGAGAGTGGCACATGATTCTAACTCAGATGATGAGGATGAGGCTGCACAGGTTGCTGAGACTACTGCTGCTACTGACAGAGATGCTGAGGATGATGGAGATGATGATGACGATGCTTTGCATTCTACTGATAAGGAGATTCAAGGATTGACTGGAGCTACTGGACAGACTAGCACCCCAGGACACCGCTTGCACCATCAGCTAGACCTGCACTTGGACCATTGACTTCAACACCACCAACTTCCATGGATATCACTGAGTAGCTTACTTGCTTCACTAACACTCTGACAGCTACCTTTAGATCCATGTTTGATGAGCTACGTCAGATGTGGACCACGGGCTTAAGGAGTTCAAAGGATAGATGATAGAGCTTGCCTTGAAGATGGAGTCAGTTGAGGCACGACAGTAGATGCAGGATGAGCAGAATGCAGACATCAGAGACCTACATTCAGATATTGTATGACTTAGAGGAGTAGCAGATGCCTTTGGTACCTAGCAGACTGATACACTGCATAGTATACAGTAGGGAGTTCAGGGGATTACCATTGAGCTTCGGACTATTTGGGTATTTTTGTCTAGATTGCAGTCTACAGCTGAAGCTTCTGGAGCATAAGCTTCTAGGCCGCCACCTGCTCAATCTTCACCTCCTCCTTATGCCAGTCAGCCATCACCTCTTGCCACGCAGCCTCCTCCACCACCTACAGATGTGCCTAACATACCTTTTGATGACATTAAAGTTGAGCCTACTCCTATTAGTTCCAAACCTAAAGCCAGGCCAAAACAAAAATCCACTAGACCTAAGGCTCCCACAAGGACCAGATTTAGAGACCTTAGGTTCAAACCATTAAAAACTAAGACCTCTTCCACTGTTCTAGAGATAGGTTCTTTCTCTAGTGAGGAAGAAGATTAGTATTTGTTTCTTTTTATGTTGAATGTATCTTGTTTCTTTTTGATGATTCTATCTTGTATCTTTTTTATGGTTGTATCAAAAACTTGAATATAAATATATGTGTATCTTTCATACTTTGTTCCAAATATCTTTCTATCCTTTTTAATTGTTCTCTGATGCTTATAACTTGAACAATAATAGAAAAGATTAATAAGAATTTCAAGATTGGAATGAAAAGGTAAAATTATCTCAAATCTTGTTAATTTTCTTATTCTATTTCAAAAGTCATTAATCGCTTCATGAACCTTTTTTGTTGCTGACAAAAAGGGGAGTGATATTGATGTGCATGGAAAATTAAAATGAATAAAACAGGGAGAGTTATCCAAATTATTCAAAATTTTCTTTGATACATATTCATTAGTCTCTAATAGCTCTGACATATTTTGCTAGCTTTGATACTTTCTGCTATCTTAGCTCAGACACATTTTTCTAGCATTGATACATTTTGCTATCCAATTCACCTTGGTACATTATTGACTTCCATACTTTTTAAGCAAAAATAGCTTTTGATAAATATTAACTCTGATACACATTGGATCTATTACAAAAGCTCTAACAATTTTGATAAGCCCTGATACTTTCTGATACATTCTTGACACTTGTTGATACATATGGATATACATCAATCTTAAAATCATACACAAGTTACCTTGATATGTTTAAATGTTCATATACTCATAATTGTAAAGTTTTTTTTCCATGCCCAGTGTTTTATCATCATCAAAAAGGGGGAGATTGTTAACCCCTGGAATGATTTTGATGATAACAAAATATTGGATCATGCATTTGATACTAACTATTCTCAAGTATTTTATAAGTTTTTGTAGGATGATTTGAATGAACAACCACTCTTCCTATAGTTTTGAAGTTACTGATGTATGACAAGGTTATTTATTGAAAAGTTTCATGTAGTAAAGAGCCCAAAGAGAAATCTCTTGTGTATTCATAAAAATGGGCCAATTCAATATATTTTTCAAGTTTAAATTATTTAGATTAGGCTTTGAAGGAGCTTGAAAGCCTTTGAAGTTGGTTGGAAGCTTTTGGAAGCAATCTGGAGAAGCTTGGAAGGGTTTTAAGCAAAATCAATCACTCGAGCTGACTCCAAGCAATAGAGCCGACTCTTGGTTCTAGCACGGCACTGAGTTCTCTGGCACGCAGATAACCGAGCCAACTCGAGAGTGAAGAGCCGACTCAGGCAGAGTTCAATTTCTGAAGTATTGAGAATTCGAGCCAACTCAAGGGAAGTCAAGCTAACTCGTCTAGAGTGAAATTCCTCTGATAGTCAACTGAGTTGACCCGATAGTCAACCGAGCTGACTCTTCCAGAGTTTACAAAATCTTAATTTTGAAGAACCAGCCTGGTGAGATGACTCGATGGAGAAGAGCCAACTGGACCATAGTGAAGTTTCAGCCTAAGAATCCGAGCCAACTCGAAGCATCCGAGCTGACTCGAATCCCAGTTCTAGGTGCGAACTGCTAGTTCCAGAACTATCATTTTGATTCCAAAAGTACTCCAATGATCATTTTTCAAATTTCGACCATCTACAATAGTTATATCCACATGGAATCAGTTCAAGACACTATTTATAAGGGATTTGAACAACTTTTTAAGAAGTTAATGAGAAGTGAATGAAAAGTTAATGAGTTTTTAAGAAAACATTCAAGAGAGCTTTCAAGAGAACTCAAGACTTCACCAACTCCCATCAGATTCTTGAGTCATTAATTGAAGAAGATAAGAAGCCTTAAAGAGCATTCAAGGAAGGAATCAAGAAGGCTTCTCTAGAGCTGCAACTATAACCACTCGACAATGATCGGTTTGTCATTAGTGTTGCTCTATTTTTTAACTCTTTTAATTGAGTTGTTCCAAGTACAGCATGGGCTATAACTTGGAATTTGTTTAGGTTTTTGGTGAGCCTTTGAAAATCAAGAGTCGGTTATTAGTGAGCCCGTGAAAACTAAATGTATTGGATTTTTGGTGATCCTGATATAAAACCAAGTTGGGTTTTGGATTGTGAGCCTGTGAAAACAATCCAGCTATATTCCATGATGAATATAATGAAAATTCCAAGTTGTATCTTGGATAGTGGACGTAGGAGCGAGGTTGCTCTGAACCACTTAAATTGCTTGTGTTTGTGCTTGTGTTGCTTGTGTTCTTTACTTGCTTCCATACTTGATACTTAGTTCTTATCACTCACCACACTAAGAATTCTAAATGAAGCACATACTTTAAAAAATTTTTACTAACCCAATTCACCCCCCCTCTTGGGTTGGCCACCTGGGCAACACTTACAATCTAGGCAAGCAAAATCATCCAATTTTTTTTGAAATCCTTAACCTGTTGTCAAACCAGCATCAATCAGATCCAATCATCAGGAGACCCAGTTTAGAAGCATACCATATTCTCAATACTCAAGTGCCCTGTAACCCCAACCCCTATCAAGTAATCATGATTCTACCTTTGAGGAAAACGTGCTCAAAGTACTTAAGGGGCTATAAATGAATATTTAACTCCTCCACTCTTACACATAGTCTATTGCAAAGCTAGAGATCCAAATAGGTCAGCTAGCTACAGCTTTCAGTAGGAGGAAGGAAGGCAAACTACCTAGCTAGCCTATCAGTAACCCAAAAGGGCAGTGCATGGCTAAGAGCTCTACTAGCCCTGAGACTTATCCTGAACATGCTAAATCAATCACAACCCTTAGAAGTGGGAAAGCTTTAAGTCAACCTGAGGTAACTCAAAAACTAGAGTTGGCTAAGCCAGAAAAGAAAAACATTGAGAAGGGTAAGGAATCCATTAGCCAAGCACCTATACTTAAGGCTCCATTTCTTAATGCTTTACAATCCTTTTATCTTTAGATAAGAAGGGTCTAAAAATGAATAAGATGCTTGAGCTATTTAAACAAGTTCAAATAAACTTACCTCTCCTTGAGGCCATCAAGCAAGTTCCTGCTTATGTTAAGTTTCTTAAAGACTTGTGCACATAAAAACAAATATCTAAGGCATACATATCGAAGAAGATCCAGTTGACTAAGCAGGCTAGCTCAATTTTTAAGCAAATAGCCCAATCCAAACTTAAAGATCCTGGTACCCCAATTATATCATGTGTCATAAGGGATCTCATAATTAAGAAAGCTTTATTAGATTTGGGTGCAAGTGTTAACCTTCTTCCAAGTTTAGTGTATGACTTATTTATATTCGAAGAATTAAAATCCATGATAGTGATCTTATAATTAGCATATCGATCAATTAAGGTATCCCATGGAATGTTAGAGGATGTGTTGGTGAAAGTAGATGAATTCTACTTTCCTATTTATTTTCTTGTATTAAATATGGAATCTAGTGGTAACCCCAGCCATATGCTCATCATCCTTGGAGGATCCTTCCTAGCAACTACTAATGCTTGTATAAATTGTAGGACGGGTGTTATAGATGTATCTTTTGTAAACAAGAAGTTGAGATTAAATATCTTCAATGCTCTCAAGGACCACCTATGTATGGCCATAATAAGGTAAACATATTAGAGAAAGTTATAGATAATAAAATTTCTATTTTGCTCGACTCAGATTCTTTACAAGCATGTCTAACATATTTCGGAGCAGATGATTTTGATATTGATGGGTATACCAAAGAGGTAAATGGTTATTAGAGCCACCTAATTTTAGCACCACTCCCCTATGGACTGTAAAGTATGAATAATTACCAACTCAATCAAGCCCTTTAGTACCATCCTTAGAAGCACCACCTATCTTAGAATTAAAGTCTCTTCCTACCAAGCTAAAATATTTTTTTCTTGGATCCAATGATATCCTCCCGATAATCATTGCATCTATCCTAACCTCTGATTAGGGAGACAAAACTAGTGGATATACTTAAAGAATATAAAAAGGTCATAGGATGGACAATTGCCAATCTAAAGGATATTGATCCTTCTGTTTGCATGCATCACATTTACTGTGAAGCTAAAGCCAAACTATACATAGGGACATGCAACAGAGGCTAAATTTGAATATGTGAGAAGTTATGAAAAAAAAGTCATAAAGTGGCTTGATGCTGGCATTATCTATCCAATTTTGGATAGCCAAAGGGTTAGTCCAACCTAGGTAGTATTTAGAAAGTCAAGTATTACTGTACTAGAGAATGATAAGGGTGAGCTAATACCTTCCCGTACAATAATTGGTTGGAGAGTGTGTGTAGACTATCAAAAATTGAATGCCATCACTAGGAAAGACCACTTTTCTTTGCCTTTTATTGATCAAATTTTAGAATAGCTAGCAGGACAAAGTTTCTTTTATTTTCTGGATGGATATTTAGGATATAAGTAGGTTCAGTATTCCCTACCGATCAAGAAAAGACCACCTTGACATGTCCCTTTGGAATGTTTGCCTTTAGATGCATGCCATTTGATCTTTGTAATGCACTAGCAACCTTTAGCGATGTATGTTAGCCATGTTTTTTGATATGGTTGATAAATTTCTTAAAATTTTTATGGATAATTTTTTTGGTGTTTGGTTCTTCATATGACGACTGCCTCTAGAACTTAACTAAGATACTTAAACGATATATGGAGATAAATTTGGTTTTAAGTTAGGAGAAGAGCCATTTTATAGTTCGTGAGGGAATCGTGCTCGGACATATTATTTTTGAATGAAGGATTGAGGTAGACAAAGCTAAGGTCGAATTAATCTCAAAACTATCTTCCCCAACCTCAGTTAGACAAGTACAATCCTTCCTTGGACATGCAGGTTTCTATAGGCATTTCATCAAGGATTTCAGTAAAATCTCATGACCCTTGTGTAATTTGCTTGTCAAAATTTTTTTTTTGATTTTAATGAAGATTGTCTGGCTATTTATAGTACTCTTAGAATTGCTTTAACCACTGTACCAATTATTAAGCCTTCAGATTAGACCCTACCATTTGAAATCATGTGTGATGCTTCTGATTATGCTGTAGGGGCAATTTTAGGATAAAGACTTAATCGAGAACCACATGTAATTTATTATACTAGGAAAACTCTCTCAGATGTTCAAATGAATTTACTACTACTGAAAAGGAGTTACTTGTAGTTGTATTTGCCCTTAAAAGTTTTTGATCATATCTATTAGGATTTAAGGTTCTAGTTTATTCTGATCATGCAGTACTAAAACATCTGCTATCCAAAAAGGATACTAAACCTAGACTGATTAAATGGATCCTTCTATTACAAGAACTTGATCATGAAATTTTAGATAAAAAGGGTTCTGAAAACATGGTGGCACATCATATTTCTAGGATCTTGGTAGAATACAACAAGAAACAATTAAAGATGTGTTCCATGATGAATAACTTTTCTCAATTTCTTCTACTAGTCTTCCTTGGTTTGTCCATATTGTTAATTACTTAGCAGTAAAACAAAGTCCTTTCCACTGGCCCAAACAAGAAAAAGATAGATTTTTCTCACAAATCAAATATTATTTTTGGGAAGAACTTGAACTATTTAAGTATTGTCCAGATCATGTGATTAGATGTTGTATCCCTGAGTATGAATTCAAAAGTATACTCATATTTTGTCAATCCCTTCCTTGTGAAAAATACTTTAGTGGAAAGAAAACTTCAGTAAAGGTACTCAAAGTGAGTTTTACTGGCCAACCCTATTTAAAGATGTACACAAATTTGACCATAATTACCTATGATGTCAGCAAGCGAGGAATATTTCAGGAAGAGATATGATTCCCCTATCCCCTATCCTGGTCATAGAAATTTTTGATGTATGGGGTATTGATTTCATGGGATCCTTTCCTCCTTTCAGATTTTAGTATATTTTGGTTGTAGTTGATTATATATCAAAATAGATAGAGGCCATGGCAACTCGAACCAATGATCATAAGGTTTTGATCAAATTTATTTAGCATAATATCTTTAGCTAGTTTGGATGCCCAAGAACTATAATTAGCGATGATGGTGTACATTTCACGAGTAGGCACTTTGAAGGTTTAATAAAAAAATATGGAATTACTCATAAAGTAGCCACACCTTACCACCCCAAGACTAGTGGTCAAGTTAAGGTCTCTAATAGAAAGATCAAGCATATTCTTGAAAAAATGGTAAGATTTGATAGAAAAAACTAGTCAGAATGTTTGGATGATGCATTATGGACTTACTAATTTTTTTTTAAAACCCTTTAGGAATGTCTCCTTATCGATTAGTATTTGGAAAAGCTTGTCATTTTCTAGTAGAATTGGAACACCATTCATTTTGGATTATTAAGTAATTTATTTTGATATGAAAAATACAAGTTCCAATAGAAGACTTCAATTGAATGAATTAGAAGAGCTACATAATGAAGCATACGAAAGTTCTAAAATTTACAAGGCTCGAACTAAGGCATATCATGATAAATTTATTAATCATAAAATATTTGAGCCTAATCAAAAAGTGTGGCTTTATAATTCTAGGTTACATCTTTTTCCTGGAAAACTTTGCTCATGATGGGATAACCTTTCATAGTGACTTAGATATTTTCTCATTGAGCTGTAGAACTTAGAGATCCTAAGCAAGAAAATATTTTTAAGGTAAATGGCTAGCATTTGAAACCTTATGTAGAGGGAATTAATAATGGAAAAGTTATTAGATCCATATTGTCATAATGATCAGCATAGTTTAGTTGAAGACTTTAAACTTAGCATTCCAGGAAGGCAACCTGATTTATGTTTTTATTTTTAACCATGTACTTTTTTTAGAGAAACCCGAGAAAAATAATAAAGCTAAACTGGAAGGGGAGAAAGGCATCAAAGGAACATCCAATGCTCAAGTACCCTTCTAGGTGGTATCCTTCCTTGTCATTTATTTTACATTACTAGCATCCTCTTCCATTAGGGATAATGGAATTTAAGTTGGGGGGGGATAGTTTAACTAATCAAATCCTTTAGTAGAACTTTAATCAATTTTGTATACCAAACTTTATCTCGATTTGAAAATAATCAAGCTTTCTAAATGATGAATGATTAATGATTTAGATAATTTTAGAGATATTGAGGGATGAATTATCAAGGAAGTCCAATAAATGGTAGAGTTTAAACCAGAAAATTTTTGTTTGAGTAATTTTAGACCCTTCTAACTATTGATCTCGATAAAGAATCTACCTTATAATGATATAGGTAAAATATCAAAGAATTATAAAGTCTTTCTTAAAGTTTAATAAATAAGATTTTTAGCATCTCTCACTGAGTAACCAGGTCCCTTCACCTACGTAAGTATTGTTGTTCGCATCAAGAGGTGAGAATGTAAAGAAACCTCTTGTAGAGACAGTCTTAACATATAGCTTTTTTTACTAGAGTTAGTAAGCTTGAAGGGTGTTCTACACCTAATGCCCTAAAGCCAATTGATTTGGAAGTCATTGGCCTAAAGCTCGCTACAAGGGTCAACTAGGAAGTAAGATGTTAGGACATTGCACTAACTTTATATTATAAAAAATAAAAAAAAAGAGAGGGGGACTAAATAAATTGATACTAAATCAAAACCAAAATAAGTTAGAGGATTTAAAGAGTAAGGTAGAAAGTTGGAAAAAGAAGAGCTCTAGAAATTTTTATGCGCTTTACTTGGCCACTAAATGGGTGGAGTTGTTAATCCGATGAAAGATCTTTTTTATGATATAATCGGGTATCAATTGATTTTAGAATTAGCAAGATGATTTTCATTTCTTGGACAAGTTAGTATACATGGCTAATTTATCTACTTTACTCGAGGATGAGCAAAGTTTAAGTTGGAGGATGTGATAATTATATTATATACATATTAATTTAATAATTAAATTATCTTTATTTATTTAAAATTGATATCTTTATGTAGTGCTTTGTAAAAACAATTTATACATAGAAAGAGTTCAATTTTTGAAATCCAATGGTGCAAACAGTACTCAAATCAGACCTGAAACGAGCATGGAAAAGAATTTCAAAGATTAAAACATGATTGCAAAAATTTTGGTGCAACTAGTCCACCATTGACTGGTTGCTTGGTCTACCAAAGCTCTTATGGTTCATGAGAAGCCATGGATTCTGGTCCACGGCTTTGAGCCATGGACCATGGAGGATTCTAGGCCACCGCTCGCCGTCCGGTTGCCAAAATCATTGCCTCCTTCTCTCATCATCATCGGATCAGAGAACCTCCCCATTTTCCTTACCATCAATCGTCGAGCATCCTTTGTCACCATCTTATGGACCGATCTGCTCCACCATCCAAGTCATCACCCTGTTTCTCCAACACCAGCCATCATCTCTGCCTGATCTGTCACCGCCACATGCCTCCTCTATGATCGAGCACCAACTTCCTATCTCCACCACCATCGGTCCTTTTCTCCCTTAAGAAATCATCATCGTCCCTAACATCATGCTACCATTCTTCATCACAACCATGATTTGAGCACCATCGGCCTTCTCTTCTCCACCAAAGTCGTTGCCTATGGTTGCCTCATTATCACTGTCTCATGGTTGCTACCGTCTCACCATCATCGAGCACCACTTTTCCCTTCCACTGTGCACTTCGTCCCCAATGGCATAACCACCACTTGTCCTTCTCATCGAGCCAGCACAGCTGTCATCCTATGCTGCCATCGCTTGCTACCAACAACACCAAAGATGCCATCGGCTTCATCGTTCATCCTTCTTCCTATTTGGTGGAGACACCAGGATCAGACATAGATTACTGGGCCCTATCGGTTTACTTAGTCATGTGTCATAATTTTGTAACCAAGTAATATCGAGTTCTGTAATAAGTTGTCATGTAATAAGTTGAGTCTAGTTGATCTGTCTCAACCCTAGCCAGTCTATTGAGTCTTGTATGAGTCCAGTGAGAGTTTACTTTTGGTACAAGAGAAGAGGATACACTACTTTGGAGTTCCACCAGGCCTCATCCAGGAGCCAGAGGCCTCTATGTCAGCCAATTGGACCTTGTATGCCAACCCAGGGTCCAAGATTCCGGCAAGATGCTCAGATGCCCTCCAGATGATTTCCAAATGCTAGATTCCCTCCAGATGCAGGGGATATTTCACATACCAGGCCACCCCAAGATCCTAAAGCCATACCTGTGCCCCAGCCCAGGAGAATTCAAGGCCCAGGTCCATAAAGAACCAAGATTCCATATTGATTCCAAAAATATTCTAGCCAAGGGCACCCTAGCTTCTAGGAGGCCCAAAGCCCATGCGCCTAAGCCCATGAGGAGCCAGCCCATTGCTACCCCTTGAAGCCCACACACCAACCCTAGGCATCCTTGAGGTTGACTTGGTCCAAGCTAGGAGATGGAGTCCAAGTGGAAAGAGGAAATCAAGTTCTTATTCTATTCAACTTGTATACTCCTAGTTCTAGGTTTATTTTGTAGTCTTTCTCTCATTTAAATTATGTAAACCTATTCTAACTAGGAGAAGACTTGTAATCCCTTTAGGAGAGGGAATAAGAGCTTTATAAATACCCCACCCCTCTTCCTCTTGTAATAACTTTTCTCATATGAATTAAACTTTGCTAAAATTTTGAGTTGATTGCCTTGTATTTTATGTTGGTTCTCTAGTTTTGTTTGAGTGCTCTCCTTGTACCCTGGCCAAACCCCTGCTACCCTAGTATCCTTTTGCATCCTAGAAGATCAGCCACACTTAAGAGAAGAGTGCCCTTGCTGCCGTCCAAGTGAAGGAACCCCTTCTTTTCCATGCCGCCAGCTCCTAACCCTAATCCTGCTTCAACCCAAACCCTAGTTTCTTTTACTTTTATTATTTGTTATTTTGATTGACCTCTAATGCTTGAAGGATCATTGAGGTGTTTCACCTCCCTAGAGGAGGCCTTCTTTGCCTCCAGGATCACCCAAATCAGCCATCTAATCCAAGGGAATGGAAGCTTCATCATCCAGGCTCCAATTAGAGTGTGAGTGATCTCTTCAATTACAGAATCTTCAATCTCTGACTGGTAACATCCTTTCCTTCTCTTGATTTCTATTTTAAATGAAGGTTAGCTATCCTAAGCCGGGAATTTCTCAATTCTCGGGTCCTGACTTTATTATTTTGCATGAGCATGCCTGCGATTATGATGATTCTTTGCATTGCTATTCATCCTGCTAGTTTTTACTTAATTTTGAAAACTTAGCCTGCAAATTTAATGTTAAAGAAAATTATAAAAAAATTGGTTTACTATTTTTCCTACATTTTAGCAATCTTAGAGTCATCCCGCATCACTATTGCCGATCCAAGATGCCACCATCAAGTTGTTGGGAGTTGGACTAGTGATGTCGAAACAAGGAATGGTTGGAAGTAAGAAACTAGTTTACGGACTTCTAGATTGTTCAGAAAAATAGAACGGAGTTTAATTTTGAAAAATATGGTTGGAATGGAACAATGCTAGATAAGGGATCATAACAAACATGGATGCATGATGGTTAATTAGGTGCAATGGTTGAGCGAATAACTCATATAGAATCAAGGATTGTTTGGGTGGATTGTGATGGAAACGAACGTAGTCCATATGCTCTCTCCCATCTCTTTAAAAGAAGCATCTCAGCCCGAGAGGGGAGAATTCGGTTCTTCTTTCGATAGCCTCATTTCCCCTTCCCCTTTCAACTTCTCATCTCCTTTCGACTTCCCATGTAGAGATCTTTGTCTTGCTTTCCCGGTTTCCATCGCTTCTCCTTCTTCCGATCTACTTCCTTAGTTTCTATCGTTGCTCCATCTGCTCCATCTTCCAATATACTATCTCGGCTTCTACTCTACTGCTCCAAGATGACGATGAAGAGCTCACCCATGGAAGGCTAGATCTCTAGTTCCTCAGGATTTCGCTATATTACTTGAACAGGCAGTGTTATTTTTATTTATTTTTATTTATACTCTTTCTTTATCAAATAAAATTGTTTCTTTCAAAATTCTATCTTATTCTCTATTCTCCATATGAATGATCTATATTTTTGGGATGAATCATGCTCCATAAATCCGGTTCATACTTTTAGAATTGATTATTTTAATATAAGAGTTCTTTAAATTTATACATCTTATATGGGCTAATCAGTACTTCAGAAAAATGGGCCATGATCTAACAGGTACAGATCATGATCTTCACAGACAGATTATATCCTGATAGAAATATTTACATAGAAAAAGAGTACCAGTTGTCTTCCAAGTAGTCCATTGAAATCCCGAGACCTTTACTCTTTCATTTAAATCTTTAATATATATGCTTATTTCAAGTTAAATAGTTTTAATGTTTTTACTATTATTGCTTTTTAAGATTACTGTTGAAATAATTACTTAAAGATCCTGTGGATTCGACCCTTACTCTCGCTACTCTATATATGAATAGTAAAAATAAGGTATTATAATTAGTGCATAGCGATGCGCACCGGTCATCACCTTGGTCTTGGACTTGTTAGCTTGACCTTGGTCATCACCTTCGTCTCGGGCTTGTTTGCTTGGCCATAGGCTTCTCACCTTGGCTTTGATCTTCATCTTGGCCTCAAGTTGGGGAGGTTAGCCTTAAGCTTGGTGTCTCAACTCTGAGCTTGGTTGCATGACCACGGGCTTCTCATCTTGGCCTCCATATTTTCCTTGGCCTTGATCTTAGCCTCAAGCTTGGCAGGTTGGCCTTCAGCTTGATAGCTTGGCCTTGGACTTAGTTGCATGGCCACAGGCTTCTCACCTTTGCCTTCATCTTTACCTCGGCCTCAGGCTTGGCAGGTTGACCTTAAGCTTGGTGGTTCGGCCTTAGGCTTGGTTGTTTGGCTATGGTCTACTCACCTAGGCCTCCATCTTCACCTCGATCTTTAGCTTAGCAAGTTGACCTTATGCTTGGTGGCTTGGCCTTGGGCTCATTTTCTTGATCACGGTCTTCTCACCTTAGCCTCCATTTTCACTTCGGCCTTGATGTTCATCTTGGTCTTAGTCTTGGAGGTTGGCCTTGAGCTTGGTAGCTTGACCTTGTACTTTGTTGCTCACATTGGAATTAGGTATTTTATGCATACATGTTTTTGAAGTTTTTGAAAAACTACAATGAAAACTGATTAAATAGATTTAATTATCAATACATGCATATATCATATCTAGAACACCTAATGGATCTAGTTCACATGATGAAAATAAAGCATGCATGATCTGATTTCTAAAAACAAACCTCAATTGGTGATCAAATTACCTATTTGTTGTGCTAAAATCCTTCTTTAAATAGATTTGAAGATTGTTGGAAAACTAGGGCAGGGTTTCATGTATGGATTTTTTAAAAAAATTAATGGAAGCCTATTAGATTAAAGAACTTTTAATCATGAAATCATGCATTAGAAGAATTCTAAACTCTACCTTACAAGATTAAGACAAGATATGAATAGAACATAGATGCTGAAAATAAAATCACTGTACATCGATCTAACTGATGCATACTATAAATCTAATCCACAAGCATATATGGGATCAGATCCCATATCTGATCATGGGTCAATGAATGCTATTGTTGATAATACATGGTAGATAGATTGGATGTCACCTTGTAGCCACACAGGGTGTTTGGCCTCTATGAATATCCATACAAAATCCTAAGGGATCACCTTCCTTAGAGTATTAGCTCCATGTAAAGGTTGAGAATGGCTAATTTGAAGACCTTCTTCAAATTTTTTTGAGCCCTTCAAGAAGATGAAAAGATAGAGGATGAGGAGGATCAAATTATGGAAGAAAAGGAAAAATCCAAAACAAATTTATTATTTTTCTTTCTTTCTCTCTTCTTCCTAAAGCTGAGAAAGAACTTCTCATGCACACAATCTTTTCCATGTCAATTATGGCCTCTCTTCCTTTTTTTTTCTCACAATAATTCTCTCTCTATTGTTGCATTCCCCAAGAAAAATCATATTTAATTATGGCATGGAGAGGGGAAAGAAGTGGGATAGAATTAGAAGTCCTATTGAGATAAAAAATAAGGTTTAGAGTTTGACTAGAGTTTAGATCTAGTCAAACTCTAACTAATTTAAACTTAAAACTCCTTTTAAATTTAAATAATCTTAATCCTAATTAGATTAGGAAGAGGGGAGGGTGCTTCTAGCATGAAGAAAGTCATGGTGCAAGGGAAGAGTTTCTTAATTTTGACTTGGCCAAAATTAATTCTAATCTTAATTTAATTTGGTTTAATCTATTTAAATAGCTTGAACATAATCTAATTAGACTCCAATTAAACTTAATTAATCATAAATTAATCATGTCTAAATTTAAATTAAATCAAGATCAAAACCTTTTAGTAATTAGGTCATAGATTAATCTAATCGAGTAAAATCTAATTGAACCAAATTTAATTAGACTTGACCAAATCCTCTTTGCTAAATCAAATTAAACTAATTAAAAATATAATTACTAATTAATTATTTTAAACTTAATTAATTTATAATTTATAATATTTGAATAAAGTAAATTATTAATCATATTTATAATTTTGTCACTGAACAATTCTCAATCATTGATTAGCCATCATGATCTATCGGAAACCTCTATTGTGTGTTACCTTGTAGGTTCGAACTCTAAGTCGATAGCTTAGAAACTATTTTTTGAACTAATTGATGTGACCATCTAGCAATAGCACCCAACATCCGGACTGATCGAATGATGGCAAAGCAATATTTAAGAACCCAGGTATGGTTACCATATAATTCATTTCTTTGACCTAATGCTTGAAGATGACTTTATAATCAATTGCCAACTCTGAATAATGCATCCAAATATATCGCAATCTACTAAATCCTATGACTCCTTACTAGGATTTTCCTAATCAAAGCTTTGCTAAATTAAAACATTATTAAGCAACTACTCTAGCAACTTGGAGTGTCAATCCCTTCTTGACTCAATACTGACTTAACATGTACTTGATTGCACTAAAAAACCTTCCATTATTTGATTAGAAATCTAGATAGTCCGATACCAAAGTATAGTAAGTTGCTTGTCAAGTCACCATGATAGTCTCAGATCAGAGGCACACTTATACCCATATCCTTTTTATGAGATACTCTTAAAAGTAGAGGTACTCCACAAAGTTGATCATTGTTTAGTGATATGTACTCCTATACTTGTCCGCATTCTATACTAGTATCTTCACACTCCTTGGTTAAGAGGACAACCAACCTATATAGCATATAATGACCTATTCTCGATAAATATTATTGTCCTAGGTAATAACATATCATTTGATAATGAAATGATTTAAGAATCACTCGATAAATCCTCTTTTATCAAATCAATATAGTTGTAAAGACTTCAATACATTAGAGTTCACAAAAAAAATGAAAAATAGTCTTAAGCTACCAAAGATAATATTTATTTTATTAATAATTGATATATATTTACAAGATATCTCAATTATCTAAAACCTAGATGATTAGCTTTAGGATATTTTTTTCAACAACTCCTACTTGGACTAGAGCTAATCAGAATAGTATCGTATACCCATCTTTTACTTGTAATTGTCGAACTTTTGATTCCAAGGGCTTTAGTAAATGGGCTAGTTAGGTTCTCCTTTCAGTTGATTTTCTAAAGATCGATGCCATATTGTCCTACAATCTCTCAAACAAGGTGGTAGCAATGCAAAACGTGCTTGGTATGCTGATGTGCCTTCGGTTTCTTTGCTCGAGCAATGGCTCCAATGCTATCATAATGTAGAATAAGTGGACCATGAATAGAGGGTGCCACTCCAAGCTCGGTGATGAACTTCCGTAACCATATAGCTTTCTTTACAATATCAGATAATGCAATGTACTCTGCCTTACATACTGAATCAGCCACAATGCACTACTTGAAACTTTTCTAGCAGATAGCTCCTTCATTAAGGATAAAAATACTTTTGTTATCATCCTAGTTTGGCTAAAAATTAGAATCAGTATAACCGACTAGTTTCAAGTCAGAATCTCTATAAATCAAGCATTTGTTCTTAGTATTTCTCAAATACTTAAGAATATTTTTTATGACCTTCCAATGATTCTCATGCGGATTAAATTATTATCTACTCACTACTCCTAATGAGTATACCACATTTAATCATGTACATGTCATTATCAAGGCATATTAAATCCTTCTCATACGATCTCTCTCCTGAGGAGTTGTCGGACAATTCTTCTTAGAGAGTACTTACATGGCCTATCAGAAGATAGCCTTTCTTAGAATTTACCATGCTGAACTGCTTTAGCATAGTGTTAATGTATGTCAACTAGGATAATCCTAGCAAACTTTTAGATCTATCTTTATAGATCTTTATCCCAACGATGTAGGTCACTTATGCCAGGTCCTTCATGGAGAATTGGGGTGATAGCAAAACTTTTATTTTCTACATTATGGCAATGTCATTCCTAATTAGAGAATGCCATCCACAAACGAAACAACAAATACTTTCCTAGCTATTTATGTAGAGAAAATCCAAGTTTGCTCAGGTGCTCAATCAGTTTGATTATGCACAATATATGATCAGTGACCGACACCCCTTTTGACATCCTAGTGTTGAAAATAGAACAAGATGTTTGCATCTTTCAACATCATCGGGAGTGCCGAAGAATTTTTTAACACTTGAAGCATGTCCTCGATTGAGCATCTTCAAATTTCTAACATATTTCATCGTTCATGGATGCCCGTATAACGCAATGGACCATGGTTCGATCCCTCATTTCAAACACTCCATTACTTTAAGTTTTTTAAAAAGAATTTTAAAATTTTTAATAAATCATATGCCATGAAAGAAATTATTAAGCAAAATAGAGTAGAAAAAGGTAATAGAGTTAGAAAGTAATTGCTAATGACTGTAGCCAAAATTTGATCGCTTGTCGTAAGCCGATCAAAAATAAAATATAACCACTACTATAGTTAGGATGAGTAGAGATCATATGCTCGGGGATCCAAAGTAATTGTTTCATGAAGAAAGTAAGGAAAGAAATAAATATTTAGATTTTAAAAAATAGATAATATATTAATTAAAACTAAATAATTTAAATTAATTAAGAAATCGAGAGGTTTATATGATAAAAAGATAATTTTAGATTTCTAGTAATCATAATATAAATCATGTATTTGATCTAATCTAAATAACTAAAGTAAGTATTATTTTAAAATCTTATAAACTAATCCCTAGCATAGGCTATCTTGTCAAGTACTAACTATTTCCTATTAAGAATATGGCCCGTTCCATAAGTATAGGCTATCTAATAATTTAGTTGAATAGATCTTAATAAGATACATAAATAAAAATCATAGAATTAATTATCTATATTAAACATGAATAATATTGTATCAAGATCATGATCCATCCCATCTATAGGTAATTAATTTAGAAAATCAAATATAAAAGAATTGAAAAGAAATTGAAATCTTTATTTTATTGCATAGAGTAGAAAAGAAAATATAAAACTTAAGTATAGAAACCTGTATTTCTTTATAGACTACATCTCATTGAGCATAGTTTCTGGATACATCTTGTTAGAGATTTAGAGCTCTATCATAATACCTCGTCTCCTTAAAGAGTCTCTTTTCTTTATTTCTCTCCCTCTCTTTCAAAGCCTAAAACTAAATTATAAAAGAAAATAAAATTATATTGTGGCCTCTGGCTCTGGCTCTACTTCTCCCATGCTTCCCCCAGGCTGCCTTTTTTATAGGCTTGGAATAGACCAAATCATGACCCAAATAGGAGTAAAATAGAGTAGAACTAAGCTTTGACTCTCTGGACGATTCCTGGCCATTCGATCTTCATCGAAGTGCCTCAAATTTTTCTGATATGCCATGTCAAAATCCTAGTACCTATCAAATGAGTTATTGTCTAATTAGATCTCAGGCAATTTTGGGATGTCGATTGAATCATGACCAAAATGCTCTAGGCTTCCTTCTTTGAGTCATCCTCTTCTCCAACCATTGGATCAAGCTTTCCACCGCTACCATCATCGGCACTTCCATTGAAGTTGAAGCCTCATCGAAGCTAGATTGTTACCGGACCATCTTTGTTTGCTAGGGTATTCACCATCACCTCTATCTTTGCTTACCGATGCTGCCAAAGTTTTCACCACCACCATCGATGGACTGCCAAGGACCTTTCATTCAGGTTCTATCCTGTTGCCATGGATCTTTGAAGCCTTGCCATTCGAACCTCGTTGGTGATGGGATGGTGAGCATGGGTGGCAGCAATGGTGTCGAGTAGACAGGGAATAGGAAGACGATGGTGGTGACAACAGATCATGGTGGCTTCGTCGGTGATGGGAAAGATAGTGACATGCGGTGGATCATTGTGGCCATGATGGGTAGAAGGAGGCTCGGGTGGAGAAGTGGTGGCTTGCAGGTGGTAATCGAGAGCAGATAAGCGGAGATGAAGGAGGCGATGATTGACGGTGGTGGCATCTGCAGGTGGCAACCAGGAGGTGGTGTCTGCATCTTGAAGAGGAAGAATATGGTGGTGGGCAGAGTAGGGAGGAGCAGCATCGGGATCTCAATGGCTTCTCCAATCGACGACAGGCTCTTAATGGGAATGACGGCGAGGAGGTGTTGGCAGCATGGAGAAAGAATATGTCTCGGGGAGAAAGATGGTCCACGAAAGAGTTTTGGGGATTGAGGATAATGGCTGCTATGGACCACCCAACATTATTGTAAACCAAGTAGCAAGTCCATGATAAACTAGCTACTTTAAAATCTATGCTAAAACTTGATTATATTGGTTTTTCCTTGATTCTAGACCATTTGAACTCTGATTTGAGTGCTGTTTAAGCCATTGGATTTCAAAAATTGAGCTCTTTCTATCTATTAGTCTTTTCTAAAAAACACTAATTAAAGTATTAATTATTACAAGATATAGATCAATTAATATATATTTTGATGCTTAAATTGGAACATTTAATAGACTTATTACACCCCCAACTTATTCAGTGCTAGCCCCTTAGAAATGCAATAAAAATATAAGTATTAATTTATAACCACGTGTCATTAAGATCTTTCTTTACAAGATTAGATTTAGGATTAAAATTAAAATAAGTTAGCTAGTATCACTAAGTATTGAGTTTTCGAAGTAATTTTCACAGTCAGTATTATTAAAAATTTCATTAAAATTTATCCAAAGATCTATAGTACTTGTATTTGTGATGGCTAACTTAGTATTTCAATACTTGCTTATAAAGAACAAATATATCTTCACTTATCACCTACTTTGATTAATTTTTTACACACCCCCAAATTATGCTCATGAACTGAGGTAGCTTTAACACTGCCTGATTTTTTTAACAAATAGCTGCATCTTCACACTACCTTTTTTTTGACACGAACAATAATGCTTACTTAGATAAAAGCACCCAGTTATTCAATAAAAATATAATATTTAGAACTTGCCTCTTTTCTTTTCTTTTTTTTAATTTAATTTTTTTAGGTAGGTAGCTCTTTACCCAAATTCAATTTTCTTTAAATGAGATGTATATCAATTATCAAATTTTTAGTAATAATTAAATTTTCAATTGACTTTATAACCAATACCTACTTGACCTAGTCAGTGTGCATATACAATGGAGGTGCTAATAGCCTTTAGGTAACCTAAGTAGGTAGCTAAAAGTCTGACCAGCTAGTCTACTCCTTGACTTGCTATAATTATTAGCAAATACCATTTAACTCTATTACCTTTTCCTAATCTGTTTTTCTTAAGAATTTCTTTCATGGTATATGATTTATTAAGAATTTCAAAAAAAAAAATTTAAAAAAATTAGAGTAATTTAAAAAAAAAATTAAAAAGGTTTTCTCTATCCCCCTAACTTAATTTTCATTATCTTCAATGGAGTAAGAAAAAATTGAGACATGAAAGTAAGATAAGGAGAGGTACTACCTAGATTAAATATGCATCATGTATTGCCAGGTGTGTTCGTAAGGAGTGGTCCATTATTTATACAAAAATAAAAACTGCTAAAGCAAGAATTAATAAAAAGATTGGGTTATCTCCCAACAAGTACTAAGTTTCATGTCTTTAGCCAGACCTCATGATGTAGAACAAAGAACAAAGAAGCGTATGCGGAAGTAAATTTAGGATTAATTTCTTTTCTTTTTTTTTTTATTTTTATTTCAGAAATTGGCTTTGACTCAAGTAAAGCTAAACTAAGTTGAAGGAAACTAGGTAAGGATTGAAAGCACAGTTTAGAAGAAACTAAATTATCAGAGTAGTTCAGAAGTAACGGATCGCTGAGGGGTTGAGAAACTCCCAGACCTAGGGTTTCGCTCTGAACTTTCAATAGAACAGAAATAGAGAGGAGAGATGGTTTACTAACCAGACAGTGATCTTCTCAGGATTTTGGTGGAAGAACTCTCTCGAGCAGATTGTGGGATCCTCGGAGTCGGCTATCTTCGCAATGGATCCTCCAATACTGGTCTTGTGGTTTGGTCGACTTCTCCTGGACTCGAGATCTGGGAAAGAAGAGGAACAAGTGATGGATTTCAGATACTCAAGAAAAGATTTACCAGGTTGAAGAACTTGAAAGCTGAAGTTGCTGAAATCAGGATTCTCCTGGAGGCCGATCTGACTTCCTCTTAGAATTGCTGTAGATATGAAGTATCTGGACTAGAGCTGGATGCTGGTGGCCGGCCTGGACTTGGAGAGGATGGCCGTGAGAAGTGGAATAGACTAGGGCTTGGTGGAAAGAGAAGGGTGATGGCGAGCGGCTAGGGTTTTGGAATAGAAGTGGCTAACCTAGGGTTTGGGTTTGGAGATCTCACACCTCCTCAAGGTTCCTGGGGAACCCGAATTTACTCCCTCACGGAGCTCAACACCTGGATGCAAGTGCGGAAGAGAGAAAACACAAAGTTTGCTCACTAAAAAAATTTGGTTTCATTCATCTGATTGATTTAAACTTACAAGAGGGGTTTAATTTATAAGGCTTTACAAGGGAGTAGGGTTTTACATCTTCCCATGTGGGACTAAAGGAGGGGATCTACAAATCAGGATAAATCATATACATATGGTCGGCCAAGGTACCAAAAAACTTGATTTGGGTTATAAAAGGCAGGTAGATGGCGCCTCCTTGTTTGGATCTTCAAGAGAATTTTTTTCCTTCCATGGATCAACTCTTTTGGACTCCTCCTTTTCTTCCTCCCTAAGTCAAGGTCCTTCCCATCTTTGTTTTGGATTTTTTTTGGCAGGTAGTGGGCGCCTCCTTGAAGTTCTCTCCAAGAGAATTTCTTCCCATCTTTACTTTGGTTCTCTTGGGAAAGTCTTGGCCGCCCCCTTGATTGTGGACTCTTGGTGGATTTCTCCTCATCTGGCGCATGAGAGAAGGAAGCTGCTATCTCTGGAGTGGGGACCAAAGGCTGCTGGATGTAGATATGGCGCCCCCTGGACTCAGGCGTATGGCTGGAAGTGTGGCTGGGAGTGTGGTGTCCACTTGCTTGGTCTTGGGAGAAAATGTAACACCCCAGGTTGAAACCCTAGTCCACTACTGAGTCAACATGACTCAACAAAATAAAATGCAGGTAATGTAGACTCAAGCTAAATTGAGTTGATCTAGTCAACTCTTATTACAAACCAAAAATCCTAATTTTTCGGGCAAGGTTAATCAGAGATCCAGATGGAGCTCTGAAGTCTTCTTCTGAGTCTGGTGCCCGCACCACCTCAAGGAGTGCTCATCCTGTTCTTGCCCGAATCTTCATGTGGGTTTTGTAATTCCCTATGTGATTCAGGTTTAGCTTTAGAGTATTTCCTGCATGAGATCATTGAGTAATTTATACTCCTGATAGCTAACAACATTTCTTTATAATTAGATCTAGGTATAATTTAAGTACCAATCAAGATTCTAAAGGACCTAGATCTATGTACTCTATGTGCTCGTTGTATTGAAGGAGTATTTTAGGATCTCCTTTTGTTGCCTCTTCCTTCATAGGCAAAGGTTTAACTAGTGTCATGAGAGATTTAACTAATAATTTAGGTCTTGGCATAATCTATTTCTAATGTATAACTTAGAACTTTTTTAAAATTAATATCAATTCTATCTCTGTACATCATTTCAATACTACAGATAAATTTTGGAGGCAGTCCTCGAATGTAATGCTAAATATGAAGAAATTAAATATAAAAATTTTGAAGTTATTGTCCTTCATATATGTAGTATCCCATCTAATAGCTTCTTTATGTACTTTTATAATACCTACAATTTGGACTTCCAAATTACATATTACTGGTAAGGTATCAGTAAATGCGATAGGAAGTGGCTTTAGTTTTGGGTCAAGTTGTGACTCTAACAAGGAAGCTATTGGAGGGGTTAGGTGCTGGCTCATATTCCTTGATCCAAATTGGGATGATATTGGGATAGGATATTTCTACTAGGTTATTCATTTCTACAGTATACCCATCTATGTCAAAATCATCCATCTCAAATTAAGCCAGACAAAGGTTTAATGAATTATGGGAAAGAATTTTATGTGTAGCTTTCTCTATTATATTTTGCATTTGTGATCCATGGGAAGTCTCAATTAATTCTATCATTGCACCTATTTATTTTTCCTTCCCATTAAAAGCAATGGATGATTCTAGGATACTTAGGATCGGGGCCGTAGGTAAGTAGTTCATCATCCCATTCTGATTTCTCTTTATATATTATCCCGTAGTTGAATTTTCTAGGATAGTCTTTTTGGCTGTGCATAGTTGCTTCATGATCAATTCATTTTTGAGAGTTATAATCGATTGTTCAGGAATAGTTACAGTGACATTAAAGTTTTTAGCTAGGTATTATTTCTAAGGATCACTTTAGGCTTGACTAGATATCTCTTCTTCACTTATAGCCATGGCTAATTGACTCAATTGCATATCCAAATGGGTAATAGCCTAGGTATTGGAAGTTATCTATTGGTCCATGGTCTGCATGAAACTATTTAAGATAGCATTAGTGCTATTAATTGTAGCATTGAGGTCAGCTTCAAATTTAGCCAAAGTTTTTTCGATTTGTTTCTAATGTGCTGATTCCTTCCTCAAGATCTAAACCTAATTGATTGTTCACTATTTGGTTTAGCCTTTGGTAGGGTTGATAAAAAATATGGGTGCCTAATGGTGCATCTTGTGAGCATGCAAAATTTAGATATTTTTCTGCTCTAGGTTATAGGTTGGTACATAGGATTTAGTCATACACTTTTCATTAATTATACTTTTCTGTGTAAACCCATTTTAGATTTGATGCATCAAGTAAGGAGACTCCTCCATAATATGATCTAGTGCATTGCATGCATTGCACATGGGTGCACGCACATGGTTCAATTGGGTATGTCCTTGGCATTCTAAGGCTTCAATTCTATGGGTCCAATTTGCACATATATCATCATCAATCTCCATTGTATAATTATATGCATCTTTGAATCTAGTGAATTTAGGATGCATACCATTAGTTGCAGTCTATTCATAAAATTGTTAGCTAGGGATCTAACTCTAAAATGTAAGACAGAGTCAATCATGAACCAATAATCATATAGAGTTTTAGGTCGTTCAATAGAATATGGGTAATAATAATTTATTAGACTTTTGGGTCATTCAATGGAACCCATGTCTTCCTTGATGACCTTATGATCTTATATAGTTTAGACTAATCTGATCAATCATCATTTTATCTTAGCAGGAAAAAATATTTTTTTGAATTTTTTTTAGAAGAAGGTAAGAGGGGAAAAAGAGGAAGGAAGAAAGAGAGGAGAATTTTAAAGATAAGAATCTAAGAAGTCCTAAATCTAGAGATGATAGAGAAGAGTATTTTAATTAGATTAAAGTTTTGTTAGCAAACAAGTTGTCAAATAATGGACTCTCTATCATAAGATTAACCTATATCCAGACAGCTCAAACTGCCAAGGCCGCCTTGGAGCACTCCGAGTCAAAAACTAACTAGCTAACTGGCCAGGTAAGGGTGAGGTCGGTGGGGTCCCCATATTGCTTTCCTTAGATATCAAATAAATTGGCCAGGTTAGTCAGCGGAACCAATTAAAGAACTACCTTCCTTCAAAGCTACATCATCCTTGAATCCCTTTCTTAGATACCAGGCAACTAGCTAATCTTGATCCAGTCAAACTCTTCCAAATGCCTTGTCCTAATGAGCTTAATTGTCCAAGGTCCAATGTCTAATTGATTTTAGATTAAAGGTTTAAGCTATGTAGTATAAAAGGTGATGATTTGTGAGCCATTGTCATCGCGTCACAGCTATCTATAGAGATGAGACTACATCATATTGTGGCTTGGATTTTGCTACTGAAGACCGGGCTGATTCGGAGGTCGCATGTCTGCCTGCCAGTATTGATGATTCACTAGATGACCAAGGTGGCGACTAGCAGGCGACTCTACTTGCCTTATGGCATGGGACTCGCTAGATTATTCTGAGCTTATGGAGTTGATCTTGTCGGTGAGCAGTACAGAGAGCTTCTATATATTGATACATATGATGAGAGGTCCTTGTATCAGATGGGATACCTTAGAACCGAGGTCACTGAAGGAGCAGAGTTTCTGGATAGGTGCTTGACTCAGATGAGGATGAGGATGCTGCTGAGGAGGAGGAGACACAGGGAAACGAGGCCAGGCCATCTGAGCCACCTCGAGATTCATTAGAGTTGCAGCCTAAGCCATTTATCTCGGCACACACTGAGGTGCCACCTCTAGTAGATGTTTCGATGGATAGGATCACTCACTTGGAGATAGAGGTGCAGACCTTGAGAAGCGAGTCAATCTGATCCATGTGGAGATGAGATCTGGTTTTCTTGAGATGAGTGAGGGGTTCACTACCGTGATGGCTGCTCTACAGAGACTGACACCTGGTAGACCATCTTTCCCTCCACTATTGCTAGATTCTCCACCAGCACCACCTGCACCACTAGCAGATGATCCGGAGATGGGAGCAGATCGGGATGATCCATCAGGATATTTTTGTTGACCCCTGGAATAATTTTGATGATTATGAAACATTGGAGCATGCATTTGATATTGATGCTTTTTAAATGTTTAAGAATTTTTTATAGGGCAATTCTAATAGACAATCATCAATCCTATGTTTCTTAAGACCAATGGAATGAATCATGTATTCAAGAAAAAATTTATGTATTTGAGAGCCCTAAGTAAATTCAATTCTATGTTCATGAAAAAGGGGCCAAATTTATGTAATTTTAAGTATAAATATCTTATAATAGGTTTAGAAGTTGTTTGGAAGAAGTTTGGAAGAAATTTGAAGCCATTTGGAAGCTTTTGGAGAAGTTTCACTTGAGTCAACTCTAATAAATAGAGCTGATACATTTATTAGCATGGCACAATACTTTTCTGATACAAAACATTTGAGCCTACTCTAAGAAGATCAGAGCCGACTCTCACAGAGTGATAGAAAACTGGTTCTGAGATTTCAGTTATCTGAGCCGACTCTAATTTGACAAGAGCTGACTCATACAGACTGTAGAATTTCTTCACTAACAATCTGAGCCGACTCAAGTTCTATGAGCTGACTCAAATTTTAGATTTTCAATTGTAACGGCTAGTTCTAGAAATCAAACTTTTTGAAGATTAAGCCTCCCAATGACTAGTTTCGACTCCTAAGAAATTCTAATGGCCATATTCATCTGGGAACACTTTAAGAAGCTATAAATAATAGATTTAAGGCAAAAGAAAAGAACTTTTATGGAACTTTAATGAGAGTATTGAATATTCTAAGAGCTTTCAAGTGACAATTGAAGTTCTTCAACAACTTCCAACTACTTTCTTGAGTTAATCTTTGAAGAGCTAAGAGAGCCTTGAAGAGCATTGAAGAAGCATTTAAGAAGGCCTCATTAGGAGCTTCAACTACAACCATTCAATACATTGGATTTGTTTTAGTATTGCTTCTTTTGTTAACTCTATTTTTGAGTTGTTACAAGTACAGCAGGTGGTTGTAGCTTGTAAGTTGTTTTTAGGTTATTGGTTAGCCTTGAAAACCAAATTGGGTTGTTAGTGATCCTAGGAAAATAAACTTTGTATTGGGTTTGGATTGTGAGCCCGTAGGAAAACAAGCCAACTATATTCGGGGTAAATATAGTAAAAATTCCAAGTATGCACCTTGGGTAGTGGACGTGTTGCTGGGTTGCTCCAAACCACTCTAAATCTTGTGGTGTTTGTGTTTTCTCTTACTTTTGTATTCTTATTTACTTCCGTATACAATACTCTATAACTTTGCTCACTACACAATGTTTCAAAAGGCATATACTTGCTAAAATCTTTTCAAACCCAATTCATCCCTCCTCTTGGATTGGCCAACTGGGCAACAAGTGGTATCAAAGCCACATCTCAGTGCCATTAATCTAATGATTAAGAGAAAAGTTCTATGGCAATCCAAATGAGCATATCTTTGACCGAAGGTCAATCAAGCAATAGACCTCCACTGTTCACTGGCACCAATTACACCTATTGGAAAGCTAGGATGAAAATTTATATACAAGTTGTCGATTTTCAATTATGAAAAATAATCTTGAAGGGACCACACATACCCATAAAGAAAGTTGATGGAATAGACATCCCAAAACCGTAAGAGGAATGGGATGAATATGACATAAAAATGGGTGAACTTAATGCCAAAGCTATGAACCTTCTATATTGTTCTTTGGATGAAAATGAGTTTAACCAGATTTTCACTTGCACTTTAACAAAGAAAATTTGGGATAAACTACAACTTACACATGAGGGTACTACCCAAGTAAAGACCTCCAAAATTAATATACTTGTGCATAATTATGAGCCTTTCAAAATGGAACCAAATGAGACCATATTTGAAATATTTGCCAGATTTATAGATATTATTAATGATTTGAAAAGTCTTGGTAGGGTATATTCCAATGTGATGCGGGATGATCCTAAGACCCATATGCATGCAAGAAAATAGAAACTAAATTTTTAGAATTTTTTTAGGATTTTAATTTACAGACTAAAGTTCCCGAAATCATGTAAAGAATAATTAGGAAACTAGTAATGAAAGAAACTAGCATACCCGCATAAGACTCATACAAAATAATAAAAGATAAGACCTCGGAGATTTAGAAACCCCCAATTAAGATAGCATACCTTCATCAAATCAGAAATTAGAAGGGGAAAAGATTGTACCAGGTAGGGATTTGAAGATCCGATCGATGAAGAGATTGCACAACACTCTGAATCGGCACCTAGAAGACAAGCCTTTAGACCTCAAATCAGTTAGCTATATGGGATCGGTCCTGGAGGCAAAGAGGGCCACCTCCTTGGAGGTGAATACCATGGGGATCCTACAAGTGTCAAAGGATTATTAGAAAACAAATACGAAACAATAATATTGAACTAGGGTTTGGAAGAAAGCTAGGATTTAGGGTTGATTGGAGCTGGCGGCTGGAAGGGGAAGATGAACTCTATGCTTGGGCAGCCTAGGGCTTCCTTTTTCTTAGCGTCTTAGGGCTTGAAGGCAGCAAGCTTGGTCAGCTAGGGCTTGGAAGACTAGGGCACTCAAGGACACTCACACCTCAACACAAGAATAAAGTAACACAAGAACAATCTCAAATAAACTTCACTAGAGTTTTGATGTCATGAATAAAGATTACTTACAAGAGGGGAAGGGTGGGATATTTATAGATGTTCCCCAAGTCATCTCAAATAGTTAGGATAGGAGACAAAGAAGTGGGAAAGGGATTACAAGTTCTGATTAAAAGTTGGAAATACAATTTGAATTGAAACTAGTTTCTCCTTATTCTACTTGGATTTCCTTCCTTCTTTGAATTGGTTAAAGGCTTGGACTGGTCAAAGGGCTTGAACGCCTACATTTATTGGGCTTGGGTGTGTGGGCTTCTGGGTAGCAAGGGGGCATCCTCCTTGGGTCCTTGATGCATGGCTTTAGGCCCTAGAAACTGGGATCCCTGGTATCGACATATTCCTTGGAATCTTGGTTTTGGGGCTCATGGGCTTGACTCCTGAGCTGGAATCTCTTAGCCTTTGGTGCTGGCATATTCCTAGAATCAAGGGATACCTGGAATCTAGAATATACTCTAGCATCTGGAGGGTATCAAGGCATATGGAGGCATTCTGAAGGAATCTTGGACCCTAGGATGGCAAATAAGGTCCAATTGGCTGATGTGAAAGCCTCTGGCTTTCGTATGAGACTTGGTTGACCTCCAAAACTATGTATCCTCTCCTTATATACAAAATGGGACTCATACTGGACTAATACTCAAGTACAGGACCAATAACTGGATCAGGGTTGAGATAAATCAACTAGCCTAAATTTATTAACAGACTCAATCTTCTTGATTACAAAATTATGACACATGACTAAGGCTCTAAAAACCCTAATCAGTAAACCATATGGGATCTAGTAATCTATGTCTGATCCTGGTGCCCCCATCAATTCTCCGAGGCGGGAGGAACTCGATCTCGTCGAGTATAGCTCAAGAAGGTCTGGGTTGAGATGTTGTAGATCCTCTTGGATAATCCACGAGTTCTCAAATTTCGACCACCTTGCCAACGGACCAAATACCGGTGATAGCCTGTGTTCCAAGTACTGATGGCTTGGTCATCCAGGATGTGCTCAATCCTTCCTCACAATCAGGCCAATTTGGAAGTGGACTCTCTTGGGTGGGTTCACTCTCAAGGGAAGGAATTGGTTCAAAATGCTCACTAGGTATCGCTACTGACTCCCGATACTCCACAATGTCTGAAATGCTGAAAGTGGCGCCAATACCTAATTCGGGTGGCAACTCGAGCACATAAGCATCAGATCCAACTCTCTTCATTATTTTGAATGGTCCACTATGTGAGCATGAAAGTTCTTTATGATCCCTAGAGGGAACCGCTTAGGCCTAAGCCTGATCATCATATAATCTCTTACAAAAAATTCCTTAACTCTCTTTCGGGAATTAGCCAAGTTCTTATATGTTTCATTACTTAGATTAATCTTTTGCTAAGTTCTTGTTGTAGATGCAAATATGCTGGACACATGCAAACTCCTAACAGATAATGCAGGGGACTCATACTAACACCTAATGACATGCAAACTTGACTATACATTCCTATTGGACTCTTTGGGTGCTCAAACCTATCAGACCAAACTCTTTAGGTTTAACCCTGGTTTGATATGCACATAAAAACTTACAATGGACTCCTACTCAGTGCCATAGGGTCCTCCAAAAGTAAGATGCAAAGATGACATGCTCAATGAATGCATGCATTATACTTACCGCTATAAAATTAAATGAACGGTTAAAAAAGCATAAGAAAATCCAAGAAAAGACAGAAAATACGAGGTGGATTTAGGGTTAGTTTGGTAAGGTGGAAAGTAAGAAAAGGGCTTGGAATTGATCGGATAGACTAGGAGACATGAAGGTGTTTCAGGGATAAGTCCTATACTAATATAGTTGATCTTATGGGGTTGATGGGTACCTATAGGGTTTTCATGATGGAAGAATGGATCATTGATCTCAGGGAAGAGTTCTTCAATGGGAACTATATGATTGGATTCTTCCTGAGGGTACTGATAAGCCAAATCCTTAATAAAGTCTTCTGGTTTAAGAAATCCAGGACTGGGCTCTATACTTGTGCTTTCTTCTAGTGGCTCCTCAGGGAAGAGCCTAATAGTAGGATTGGGTTTCTCATCCTTTAACTACTCTTCTACTATAGTTTGGGTGTGTTCAGGGTCAGTTAACTCTAGATAGATTTCTACCTGGGTATCTACTGGGTCAACTAATTCTAGGACTTCTATAGGGAACTCCTCTTCTTCTTCCTCATACTCATTCACAAGCTCACATCAGCTTCATATATCTCCTATACAAGGTCATTATGGTGAACCAATGGAGTGGTAAGAGGGGGTAGACTAAGAAAAAATTGACTAATACTAGGTTCAAATATAGGGGTATTAATCCTATAGGGTTCAGCTCTATGGGTCTTGTCTAGGGTTCCTACTTGGTCATCTAATGGATCAATCCTATGGGTTGCTTGATTATTGGATTGGATTAACTGGTCAAGTCGATTGTTGATCGGATATTGGATTGATCAAACTTGTGGTTCAATTGGGTCTTGGATTGGTTAATCTGGGTGGTTAATGGGGCAACCATCTGTTCATTCATGGCTTTCAGGAGGGCTTCAAGGTTGGACTCCATGGTTGTATTGGGTTGAGGTTTGGACTTTTGGTATTGGGTTCCAAGTCTAGTGGTCATGCACTCACAAGCAATTAAGGTGAAATGATGCAGCCAAGCATGCAAGGGTTAGTACAAACTAGGGTTTCCTAGACATAGATCCAAAACTGAGTGGGTCAGCTCAACTTACTCCCAACTCAATAACTAATCCTTCCTTTGGCAAGGTAGGGGGTGGGAGTGTGGGAGGCCCCCTACTTTCACAAGGACCCAATTAAAAACTACAACACCACTTAGGTCATTTAACTCTAGACCCCCAGCCTTAGACACCATATTCCAGTAATAGTTGGTGAATTGAATGCACTAGTTGGCCCACACAATTCGGACCCGACTTGTGGTGTCACCTAGCCCACTAGGGCAAATTAAGTCTAATTAACTTTAATTAAGGCTTGGCTGAGAATGCAAGGAGGCTATTTTGGGCCCATGATAGGTTATGACCTCCTGCCCTGATTTAAGATAGTGAAAGTGCCATTGAGATTAGTTTAATGCAGATGATGACATTCGATGGTCCTGATGCAATTTACTAACAATCAAAAAAATAAATATTTTGAGTATTTTATGAGATGGCAGGTTAGGTTTAAGTTGATTAGGTTAGCAATCAAAATTGGGCTTAGGATTGAGGGTTTGGAAGTTAATTAGGTTTGGTTTGATCAAGTATAGAACATAATTTAGGGTTCGGTTTGATGCAAAATTTGATACATTTTAGAATGTAGAAAAAACTCTAAAAAATTATAGAATAGAGGCTTGATGGTGATGATATCTCTACCAAATTTGATGCAAAACAAAAATCAGATGATGATGCAACTCCTAGGGTTTTAGACTGGTGTAGAAATCTCAGGATTTTAGTTAAGGTCCTAAGATGCAGTAATTTTTTTATTTTTATGTTTGGTGAAAATAATTAAAAATTATGATAATTATCATAACTAAATAGATAACATGTCATAAAGATTTTACAAAAAAATAAAATTCCTAGATAGACGAAATTGGATGAACCCTAGATACCTAATGCAGAAGATAGGTTGCAGAAAATCAGAGATGCAAGTTTTTTTTTGCGTTTTGATGAAGATGAAACTATCCTAAACTAGCTCTATTACCAAACTGATGCAGGATGATCTTAAGACTCATATGCATGTAGGAAAATAGAAACTAAATTTTTAAAATTTTTTTAGGATTTTAATTTGCAGACTAATGTTCCCGAAATCAAGTAAAGAATAACTAGAAAACTAGTAATGAAAAAAACTAGCATACTTGCATAAGACTCATGGAAATAATAAAAGATAGGACCTCGGAGATTGAGAAACCCCTGATTAGGATAGCATACCTCATCAAATCAGAAATTAGGAGGGAGAAGGATTGTACCAAGCAGTGGTGGGGACACTAGAGGCACCAGAATAAGACAGAGGCTTCTCAACCCTCTATGGATTACTTAGTAGCATTTGAATCCATTTGTAATAAAGGCTTAGCCAACTTGAGTTGTCTTTTTATTATTTAAGTCCTACACCAGTCAGCTCATGTTGAGCTAGTATTCTTTCTGAGTCCTGTACCAATGAAGACTCATACAAGTGAAGACAAAGCCAGTCCAAGTGAAGACCACCAAACTGGAAGCTATGAAGACCATGGAAGGCCTAGGAGAAGAAATCAAAAGCCCGAGAGACAAATCAGAACCCTGGAGCCCTAGATCGTAGCCTGAAGTAAAATGGGCCAGCCAAAGCCCAGGAGGAGACCAGGGGGTGCTAAGCCTTATGCTCACCACCCCTTGGTCGGCCACTAGGGTCACCTCCCTTGGCCGACCAAGGCAAGAGAGAATAGGAGAAATTTGTGGGATTTTCAACCAAGACCTACCATGTATTCTAGCTAGGATTTGGGTGGGATTCAAATTCCTAGATAATGACTATTATAACCTTACTTGGGGGCCAAGTAAAAGTCTATTTAAGAGACTCTACTCTCTTGTATCAAGATACTTTTATTCATGAAATATAATTGAGTTCTTCCAATTACTGTGTGCTACCTGCTTTGTGCTAAGAGGATTCTGTGTGAGCCCTCCTTCTTCCTGGTGTCCTGCACCCAGTCTCCAGCCACCATCCATCTCTCCAAGTCCTGGCCCCCCAACCTCAAACCATCCTTCCCCTTGCTGTTTTTCAATCAACCCTCCATCTTTCTTTGTTTTCTAATCCTAGAATGGTTGTTTGCAGGTCCCTCAGCTTTTACGAATCCTACGACTCCAGCCAGGCAGCAATCGGGTCACCAGGTAGAAAGTCAAGAATCCGCGGGTCTCTTGCTTGATTTTCCACGCCGCATCCGGAAGCGAGAGCGATCCTTTCATCTATGATCTACACTGAGAACATCAACCATTGTTAGGTACACCCCCTCTACCTACCAGTCGCTTTATTGGAGTTGAACTAGCCCAACGAGACTTCTCAGCCTCGGCATCCACTTTTTCTATTACTTTTAGGTTCTACTTTGCATGCTTTAGTTTCTTACTTGCACAAAATTCTCTACTTAGGTTCTTGATCTATTCTTCGGGAATTAAACACACAACTTAATCAAAAAAAATTATAAAAATAATTTGCATGCAATTTTAGTTCCACATCATTTGGTATCAGAGCCTGTTTTGGGCTCAGTTCTCTTTGGATATTCGGATCGGGTGTTTCACCATGGCCATCAAGTCATAGGAGATTAGTAGGGCTGCAAGACCCTCTCTTCCCAATCTACAGGATCTCCTATGGTGGTAGGGGTGCCACTGTGAATTGACCTCTGAAGAAGAACACAAAGAGTTCCATTAGGTTTTTGCATTCTCGGCCTTCTCAGTATATCCCCTATTGTTTCAATTGTTTCTGTCTGCATAGAACTCAAAAAATATGAAATTTATTTTTCTGAGTTCTTTGTAATTGAAAGTAATTTTTAGAATTTTTTCAAGAATTATTTCGATATGTGAATCTTCTCTCAGCCGAAACACTGTTTGAGAATAGTTCTACTCTATTTTGGCACCAAAGCTAATTTCAGAAAGTTTAGGGTTCTTTTAGTATAATTTTTGCATTTTTAATTTTAGCATGTTCCTTGCATAGGTCATAATCTACAAGTTATCTTTCTATTTAAAAAATACCAAAATAAAAATAAAAATACATATATTCATAAAACACCAAAAACACTTAAACCCTAATTTGCATTTCATCTACCTGCCATCATTGCATAAAATACTTTAAGGGCACTTTCTATATGTCAGATAAGGGAAGGAGTTGATAACCTCTCCTTATCCCAATCACCTACCTTACATTCAGTCCCAAGCCTAATTTAAAATTAACTAGACTTAATTTGCCCTAGTGGGCTAAGGACACTAATCGATCGGATTCGATCATTGTGGGATGACTAGTGCATCCAATTCATCTCCTATTACTGGATGCTAGTGTCTAGGCTAGAGGTACAGTGTCAAATGACCTAAGCGGATTGGTGGTTCCTTAATTGGATCACTGCGAGAGCAGGGGGGCCTCCCACCATCTCACCTCTTACCTGGCCAATTGAAGGACTAGGATTGAGTTGTGTATAAGTTGAGTCAACCCATTCTGATTGGGCTCTAGGTCTAGGCAGCTGTAGTCGAGTCAGTGTTGAGTCTTGTATGAGCACTATATCAGGAGCATCATATTGTCCACCATCTCCACCTTTGGCTGAAACCATGGACAATCTTGAAGCCCAGAGTAAAGCCCTTACTGAATACTAGCCCAATCCTTAGCCCAGGTGAATACCTAGATAATCTAGTCCAATACACGAACCCATAATAGACTTGATCACTTAGCCCATAGGTTTGAACATATAAACAACCGACTAGGAACCCTAGAGAAAACCCGTAGGACCCAGACTCGATCCAAACTTGAGCCACCTTTACCCACATACCCAAATTATATGAACCTAGAACCTATGTATCCAAAGCCTATGAATATAGATCCTATGCAACCACTCCCTATAGGCCTAATAGACCCATGACCTATAAATCCGAACCCATAGGCCATCGATCGGAACTCCATAAGGCTAGTATCCCTAGATATGAACCCAGTATTAATCCACCACCTCTTAGTCAACCTGAACCCACTAGGAGTAGTGCCCATAATCAGAAACTAGGACATAGCCAATTTTCCCTTAACCACCTTCCCCTACCACCCCTATGATTCACAAGGCTTACATTAAAGTGGAAGTGTATGAAGCTGATGTGAACTTAGTGGATGAGTATGAGGGAGAAGAGGAGACACCTCTAGAAGACCTAGAATTAGTTGACCCCATGGGTACCCAGGTAGAAGCCAATCTAGAGTTAGTTGACCTTGACTATACCTAGCCTAAAGCTGTAGTGGAAGAACAATTAGAGGAAGAGAACCCAGAGGTTGCTACTAGAACCTTACCTGAGGAAACCTTAGAGGAGAGCCAAATTACAGAGTCTAGTCCTAAAATACACGAACCAAAAGAATTTATTAAGGACCTGATCTCTTTGAATCAGTACCCTTAGGATGAGCCCCTTCCTATAGTTCCTATTAAGGACCTCTTCCCTGAGATTAGTAACACATCCTTCCATGTGCAAACCTTGTAGATATGACTCAACCTCGTAAGGTTAGCCTCATTAGTCTAGGATTAGTCCCTGACATGCCTTCTTATATCGTACTTTATCCAACTAACCCTAAACCTTTTTCCCTACCCTACCAGACTAATTCTGAACCCACTTCCTATTTTCTATCCTTTCCAGCCACCTCCAGCATTTTAGGATCATTAGATTGTATTTAGTTGAGATTAGCATACTGCATACATTCATTATGCATGTTAGATTTGCATTTTACTTCTAGAATACTCTATGGAATTTGCTAGGAGCCCATTGTAAATTTTCATGTGCATGCCAAACTAGGATCAAACCTAGAGAACCTATGATCTATTAGGTTTAGGTCTAAAGAGTTCAATAAAATCTTCTTCAATAGGAATGCATAGTCGAGTCTGTTAGGTATTAGTATGAGTCCTTTGCATCACCTGTTAGGAGTCTGCATGTGCCCAGCATGTTCACCACCTGCACTAATTTAGAAATAAATGGACTATTTTTTGGAGAAAGGGACAAGAAATTTAATGTAGTGGATTCTATCATGGTTAGGCTTAGGCCTGAACGGTTCCCACCTGGGACCATTAAAAAGCTTCATGCTCGTTGAGCCAGACCTTTTAAAGTGATAGAGAGGGTTGAACCAAATGCCTATGTGTTAGATTTGTCTCTGGATTTGGGCATTAGTTCTACCTTCAATATCCCAGACTTGGTTAAGTATAGGGAACCAGCAGCGATACCCAGTGAGGCCTTTGGACCTACTCCGTCCATTATGAGTGATCCTAACCCAGAGTGTCCTCCAATAATTGGCCTGAGAGAGGAGAACAGATCGAGCATATCTTGGACGATCAAGCCATCATGACCCGGGCCATGGCTATCAATGCTACCTGGTCCAATGGCAAGGTCGGTCAGAGTCAAATGATTCATGGATTTCTCGAGAGGACTTGCAGCGCCTCGACCCAAACCTTCTTGAGAGATATGTGAGCTAGTGTGACCCTTACTCGACAGGATCAAGTTCCTCCCACCCTGGGAGAATCAGTGGGACACCAGAGGCACCAGAATAAGACTGAAGCTTCTCAACCCTCTGTGGATTACTTAGTAGCATTTGAGTCTATTTGTAATAAAGGCTTAGCCAACTTGAGTTATCTTTTTATTATTTGAGTCCTGTACCAGTCAGCTCATGTTAAGCTAGTCTTCTTTCTGAGTCTATACATGTTAGTCCAAGTCTAGTGATGACTCATCCAACGGGAAGCTATGAAGACTATGGAAGGCCTAGGAGAAGAATTCAGAAGCCCAAGAGACAAATCAGAAGCACTGGAGCCCTTGATCGCAGCCTAAAGCAAAATGGGCCAGCCAAGGCCCAGGAGGGGAACCAAGGGGTGCCAAGCCTTATGCTCACCACCCCTTGGTCGGCCACTAGGGTCACCTCTCTTGGCCGACCAAGGCAAGAGAGAGGAGGAAAAATTTAAGGGATTTTTACCTAGACCTACCATATATTCTAGCCAGGGTTTGGGTGGGATTCAAATTCCTTGGTAATGACTATTGTAACCTTACTTGGGGGCCAAGTCTAAGAGTCTATTTAAGAGACTCTACTCTCTTGTATTAAGAGACTTTTATTCATGAAATATAATTGAGTTCTTCTAATTGCTATGTGCTACCTGCTGTGTGCTAAGGGGATTCTGTGTGAGCCCCTCCTTCTTCCTGGTGTCCTGCGCCCAGTCTCCAGCCACCATCCATCTCTCCAAGCCGTGGCCGTTGATGGGGACCCAAAGTCCATTTTATTTTATTTTATTTTATTTGAGTCTATAATAAAATGGGATAACTGAGTCCAGTTGAGTCCACTTAGATGGTCCATTCTTTCAATCCAGTCAGTCCAATCAAGTGAGTTAGATCAAGTCCTGTAATTTTCATTCATGTCAAGATCCCAAGAGGAGAGTAAGCAGACTTGAAGATTCACCAGGTCCCCCTAACCAGAGCTGGCCTTCATGCACTTGGACCCTTTCATGCTGCCAAGCCCACAAGAGAGAGCTCCAGTCCAAGACAAAGGCCCACTGTTGACCGGTCCACTAGGATTTCCTGGCCCATAAGTCAGGGTTTCTTAGCCCTCAAGTCATGTACCCTGGGGTGAATCTATAAATACTCCACTCCCTCTTGTATTTTTTATGAAATGGATGAATAAAATTTCTTAAGTTCTGTGTGAAGGATCTGTGTGATCCTAGGGTTTCTATGTGATCCATGATTTGGGCATCTATGTGAGCCAAGGGTTTCTGTGTGATCCCTGATTTGGGCATCTATGTGAGCCCAGGGTATTTGTGTGATCCCTTCCTCCTTTTCAAGGTATCTGTATGATCCTTAGGGCATCTGTGTGAGCCCTGTTTGCTGTGTGCTTTGTTTTCCTAGGGGAATCTGTATGAACCCCTACAAACCCTAATCCCTGGTGACTTCTATGCTCGCCAGCGATCCAACCCATGCATCTGTCCCACATCAGATGGTATCAGAGCCCAGATGGATTAAGGTACATCTCTTCTTCCCAACTCTTCTCTATGCCGACACCCTGCTGCCATTGCCCATGAAGCCCGTCTCCATATCGCCTGTAACCAGGAATGCCACCGATCACGCCTCACTGATGCCATCAAGCCTTCCGCCCGATCTTCCTCGCCCCTCCGTCATGAAGCTTGGCCACCATGAGGCCCCCCCACCAGTCCCCTCATCAGGGATCTCCCTTGCTGCAAGCTTCCTCATCGAGACCACTGACTGCAATCTCCCTCTTCAGATTCGTTGGAAATGACCACTGCAAGCTGGCCCTTCCTCCATCCATGGAATCGTCCCATCCTCCCTGCTCCCCTGCTGGCAGCCGACGACCACTGGAAAGCCAATCCACCACCTGATTCACCACCATACTCCAGCCTCAGATCGAAGCTTCCGCAGGCGCTTGAGCCCCACCGGTCTCCTACCCACAGGTCGTCCATCCCCTGCAGATGCCCAACTTCCCCCCAACTCCCATGGGCGCCCACCCTCCTATGGCCCCGTGCAGTTGCCGCCAGGCCAGGGGCACCACCTGCGCCCTTCCCCGTGCCTCCACCCCCTCAGATCATGCACGGCCCGCCACCCCCACCGAGACCTGGGATGCCCCTACCATCGCCCGCGCCCCCACCGCCGTCGAACGCCATCTCCATCCGCGCCGCCATTCCCTCAGGCTGTCGTCCTCATCCCCAGCCCCGTTGTCGACGAAGCCCGCCGGCGAAGCCTCCCCGCAAGCTCTGTTGGTTTGTGAAGAAGATGTAGGAAGCCGCACGAACGTGAATGCATAACCTGCACTCATTCACTAACTTCAAGCATAGAAGGAAAAAAATAGTGGAAACAAAAGAGAAAGAAAGTCAGTGAAAAAAAAAAAGAAAAAAAGAAGAAAGGTGAAAAAAAGAAAATAAAAAGAAACGAGCCTCTTTGATTTGGTTTGATTAGTTTTGGTTCCATCAAACCTCGCTGAGCCTGACTCGACGGAGTTGAGTTCTCCCCACTCCAGGAAATGATGGGGACCCGAAGTCCATTTTATTTTATTTGAGTCCTGTAATAAAATGGGATAACTGAGTCTAGTTGAGTCCACTTAGGCGGGTCCAGTCTTTCAGTCCAGTCAATCCAATCAAGTGAATTAGATTGAGTCCTGTAATTCTCATTGATATCAAGATCCAGAGGAGAGTAAGCAGACTCGAAGATTCACCAGGCCCCCCCAACTAGAGCTGGCCTTCATGCACTTGGACCCTTTCATGCTGCCAAGCCCACAAGAGAGAGCTCCAGTCCAAGACAAAGGCCCAATTGACCGGTCCACCAGGATTCCTTAGCCCACAAGTCAGGGTTTCTTAGCCCTCAAGTCATGTACCCTGGGGTGAATCTATAAATACCCCACCCCCCTCTTGTATTTTTTATGATATGGATGAAAAAAATTTCTTAAGTTCTGTGTGAAGGATCTGTGTGATCCCATGGTTTCTATGTGATCCCTGATTTGGGCATCTGTGTGAGCCCAGGGTTTCTGTGTGATCCCTGATTTGGGCATCTGTGTGAGCCTAGTGTGATCCCTTCCTCATTCTTTTCAGGGTATCTGTATGATCCCTAGGGCATCTGTGTGAGCCTTGTTGCTGTGTGCTTTATTTTCCTAGGGAAATCTGTATGAACCCCGGAAAACCCTAATCCCTTGTGACTTCTACACTCGCCAACGATCCAACCCCATGCATCTATCCCACATCAGCCGCCCACCCTCAAACCATCCTTCCCCTTGCTGTTTTTCAATCAACCCTCCATCTTTGCTTTGTTTTATAATCCTAGAATGGCTGTTTGCAGGTCCCTCGACTTCTACAAATACAATGACTCCATCCTGGCAGCGATCGGGTCACCGGGTAAAAGTTGAGAATTCGTGGGTTTTCGGCTTGATTTTCCAAGCCGCATCTGGGAGCTAAAGCGATCCCTTCATCTATGATCTGCACTGAGTGCATCAATTATTGTCAGGTACGCCCCCTTTGCCTGCCAGTTGCTTTATTGGATTGAACTAGCCAAACCAAGACTTCTCAGCCTCAGCGATCCACTTTTTCTATTACTTTTAGGTTCTACTTTGCATGCTTTAGTTTCTTACTTGCACAAAACTCTCTACTTAGGTTCTTGATCTATTCTTCAAAGATTAAATACTCAACTTAATCAAAAAAATTACAAAAATAATTTGCATGCAATTTTAGTTCCGCATCAGGCAGGGATTTGAAGATCCGATCGATGAAGAGATCGCACAGCACTCTAAATCGGCACCTGGAAGATAAGCCTTTAGACCTTGATTTAGTCAACTATCTGGGATCGATCCTAGAGGCAAAAAGGGACTCCTCCTTGGAGGTGAATACCATGGGGATCCTGCAAGAATCAAAGGATTGTTAGAAAATAAATATGAAAATAATAATATTGAACTAGGGTTTGGAAGAAAGCTGGGATTTAGGGTTGATTGGAGTTGGCGGCTGGAAGGGGAAGATGAACTCTATGCTTGGGCGGCCTAGGGCTTCCTTTTCCTTGGCATCTTAGGGCTTGAAGGAAGCAAGCTTGGTCAGCTAGGGCTTGGAAGACTAGGGCACTCAAGGACACTCACACCTTAACATAAGAATAAAGTAACACAAGAACAATCTCAAATAAAATTCACCAGAGTTTTGATGTCATGAATAAAGATTACTTACAAGAGGGGGAGGGGTGGGATATTTATAGATGTTCCCCAAGTCCTCTCATAGTTAGGATAGGAATACAAAGTAGAGAGGGAAAGGGATTACAAGTTTGATTAAGATTGGAGAATACACTTTGAATGAAACTAGTTCTCCTTATTCTACTTGGATTTCCTTCCTCCTTTGAATTGGTCAAAGGCTTGGACTTGGTCAAAGGGCTTGGGCACCTACATGTATTGGGCTTGAGTGTGTGGGCTTCTTGGGAAGCAAGGGGGCATCCTCCTTTGGGCCTTGATGCATGGGCTTTAGGCCTTGAAAACTAGGATGCCCTAGTATCGGCATATTCCTTGGAATCTTGGTTCTGGGGCTCATAAGCTTGACTCTTGGGCTTGGAATCTCTTAGCTTGGGGTGCTGGCATATTCCTGGAATCAAGGAGCACCTGGCATCTGGAATATACTCTTGCATCTGGAGGGTATCAAGGTATCTGGAAGGCATCTGGAGGGCATCTGGGTTATTTGGAAGGAATCTTGGACCCTGGGGTGGCAAACAAGGTCCAATTGGCTGATGTGTTGACTCCATTAATTGATTTTGATGATAAGCAAAATGGTTAAGTATAAGTTGAAAACTAATGATTTGCTCTGAGTGTATTTCTATTAAAAGGTGCCTACAAAATTTGAAGAAGCACAATTATTTTAGAGAAGCCAAGTTTGAATGAAAGGATTGCTCAAAGAAGACTTTGACACTCAAGAGTTGGTTGATTAGATGGCTAAGATAAATGAAAATATGTTCCAGCTCAAATTCAGAACTTTCTATGAAGTTTTCAAGGAAGTGTCGACTCAAAGTGTCGACACATGACATGAAGTATCGATATATGAAGATGAAGTGGCGACTTAGGCCGGTATACAGCAATATTTCAAATGGCACAGATGAAGTGTCAACTCAAGGTATTGACACATGGATCAACACATCGTCTAAGATTTTCAAGCCACAGAACTTGCAGAAGTTGAAGGAACAGCTGAAGTGTCGAAACATGAAAACAAGGTGTCGACTAAGGTGTCGACTCATTGATAAAGTGTCGACACATCTGAGATTTTCAGAGAATCTGAATGGAGCAATTTGAACTAGGTGTCGACTCAAAAAGATCGTGTCGACCTTATGTATCGACTCAACTGAGAAAATGTCGACATATGGAGTTCTAGCAATAGTAACGGCTAGTTTTTTCAAATACAGAACTCGCCCAAATTGCCCCCAGTGGCTAGTTTTTCAAGTGTAATGGCTAGAAATTGGTTTAACGGCCTTAGGAAGGTATTTATATCCTCCAAAGTCAAATCAAAAGGTATAGAATTGAAAAACATTAAAGAGTTTTGAGAAGAGAGAAAAAAAGTGAGCTTTAACTCCAATTCATTGAAGTTTCAACCACTCTCAAGCTAAAGGAAGCCTCCAAGCATTCAAAAGCCTTCAAGAGCATTGAAGATCATCCATTCTTGGACATTCAAAAGGCTTCAACAAGTGCAAAGTAACTCTACATCGTGCTACAAAGAGATATCCGCTTTGTTTTAGAAAGCTTATATTGATTCTTTACTTTAAAACCATATTTCTTGTAAGGGTTCTTGGTTAGCCTATTGTAAAATCAAGTGAGGTTATTGGTAAGTCTTAAAAAACCAATTAGGTTGGTGGTTAGCCTACAAAACCACTAAGGTTCTTGGTTAGCCCCGAAAACCAAGGGAGGTTGTTGGTTAGCCTTATGAAAATCAATTAGGTTCTTGGTTAGCTCGTAAAACCAAGTTAGGTTTTTACTTGTTGGCCTTGTGAAAACAAGTTGGGTTTTGATTAGTGAGCTCGCAAAACTAATCAACTGTAATCGGGTGTGATTATAGTGAATTTCCAAGGAGATTTTGGGGAGTGGATGTAGGTGCATTGGATAGCACCGAACCACTATATTTTTTGGTCTTTGTGATTGCTTGAACTCTCTCTCTTTGCTCTTTAGTTATTGCTCTTTAATTCTGCTGCACTATCATCTTAGAGCATTGCAATTATTTTAATAGTACCTTGCTAACTTATTTGTTGAATTGGATTGTATTGATTAGTTTCAAGTAATATTAGTTTGTTAAATTTTTAGAGACCCAATTCACCCTCCCTCTTAGGTTGCTTACTGGGCAATAAGTGGTATCAGAGTCCTGTTCTCAGTGTATAGGCTTTACCGCCTTGAGTAAAGATCTATGGCAGCTCAATTGGTACTAGTGTAGTTAAGGGACAAGCCTCAAATAAACCTCTATTCTGTAATGGTTCAAATTATACTTATTAAAAAACTAGGATGAGAATTTATATGCATTCTATTGAATACAATTTGTAGAAAGTAGTTGATAAGGGTCCTCATATTCCTTCGGTAGTGGTTAATGGTGTTTCCATCCCAAAGCTCGAAGAGGATTGGGATGAAAATGATATTAAATAATCTGAGATTAATGCCAAGACAATGAATCTCCTCTATTGTGCATTAGTTCCTAGTGAATTTAATAGAATATCTACATGCATGTCTGCCAAAGAAATATGGAACATACTTGAAGTTACCCATTAGGGTACCGATCAAGTGAAGAACACTAAAGTTAATATGTTAGTGCACACTTATGAGATGTTCTGAATGAAACCTAATGAATCTATCACTGATATGTACACAAGATTCACAAATATTGTTAATGGTATGAGAAGTCTTGGAAAAGTTATGTCTAATACTGATCTTGTAAATAAAATTCTCAGGTCACTTCCAACATCATGAGATCCGAAGGTGACCGCAATTCAAGAAGCAAAGGACGTTGACAAGTTATCTCTTGAGCAGCTAGTTGATCGCTCATGACTTATGAGCTCAATCTGAAACAAAATCTATGGACATGGATAAGAAGAAGAAGGGGATTGCTTTCAAGTCAAACATACAAGAAGAATCCTCAATAGATGAGTCCGAAGATGAAGAAGAAGATGAAGGTGAAGAAGCCCTCTTTGCATGAAAGTTTAGAAGATTCATGAAGAGGAGGAAATTTTCTTACAAAAAAATTATCAATCAAGGAAAAAGGAAAAGAAAAAGAGAAAGAGAGAAAAAGAAAAGAAAAAGAAGAAGAAAGTACCTATATGCTTTGAGTGCAAGAAGCCAGGACACTACAAGTATGATTGTCCTTTCCTTAAAAATCTAGGAAGAAACTAAGAAAGAAAGCAATGATGGCCACTTTGAGTGATAGTGAAGGCTCCAGTTCTGAAGAAGAGTAGACTGAAGTTGCAAATCTCAGCTTAATGGCATATCAAGACAATGATGAGATAAACTCTGACACCAAAATTGATTTTTCATTTGATGAACTTAGGAATGCCTTTGAAGAAATTATGTATGATTACAAACTAGTTTTATCTGAAAACAAGAAATTGAAAAAGCATGCGAATAGTTTCTCTTTTAAAAACAATTATTTACTAAATGATGTTAGTATTTTGAAATCTAAATTGATGTTTTAGAAAAGAAAACAATTCTTTATCTATGAAAAATAAAGTTTTAAAAAGACCTAAAAATGTTATTTCTAACAATGATCTTTTAAAGAAAAACAAGGATTTAGAACTTGAAAATGTTAAGTACAAAAATGAACTTGAAAAGATAAAACCTTTTGTTGAGAAATTTACTTATAGTTCAGAAAAGTTAAACCTACTTCTAAACAATCAAATAGCAATTTTCAATAAAGCAGGTTTAGGATATAAACTACCTACAAAAGCAACAAAAGTATTTCAAAACATTTTTGTACCTACATCATCTAGTATTACTTATTTTACTTGCAAAAAGTTAGGACACAAATCATTTCAATGTAATTTTAGAAAAATCATTTCTTTTGGTAAAGTGTGGGTTCCAAAAGGAACCATTTTGAATGCTAACCCTAAAGAACCTTAGTTGGCTTGGGTACCTAAAAACAAATCTTGATTTTATTACAGATGTGTCTTGCAACCAAGGAGAGCAAAAGAGTTTGGTATCTTGACAATGGTTGCTCAAGACACATGACTGGAGATGTGAAGCAATTCACTTCTCTTGAAGATTTGAATGGAGGGAGTGTGACCTTCGGTGATAATGGTAAAGGAAAAATTATTGGTATTGGTAAGGTTCACATAACTCCTTCTAGTAGTATTAATAATGTACTCTTAGTAGATGGTTTGAAACATAATCTTTTAAGCATTAGTCAGTTTTGTGATAAAGATTTTCAAGTAGTTTTTAAATCATCATATTGCATGATTACTAGTCTGGATATAAATGGAGTACAATTCATTGGTAAAAGGCATGGAAATATTTATTTGGTAGACCTAGATGATCTATCTTTGCCTAATGGAGAATGCCTTGTTGCAATGAATTCTACAAAAAAAGAGACTAGTTGGCTATGGCATAGAAGATTAGGGCATGATAGTATGTATCTTATTTCAAAACTTTCTAAAAAGAATTTAGTTAGAGATTTACCTGAACTTTGTTTTGAAAAAGATAGAATTTGTCAAGCATGTCAATTTGGTAAACAAGTCAAAATTTCTTTCAAACCAAAAGGATTTGTAACTACTAGTAGGCCACTTGAACTACTTCATATGGATCTCTTTGGACCAACTAGAATATCAAGTCTAGGAGGTAAGAGATATGGATTAGTCATTATGGATGATTTTTCAAGATTTACATGAGTTTTCTTTTAGCACAAAAAGATGAATCATTTTCAGCATTTATAAAGTTTTATCGAAAAGTTTCAGACGAAAAAGGTGTTTCAGTTATTTGTATTCATAGTGATCATGGAACTGAATTTGAAAATCAAGATTTTGAAAACTTTTGTAATGAAAAAGGAATAGAGCATAATTTTTCTGCACCTAGGACACCTCAGCAGAATGGGGTAGTAGAAAGAAAAAATCGTACTATGGAAGAAATGGCATGCATATGCTTTGTAAAAATGATTTGCCAAGATATTTTGGGCTGAAGCTATTAATACAGCCTGTTATATTTTAAATCAAGTTTTAGTCTGCCTTATTTTAAAGAATACTCCATATGAGCTTTGGAACCAAAGAAAATCGACTTTGAAATATTTTCGAGTTTTTGGTTGTAAATATTTTGTTTTGAACAATGGAAAAGATCATCTTGGAAAGTTCGATGCCAAGTCTGATTAAGGTATCTTCTTAAGATACTCTATATCAAGCGGGCATACAGAGTATTTAATAAACGAACTTTGGTTGTAGAAGAGTCAGTACATGTTGTCTTTGAAGAATCTACTAACAAGTTCTCAAGAAAAGAGGATACATCTGATGAATGTGCAGGTGCTGACAAGCTTCAGAAGCTAACATTGAATGATCAACCTCAACCAAATGAAGAAGATTAAAACAAGAATGAAAAAGAAGATGACACTCCAAAGCATCAAGATCTACCTAAAGAGTGGAGGTATGCTCATGGACATACTAAGGAATTAATCTTAGGTGATCCATCTAAAGGGATAAGAACTTGAGCTTCAATTAGAAATGAATATGATTACATAGCTTTTGTATCTCAAGTAGAACCAAATATTTTTGAAGAAGCTGAAAAAGGCTCTAATTGGATCAATGCTATACAAGAAGAACTAATTCAATTTGATAGAAATAATGTTTGGACTCTAATAGAAAGACCGTCTAATGTTTCAATTATTGGCACTATGTGGGTATTTAGGAATAAATTAGATGAAATTGGTATTGTTATTAGAAATAAAGCTAGGCTAGTTACTAAAGGCTACAATCAGGAGGAAGGGATTGACTTTGATGAAACTTTTGCTCCTGTTGCTAGACTTGAAGCAATTAGACTATTATTAGCATTTGCTTGTTTTATGAATTTCAAATTATTTCAAATAGATGTTAATAGTGCTTTTCTAAATGGTTTTATAACTGAACAAGTTTTTGTTGAACAACCACCTGGATTTGAAAATCATGCACATCCTGATCATGTTTTTAAATTACACAAAGCACTTTATGGATTAAAGCAAGCACCTCGAGCTTGGTATGAAAGACTCAATAAATTTTTGATTAAAAATTAATTTTCTAGAGAAATGTTGATAATATACTATTTTTGAAAAGGAAAGATAATGATTTATTAGTAGTGCAAATATATGTTGATGACATCATTTTCGGTGCTACTAATGAAATTTTGTCAAGAGTTTGCTAAGCTAATGCAGGATGAGTTCAAGATGAGCATGGGGAGAACTCAATTTCTTTCTCGAACTTCAGATCAAGCAAACTACAAATGGTATCTTCATTAACCAAGCTATGTATACAAGAGAAATTATCAAGAAGTTTAGAATGGAGACTACTAAACCAATAGGTATGCCTATAAGCCCCTCTTGTAGACTTGATAAAGATGAACATAGTAAATAAATAGATCAAAAGTTATACAGATGTATGATTGGCTTTTTATTGTATCTAACTGCTAGTAGACCAGATATAATGTTCAGTGTTTGTATATGTGCTAGATATCAGTTTGAACCTAAAGAATCACATCTTATGGCTATTAAGCACATAATTTGATATCTATATGGTACTATTGATATTGGTTTATGGTACTCTAGAAATTTATCTACTGAATTAATTGGATATTCTGATGCGGATTTTGCTGGTTGTAAATTGGATAGAAAGAGTACTAGTGGTACTTGCCAATTTCCTGGAGTTAACTTAATCTCCTGGTTTAGTAAGAAACAAACTTCAGTTACACTATCTACAGCTGAGGCTGAGTATATTGCAGTAGGAAGTTGTTGTGCTCAAATCTTGTGGATTAAGAAATAACTTGAAGACTTTGGAATCAAGTTGGCTAGTACGCCTATTAAATATGATAATACCAGTGTTATTTGCTTGACTAAAAATCTTATTCAACATTCTAGGAGTAAACATATTGAAATTAAACATCATTTTATTAGAGATCATGTAGAAAACAATGATGTTTTGTTTGAATTGATTAGTACTAAATTTTAATTAGCTGATATTTTAACTAAACCTCTTCTAGAAGATCGATTCTGTATGATTAGAAGAGAGCTCGAGATCATCATTCTGTTTGATTAAATTTTTTTTACATTTTGACTCAAACTAGATCTATTTGACCTTAATCATGATAAATCATATTCAATCATTATTAATTTGACTCTAAATTATCATATTTCAATTGATTTTGATCTACCCTTGAAATCCCTGAATTTTTGGTTTTTAAGTCGATGTGTCGACACCTAAATGTGTTGACACATGCGTGAGCTGACACATGAACGACAGCAGTATCCTCACTGTTCCCATTTTCCATTTTGCATTTTATCCCATTGTTTCTTCGATTTGAACACTTGGTAGTCAGTTTTTTGGTTGGATCTCTCCTAGGTTTTGATTTCTAAACCCTAGAAACCCTAAATTTCCACCAAACCTTGCCCAATCTTTCAATCCAAGCAATGGGACCTCACAAGCAAGTTGTTCGTCGACCTCGTCAGTCAAACCAAGAAGAAGAGTGAAGGACGAAGGCACGACATGAGTCTAGAGCTGTAGATCCGCTTGCATGACCCTTATTTGTACCATCTAGCCGGATGAGCTCGAAGACTATAGTTGGAGGACATTCATTGTACTTTTTATTTGTGGACTAGCAGCATTTTCAGATTAGAGAGTGGATTCGTCAGGCTAGTCTGACTACATTCTGTTCACTCAGTGAGAGGTATTATCCCGGGCTGATGAGAGAGTTTTATGGATCACTTGCCTGCGGGACAGATGGTTGGTTAGCACAGGTCAGAGGACGAGATATCCCTGTTACTTCTAATATTTTGAGCAGAGTATGGGATTTATCGATGACAGGATTTGTTGTTGACAGTTCGATGGATCGAGTTAGTGGACTTCAGTGCATCTTCGAGTCCGACATACTACCAGAGGGATCCACTATACCAGCATCCAGATTATCTGTAGAGATAAGACTACTGCATCACATCGTCGCCCGGATACTTCTATCGAAGACCGGATGTTTTGACTATATCACTGAGTGGGAGTTGCTCATGATGGTCTCACTGGTTCAGCGTACACCTGTCTGCATTCCAGTTCTCATGATACATCATATTACAGAGGCATCGACTAGCCAGAGGCTCTGCTTACCTTATGGCATGGGACTGACAGTATTATTCAGAGAGTATGGAGTCATTTTTTAGGATAAGCTGATGCGGGACAAAAAATCGATGTAACTTGGTTATTTGAAAAACAGTGAAACAACTAAACAAACTAGGACCATGGGAGGGCTAAGAAGCCTCCTGGGACTAGGGCATACTGACACTAAAATCCTAAGATAGCTGATCTCTTTTGTTTTCAATTTTTTTCTGGATGGATGTGGCGAAGGAAGGATGAAGATGGGGGACCGGGAAGTGGAACTCATGGCCTGAGACTCACTCTAGCGGGGAACGTACACAGAAAGTCAGGGATCAAAGCCTAAAGCTACCCTCCCGAGGGATCACAACACCAGCTACCCTGAGCATAAAGCTATCCTCCTGAAGGGGTCACCGCACCAGCTACCCTGAGCACTCATCGAACCCATAATGCACATAGCAGGGCTCTCACATAGATGCGCTAGGATGACTCTCGAAGGACACGAGGGGATAAAGAAGACGAGATAGGGGATAACTAGGGTGCTCATCGAACCCATAACGCACACAGCAGGGAATGCCTCACACCCCTCATCGAACCCATAATGCACACAGCAGGGAACGAAGAAAAATGGGCCTCAGCCCAAAACCAGAATCGGAACCAACCCAAAAATCTATATCAAAACTCTTTGATTATTACAGGGGGAGAGGGGGCCTTTATATAGAAAAACCAAAACCCTCAGTTTCTTAGCCTCTAAGAAAACTAAAAAAGGAAAATAAATTACATCAAAATTCGTGTTGCATCAAAAATAGTGTTGATATGCTTTGAAGAGCATGTTGGCTTGATAATCTGCTCCAGAAAGCATGCTGGTCTAAAATATGGGCCGCTCTGAAATCCATGCAACTCCGTCTCACGGCCATGCGGAAGACTGATCTCCTGATGGAGCATATGGCTGGCGACCGGGAAGCAGGCGGCGGACGGGGCCAGCGGGTGGCGAGCAGCGGACGGCCAGCAACGGCCGCAAGCGAGGCGGCATGGCTAGCACGGCATGCCAAGCATGCCGTTTGGTCTCCCACAGCCGTGGGAGACCTCCCGGCACCGGGAAAGGCCGGTGGATGGCGAGGAGGCCGGGGATGGCGGGACGGTGTCCGGCGGACAGGCGGGCGGCGGCGGCGGCGTCAGGCGGTGGGTGGCGGTGCCACACGGTCGCACGGGGCGGACTGACGCCTCCCGTATCCGTTCATCTTCCCACGGGCGTGGGCGGCGGTGGACCCCACCGGCGACCGGGCGAGGGGCAGCTGGGCGACGGGAACGGCGGCGGGCAGCGGGCCGGTGGCGGCGGCGAGGTCGTCAACCGTGGGCCATGGTGGCGGATGCCTCCGCATTCGTTCGGCTTCCCACGGTGTGGGCGGCGACGGCGGTGGTGGCGGCGGCGGCGAATTCTCCGGCGAGGGCGGGGGCCGGCGAGCTTCGGCGGCATTCCGACGGGGGCGGCCGGAGGGCGGGCGACCCTGATCTGGGGCCGGAGGGCGGTGGGCTAGGGTTCGAAACTTTTAAAAAATTCACGGGAGAAAGATTGCAGGAGATAGAATAAAGCTGGGATAACTCGGGGATAAACCGAGAACAAAACCAGAATAGCGGGGATAGATGGAATAGCGGGATAGGAAAAATAAAAAAATTCTGAAAAAATAGAAAAAAAATAGAAAAATACCCGGACTTGCCCTGGATCCCTATCATTCTCTTCGACCGCGAAGAACTCGACTCCGTCGAGTTCGAAAGATGGAGAACACCCTAATCCACAACTCGCTCTGATACCAAAATTGATGCGGGACAAAAATCGATGTAACCTGGTTATTTGAAAAACAGTGAAACAACTAAACAAACTAGGACCGTGGGAGAGCTAAGAAGCCTCCCGGGACTAGGGCATACTGACACTAAAATCCTAAGACAGCTGATCTCTTTTTTTTTCAATTTTTTTCAGGATGGATGTGGCGAAGGAAGGATGAAGATGGGGGACCGGGAAGTGGAACTCATGGCCCTGAGACTCACTCTAGTGGGGAACGCACACAAAAAGTCAGGGGTCAAAGCCTAAAGCTACCCTCCGAGGGATCACAGCACCAGCTACCCTGAGCTTAAAGCTACCCTCCCGAAGGGGTCACAGCACCAGCTACCCTGAGCTCTCATCGAACCCATAATGCACATAGCAGGGCTCTCATATAGATGCGCTAGGATGACTCTCGAAGGACACGAGGGGATAAAGAAGACGAGATAGGGGATAACTAGGGTGCTCATCGAACCCATAATGCACACAGCAGGGAATGCCTCACACCCCTCATCGAACCCATAATGCACACAGCAGGGAACGAAGAAAAATGGGCCTCAGCTCAGAACCAGAACCGGAACCAACCCAAAATATATATCAAAACTCTCTGATTATTAGGGGAGAGGGGGCCTTTATATAGAAAAACCAAAACCCTCAGTTTCTTAGCCTCTAAGAAAACTAAAAAAGGAAAATAAATTACATCAAAATTCATGTTGCATCAAAAATAGTGTTGATATGCTCTGAAGAGCGTGTTGGCTTGATAATCTGCTCCAGAAAGCATGCTGCACTGAAATATGGGCTGCTCTAAAATCCATGCAACTCCGTCTCATGGCCATGCAGAGGATCGATCTCCCGACGGAGCATACGGCCGGTGACCGGGAAGCAGGCAGCGGACGGGGCCAATGGGTGGCGAGCGACGGCCGCAGGCGAGGCGGCACATGGCTGGCACGGCACGCCAAGCATGCCGTTTGGTCTCCCACGACCGTGGGAGACCTCCCGGGCGCCGGGAAAGGCCGGTGGACGGCGGGGAGGCAAGGGATGGTGGGACGGTGTCCGGCGGACAGGCGGGCGGCGGAGTCAGATGGTGGGCGGCGGTGCCACACGGCCGCACGCGGGGGACGGATGCCTCCCGCATCTGTTCGTCTTCCCACGGGCGTGGGTGGCGGCGGACCCCACCGGCGCTGGGCGAGGGCAGGTGGGCGACGGGAACGGTGGCGGGCAGCGGGCCGCTAGCGACGGCGGCGTCGGCCGTGGGCGGTGGCGGGCGGACGCCTCCTCCGCGTCCGTTTGGCTTCCCATGGGCATGGGCGGCGACGGCGGTGGCGGCGGCTTCTCCGGTGAGGGCGGGGGCCGGCGAGCTTCGGCGGCGTTCCGACGGGGGCGGCCGGAGGGCGGGCGTCCCGGATCTGGGGCCGGAGGGGCGGTGGGCTAGGGTTCAAAACTTTTAAAAAATTCACGGGAGAAAGGTTGCAGGAGATAGAATAAAGCTGGGATAACTCGGGGATAATCGAGAACAAAACCATAATAGCGGGGATAGATGGAATAGCGGGATAGGAAAAATAAAAAAATTCTGAAAAATAAGAAAAAATAGAAAAATACCCGGACCTGCCCTAGATCCCCATCATAAGCCCTACCGTACATTGCTTCATACCGATGTGTACGACATCAGATCATTGCACGAAATGGGCTATCACATGTTCTGAGGCCAGTGGACTCGCAGAATATCAGGTCAGACTGAGGACCGAGCTGATGATGACGACGCAGTAGAGGAGGAGTGGATTCTCTCCAGCGAGGCAGGACCCAGTGAGACTCAGCCTGAGATGGCAGCATAGCTAGCGATTGCTCCTCAGTTGATCCTTCTACAGCACAACCTCAGCCAGCACAGCGGAGACTCCAGGCATTTCAGATAGTTTAGAGGACAGACTCAGATGCATCGAGATTGATGTGTGCATCATGAGGCAGCGTCTTGACATATTCATAGCTGAGACGAGAGAGAGCCAAGATATTGGACTTAGTCATGGCATCTTAGCTAGTTTTGCATTGTCCAGATCTTTAGCGTGTGCTCCGGTTGCTGATACTGCTCCTACACCTGCTCATGTACTACTCTGCACCAGCTGATGACATTGATGAGATTGATATTGGTGTAGATACTACTGTTAGAGATGGTGATACTGTTGATGGTACTGTTATTGGAGATGATGATGGAGACGACGAGGAGACTGACTCAGACAGATTGACATTGCAGATCTTGCTTCAGAGCCATTGTGGAGGTGATGGGTGACTTGCCCATGAGTCCTGTTCTTGACCCATCTTGTTCACCTGCTCAGACTCCTATTCCATCTTCTCATTCTAGATTGGATGATCACACTCATTCCTATTCTTATTCTCTCTCCAGTTATCGATACACCTATTATTGATTCCCTGATATTGATACTTCTGTTATTCATACACCTATCATTGAGACCCCCATGTTGATACATCGATTATAGATATACCAATTCATTCTACAGTTAATACTTCTGTTCATGATACACCTGTTGTAACATCAGTTGAGACCCCTATCCTAGACACACAGATTATTGACACTCCTACACTTCACACATCATCGCTTATCCGAGAGCTTGGGTTTATGCCACCCGACTTCAGTATCTTGACTCCGGTCCTTCATTTGATCGCACACCTCTTCCAGCGGTGCCGAGATGGTTGACTCGATCACTTCTGTTCTTGCAGAGGATTAGTTCTACCTCTACTGCTCCAGCTAGAGGTCGAACATATGCTCGTTGTAGAGGAATGTGGTGTCGTACCCCTCCATAGCCGACCAGGACCAAACTTAGAGATCTCGATCGAGATGGCGCGAGCTCGATTCTTCACTGATATAGGACTGATTGAGATCGGTTCATCTTCTGATGTGTCCATGGATAAGGATTAGGACTTTTATGTACTTTTAGATAGTTTGTTTTATGCTTCTATGTATTTTATCTTTGTACAAGTTCTAAGTTTAAATGAAAAACCTTGTTATTCCTCATCTTTATCTCTTTGATGCAAATGAATGATATATTTTGAATTGCTCTTCAATGTCTAGTAAAGTGAATGATATATCAAAATGAATGATGAATGCTCATTTAACTCAATGCTACATCTACTTGTTTTTCCTACCTTTTAATGATAACAAAAAGTGAGAGTAGTTTAGTAAGATTTAAGTATAAATGAGAATGAGTATACTTCAAAAAAGGGGGAGTAGTTTTGGTGATTTATATTTGTGATGTGCAAGGGGTAAACTTTTTTTAAAAAAAAAAAAACTGAATTAAAAATCACTTACAAATTTCTAAGAAAGGGGGAGCTTTACTTTATTTTCATTTGGAAATCCTTTCAAAATGAATTTCATCTTAAAACCCTCTTTAAATGTTTTAAAAGATTCTTACAAATTATGTATGAATCATTGATTCAGGGGGAGCTTTGTTGTTTGCTGAAATTTTCTTGTAGAGTATAATGATACATGTTTTCTTTGCATTTAAATGAATCCCAAAACTCTGATACTCTCTATCTTTATAACAAGCTCTAGCACTATTACTTGTGTTCTGAATTGTCATATCATTAATGCAAGTAATGTTGATTACTAAATGCTTCAGTTTTATGCACCTTGATGATTTCGTTTAAAGCTTTGTTTTAAAGTAATTATACTTAAGGGTTTTGTCATCATCAAAAAGGGGGAGATTGTTGACTCCATTAATTGATTTTGATGATAAGCAAAATGGTTAAGTATAAGTTGAGGACTAATGATTTGCTTGTTTTTTGGTTTCTATTAAAAAGGTGCCTACAAAATTTGAAGAAGCCCAATTTTTAGAAAAAGCCAAGTTTGAATGAAAAGAATGCTCAAAGAAGACTTGGACACTCAAGAGTGGTTGATTGGATGGCTAAGATAAATGAAAATATGTTCTAGCTCAAATTCAGTACTTTCTATGAAGTTTTCAGAGAAGTGTTGACTCAAAGTGTCGACACATGACATGAAGTGTCGACACATGGAGATGAAGTATCGACTCAGGCCGGTATGTAGCAATGTTTCAAATGGCATAGATGAAGTGTCGACCAAGGTGTTGACACATGGATCAACACATCACCTGAGACTTTCAAGCCACAGAACTTGCAGAAGTTGAAGGAATAGTTGAAGTGTGACGACACATGGAAGCAAGGTATCGACTCAAGGTATCGACTCAAATGAGAAAGTTGTCGACACATCTGAGATTTTCAGAGAATCTGAATGGAGCAATTTGAACTAGGTGTCGACTCAAGAAGATCATGTGTCGACCTTATATGTCGACTAAACTAAGGAAGTGTCGACACATGAAGTTCTGGCAACAATAATGGCTAGTTTTTCAAATGCAGAACTCGCCCAAATTGCCACCAACGGCTAGTTTTTCAAGTGTAATGACTAGAAATTGATTTTAAGGCCTTGGAAAGGTATTTATATGCTCCAAAGTCAAATCAGAAGATAGAGAATTGAAGAACATTAAAGAGTTTTGAGAAGAGAGAGGAAAAGTGAGCTTTAACTCCAATCATTGAAGTTTCAACCACTCTCAAGCTAAAGGAAGCCTCCAAGAATTCAAAAGCCTTCAAGAGCATTGAAGATTATCCATTCTTGGGCATTCAAAAGGCTTCAACAAGTGCAAAGCAACTCTACATCGAGCTACAAAGAGATATCCGCTTTGTTTTAGAAAGCTTACATTGGTTCTTTACTTTTAAACCATATTTCTTGTAAGGGTTCTTGTTAGCCTATTGTAAAACCAAGTGAGGTTATGGGTAAGCCTTGAAAAACTAATTAGATTGGTGGTTAGCCCACAAAATCACTAAGGTTCTTGGTTAGCCCGAAAAACCAAGGGAGGTTGTTGGTTAGCCTCGTGAAAACCAATTAGGTTCTTGGTTAGCCCGTAAAATCAAGTTAGGTTTTGACTGTTGGCCTTGTGAAAACAAGTTGGATTTTTGATTAGTGAGCCGCAAAATAATCAACTGTAATTGGATGTGATTATAGTGAATTCCCAAGGGATCTTGAGAAGTGGGTGTAGGTGAATTGGATAGCACCGAACCACTATATTTCTTGATCTTTATGATTATTGATATCTCTCTCCTTGCTATTTACTTATTGCTCTTTATTCCGCTTGCACTATCATCTTAGAGCATTGCAATTGTTTTAATAGTACCTTGCTAACTTCTTTGTTGAATTGGATTGCATGATTAGTATCAAGTATTTAGTTTGTTAAATTTTAGAGATCAATTCATCCCCCTCTTGGATTGTTTACTGGGCAACATGATGTGAAAGCCTCTGGCTCCTAGATGAGACTCGGTTAACCTCCAAAACTGTGTATCATATCATGTACAAAATGGGACTCATACTGGACTAATACTCAAGTACAGGACTCAATAACTGGACGAGGGTTGGGACAAATCAACTAGCCTCAACTTATTACAAGACTCAATCTTACTTGATTACAAAATTATGACACATGACTAAGGCTCTAAAAACCCTAATCAATAAATAATATGGGACCTAGTAATCTGTGTCTGATCTTGTGCCCCCACCATAATGCTGATCTGGTACAAAAGATTTTTTGATCCTTATGGATAAAATGAGATCCCAAAGTCACTGCAATACAGGAAGCCAAGGACTTAAACACACTTCCACTTGATGAACTTCTTGGTTCTTTGATTATCCATGAACTAATAATGCGAGTGCCACAGCGAAGATGATAATGAGGAAAAGAAATCAATAGCATTCAAGGCTGCAGCGAAGATGAAGAAGCAAGAAGAAGAAAAAGAAGAAGAAAGCCCCTCATCGGATGAAGAACTAGGAGATGATGATATAGCACTAGTTATGAGAAGATTCCAAAGATTTATGGGCAAAAGAAAATCAAGATACCGGAGGAAGCACCTTGGCAAAGGTGAACAAAGTAAAGAAAAAGAGAAAGATAAAGACAAGGAAAAGGAGCCACTAGCTATTGTTATGAGTGTAAGAAGCCAGGGCACTATTGTTCAGAGTGTCCTACACTGAAAAAGGGTTACAAGTAGAAGAAAAAGAAAGCATGATGGCTACATGGAGTGACAGTGATAAATCTACTTCAAGAAAGAGGAAGAGAGACATCAAAGTCTGCAAATAAATGTTTAATGGATCTAGAAGATGAGGGTAACATATAGTGAACCCATTTATGATTTACTTATGATGAATTGCATACTACTTTCAAGAACTTCTAACTAAATATAAGAAGGCTGGTTTGAAAATCAAATCCATGAAAAATAATTATGACATATTATTGAAAGAAAATATTGAAATTTCTGAAAAGAATAATCTTTTACAAAAGAAATTAAGTAATGTTTCTGAAAAAGCAAAGTATTACAAGTTGAAAAAGATGAATATTTTGAAAAGAATAAAGGTTTGCAAAATGAAATGAATAGACTCAAACCTCTTGTTGATAAATTGACTTTAAGTTTAAACAAACTTGAGCTAATCTTGAAAAATCAAGAGAAATCTAATGATAAAGCTGGAATTGGTATAATACAATGCATATAAATAGATTTTCAGCTTCAAAACCTATGCATCAAAATTTTCAGCATCCATTCTTTTCAAAAATCAAATGTAATTTGTTTTTGCTATATTAGGGTTGGACACAAAGCATATGAATGTAATCTAAGAAGGAAAAACAAAAACAAAATATAGAAGTTGGGTTCCTAAGGAACTATAGCTACTACCATCAAGGAACAAGAAATCCTAGGTACTAAAAATTCTACTTGATTATTTTGCAGGAATGTCTTGTAGCCTAAAATTCAAAGAAGAGATAGTATCCAGATGTGGCTGTTCAAGATACATGACGGGTGAAAAGACTAATTCATCACCATTGAAATGAAGATGTGATTTGGAAGGTATTATTTGGTGACAATGGCAAGGAAAAATCTGGAATTGGTAGATCAAAGGTACCCATTCTACTTATATTGAAAAATGTATTGCTAGTAACAAATTGAGCATAATCTATTCCGTATTATTAATTATGTGATAGAGGCTTCAAAGTTTTATTTGAGTCTTCAATAGCATAGTGATGTGGCAGGATCGCTAACGTGGAGCCCTATCAGATTGCAGTTAGATACACATGGGCAGCAGGTTTCCATGTCAGACTCTCTTCTAGAGCTCTTCCTTCGCCAGGTGGCTCCCTCGAGGTCGAGTCCACCTCGGCCGAAGTCAAGCTCTTGCTCTTTTCGATCTCCTCCACCAGGTGGCTCCCTCAAGGTCGAGCCCACCTCGACCGAAGTTGAGCTTCTACTCTCTTCGAGCTGCTTTGCTAGGTGGCTCCCCTAAGATTGAGCCCATCTTTGCCAAAGTCGAGCTCCTACTCTCTTCAAGCTCCTTCGCTTGGAGGCTCCCTTGAGGTTGAGCCCACCTTGGTCAAAGTTGAGCTCCTACTCTCTTCAAGCTCCTTCTCCAGATGGCTCCCTCGAGGTCGAGCCCACCTCGATCGAAGTCGAGCTCCTACTCTCTTCGAGCTCCTTCGTCGGGCAGCTCCCTCGAGGTCGAGTCCACCTTAACCGAAGTGGAGCTCTTGCTCTCCTTAGGCCAAGCTCTCTTCAAGCAAGAGGTCTAGCAGCTGAAGTCAACGTCCGCGGTGCCACCCCCTTTGGGCAGGGACCACTGCCCATGGACCATGGAAGAGCAACCCCAGGATGCCATAATCACTCCCACTGTTGCTTACACTAGATAGGAAAGGGCACCCTAACCAAGGCGCTGCACTCCCAACCGACCGTCTGCACCACCCGAAAGAGAAAATCACCCAGAAGATTCAAATCCAGGGTACGGCTGGCCCCCGATTGAGGCTCTGCCAAATTTTCCAAAGTGGAGTGACCAGGAGGGAGGTCAGAGCTGGTAACATAACTCCTTATCATGAATAAGGAAGGTACTTGTGTGCACGGCATGGAGCACTACCAGACATTGACTTTCCAGTGCCTGCAATGGGGAAAGATCCCAAGGTAAGCCGCTGGGAGGGATCCTGGTCTAAAAGGATTCTCCAAAGGTCCAAAATAGAGGTAAGCAAGACTAACTCAAAAAAACAAGGGAAAAGGTAGCACACAGGAGGGTGACCAAGAGGCCGAGTGCTCTGGGCTACCAGAGACTAACTAGAATGGTCTTAATGGACACAGCCACACGGCTCTAGCTCTCCTTTGCCCCTCCTACTCTCGCTCTATTCTCTCTTTTTCAAACCGAATCTCCTCCTCCAAGTGTGGAGTCCGAGCAAAGGGGGCCAAAGGGGAGGATTTATTCCTCTAGATCATCATTGACTTAATCATCGGAATACCCCCACCGGGATCCCTGGCCCGGGTCTCCTCTATTTTGCAGGTCCAGGCACGTGATTCGGCTCTTGAGCGATGAGGTCGGTGTCCGATGTCATCTTCCAGCTATAATCCATGACGATGTAGGCGGAAATAGATTGGCATGCCAGGTAGAGGGGCAGGACATACTCTGATCCAAGCCAATCCCCTTACGTGCAACTCTGCTAGGAACATGGTGATGACCCACATTCGAGAGGTCTCCACTAGCCATGCGAGGATCCCCTTCTCACGAGGGCCCACATAGTCCAGAGAGGGAGCCCATGCTCTATCGCAACCGCCTCCAGCGGACATCTAGTTGTTCGTGCTCGCTCAGTAGATGCAGGTTCTGACTGCAGTGGTGTGACAGTTGCAGCATCAACACTGGTCCCTAGCCACCCATCAACAGTCAGGGCCCTATGGCCCAAGCCGCCACACCCGCGATAGCCTGCAGTCCTTCCAAGGAAGACCTTCACTACCGCGGGCTGCCATAGACCCCTGGGAAAGCCACCAGACCCCAACAAAGAGACAGTGGACTGGGTCAGTCGACTAGGAGAGCTAGTCTATGGCTTTTGAGCAGGCCATTACCAAGCATCATCGAGGCCGTCAAGGCAAGGCCCCCCATCGTGACCCCCTCAGTTGTCATCTTCACCACCTCCATTGGCCTCAGTGAAAGGCTCCACCAACGAGGCCAACTGGCGCATGGTTGAAAGGCGCTTGGAGGAACAAAAGCACAAGCTGGTAGAACTATCCTACCAGTTGCAAACTTGCAGGGCTCCTCCCGTGAGCCTGCGGGCCATGACGCCCGTCCCCCTTTCTTCCGAGAGATCCAAGAGGAGCCGATCTCGAGTCGGTTTTGCATGCCGCAGGTGGATCCCTATGACAGGACCACCGACCCTCTAGACCACCTTGTGGTGCGGGCACCAGACTCAGAAGAAGACTTAGGGCTCCATCTGGATCTCTGATTGACCTTGCCGAAGAATTAGGTTTTCTAGTTTTGTAATAAGGGTTGACTTGGTCAACTCAATTTTAGTCTTGAGTCTGTATTTCCCTGCAATTTAAATTTTGTTGAGTCATGTTGACTCAGTACAAGTCCTAGTAGTGGTCTAGGTCTTCTCCAGGTTGGTGCCACTTTTTTTTCAGTCAAGTCAAGGTCCAGGGTGCCACATTTTTTCTCCCAGGCCCAAGCAAGTGGGCGCCACACTCCCAGCCACACGCCAGAGTCTAGGAGGCGTCACATCTCCATCCAGTGTCTTTGGTCCCTACACCACAAGAAGTAAGTTCCTTTTTTTTCTTGCACCACTTGGGAGAGAAATCCATCAAGATACCTCAATCCAAGGAGGAGCCAATTTCTTTCCAGATAAACCCAAGCCAGGATGGCAAGAATTTTTCTTGAAGAGAGGATCAAGGAGGTGCCCCATAATGTTCCATAAAAATCCAAGTTATAAAAGGGAAGAGAGCATGTCTTGGGGAGGAATTCAAGGAGGTTCCCAAAAGTTTCCAAAAGTGCTAAAGCCATGAAAGGAAGAAGCCTAAACTTGTGGAGCAAGACTAGGAGGTGTCCAAATGAGCCAAACCATGAAGGAAAATCCTTGATTCATGGAGAGATACTAGGAGACACCACCATAACCTTTCATTTGGAGCTGATTTTCAAGTTTTCTTAAAGTTTTGGGCTGCCCACTCATGGAAGGAGTCTTGGGAAGAGAATTTGATGCCTAAAGTGTGGGTTAGTCCTATTAGTCCCCATGAGAAATGTATAAAAATTTTATTTCTTTGTTTTGTCTATATATTCAACTCTATGTAACTCTTGAATTTAATGATGAATGAACTCAATTTCTTTGTGAGCAACTTTGTGTTTCTCTCTTCCGCACTTGTATTCAAGTGTTGAGCTCCATGAGGGAGTGATTCCGGGTTCCATAGGAACCTTGAGGAGGCGTGAGATCTCTAAACCCTACCAAAACCCTAGGTTAGCCACTTCAATTCCAAACCCTAGCCGCCCATCATCTTCTTCATTCCACAAATCATCCAAACCCTAATCTACCTCATCATCTCACGGCCCCTCTCTTCCAAGTAGAGGCCGACCACCAGCGTCCAGGTCCAGATCGGCTACTTCGAATACAGAGCAAATCCCAGAGGAAGTCAGATCAGCATCCAAGAGAATCAGGATTTCAGCAACATCAATTTTTCAAGTTCTTTTTATCTGGTAAATCCTTTCTTTGAGTATCTGGTTCCTTAACTTGTTCTTCTTCTTTCCCAGATCCTGAGTTCAGGAGAAGGCAACTCTGCCAAAGGACCAGTATTGAAGGATCCATTGCGAAGATATCCGAATCCGAGGATCCAACAATCTGCTCGAGAGAGTCCTTCCACCAAACTCTGTGAAGATCACTGCCTGGTACATAACCCTTCCCTTCTCTTTTTCTGTCCTGTTGAAAGTTCAGAGCGAAACTCTAGGTCTAGGAGTTTCTCAACCTCCAGCGATCCTTTACTTCTGAACTACTCTAATAATCTAGTTTCTTTGAATTGTGCTTTCAATTATTATATAGTTTCTTTCAATTTAGTTTAACTTTCATTTGAGTCAAAGCCGACTTCCAAAAATATATAAAAAAATAAAATAAAAATAAAAATATACATTAATTAATTTGCTTCCGCATTCCACATCCGTTCTGTATCAATTTTGGTATCAGAGCCCTGTCTAGGGTTTCTGACTTGCTTGCATGTTTTGAGTGTCTCTCTTTTTTACTTTGTCTGCTCGAAGTAGACTCCCCAGGATGTCCGGTCCTAGGAACGAAGTGAGGTGCAAGCCTCCTCTTCCCATTCCATGGGGTGTTCCTAGGGCGTGTAGGGGATCCGCTGGGTTACAACTTCGTAGCAGGAATTGTAAACAGGGGAAGCATTCTATTTTCAGTCTGTAACTGCCCTGTTGCAGGAATTATTTCTTATTGCAGTAACTCCAAATTACGTGATTTTTATTTTGCTGGAACCAGTATAATTGAAACTATTTTACATAATTTTACTGTAATTTATTGGTTTCTGTGAAATTTCTGAGAGTTAAATTACAGCAATTCTGTTTCTGTGTTTCTGCAATTCAATTTTTTTTGAGTGATCATCTCCTAATTCATCTTAAGGGCAATTGAGCATCTAAGATAAGGGGAGGAGTTGATAACCTCTCCTTAGCCCAAAACCACCACCCATTCATTCGATCCTAAGCCTAATTTTAAAATTTATTAGACTTAATTTGTCCTAGTGGGCTAGGAACACCAACTGGTCAGGTCCAGCCTAGGGTTTAGTCAGTTTGTCTGGTTACTCTATGTGTGTGCTTTGTACTCAGTGTCTAGAACGGTGATTCAGGGACTACGTCCCGAAGGGCTTGTGTGCTGGTCCGCCTACCTGGCCAATCACTGATTGGTGTCTAGGATTGGCAATTAGGGACCTAACACTCCCCTTACACTGCCTGGCTGAGTCCCGAGTTACTATAGGCTAGCTTGCCACTCTGATTAGGCATCTAGTTTGGGCTCTAGGTCTAGTTAGCCCGTAGTCGTTTCAGTCGAGTCTCATTGGTGTGCTTGCTTGCATCATCATGTCCACCCGGAACGGAGTACCCTACCAACCTTGTCAAACCCAACCTGATTTAGAGGCCATGATTAGAACTCTTACCGAAAGTATGACCAAATTGAGTCAGGATATGACTGATACTGTTGCCCAGTTTAGAGACCAAGCCCAGGTACTTGAGGAGCCTAGGCACCAAAATTGGACCCCTGACTCAGAATTTGGTAGACCCCAACCTCACCCATACCCAGAGCCTAGGAGACCTTTATACAGGGATCCTGAACCTAATCATTGGAGGTTTGATCTAAGAGCCTATGACCATGATCTTGCCCCTGAGTCTAGCCCTAGGAGCCTATACCCATACTTGGTTGACTCAGAGAAGGGACCCGTTAGGAACACCGACCCTTATGCACCCACTTTTGATGGAAGACAAGAGACATATATAAGTAGGAAGAACAAATGGATCAGTATTTTGAGTTCACTAACATATCGGAATTAGGACAAGTTAGGTTGGCCAAAACTAAGTTCACCAAACATGCTAGGTCGCATTGGTATGCTATTGAGCGTGAGTGTTATCAAAGAAAAGAGAAAATATATACTTGGAGAGCTGAAGCCGAAGAGCGGCCCCATCCCAGAAGAAAGATACACACCTCTCTTAGCCCCGAGGATGAAGATCCTCATGGAGATTGAGGGCAAGCTCTAGCTGCGTTGCCCTCCCCGCTGAGGCCATCCAACGGTCGTGATAAGATGAAGTACTGCCAATTCCACCATGACCACGGCCATGACATCGAGTGCCACCACCTCAAGAGAGAAATTGAAGATCTATAAGAAGGGGCTACCTCAAAAAGTTTGTGGGGGGCAGGACCCCGACGAAATCTCAGGTGCTTGCTGCTCTTCCTCCTGTCCATGCAGTTGACAATCAACCCACCAGAAGCCTGTGGGAATGATATGTTGGGGAATAGAGCATGCTGCCAAGAGGGCTCGAGAGGGAGAGAGTTTGGAAAATGCACTCCCCTTTATGAGGGAGGGGAAATTTGGGAATGAAAATATAAATAATGATGCAATGATCGTTGAGATGATGATTGCTAGGCATCCTGTAAAATAGATTATGGTTGATAGTGGAAGTTCGACTGATGTCCTTGTTTATGATGCTTTCTCCAGGATGAATCTATTCTCTACTAAATTAAAGCATGTGCACACTTCCCTTGTCAGTTTTACCGGGGACTTTGTGGGAGTTGAAGGGGAAATCACTCTCCCCGTCACTGCCAGGACACCACCTCGGCAAAGCATTATTATGATGACCTTCACAGTTGTTAGGCTTCCTTCTGCCTACAACATGATCCTTGGCTACCTCGGGCTTAACCTGCTCGACGCGGTCATTTCCACCAAATGGCTATTGGTGCAACTTTCCACTCCTTATGGTGTAGGGGAAATGAGAGGGGCACCTTAGCTGATCCAGCATTGCCTTCAAGCTATCACAGGAGCCAGAAGCCTTGAGGACCCCAGCACTGACGACCCTGACCAAAGGGCTTAAGACCCTAGAGGTGGCCCAGTCGAACACTTGTTGTCATATCCGCTAGGAGCTAACTCGACGAAGATAGTGCAAATCGGGGTCCAGTTGCAAGAAGAGGAGCAGGCCGACCTGCTGGAATACCTTCGGGCGAATGCGGACGTTCGCCTGGACGATGGCAGACATGCCCGGGATTCTCCCTGACATCATCACTTATAAGTTGAGCATCGATCCGAAGTACCACCCTGTCTGGTAGAAGAAAAGGTGTTTCATATCGGAGAGGTAGTGAGCGATCAACGAGGAAGTGGATAAGCTCCTCGCAGCTAGTTTTGTTCGTGAGGTACAATACCCTAGCTGGCTGGCAAACGTGATCATGGTCAAGAAGAATAATAGGAAATGGAGGTTTTGCATGGACTACACTGACCTCAGCCGAGCCTGCCCGAAGGATAGCTTTCCATTACCGAAGATTGACCAGCTGGTAGACACTACCTCGGGACACTGCTTGCTCTCCTTCATGGATGCATTCTCTGGATACAATCAGATCCAGATGCATCCAGAGGACAAGGAACACACTGCCTTCATCATAGATCGAGGAAAGTACTACTAATGGATGATGCCTTTCGGCCTGAAGAATGCTGGCACCACATACCAATGACTGGTTAATCGAGTCTTCAAGGATCAGATCGGTCGAAATATGCAAGTTTACATGAATGATATACTCATTATAAGCAAGCCGAAGTCAGACCATGTTGTCAACTTGGCGGAGGCCTTCCAAAGCCTTGGCCTGCACCAGATGAAGCTGAATCCAGAGAAGTGCACTTTTAGCGTGGCAGTAGGAAAGTTCCTTGGCTTCATGGTCATCCAAAGGGGAATAGAAGCAAATCTTGAGAAGGTCCAAGTAATTGTCAACATGGAACACCCCATCTCGAAGAAGTAGGTCCAGTGCCTAATGGGCCAGATTGCCATCCTGAGCTGGTTCATCTCAAGGTTGGCTGACCACTGCTTATCTTTCTTCGAGGTGCTGCATAAAGTACATGACTTCGTCTGGACAGAAGTGTGCAAGGCATTCTTTGAGAAGCTGAAGAAATTCTTGGCATCACCGCCATTGCTCTCTAGGCCGGAAGATGGAGAGGAACTCTTGTTGTACCTAGCAGTCATTCCAGGGGCTGTCAATTCAGTCCTTGTCCATATGGATGAGGAAGGAGCTCAGAAGATGATGTACTATGCCAGCAAACTCCTCCGAGATGTGGAGATCAGGTACACCTACTCCGAGAAGTTAATTTTTGCTCTTATAATGTCTGCTCAGAGGCTTGGGCCATACTTCTAAGCATATCCGATTATGGTCATGACGGACCAACCATGAGGGCCATATTTAGCCACCCTGATCTTCTGGATGCCTAGCCAAGTGGGCTCTGACGCTCAGGAAGTTCAACATCGCATACCGACTAAGGTCATCCCAGAAGGCCCAAGTGTTGGCTAATTTTTTGGTCGAGTGCGCGAGCATAAGCGAGGAGCCCGAGGAGACCTCCTCGGAGTGCCAGGCGGAGCCGGGACCAAGGAGGTGATGAGGATCCAGGGCAGGTCTAGGTTCTTTTTCTATTTTTCTTAATTTCTCATATTTTTTTATTTTTCCTATTCCCGCTATTCCACCTATTCCTACTATTCCACCTTATCCCAATCTTATTCACGATTTATTCCTACACTATTCCATCTTCTCCCGTGATTTTTTTAAACTCCCAAACCCTAGCCGCTGCTCCCTTTGGCCCCAGATCCGGGCCGCTCAACCCCGGCCGCCCCCGCCGGACCGCCGCTGATGCTCGCCGACCCCCGCCCTCGTCGGAGAAGCCGCCGTCGCTGCCCACGCACGTGGAAGACGAACGGCCATGGGAAGACCAACCGTCGCCCACGTCCCAAGGTCACCGCCACTGCCTGCCACCGCCAGCCTACCACCGGCCGCTCACCCGCCACCCGCCGGCTCACGCTCGACCGCAGGATGGAACCCGCCGGCACCCTTGGGCCCCACGACCATGGGAAGCCCAAATGGCACGGCCGTGCATGCCTTGCTATCCCTGCACCGAGGCCACCATTGCCGCCTACTGTCGCCGCCCACCTGCCCGCCAGGCACCATCCCACCGTCCCTGGCCTTCCCCGCTGTCCACCGGCCACGCCGGCGCCCAGGAGGTCTCCCACGGCCGTGGGAGACCAAACGGCATGCTGGGCATGCCATGCCATTCCCCGTGCCACCACCTTGCCTGCAACCCGTCGCCAGCCGTCTGCCGCTCGCCATTCGCCAGGCCCGTCCGCCGCCCGCTTCCCGGCCATCTGCTGGTGCCCCGCCGGAGTTGGCTCCCTCCCTTCCATGACTGTGAGATGAGTTTGCATGGATTTTAGAGCAGTCCAATTTTCAGAGCAGCATGCTTTCTGGAGCAGATCATCAAGTCAACATGCTTCTCAGAGCAAATCAGCACCACTTTTGATGCAACACAAATTTTGATGTAATTTATTTTTCTTTTTAGTTTTCTAAAGACTAAGAAACTGAGGGTTTGGTTTTTCTATTTAAAAGCCCCCTCTCTCCCTATAATAATAAGATGACTGTGATATAAATTGTGGGTTCTCCATTGTTCTGGTTCTGGGCTGAGGCCCGTTTGCCTTCGTTCCCTAATATGTGGATAATGGGTTCGTTGGGGGGTATGAGAGTCCTACTTTGTGGATGATGGGTTCGAGCACCCTAGTTATCCCCTATCTCATCTCCTTTATCCCCTCGTGTCCTTTGAGAGTCACCCTAGCGGCCTCTATGAGAGCCCTATTATGTGGATGATGGGCTCGATGAGAGCTCAGGGTAGCTGGTGCTTTGATCCCTCGGGAGGGTAGCTATGTACTTTGATCCCTCAGGAGGGTAGCTTTATGCTTTGACCCCTGACTTTCTGTGCGCGTCTCCTGTTAGAGTGAGTCTCAGGGCCATGAGTTTCAGTTCCCAGTCTTCATCTCCATCCTTCCTTCGCCACCTCCACCAAGAAAATTGAAAACAAAAGAGATCAGCTATTTTAGGATTTTAGTTTGAGTCAGCCTAGTCCCGGGAGGCTTCTTAGCCCTCCCACGCTCCTAATTTGTTTAAGTTGTTTCCCTTTCCCAAATAACCCAAGGTTACATCGATTTTCGTCCCGCATCAATTTTGGTATTAGAGCGAGTTGTGGATTAGGGTGTGCTCCATTTTTGAACTCGACGGAGTCGAGTTCTTCACGGTCGAGGAGAATGATGGGGATCCAGGGCAGGTCCAGGTTCTTTTTCTATTTTTCTTATTTTTTCATTTTTTTATTTTTCCTATTCCTGCTATTCCACCTATTCCTGCTATTCCACCTTTATCCCAATGTTATTCCCGATTTATTTCTACACTATTCCATCTCTCCCTTGATTTTTTTAAACTCCCAAACCCTAGCCACCGCCCACTCCGGCCCTAGATCCAGGCTGCCCGACCCCCGGCCGCCCCCGCCGGACCGCCGCCGATGCTCGCCAGCCCTCGCCCTCGCCGAAGAAGCCGCCGCCGCCGCCCACGCCCGTGGAAGACGAACGGCCATGGGAAGACCAACCGTCGCCCACATCCCACGGTCGCCGCCACCGCCTGACGCCACCGGCATGCCATCGGCCACCAGCCGGCTAACACCCGGCCGTCGGAGGGCCCCTGCCGGTGCCCTTGGGCCCCATAATCATGGGAAGCCCAAACGGCACGGCCGTGCAAGCCGTGCCGCCCCTGCGTCGTCGTCCACCGTTGCCGCCTGCCGCCGCCGCCCGCCTACCACCGTCCCCGGCCTTCCCCGCCGTCCACTAGCCATGCCGGCGCCCAGGAGGTCTCCCATGACTGTGGGAGACCAAACGGCATGCTAGGCGTGCCATGCCATTCCCGTCCCACTGCCTCACCTGCAGCCACCGCCAGCCGTCCGCCGGGCCCATCCACGTCCGCTGGTGCCCCGTTGGAGTAGGTTCCCTCCCTTCCATGATTGTGAGATGAGTTTGCATGGATTTCAGAGCAATCCAATTTTAGAGCAGCACGCTTTCTGGAGTAGATCATCAAGCTAACACGCTTCTCAGAGCAGATCAACACCATTTTTGATGCAACACAAATTTTGATGTAATTTATTTTTCTTTTTTAGTTTTCTTAGAGACCAAGAAACTAAGGATTTTGGTTTTTCTATATAAAGGTCCCCTCTCTCCCTGTAATAATAAGATGACTGGGATATAAATTTTGGGTTCTCCAATGGCTCTGGTTTGGGCTGAGGCTCATTTGCCTTCGTCCCTACTGTGTGGATAGTGGGTTCGTTGGGGGGTATGAGAGTCCTACTTTGTGGATGATGGGTTCGAGCACCCTAGTTATCCCCTATCTGGTCTCCTTTATCCCCTCGTGTCCTTTGAGAGTCACCCTAGCGGTCTCTATGAGAGCCCTACTATGTGGATGATGGGCTCGATGAGAGCTCAGGGTAGCTGGTGCTTTGATCTCTCGGGAAGGTAGCTATGTGCTTTGATCCCTCGAGAGGGTAGCTTTATGCTTTGATCCTGACTTTCTGTGTGCGTCTCCCCGTTAGAGTGAGTCCCAGGGCCATGAGTTCCAGTTCCCAGTCTCCCATCTCCATCCTTCCTTCGCCACCTCCACCAAGAAAATTGAAAACAAAAGAGATCAACTGTTTAGGGTTTTAGTTTGAGTCACCCTAGTCCCGGGAGGCTTCTTAGCCCTCCAACGGTCCTAGTTTGTTTAGGTTGTTTCCCTTTCCCAAATAACTCAGGGTTACATCGATTTTCATCCCGCATCAAAAGGAGGTCTGGGTCCTCCATGTGGATGGTGCATCCAACTCGGGAGGGAGTGGGGCAGGCCTCATCCTTGCTAATGGCAACGAGGTTATAGTCGAGTGTGCTCTCACTTCTGGTTTGCAGCAATGAACAATCAGGCAGAATATGAGGCACTCCTCGCGGGACTGAGGGTCTCCTATTAGCTAGGTGTACCCAACCTGAAGGTCTTCACCGACTCCCAGCTGGTGGCCAGACAGGTTTCTGGAGAATTTGAGGCAAGGGACCCCCAGATGATGAAGTACTTGGAACAGGTATGCTCGAGCACAGCGGGCTTTCAGTGTTTCAGCATCTCCCACATCCCTCATGGAGAGAATGCTCGTACCGATGCCCTCTTGAGACTCGCAACCCTACCGGACTCATCATTGGGGCACACCCATATGAATACTTAGAAGTTACAAGCTACGAAGCTCCCAAGGAAGTCCAACAGGTCAATCCGGAGCCCAGCTAGATGGACGGTACATCAAAATACATCACCGATGGCATCTTGCCGAAAGATCGCGTGGAGGATGGCCTTGTCTAGAAGAAGGCTACGCGCTTCATCTTAATGGATGGACAGCTCTACTGCAGGTCCTACTCTTATCCACTTTTAAAGTGCCTGAGACCCACGGAGGCAGCCTTTGTGCTCTAGGAGATACATGAAGGCCTCTGCGAGAATCATATGGAGGGCAGGATGCTAGCATACAAGGCTCTCCATTAAAGGTATTACTGGGAGATTATGAGGGAGGACGCTGCCGACTTCATAAAGAGGTGCGATCGCTGCTAGCATCATGCCTGCAAACAACGTCAACCGACGGCTCCGCTCTCCTTACTCTCCGCACCCTAGCCATTCGCCCAGTGGGGGATGGACATCCTGGTGAATTTTCTCCTGCATCCGACAATCTATGTTCCTGATAGCGGCTATTGACTACTTCACCAAATGGGTGGAGGCAGAGCCACTAGCACGAATCACTGAAGCCAATGTCTGCTAGTTCTTATGGAAGTCGATCATCTGCCATTTTGGACTCCCCCACACCATCATCACCGACAACAGGAGACAGTTCGATAACCGAGAGTTCGATGAGTTCTGCACCGACCTCGATATTCATCAATGCTTCACCTCGATGGCTCACCCCCAGACCAATGGAGAAGCCCAGGTGACCAACCAAACCATCCTCCAGGGATTCCGAACTAGGTTGGACCAGGCCAAGGGTAGGTCCGCAGAAGAACTTCCCAGCATCCTTTGGGCCTACCGCACAATGCCCAGAATGGCCGGATGAGATGCCCTTCAACCTCGTCTTTGGCACCGAAGCCATAGTCCCGGTTGAACTCGGTGTGCCCACGCTACGGGTGAAGCAATATGATGAAGCAGGAAACCTGGCCCGCCTTCTACTTAACTTAGACCTCCTTGAAGAAACAAGAGACAAGGCTCGATTCCGGATGGTAGCCTACCAGCAACGGGTAGTCCGGTACTACAACACGCGTGTAAGGGCAAAGACCTTTCACCAAGCAATGTGGTACTGCGGCGGGCTGAAGCCTCTCAACCTTGGGAGTGCGGCAAACTCTTCCTAAACTGGGAAGGCCCTTACAAGGTTGTCGAGGCTCTCTCCTATGGAGCTATATCTTGCCAAGCTTGATGGCTCCCGGTTCCCACGAACTTGGAATGCCAATAATTTGAGGATATACTACCAGTGATGTAAGGCCTCCTCTTATTAAAAGAATTCCTTTTTATGCAAACTGTCTTTGCCTTGCAGGAACACTGCCGAACGACCCCGAGTCTAGTAGATCAAGCCGGGAAACTCTTGAAGCCCCGCACTTCAAGCCAAGAAACTTCTGAAGCCTCGCACTTCAAGCCGAAAAACTCCTGAAACCCCGTACTTCAAGCCGGGAAACTCCTGAAGCCCTGCACTTTAAGCCTTGAAACTTTGAAGCCCTGCACTTCAAGCCAGAAAACTCCTGAAGTCCTGTACTTCAAGCCAGAAAACTCCTGAAGCCCTGCACTTCAAGCCAGGAGACTCCAGTGGCCCCACACTCTTTCTATTCATGCTCTGGCCTGGTGGAGACACCTTACGGACTCATCGAGTTCAGCCTCCTAGCTCAGCTACATTCTGAGTACTTGAGGACAACCTCACTTGAAGCCCCTCAGGACTCCCTTAACAAGATGCATGAAGTCCCGCTATCTCATTTTCGACGTGGAGGGGACCATTCAGCAACTCAAAGACTTTCCTCATAGCTGCCCTTTGAACCCAGAGCTTTGCCGAAGGAATCGAAGTACTTGGTGCCTCAAGGCAAGGCGCCTTAACAAAAGCACGCTGATGGGGACCCGAGAGCCCAGCCACCTCAGCAGCCAAGTGGAGTCCCAGTCACATCCGAGATTGCACCACCTAGGATTACATGGAGGATCACATGAAGACGGCCCGTGCATGACCATAAGCCAGCACACCTCTTCCACCCTCCAGGCACATCAACTCTACATGCCATCAAGTGAGAAAGGAAGGTCAAGTGGATAAACATGAATCCCTTGATTCATGCCAAGCAATTAAGGAAAGATGTGGTTCCCCCCAAGCCCAAAAGAGTAGGTGTTTGGTGCCCCACATGGTCCCCCTCTTCTTTCCTTATTTTTCTTGAGTTTTTTGGAAATTGTATAAAACCTTTCATGTTGTTACTTAGCAAATCAGGAAGGGTTGTGGTGCATCATATTTTCTTTACTTGCTTTCTAAGTAATTGGTCCCTATATAAGGACCCCTCTCTTGTATTGAAAAAAATAATGAAGATGAATTTTGAAGAAAAAAAAGTGTTCTTGGTTCTGCTTCCGAGATGGAGTGCCTTTGTCCTTCGGGACGTCTTCGCCTTCGGGCATCAAGGGGTGTGAAGTCCTAGTTATCCCCTTTCCCATCGAGTCCCTCTCTAGGTCTTAGAGATTTTCCTTTACAGCCCCAGGTAGCGATTTTGATGGGATGCCCTAGGTTCCACATGTAGTGAGATGGGTGGGATGCCCTAGGCTATATGTAGTGGGATGGTGAGATGCCCTAGAGGTGAGAGGTCTCTCTGTGAATGTAAGTCCCCAGTCCTAGAGTGTCCAACTTTCCTACCCTCCATCCCCATTGTTCTTTCACCATCCCATTACAAAAAAAAAAAATCAAAAGAAAAAGGTACCCTAATCTATGTGACTTCTAGACTCACCAATGATCCTACACCCCCATCTGTTTTACATCTACTTGATATTAAAGCCCAGTATATCGTTATTTCCTTTTTATTCTATTTTATTCTTGTTATTCTTGCTATCCGCTACTTATCCCCAACTTATCCTCCAGTTATTCCCATCATCTCCTTCCTTGATCCATCCAACCCGTCATCTTCCCGCCGGATCTCCTCACCACTGCGATGCCTCGCCAATGCCCCGTCTCCCGTCGGATCCTCCATTCTCCCCTGCCATCAGCCGACGACCACCATCGCCTGATTCACCATCGGCCTCCGCCCAGATCCAAGCCCCCATCTCATCCGTGACCAGGCCGCCGCTGCTGTCTCCCTCCTCGCCACCGCCTCCGACGCCTCCTGCCGTGCCATCTTTGAGGAGGGCGCTCTCGGCCCCTTCCATCCTCTCCAACTGCTGGAACCAAGCCGGATCCAAGCCCCACTGCTCTTCCACCTCAGGCCATATCTGCCCGGAAATCAGCCATTGCTGCCACCGGCCAACCCAGCACCGTTGTCGACGAAGTCCGTCAGTCATCCCTGCCTGCGTCGACACCATCCGCTCCATGGCCACCTCCTACCCTGCCGCTGTCACTCCCGTCCTCCTCTGCCCCCTCGCCGACACCCTCTTCCACGAGCAAGACCGCTGCGCCCAGATCACCTCCACTCTCTGCCTCGTCGCCGCCGTCGCCGCCATCTCCAACATGCCATGGAGGTGATGATAATTGATAAGTGCAAACTAGAGCTCCATGACTCTGATGCGCGATGCCAATTTCCATTGACCATTGGAGGATGTTTCTCGTTCAAACCCACCGCATTTTCCCTTGGTATTCCAAGCTATGCTTGATGTTCCCATCAACAGCCATATCCTGTTTCCTCATGGCCATGGCGGTGGAACGGGGATTGTACTTCACCTAAAAACTGGGTCGCATGCTCTGTATATTAATGCTGGGAGCCTCTTGTATGATCTCGTCCAAGAATTCATCTGCTACGTCTCCATCCTCATCGATCCTTAGCTTCCTTGTATACCACCTGAATCCCTGGACTCCACCTTCGCCGGGAAAGCAAAGAAGGAGGACTGGCCCAACGCTAGACCTCTCGATGATGAGAGGGACCTAGACACTGAAACATTTGGTGCGGCGGTGAGGCAAGCTCTTCCCCGTCCGATCCTCCTCCATCTTGCCACCGCAGCCGCCACCGTCACCATCGCTGGCGAAGCCTGCCTGGAGTCCCCCCCCTTCTGTTCTTCCTGGCCTCCTCTTCTCATCGGTCCAACATAGCCCAGATTCGCCCTGCCCCACCGAATCAGCCCAAATCAACCCCGCCGGATCTCCTCCTAGCTTCTCGTCGGCTACCCATGCCCTGCACCGGCCGTGACAACCTCTGCACCAGCCGTTCGTTTTCCTTCATCGGTCTGTGGAGAGGAAGGAGAGGGATTGCACAAACATGAAAGCAAATCCCCCTCCCTCTTGCCAACTTCAACTCCGCACTCATTTCAAAGTTATACAGATTTCAAAGCTACAAAGTTTTCAAAGGCCAAACCAATCTCAAAGTTGTACCTATCTCATAGCAGGGCTAATGAAAAAAAAATCTAGATTTGTTTGAAAAAGACAAAAAATAATTATCTGAAGGTTATCTCAATTTGTAGTTTGGAATCCAAGAAAAATAATATCAAGCTGAAGACGAGAGACTTGAAGCCAAACTCGACGGAGTCGAGTTCTCTCTACTCTAGTGAAATGATGGGGACCTAAGAGCCCAGCCACCTCAGCAACCAAGTGGAGTCCAGTCACATCCGGGATTGTGCCACCTAGGATTACTGGAGGATCACATGAAGATGGCCCATGCATGACCACATGCCAGCATACCTCTTCCACCCTCCAGGCATAACAACTCCACACGCCATCAAGTGAGAAATGAAGGTCAAGTGGATAAACATGAATCCCTTGATTCATGCCAAGCAATTAAGAAAAGATGTGGTCCCCCCAAGCCCAAAAGAGCATGTGTTTGGCGCCCTACATGGTCCCCCTCTTCTTTCCTTATTTTTCTTGAGTTTTTTTGGAAATTGTAAAAAACCTTCTATGTTGTCACTCAACAAATCAAGAATGATTGTGGTGCATCATATTTTCTTTACTTGCTTCCTAAGTAATTGGTCCCTATATAAGGACCCCTCTCTTATATTGAAAAAAATAATGAAGATGAATTTTTGAAGAAAAAAAAGTGTTCTTGGTTCTGCCTCCGAGAGGGAGTGCCTTTGTCCTTCGGGACATCTTCGCCTTCGGCATAGAGGGGTGTGAAGGCCTAGTTATCCCCTTTCCCATCGAGTCCCTCTCTAGATCTTAGGGATTTTCCTTTACGGCCCAAGGTAGCATTTGGGTGGGATGCCCTAGGCTTTGAATGTAGTGAGATGGGTGGGATGCCCTAGGCTATATGTATTGGGATGGGTGAGATGCCCTAGAGGTGAGAGGTCTCTCCGTGAATGTAAGTCCCCAGTCCTAGAGTGTCCAACTTTCCTACCCTCCATCCCCATTGTTCCTTCACCATCCCATTACAAAAAAAAAAAATCAAAAGAAAAAGGTACCCTAATCTAGGTGACTTCTAGGCTCACCAACGATCCTGTCCCCCCCACCTATCGCACATCACATGACATGGGCAGTCAAAAAGAAAAGAGAGTAGGAAGGAAGAGAAGTTGTTAAAGCATTGAAAGTGCAAAGGATACTAAAGAGGCGAAATAGAAGGAGATTTCATTAAAAATTTGTAAAATCTTTACACTGCCTCCAGACCCCCAACAGTCCGGGTAGCCCAGGAAAAAGTAAAAGAAAAGATACAAAAAGAAGAGGTTCCTATCCTATTCTGCCAGCTCCTTCCGGGGCGGTGCTGAGGTCAGCTGGCATCCTCTCAAACCTCCGTCGGCGGAGCTACGTCGATGGTGACCGTAGGTTCCTCCTCCACCTCGACCACGGCCATAATTGGGCCCTCGCACGGAGCAGCAGGAAGGCAAGCCCGTCCAAGTTCATGTCTAGGACAAGCTTTGCCACCCTAGACCGGCAAAACTCGTACCCCTTGAGGAACGAGTCCGTGACCACCTCCTAGAACTCCGCATCAAATTTTGTCGAGGCCTTATAGTTCGACACTACCTCGACAGCCTCCTTCTGCGTGGCCTGCAACAAGGCCACTGTCCCTACTACCTGTTCCTTAGTGTAAGTAGCTCATGCCTGCGCTGCCTCCAGCTGGGCCCGGAGAGTCTGAGCCTATTCCTTCTCCCAGGATGCTTCAACCTTGAGCTCCTTTATTCGAGCCTCATTGGCCTTGAGCTCTTCGGCCCGGTGCTTGACCCGGTCCTTCTCCCAGGCCAAGGATGCCTCCAGGTCCTTGAGGTGCCTCTCAATGCTCATCGCCTAGGCCCTCAACTCCCAGTTCTTTCTTCTACTTCTTGGGCCCTGTCTATCTTCAACTTAGCCTCGGCTGCTAGCGAGGCATCTCTTGCTCCTTCAGCCTATCCCTCTTGACCCAGTTCTTGCGATAATCATGGATGAGCAGGAGATCCATCCCGAGCTGCACCAAAAGAACGTCAACCATGCAAAAAAAAGAGAAAGAGAAGAGAGAAGAAAAGAAAATGGGGGGGAAGAAAAGAAAAATGGGGGGAAGAAAGAAAATGTCAAAGAGCCCTACCGAGAAGAGTTGTGTGAAGGTGGTGAGGATGGAATCCATCAGAAGCCTTCCTCCCCTTTCCCGTCGATCATGTGATTGGACAGCAAAGTCCATCATGCGCTTGGCGAGCACCCGATCCTGGGCCATCGAAGAGTTTGGCACCACCTCGGGAGCCTTTCGGGAGCTACCTTTCTTCTTCTTCGTGGCCACAGTAGCACCCTCGGGGGTGGCCGAAGATATCTCCGAGCCCCCATTGGAGCTCAACGCCACACTGGACGGCATTGCTGATGGTAGCTCCCTCTTCTCCTCCTCTTTTGCTTCCGCTTCACCTCGATGACCTCAGGAGGTGGAGGCGCAGCAGCAGCAGTGGACTGGGCCCGAATGATCGCATCAGGCTTCCGGAATGGAGGCGGGTCCTGCTGCCCCGATGGTTCAGGGACCAGCTCGACCATTCTTCTACTCGGCATGGAGGGTGCAACAAGCCCAGGCCTTGCATTGGGCCCACTCCGGGGCCTCTTCGACAGGGACTCTCCAACTCTCGCCGATGCAACCCTCGTTTGGGAAAGTGAGACAAGGTGGTCCAAGGAGTACTTCATACCTGCTAAAGGAGGAAAATGAGGTCAACCCTGAGCTTGAATAGACCAGCAGAAGAAGTAAGAAAAAACTTGAGCCGAACTCACCGAACTCCTAGATTGGGCTAGATCCGGCTTCGAATAGGTTATGCTTTAATGACAGAACGTTGAGGGAAGGAATTTTGATGTGGGACTAATATGCATGCAATATTTTTGTATGTTTTATATTGGGGTTAGGTGATTAATTCCCGAATTTCAGATCAAAATAATTGTAGGGAATTATGTATTAAATTTTGAAGTCAAGCATGCAGATTAGAACCTAGAAAAGTATTAAAGAAGGATCGCCGGGGGTGAGAAGCCTCGGTTAGGGCAAGTTCTCATATAATATAATTACTGGAGGTAGAGGGAGTGTACCTGACAACTTCTGAAGTGCCCGGTGAAGATCGAGTGAAGAGATCTCTCGTTCCTCGATGGATGCGGCCTGGAAAATCGAGTCCAAGACCGCGGATACCCGGCTTTCTGCTCGGTGGTCCGATTAAGGCTTGGCTGGAGTCATTGGATTCATAGGAACTCGGGGACCTGCAAACGACCTATCAGGGGTTAGAAAACTCAGAGGAGATCAAGAAAATAAAGGAAAACAGCAAAGAGAAGAAAGTTTTGGAGGGAGCTGGAAGGATGGTTGGCGGTAGGAAGATGGTTGCAAACACCGGGAATAAGAACTCTCAAACCCCTTTATGCACACAGCAGGATAATCACACAAAGCATTATAAGAACTCAAGGTTATTTCATATCAAAATCAAGCTTCATACAAGAGGCTAGGGTCCCTTAAATAGACCCTTAACCTTGGGCCCCAAGTAAGGGTACTTTAGACTTTACATAGGACTCCTTCTCCCTTTCAAACCTAACTAGGAATACAAGGTAACATAGGTAGAAATCTCTAAAGCACCTGGACTCCCTCTCCTTGTCTTGGTCGGCCAAGGGGGTGGGTGACCTTAAGGCCGACCAAGAGGAGGGGCACCATCTGATGGTGCCCTAATTCCTTCCTAGGCCTGTGCTGGCCCAATTTCCTTCCGGCTAGTTCAGGGCTTCAGGTTTGTGCTTGTTTTAATTTTCTCTTCCTGGGATCTTCAAGTCTTCAAGCTAGGTTGGACTTGGGCTCAACTTCCATGTCTTCAATCAGGTTGGACTTGGTCTTCACTTGTATGATGTGGTCTTGAGTCTTCAATATGCTTGGACAGGACTAAAAAAAAAAAATTAGCTCGACATGAGCTAACTAATACTGAACTGAACTAGCTCAACATGAGCTGACTAATTACAGGACTCAAATAAAATAACTCAGCTGGACTAAGCTTTATTACAGTGGACTCAAATGTCAATTAAATGATCCACAGAGGGTTGAGAAGTCTCTGCCTTATTCTGGTGCCTTTGGTGTCCGCACCAAATTTGGTCAACAACAAGCTGGTCGTAGATCTCTTGATCAGCTGCTTCGACCTTGGCATTCTGGTTCAAAGTCTGGTCCAGATCACTCCAGACCCAGTTGACCCCTTCGATAGAGGCAAAGAAATATATACTCTTCCAACCTTTGATGGAAGAGGAAAGATCAAACTTGATGCCCTTTAGATGGGAGATATAAACCACCACCCATCCTTAGTCGGGTTGTGCTTCAGGGTGAAGAAGGCCTTGAACAATGAGAAACGGGCTACAATCCCATGGAAGTGACAGAGGATGATAAAACAAAAAACCATCCTGACTGCATTTGGGACTAGCTGAGTGGGACGAGATGATTGCTCAGGACGGAGAGGAAGAAAGGATGAAGAGGAAAATGAAGACCTCTTGCGAGGGATTCCTCATAGAGGGCGATCCAGCCGGGCCACTGGAGGTGACCCATTTCCCCAGTCATGGAACCGAAAGCTAGATGGAGTCCGGGATGCCCAAGGCTTCTTGGATGATCGAGACATCCTCTCCAGTCATCACCGAAGCAATGCCACCGGGACCAGTCGATCGAGAGGGCTCAGAAGAAGCTTCAGGAACAGGAGGAGGGAGGCGAACCCTAGACTCTCCTATGATAATCTCGATGGGGTGAAACCTTCTGCGAACCTCAAAAGGGGCCTCCTCCACCTCATCGGAAGAAGGAGTCCTCGATCGAGAAGGCCCTGCCTCATTAGGGTTACTTGAGGGATGGTGGAAACGACCTTATGGGCCATCCTAAAGAAGATCGAAGGAAGAAGGAGAAGAATGAAGTCTGGAGGGGTCCTAGGGATGAGCTCTACCTAACTGAAAAGGAGGAGAGACCAAAGAAGATGAACCTCACGACCTTCAAGGAAAACGACAGTTGTGAGGAAGAAGAAGGAAAGCTCTGGTCCATCGGCGGGTGCGAAGAATTGAAAGAAGAGGTATTCTCAGGAGACCTCCATTCTTTTCGAAATGACCAGACAACAACTGTACCCTCTAGAATCGTCGCCACTGGATTGGCGCCAGTGTCGAGATCGGCAAAGAGCGACTTTTCGATTCCCCTAAAACCATTTTGAGTTATGCATCAGCCATAATGCTTCCACGGACAAGCTGACATGTCATCCCCATATTGGCCTGGGGATCCGTTCCACAATGCACTGGCGATCATGGCATTAATGGTGCCCGATTTTTACCTTTCCATGTCAGCTTCGCATTTACTCCCTTTGCCCCGAACACCGTGCACCAACGGAACTTGGAAGGAGGGCAAATCAAATGGCAGGATTGCTAATGTGGAGCCCCTGTCAGATGCAGTCAGATGCCACATGGGTAGAAGTTGCCATGTCAGACTCTCTTCTCGAGCTCCTTCACCTTGTGGCTCTTCCAAGGTCAAGCCCACCTCGATCGAAGTCGAGCTCCTGCTCTCTTCGAGCTCCTTCACCAGGTGGCTACCTCGAGGTCGAGCCTACCTTGACTGAAGTCGAGCTCCTACTCTCTTCGAGCTTCTTCACTAGATGGCTCCCTCGAGGTCGAGCCCACCTCGGCCGAAGTCGAGCTCTTGCTCTCTTCGAGCTCCTTCACGGGCGGCTCCCTCAAGGTCGAGTCCACCTTGGCTGAAGTCGAGCTCTTGCTCTCCTCAGGCCGAGCTCTCTTCAGGCAAGAGGTTCAGTAGCTGGAAGTCAAAGTTCATGGCACCACCCCCCTTTGGACAATGGATCACCACCCGAGACCATGGAGGAGCACCCCCCAGGATACCATAATCACTCCCGCTACTGCTTACACCAGATAGGAAGGGCGCCCTGACCAAGGTGCTACACTCCTAACCAACCATCTGTGCCACCCAAAAGAGAAAATCATCCTGGAAGATTCAAATCCAGGGACTGGCTGCCCCTCGATCAAGGCTCTACCAAATTTTCTAAAGTGGAGCGAGCAGGAGGGAGGTCAGAGCTAGCAACATAACTTTTTATCATAAGTAAGGAAGGTACTTGTGCACATAGCATGAAGCACTACAGATGTTGACCTTTCGGTGCCTGCAAAGGGGGAAGATCCCAAGGTAAGCCACTGGGAGGGATCCTGGTCTAAAAGGATTCTCCAAAGGCCCAAAATAGAGGTAAGCAAGACTAACTCAAAAAAACAAGGGAGAAGGCAGCACACAAGAGGGTGACTGAGAGGTTAAGCGCTTTGGGCTACCGGAGACTCACTGGAAGTGGTGGGGACACCAGAATTAGACATAGATCACTGGATCCCATATGGTTTACTGATTAAGATTTTTTTTTAGAACCTTAGTCATGTGTCACAATTTTGTAAACAAGTAAGATTGAGTCATGTAATAAGTTGAGACTAGTTGATTTGTCTCAACCTAGTCCAGTCTATTGAGTCCTGTATTTAGTATGAGTCCAGTGAGAGTCCAGTTTTGTATAGGAGGAGAGGATACCTTATTTAGAGTTCCACTAGGCCTCATCCAGGAGCCAGAGGTCTACACATCAGCCAATTGGACCTTGTATGCCATTCCAGGGTCCAAGATTCCTACAAGATGCCCAAATAACCTCCAGATGATTTCTAGATGCCAGGGAATATTCCACATACCAGGCCACCCCAGGATCCTAAAGACATACCTTCATCCCAGCCTAGGAGAATCAAGGCCCAAGTCCATAAAGAACCAAGATTCCATATTGATTCCAGGAATATTCTAGTCCAGGGCACCCCAGCTTCCAGGAGGCCCAAAGCCCATGCACCCAAGCCCATTCAAGGCCACCCAAAGCCCATGAGGAGCGGCCCATTGCTTCCCCTTGAATCCCACATGCCAACCCTAGGCGTTCTTGGAGTGTTGACTTGGTCCAAGCCAAGTGGAGAGAGGGAGGGAGAAGACTAGGTCAAGTTCCTAACCTAGTGGGATTTTTTTCCTAAATGTTTTAAGACTTGTAATTCTAACCTAGCTAGGAGAGAACTTGTAGCCTAAGTGGGAGAAGACTTGTAATCCCTCTAAGAGAGGGCATGGGAGCTCTAGAAATACCCCACCCTCTTCCTTTTGTAATCAATCTTTTTATCATACGAATTAAACTTTGCTAAAATTTTGAGTAATTGATTTGTGCTCTTGTGTTGGTGTTGGTGTTTTGGTATTTGTTGGTTACTTTGTGTGCCCTAGCCATCCCTGTTGCCCTAGCATCCTTCTGCATCCTAGAAGATCAGCCAAACCCAAGAGAAGAGTGCCCTTGCTACCGTCCAAGTGAAGGGACCCTTCTTCTCCAGGTCGCCAGCTTCAACCCTAATCCTGCTTCAACCCAAACCCTAGTTTCTTTCCCTTTTACTATTTGCTATTTTGATTGACCTCTAATGCTTGCAAGATCCCTAAGGTGTTCACCTCCCCAGAGGAGGCCTTCTTGCCTCTAGAATCGTCCAAATCAGTCATCTAATCCAAGGGAATGGAAGCTTCATCATCTAGGCTCCAATCAGAGTATGTGTGATATCTTCATTTGTTGAATCTACAATCTCTGATTGGTAATAACCTTCCTACTCTTGATTTTTGATTTGATGAAGATTACCTATCCTAAGCCAGGAATTTCTCAATTCTCGGGTCCTGACTTTTATTATTTTGCATGAGTATGCCTGCGATATGATGATTCTTTGCATGCTGATTATCCTGCTAGTTGTTACTTAATTTTAGGAATCTAGCCTGTAAATTAAATTTTATAAAAAAATTTAAAAAATTAGTTTACTATTTTTCCTGCATGTTTAGTAATTTTAAAGTCATCCCGCATCAGGAAAGGTCTTGACGAACATAGCCACATGGCTTGAGCTCTCCTTCATCGCTCCTACTCCTGCTCTATTCTCTCTTTTTCAAACTGAATTTTCTCCTCCAAGTATGGAGTCTGAGCAAAGGGGCCCATAGGGGAGGATCTATTTTCCTAGATCATCACTGACTTGATCATTGGATTGCTCCTACTGGGATTCCCGGCCCTAGTCTCCTCTATTTTGTAGGTCCGAGCACGTGAGTTGACTCCTGAGCGACGAGGTCGGCATCTAGGGTCATCTTCCAACTACAGGACATGACGGTGTAGGCGGCAACACATAGTAACTAGCTCTCTTAATTCTAGCATTAGGTTTGTCGGTCATAGACTTGGAATATTTATATAGTAGACTTGAATGATCTAGCTATGTCAAGTAGTACAAGTCGAATGACTATGAATGCTAAAATCAAGAAATCTAGTTTATTTTGTATAGAAGATTGGATCCTGCTAGCATGCATACATTAGCAAAATTAATTTTCAAAGACTTAGTTAGAGATTTATCTAAGTTTAAAGTTAATTTGATCATGTTTGTGATGCATATTAATATGGTAAACAAACTAGGAAGAATTTTAAATCTAAAAATATTGTTTCAACATCAAGGGACCCTTAGTAACTACTGCACATGGACTTATTTGGACCAACTAAGACTACAAGCCTAGGAGGTATGAAATATAGACTAGTGATAGTAGATGATTTCTCATGATTTACATGGATTTTATTTTTAGCACATAAAGATGAAGCCTTCAAAGTTTTTCAAAAATCTCATAAAAGGTTTCAAATTAGAAAAAATCTTTCTATTATTTCATTAGAAGTGATTATGGAACTGAATTTGAAAATCAATATTTTAAAAAATTTTGCATAGAACATTGCATTGATCACAACTTTTCAGTCCCTAGAACACCATAATAAAATGGAGTTATGAAAAGGAAAAATAGAAATTGGAAGAGATGGCCCAAACCATGTTGTGTGAAGGCAATCTTCCAAGGTACTTTTGGACAGAAGTTGTGAACACTGCATGTTACATATTAAATTGTATTTTGATTAGACCAATTTGAAGAAACCCCATATGAGCTTTAGAATGATAGAAAACCAAATATTCATTACTTTCATATTTTTGGATGTAAATGTTATATCTTGAACAATGGAAAATATAACTTAGGAAAGTTTGATGCAAAATCTGATCAAGGTATATTTCTTGGATATTCAACACAAGCAAAGCATATAGAGTTTTCAACAAAAGAACTTTAACTATTGAAAAATCAATTCATATTATTTTCGATGAATCTAACCTCATACTTTAAGAAAAGAAGAGTGTATTGATAATGACGTAGGTTCCCTAAATGATGGAGTAAAGGACATGAGCTTGAAAAAAAAGCAAGTTGAGCAAGAAAAGAAGAAGGTAAGTGCAGAACATGATGAGCTATCAAAGGATTAGAGGTATGAACTAGGTCACCCTAAAGAGTTAATTATTGGTGATCCCTCTCAAGGAGTAAGAACTAGGTCATCTTTTAGAGACACCTTTGATTATTTAGCTTTTGTTTCTCAAGTTGAACCTAACTGCATATAGGAAGCTAAAAATGATCCATACTGGATGATTGCTATGTAGGAGGAACTTAATCAAATTGAGAGGAACAATGTATGGACCTTAGTAGCAAGACCTAAGGAACATCCTGTTATAGGTTCTAAATGAGTTTTTAGAAATAAATTAGATAACAAAGATAATGTAGTTAGAAAACAAGGCTAGATTAGTTGCTAAAGGATATAACCAAGAGGAAGGAATATATTTTAATAAAACTTATGTACCTGTAGCAAGATTAGAGGCCATAAGACTTTTACTTGTATTTGCATGTCACATGGAATTTAAACTTTTGAAATGGATGTAAAAAGTGCTTTTTTAAATGACTATATTGAAAAAGGATTTTTGTAGAACAACCTCCAGATTTTGAAATTCACTCTTTTTCAATCATGTTTTCAAACTAAACAAAGTTTTATATGGTTTAAAACAAGCACCTAGAGCATGGTATGAGAAGTTGAGTAAGTTTCTTTTCGAAAATGATTTCAAAAGAAGTAAAGTAGATACAACATTATTTATCCAAAAAAAATGATGAATTATTAGTTGTGCAAATATATGTTGATGATATAATCTTTGGTGCAACTAATGAAACTTTATGTCAAGAATTTGCCAAGCTAATGCAGGGAGAATTTGAAATGAGTACGATGGGTGAACTCACTTTCTTCCTTGGACTGCAAATCAAATAAACAAAGGAAGGGATATTCATCAACCAAACAAAGTACATCAAAGAACTCTTGAAGAAGTTTGGGATGGAATCTATAAAGAAAATTGGCATACCCATGAGCCCAACCTGCAAACTTGACAAAGATGAGGAAGTAACAAGGTTGATCAAAAATTATATCGAGATATGATTGGATCTCTACTTTATTTGACTGTAAGTAGACCTGATATACTATTTAGTATTTGTATATGTGCAAGATTTCAAGCTAATCCTAAAGAATCACATATACTTGTTGTTAAAAGAATCATAAGATATCTTAAAGGTACATCAAACTTAAGATTATGGTACTCTAAACCTTCATCTTTAAATTTAATAGGTTATTCAGATGCTGATTATGGTGGTTGTAGAATTGATAGAAAGAGCATTAGTGGCACATGTCAATTTCTAGGGTTGAGCTTAATCTCATGGCATAGCAAGAAACAAAACTCCATGGCACTATCTACTGCTGAGGTAGAGTATGTGGCTATAGGGAGTTATTGTGCTCAAGTGTTATGGATTAAGCAATAACTAGATGATTATGGTATTATTCAATCTAAAATTTTAATCAAATGTGATAACACAAGTGCTATCAACTTAACAAAGAATCCTATTCAGCACTCAAGAACTAAGCATATTGAAATTAGACATCATTTTATCAGGGATCATGTTCAAAATGGTGATATTGAACTTGAATTTTTTATACTAAAAAATAATTGGCTGACATCTTTACTAAATCCCTTAGTGAGGATAGTTTCAAATGATCAGAAAAGAATTAGGCCTTTGTGATCCATTTTAAAATTTTGACTTAATTTCTTCAAGAATTAAGAAAACTTATCTAGAGGACTTCCATCACCTATTTATGTTGATAAACACCTTTTTCTAGTGTTTGTTTAAGATTAGAAACCTTTACCCTGAATTTTCAAAACCATTTTCCTTGGTTTTGCTTGAGCCAACTCAAGCAGAAAGAGCTGTCTGGGCGAGTCAACTCGGATAACGAACTTACTTAAGAACTGCAAGCCCTAAAAATTTCTTTTCTCCTCATTCTTTCTTATTGAACTCAGCATAAGGGGCCCTTTCCATTTTAGCCTTAGGGACCACTCAAATCCTTCCAAATCCCTTAGATCCTAGATCAATGGCACCCAAGAAGGCAGTGGCAAAGCAATCTAAGCGGATGGCTCCAAGCACTGTTCAAGTAGAAAGAAGATCAAAAAGAAGACAAAATGAGCCAACTCCACAGGAATCACAAGCTCCACCTTCTCCTTAGCGACAAATCATTCAGATGGGCAATAGACTAGTAACCTCATGTAGAAGAATTGATTTTACATTTTTAGAGCAACAAAGTTTTTGTATTGGTGATTGGATAAGAGCACAAGGTTGGAAATTCTTCTGTTCTTTGGATGTCCCCACATATCTACTCTGGTTAGAACTTTTTTGAGCACCTATCTTTTGGGGACATCAGATCCTCTCTATAGTGAAAGGAATCACTATTTCAGTGGATGAAGCTAGGTAAGTAGAGTTCTACAAATGCTCAAGACTAGAAAATATTACTTAAACATCAAGGAGAGGCAAAACACTTTGAGAATTGTTCTAGATGGAAGAAATATGGAAGGAATCTCAAATGTTCAAGCAAATAGACTATCACTTGAGATGAGATTGCTCCACAACATTATTAGCAGGGTGTCTTGCCCAGGATAGGGCGATTTGACGGGTGAGCAAGCGTGACCTTATGTTCATGAGATACATGATTGAGGGGGAGGCCCTCAATCTGCCATTCATCATGATGGTACAGATCAGAGATGTTGCTCGCAAGGCCAGAGCATGTCTACTCTATGGGATGGTCTTTACCTTACTATTTCAGGACTGGGGTATTGATTTATCTGGAGAGGATAGTAGACCCCTTCTGCACACTGATAGATATTTAGAGAAGTCACTTCACAGAATGAGGTACCATAAAGTTAAAGGAGTGTGGATGAAGAAAGTATCAAGACAGAGAGTAGCTCACTTAGATGATGATGATATCCCAAATGATGTTGAGACTGCTGAGTAGACTGATGATGAGGATGAGCACGATGATGAGGCTGGACCCTCAAAGCCAGCACCTACCTCACCACCTCATTCAATTCCTTCAGATCCTAGCTTTGGTGGATAGCAGCATGATTCTGAGCACATGAGGATACTTTGAGATGATATTTCTGCTTCAGATATGATCTTCAGACAATTCAAGTAGAGGTACACTCCAGGATTGATCTGCTGCAGACTGAGATAAGAGATGGTTTCAGTAGGATTCTAGTAGCTCTACATCAGACTACCTCAGCTGGACCTTCTAGATCACCTCCTCCGCCACCAGATGATGGATAGGATTATGGACATACTACTGATCAGCAGGTTGATGTGCATTCTACAGATCCACATGTCATGGACACACCAGCACCTGAGGTAGAGTAGCCAGAGCAGTGTACTCTTGCCACTCAGATTCTCTCTGGGACCAGCACTCTATTTTTGTCTAATACTACTTTCAATGCATTCATTGAGTGGAGGACTTCATTACTTTCAGCTTTTGAGCTGAGCCTACTCCTCTACCAGCACCTACTGAATCCAAACCCACACCTAGACGGTATCATAGATCTAGAGCTGCACCTAGGGATGGCCCATCTCTTAGGACCAGAAACATGACCCATCGACTCCTAGGTCATTTGCAAATAGGGTTATGGCTATTGTTGTATTATATATTCCATCTAACGAAAACTAGCCTCAAAGATATCTTGTTTATATTGTACTTTATGTATGTCATTGTGTTACATGTACTGAAATAAAATTTCACTATTTATGACAATCATATTTACTTCCTTTTTACTCTCTAAATGTGTGATGATATATTATTTTATAGTCAAGGGGAGTATTTATACCTTTTGTTGTTGATAAAAAGGGGAGAAATACGTGATGCATGGAAAATGATAATATAATGTGATGCATGGAAAATGATGATAATATTATGTAATGCAAGAAAAATATGAGAAAAATACAAAATTACAATGGAAAATTACATGCGCAATGTGTTTGCAAAATACTTGAGCAAGGGAGAGTGTATCTTATTATAGATTAAAATTATAATAAGCCTTGACATTTCACTCAATAGCTCTGATACCTCAGTTAACTTGTAAAGCTCTGATACTTCAGTCAATTTGTAAAATGAATTCCTACACTATCATAACTTGAATTGCTTGGTATAGCACATTCTAAACTTATTACTCTGTTGCCCAGTAAGCAACCAAGAGGGAGGGTGAATTGGGTTTCAAAAACTTTTGCAAGGCATGTGCCAATTCAAAAACAATCAAGTGCTAGTGTAATACAAGTGTTATGTGCTCTTCTAGAGTATGCAGTGGAAAATAGATAAGTAAATGCAATAAAAGTAAGAGCAAGTAATGAGGAACAAGCAACCACAAACACCAAAAGTATAGTGGTTTGGTGCATATCAAGGCACCTACATCCATGCCCCAAGCTTTCCTTGAGAATTCTTTATAATCACTCTGATTATAGCCGATTAGTTTTCTGGGCTCACTAATCAAAATCCAACTTGTTTTCATCGGGAATACAAGTCAAAATCCTTTTGGTTTTATGGGCTAACCAAAAATCTAATTGGTTTTGTAACTTAGGCTCACCAACAATCTCATTGATTTTTACAAGGCTAACCAAAAATATCTTTGGTTTTCTCAAGGCTCACCAAAAACCTTTGTCGGTTTAATGTACAGGCTCACCAACCAACCTCGACAAGATAAGTAAGAATGTAAGAAATACAAGAAAGCTTTCAAATAAAAGCTGTTATCTCTTGAAGCTCTTTGAAGTTGCTTATCTTCAAGTTGTTGAAGCCTCAATTAATGCTCAAAGGTTGAACTTGAATACTCTTAATACTTTGAATGCTAGAAGGCTTCTTGTCACTTGAAAATAGTTGCTCTCACTAAATATTGGAGTGAATGCTCTTCTTTTTCCTTTTTATTTGATTAGTTTCTTTTCACTTGAGATTAATCCACTTTAAATACCATCCCAAGGCTCGAATGACAGTTTATGACCATTGGAGAGATGAAACTAGCCGTTGGGGGTGAAAAGGATAAGTTCTGAATTTCAAAAAACTAGCCGTTATTGTTCACCAGAACTTCAAGTATCGATATTTCAGGTCATGAGTCGACACTTGGGATTGACACTTGGTTTCCATGAGTTAACACATAGTTCAAAAATATTTCTTGGAGCTCTCTAGAAATCTCAGGTGAGTTGATATTTCATCTGGTGAGTCGATACTTGAGTCGACACTTTGCTTCCATGAGTCGATACTTGAGGGAAGTTTTGAAATTTTGCATATTCTATGAAAAATTTGTCTTAGGCCTTGAGTCGATCCTTGAGTCGACACATGAGTTGACACTTGAGCTGCATGATTCTACACTTCAACAGTGCCATCTGAAACTTTTTCTGCAATCAGCTCAGGCTTCTATGAATCGATACCTTGGGTAGACACTTGCTGAAATTTTTGAAATTGATCTGAAACTCTGCTTAATCTTCTTCAAACTTAAAACTTAAGTCCTTTCAAGCCATTCTTATGTGCTTAAGTCATTTATCTTCAAAGTTATATATAAAAGAGGACTTCTTCAACTATTTAACAAGCAATATTCAGTAACTTGATGAGTAACTTTTTCTGATAAAACATATTTTAACAAACTGTTAGTACTCAAATATACTTAAATATTTTGTTAATCATCAAAATCAATGTAGGAGTCAATAATCTCTCCCTTTTGATGATGACTAAACCTTTAAGTATATATAAATAAAAAGCTCAAAAGATTTCACAACAAGTATAGAGCATTTATCATTAAGTATCAAAGAAAATAATGAAAGTATATCATAGTCTTAAATTATACTGAATGTAAAGAAATAAGACTAATTTTCAAAGTATCAGAGCTATGTATATATATTCAAACTTGCATAACTTTAATATCAGAGCTGTGAATTAATGAAATAGAGTTGGAAATTTGAAGTATCAGAGCTATGATAAGGAGTATCATGCTAAGCTAAATCCTCTATGATGATGCTCAGAGATATATCAAAAACTTTCAAATAAAGATAGGCATTTTAGCATAAAGCATGTATAAAAAGAGTAGATAGTACCAGAGCAAATGATAATAGATCATCAAAGAGTATTAGGTGACATCAAAGAGTATCAGAGCATGGATACTGAAGTATCAGAACAAGAAATTGATGGAATAGATACTCCCCCTCAATATATGATCTAAAAACTGATTTCAAAAGATTTGAGAAAAAAATTTACAAGAAAAAGCTTACTACTTAAGAAAAATTTCTAAAAATGTTTTTTCTCACTCCCCCTTACTCATTGCTCTCTTCTTAATTAACTTTTCTTTCAAGAAAAACTGCATAAATCAAAAAAGAATACTATATAAATCTTCCATTAACTTTTCATTAATTCTCCTCCCTTTTATTTTCTCATTTCTCCCCTTTTTGTCATCATTGGAAAGGTGAGAAAGAGAATGAATAAGAGTTGAAACATTTCATTATCGAGAGAGTGAATATAAAACCATTTCACGCACATAATTTTAAAAGGTGAATATATATATATATATAAAGAGATTGATACTTTAGATTGAAACATGCAATTTGATACATAAGAATAAAGATGATATATCATGCAGAATTTGATACAAAACAAAATGGATACAATAAACACTGATACAAATATAAAGAAATACTGAAATAAAAACTATATGCCATAGTGACCAACCCTAATGAGTACTCTCCTCGTTAGAGGAGGAGGACCCAATCTCAAGAATGATGGGACTATAATCCTAGAAGGTCTAGGTCTCAGCCATCGATCGAAGATTAGATAATCTAGTCCAGGTAGGTCTCGATGCAGTGCCACGTATTGATCCCTGGAAAGATTTTGATGATCAAAAAATATTGGAGCATGTATGTGTTACTAATTCTTTCAATTACTTGAGAAGTTTTTGCAGGAAAATGTTTATCTTTAGTTTAATTGGTTTTCAAATTGGTTGAAAGGTAATACAATATTGTATAGACTCTTTTGTACTTCAAGTTGTAAAAGCCTTAATTCTTCAACTATGTAATTTTGTAAAAGGGCTATAAAATTGTAAACATAAGAGTAAGTAGACTAGCTCTTGTTGGATTCACATTTTAAAGAATTTTGGAGATGTTTGAAGTTTTAAAAGAAGTTTTTGCAAGAGCCGACTCATGGATCAAGAGCCGACTCCTTCTGGCACGGCATAAAAAATTTCAGAGTTTCAGTATCTCAAGCCGACTCAAGCTCCAAGAGCCGACTCATTTAAGAACACATGTTTTTGAAGTCTGAGACCTCGAGCCGACTCAAGCCCAGAAGAGCTGACTCGTCCAAAGTTATGTATGTTGGTGACTGAGACTTCGAGCCGACTCTACCTTGAAGAGTCGACTCAAGGAAATGTGGATTTGTACTGATTGAAGGTTCGAGCCGACTCCAGTTTCAAGAGCTGACTCGCACAGAATTTTTGTTTGAGTGTCTGAGACTTCGAGTCAACTCGTGGACCTCGAGCCGACACGAGTGACCATTTTCTACACTCTAACGGCTAGTTGCTGAAGTTAATTTTGAACTCCAAATGGTCTCCAACATCTCTTTCTCGATTTCCTATACTCTACAATGGTTATATCTCATGGAAAACTATAAAAGGGAGTATTTTTGATGGATTAAATAATTTTTTGAGGGATTATTCATTGATTTATCTTGGAAATTTGAAAAGTCTTCAAGCCTTTCACCAACCCACTTCAAGAGCATTCAAGATAGGATACAAAGCTCCACCAACCTGATGCAGAACAAAAGAGGAGATGATGCGATGCGTAAGTAAATTGAGACTAATTCTTTTTTTTTTTTTTTTTGTTATATTTTCAGAAGTCGGCTTTGACTCAAAGGAAAGCTAAACTAAATTAAAAGAAACTAGGTAATAATTGAAAGCACAATTTAAAAAAAAACTGGGTTATCAGAGTAGTTCAGAAGTAACGGATCGCTGGGGGTTGAGAAACTTCCAGACCTAGGGTTTCACTCTGAACTTTCAACAAGACAGAAGTAAAGAGAAGAGAAGGGTTACAGACCAGACAGTGATCTTCACGGAGTTTGGTGGAAGGACTCTCTTGAGCAGATTATTGGATCCCCGGATTCAGATATCTTCGTAATGGATCCTCCAATACTGATCCTTGGCAAAGTTGGCTTCTCCTGAACTCAAGATCTAGGAAAGAAGAAGAACAATTTATGGAATCAGATACTCAAGGAAGGATTTACCAGATTGAGGAACTTGAAAGCTGATGTTGCTGAAATCCGGATTCTCCTGGAGGCTGATCTGACTTCCTCTGAGAATTGCTCTGGATCTGAAGTATCTGGACTGGACCTGGATGCTGGTGGTCGGCCTTGACTTGGAGAGAGTGGCCGTGAGAAGTGGGATAGGCTAGGGTTTGGTGGAAAGAAGAGGATGATGGGCGGCTAGGGTTGGAAGTGAAGTGGCTAACCTAGGGTTGGGGTTGGAGATCTCACACCTCCTCAAGGTTCCTGGGGAACCCGGATTTACTCCCTCATGGAGCTCAACACCTGGATGCAAGTGCGGAAGAGAGAAACACAAAGTTTGCTCACACATAAATTGGATTCATTCATCAGATTACTTTAAAATTTACAAGAGGGGTTTAATTTATAGGACTTTACAAGAGAATAGGGTTTTACATCTTCCCATGTGGGACTAATGGGGGGAATCTTCAAATTAGGTTTGTAGGATCAATCCACACACATATGGCCGGCCAAGAGGTTCCAAAAAAGTTGATTGGAGGCTTCAAAAGGAAGGTAGGTGGCACCTCCTAGCCTTGTTCTTCAAGAAAAAATATTTTCCTTCCATGGCTCAACTCTTTTGGACTCCTCCTTTTCTTTCTCCCTAAGTCATGGTTCTTCCCATCTTTGCTTTGGGCATTTTTGGCATGGATTGGGCGCCCCCTTGAAGTGCTCCCTAAGAAGAGCTTCTTTCTTTACATAGCTTGGCTCTTATGGAATGTTTTGGGCCGCGCCCTTGAATTGTGGATCCCATATGTTTTCTCCTCAAGTGGCGCATGAGAGAAGGGACCTGCTATCTTGTGGTGTGGGGACCAGAGCATACTGGATGGAGATGTGGCACCCCTGGACTCAGGCGTGTGGCTGGGAGTGTGGCACCCACTTGCTTGGCCTGGGAGAAAATGTGACACCCAGGTTGAAGTCCTAAACCACTACTGAGTCAACATGACTCAACAAAATTAAATTGCAGGGAAATACAGACTCAAGCTAAAATTGAGTTGATCAAGTCACCCTTATTACAAACCAGAAAATCCTAATTCTTCGGGCAAGGTCAATCAGAGATCAAGATGGACCCCTCTTCATCATTGAATCCACTCTTTGAAAAAGTAAAGAAGCAGCTTGAAGAGCATTAAAAGAGCATTCAAGGCTAGGCTTCATCTTGATCTTCATCGGCAACATTTAAACAAACTCAGTTTGTTGTGTAGTTGATTTATAGTTTTGACATATCTTTGTTTTCTCTCTAAGAATAGTAAGGGGCTGTGTCTTAAGAGAGGGTTAAAGGTTTTTAGGTGAACCTTGTGAAAACCTAAGTTGGGTTCTTGGTGATCCTGGTATAAAACCAAGTGTAGGGTTTCTTTGGTGATCCTGTTTTAAACTAGAGGGAGTTGGGTTTTCTTTGGTGATCCCAGTAAAACTAAAGTGTATAGGTTTGGATTGTGAGCCTAGTAAAACAATCCGACTGTATTCCAGTTAGGGGATATAGTGGAAATCCCAAGTGATCCTTGGATAGTGGACGTAGGAGCCGATTGCTCCGAACCACTCTAAATTTTTTGTGTTTGTGTTTGTGCTTATTTTATCTTACTGCATTTACTTAATTGCTTCCGCATTGCATATCGCACCATAACACCAAAGGATTTTAAATTGTACATACTTGCCAAAAATTTTATAATTTCAATTCACTCCCCTCTTGGGAAGCCACCTGGGCAACAAGTGGTATCTGAGCAGAGTCTCTAAAAATTACTTAGAGTAAAGATAGATGGCACATCCCATGAGTACCTCTTTGGCCGGAAGGCCAATCCACAAATTGACCTCCACTTTTCACTAGAACCAATTATACATATTGGAAGGCGAGGATAAAATATACATTCAAGCTGTAGATTTTCATTTATAGAAAATTATTTTGAAAGGACCTCACACACCCACTGTTAGAATCAATGATATTGGGGTTCCTAAACTGGAAGAAGAATGGGATGAAAATGATATGAAATTAGCTGAGTTGAATGCCAAAGCTATGAATTTGCTTTATTATGCTTTGGACCGAAATGAGTTTAATAGAATTTTGACTTGTAATCTGCTAAAGAAATTTGGGATAAGCTTGAAATTATATATGAAGGTACATCACAAGTTAAAACTTCAAAATCAATCTTCTTGTGCACAACTATGAATTATTTAAAATGGATCCAAGTGAAACTATATTTGCTATGTATACATATTTTACTGACATTATCAATGGTCTTAAAAGTCTTGGTAGGACTTATACTAATGCTGATCTAGTTCAAAAAGTTTTGAGATCCTTGCCAGATAAATGGGAAGCTAAAGTGACAGCGATTCAAGAGGCAAAGGACCTAAACACCCTATCACTGGATGAGTTGCTTGGATCATTAATTACATATGAGCTAGCCATGCAACAAAGAACTGATGAAGATTCTAAGAGAAAGAAAGCTATAGCATTTAAAGCTACTGAAGAAGACAAGAATGAAGATTCAGATTCATTTGATGATGATGATCTTGAAAATGATGAGATAGCCCTTGTAATGAGAAAATTTAAAAGGTTTATGGACAGAAGAAGAAGAAACAGATGGAGGAAGCAATTAGAAAAGAAGATTTTGGAAAAGAAAGAGAAAAGGACAAAGAAAAGGACAAGGACAAGGATAAAGATCAAATTCCAATCTGCTACGAGTGCAAGAAATCGGGTCATATACACCCTGATTGTCCAGAAATTAAGAAAAAGATGATCAAGAGAAAGAAGAAGAAGACAATGCTTGCAGCATGGAGTGATAGCGATGAATCTACATCCACTGAAGAGGATGAAGAAACAATAAAAACTACTCAAATCTGCCTTATGCGATTGGAGGATGAGGTAACTACTTCTGAACCTAATTTAGAATTTACATATGATGACCTTTATAATGCTTTTTGTGAATTATTAGTAGAATATAAAAAGCTGGTTTGAAAATGAAAAATTTTAAAAACCATTGTGATATAATTGAAAAAGATAAAAATGAAATTGGTAAAAGAAATAAGATTTTATAAATGGAATTAAGTCTAGTTTGTGAAAGACTTAAAACTACTCAATTTGAAAAAGAAGAGCTTCTTGAGAAAAATAAAAGTTTGCAAAATGAAAATGATGATTTGAAAAAGGAAGTTCAAAAGCATAAACCCCTAGTTGAAAAATTGACCTTAAGCTCTAGTAAACTTGAATTGATTTTGAAAGATCAAAGAGAGACAAATAACAAGTTTGGAATTAGTTACAAAGGTTCAATTTCAAATAAATTTTCTGCATCTACATCATATGCACCTAAGTTCATTACTTCAAAACAATATAGATCTAAATTTGCATCATCATATGTTTTATTCAAGGCCAAGAATTGTATGCTATGCTTGCAATAATGTTGGTCATAAAGCATTTGAGTATCATTTGAAATATAATGGCAAGAAAAAAATCAAGAAAATTTAGGTTCCAAAAGGAACCAATTATACTAACTTGCAAGGATCCAAGAAAGCTTGGGTACCTAAATCTATTATCTGATTATTTTGCAGGGATGTCTTGCAGCCACAATATAAAAAAAATATGGTACCGTGATTGCGGCTGTTCAAGACACATGATGGGTGACATTGATCAATTCTTCACCCTAGAACAAAAAGATGGTGGAATGGTAACCTTTGGTGATAATCGTAAAGGAAGGATAATCGGTATTGGTAAAATCAAAATTACACCTTCTACATTTATTGAGAATGTGTTACTTGTAGAAAAGTTAAAGCATAATCTTTTGAGTATTAGTTAGCTTTGTGATATTGATTTTAATGTTTTATTCAAGTCTTCAATGTGTATAGTAGTTGATCCACTTGACTCCAGTACAAAGTTCATTGGACATAGACTTGGTATATTTATGTAGTAAATCTTAATGATCTGGCTATGTCAAGCAATACAAGTCTTGTAGTAATGAATGACATGAGCAAGGAATCAAGTTTGCTATGGCATATGCGACTTGGACATGCTAGTATGGATACTATAGCAAAACTTATTTCAAAAGATTTAGTTAAAGGTTTGCCAATGTTCAAAGTAAATTTGATTATGTTTGCGATGCTTGTCAATTAGGAAAGCAAGTGAGGAGAGTTTTAAATCTAAAAATATTATTTCTACTACTATACCCTTAGAGCTACTTCACATGGACCTATTTGGACCTACTAGGACAATAAGCCTAGGTGGTATGAAGTATGGCCTTGTAATTGTAAATGATTTTTCAAGATATACATGGATTTTGTTCATTACACACAAAGATGAGACTTTTAAAGTATTCAAAAAGTTTTTAAAAGAGTTTCAAATCTGAAAAATCTTTCTATTATTTCTATTCGTAGTGATCATGGCAGTGAATTTGAAAATCAACATTTTGATCATTTTTGCCCAAAGCACGGTATTGACTACAACTTCTTAGCTCCTAGAACACCACAGCAAAATGGTGTTGTAGAAAGAAAGAATCAAACTTTGAAAGAGATATCCAGAACAATGCTTTGTGAAGGAAATCTTCCAAAATATTTTGGGCAGAAGTTGTAAATACTGCTTGCTATATTTTGAACAGAGTTTTAATTAGACCTATCATTAGAAAAACCCCCTAAAAACTGTGGAACAATAGAAAGCCTAGTATCAATTATTTTCATGTTTTTGGCTATAAATATTTTGTTCTTAATAATGGTAATATAATCTTGGTAAATTGATGCAAAATTTGATGAGGCTATTTTTCTTGAATATTCTTTAAATAGTAAAGCCTATCGAGTTTTCAATAAAAGAACTTTGATTATGGAAGAATCAATATATGTTGTTTTCAATGAATCTGACATTACTTCTTCTAGAAAAGAAGATCGTGCTGATATGATGTAGATACACTAGAACATGGACCGAAGGATTTGACTCTCAAAGACAAACAAACAAGTGAACAACATGAAGAAGTGGTAAGAAAAAATCATAATGATACCTAAAGAATGGAGGTATGTACACTCACATCCCAAAGAACTAATTATAGGAGATCCATCTCAAGGTATTAAAACTAGAGCTGCATATAAGGATGCACATGATTTGATTGCTTTTATTTCTCATGTAGAACCTTACACTATAGAAGAAGCTGAAACTGATCCTAATTGGATGTTAGCTATGCATGATGAGTTAAACCAATTTAGGAGAAATAATGATGGGGGACTAATATGCATGCAATTATTTTTGTATGTTTTATATGTGGGTTAGGTGATTAATTCCCGAATCTCAAGTTAAAATAAGTTGTAGGGAATTTTATATGAATTTTAGAAGATCAGCATGCAGATTAGGACCTAGAAAAGTAGAAAAGAAGGATCGCCGGGGCTGAGAAGCCTCGGTTAGGGCAAGTTCTCCTGCAATAAAACTACTGGAGGTAGAGGGGGTGTACCTGACAATGTCTGTGAAGATCACAGCAAAGGGGTCTCTCATTCCTCGATGGATGTGGCCTGGAAAACCAAGCCAAAGACCCGCGGATACCCGGCTTTCTGCTCGGTGATCCGATTGAGGCTTGGCTGGAGTCGTTGGATTCGTAGGAACTCGGGGACCTGCAAACGACCTGTCAGGGATTAGAAAACTCACAAAGGAATAAGAAAACAAAGGGAAATAGCAAGGGAAGGCTTCTTTTGGAGTGGGCGTCCAGGGATCTGAGAGGCTTGTTGGCAGCAGGAAGATGATTGCAGCACTGGGAAGAAAAACTCTCACAAATCCCTTTATGCACACAGCAGGGTATCACACAACTCAATAGAAGAACTCAAGGTTTTAATTCATATCAAAATTCTCCCTTCATACAAGAGGCTAGGGTCCCTTAAATAGACCCTTAACCTTGGGCTCTAAGTAAGGGCACATTAGTCTTTACATGAGAATCCTTTTCCCTCTCAAATCCTAGCTAGAAAATAAGGAAACATTAGGTAGAAAAAATCCCTAAAATTTCTCTTGACTTGGCCAACACTCCAAGGACACCTAGGGGGGCGTGTTGGGCTTCTAAGAGCAGCAAGGGGCCAGCCCAAAGGGGCCCGGGTACATGGGTTTGGGCCTCTGGAAGCTGGGGTGGCCTGGTAGCCAGGTAGCATGAATATTCCATGGTATCTTGCTTCTTAGGGGCTTGGGCTTGGCGCCTGGGCTTGATTTCTTTGGGCTAGGATGCAGATGGACCTCTAAAATCATGGATGCCTTGGTCTATGAATATATTTGGCATATAGAAGGAAATCTGGGCATCTGGAGGGCATCTACAAGGAATCAGGATTTCTGATTTTCCTCCTGGGGTCTTCAAATCTTCAAGCTGGGTTGGACTTGGGCTAAACTTTTATGTCTTCAATCTGGTTGGACTTGGTCTTTACTTGTATGATGTGGTCTTGAGTCTTCAGTATACTTGGATAGGACTCAAAAAAAAATAAAATTAGCTCAACATGAGCTGACCAGCATTGGACTGAACTAGCTCAACATGAGCTGACTAGTACAGAACTGAAATAACAACTCAAAAAACTCAAATAACAACTAAAATGGACTCAGATGAGCTAATCCCTTATTACAGATGGACTCATAAATTATTGATCAATTTACAGAGGGTTGAAAAGCCTCTATCTTGTTCTGGTGCCTCAGGTGTCCCCACCAATTCTCCCGGGGTGGGAGGAACTCGACCCTGTCGAGTGAAGGTTAGACTGGCTCACATATCTCTCGAGAAGGTCTGGGTTGAGGCGTTGCAAGCCCTCTCAAGAAATCCATGAATCGTCCGACTCTGGCCGGCCTTGCCATCGGACCAGGAAGCGTTGATAGTCATGGCCCTGGGTCGTGATGGCTTGATCATTCAAGATATGCTCGATCCGTTCTTATCTCTCAGGCCAAATTTTTTTGTGGACACTCTAGGTTAGGGTCACTCACAATGAAAAGGAATAGGTCCAAAGGCATTACTAGGTATCGCTGCCGGTTCCCTATACTCAACCAGGTCTATAATATTGAAGGTAGAACTAATGCCCAAATCCGAAGGCAATTCTAACACCTAGGCATTTGATCCAACCTTCTCTATCACTTAAAAAGGTCCGGCTCTGCGAGCATGAAGCTTCTTTTAGGCCTAAGCCTAACCAAGATAGATTCCACTACATCAAATTCTTTAATCCATCTTCGGGAATTAGCCAGTTGTTTCAAAATTAGTGCAGGTGGTGAACATGCTGGGCACATGCAGACTCCTAACAAGATGATGCAAAGGACTCATACTGACACCTAAAGACTCGACTATGCATTCCTATCGAAGGAAATTTTATTGAACTCTTTGGATCTAAACCTAATAGATTATAGGTTCTCTAGGTTTGATCCTAGCTTGACATGCACATGAAAATTTACAGTGAACTCCTAGCAAATTCCAAAGAGTATGCCAGAAGTAAGATGCAAACCTAACATGTGTGATGAATGCATGCAGTATGCTAATCTCAGTTAAATGCAATCTAATAATTTTAGAAATGCTGGAGGTGTTAGGCAAGGGCAGAAAATAGGAAGTGGGTTCAGAATTAGTTTGGTAGGGTAGGGAAAAAGGTTCAAAGTTAGTTGGATAAAGTTCGATATAAGAAGGCATGTCAGGGACTAATCCTAGACTAATGAAGCTAACCTTACGAGGTTGCGGTATAGCTATGAGGTTTGCATAATGGAAGGATGGGTTACTAATCTCAGGGAAGAGGTCCTTAATGGGAACTATAGGAGGAGGCTCATCCTGAAGGTACTGATTCAAAGAGATCAAGTCCTTAATAAATTCTTCTGGTTCTTGTATTTTAGGACTAGACTCTATAATTTGGCTCTCCTTTATGGTTTCCTCAGGTAAGGCTCTAGTAGCAGTACCTAGGTTCTCTTCCTCTATTTGTTCTTCCACTATAGCTTTAGGTTGGATGTGGTCAAGGTCAACTACCTCTAGGTTGGCTTCTACCTGGGTATCTATTGGGTCAGCTAATTCTAGGTCATCTAAAGGTGTCTCCTCTTCTCCCTCATACTCATCCACTAAGTTTGCATCAGCTTCATACACTTCCGTATTAATGTAAGCCTTGTCAATCTCAGGAATGGTTGGAGAAGGTCGGCTAGGAGAAAATTGGCTAGGTCCTGGTTTCTGATTATGGACACTAATCCTAGTAGGTTTAGGTTGCCTAAGGGGTAGTGGCTCACTACTGGGCTCATATTTAGGGAAGCTAATCCTATGGGTTCAAGTTGACTAAGGGAAACCTGACTAGTACTAGATTGATACTTAGGGGTTATGGGTTCTCTGGGCTCATAGGACAAGGGTGCAGATCTATGGGTCATGGGATTATAGGATCTGGGGTCATAGGATTTTGGGTCAGCTTTATGGTCAGGTTCTAAGGATGGATCATGGTATGGGGTCCTCCTAAGGTTGGGCTCTCTATATGGATCAGGATATTGAGTCCTCCTAGAGTTGGACTCCGTATATGGGTCAGAATACTGGGTTCTCCTAGGGTTGGACTCCCTATATGGGTCAGAATATTGGGTGTTGGGTCTACTAGGCTCATAGGGTGTGGGTGCATAGGATCTATGATCATGGGATCTAGAGTCATAGGATCTAGGTTCATAGGTTATGGATTCATAGGTTCTAGGTTCATAGGATTTGGAGTAAGATCTATAGATTGTGGGTATACTAGGCTTATAGGGAGTGGGTAAATAGGATCTATCTTCCTGGTCTATACAATCCTGATTGGGTCTTCTAGGACTAACCTTAGGGATTGGGTCATGACGATGGGCTCTCCTAGGTTCAGCCTCAAGGTATGGATCAGGGTTTGGGGTCCTCCTAGGTTGAGGATTGTAGTGGTCAGGATAAGGGGCTCTCCTAGGTTCGACCTCATGGTATAGATCAGGGTTTGGGATCCTCCTAGGTTGAGGGGAATCAGGATCTAGCTCAGACTGTGACCCATGGGTTTTTTTTGGGGTCCCTACCCGGACTTTTAACTGATCAAACCTATTGGCAAGATGGTCAATTCTATCATGGGTTTGAATACGAGACTGAGTTAAGGTCATCTGGGTAGTCATTGGGTAGTATGGGTAGCCATCTGGGCCATTTGATCAGCTAGGGCTTTTATTGGGCTTGTAAATTCCATGGGTTCGACATTTGTGAGGAGGTGGGTGATATGATATGGATCTAGGTGATAAGACAAGATCGATCATAGTGAGGACAGACTAGACAGACGACTAGTGCTCCTGACCTAGAATCATCAGTATGGAAAACTGAAATATAGCTATAGTCCCTGTCTCTCCAAAGGCAAGTGTAAGAAGAAAGTGTAGGTAGGACCCATGATTGCCAATCCTAGACACAATCAGAGTGTTTAGGCCAGGCCACCCAGACACAAGCCCTTCGGGATTGACCACCTAACCCCCCATTGAATCCTTGACCTAACACCAGGATAGTGCACCAGGTAGTCTTGAACAGTGATCTAACACTTAGCCCACCCGACCATTGGTGGGCCCTAGCCCACTAGGGCAAATAAGGTCTAAGTCGCGGTTTAAGTTAGGCTTGTACCTGGGCTAAGGAAGGTAGTTTTGGGCTAGGAAAGAAAACCTGAGTTATCTTGGTATAAAAGATTATAAATGAATGATGCAAGAGATGAGAAATTAGGGTTTAGATATTTTTTGGTATTTTTGGAGAATATGTAATTTTTTTTGGGTATTTTTTAAATCGAAGAAAACTGAAAAATTATGGCCTAATATGCAGGAAATATTCTAAAATTAAAAGATATGCAAAAATGCTAAACAAAACCCTAAAACTTCCAAACTTGTCATGCTGAAAAAACAGAGCCAAAAATTTGCAGGCTGTATTTTGGCTTGAAGAAAATTCAAAGGCCATAATAAAATTTGTGAAAATTCTTAAAATTATTGTGAATTGTGATGAATCCAGAAAATAGATTTCAGAATTTTTGGAGTTTTTATCAGGAAGAAATAATTAAAATAACAGAGTATATATGGACTGAAAATTACAGAAAACAGTCCTAATCTAAGCTCTGATACCAAATGATGGGGGACTAATATGCATGCAATTATTTTGTATGTTTTATATATGGGTTTAGGTGATTAATTCCTGAATTTCAGATTAAAATAAGTTGAAGGGAATTTTATATGAATTTTAGAAGATCAGCATGCAGATTAGGACCTAGAAAAGTAGAAAAGAAGGATTGCCGGGGCTGAGAAGCCTCGGTTAGGGCAAGTTCTCCTACAATAAAACTACTGGAGGTAGAGGGGGTGTACCTGACAATGCCTGTGAAGATCACAGCAAAGGGGTCTCTCATTCCTCGATGGATGCGGCTTGGAAAACCGAGCCAAACCCACGGATACCCGGCTTTCTGCTCGGTGATCCGATTGAGGCTTCGCTGGAGTCGTTGGATTCGTAGGAACTCGGGGACCTGCAAACGACCTGTCAGGGGTTAGAAAACTCACAAAGGAATAAGAAAAAAAGGGAAAACAGCAAGGGAAGGCTTCTTTTGGAGTGGGCGTCCAGGGATCTGAGAGGCTTGTTGGCAGCAGGAAGATGATTGCAGCACTGGGAAGAAAAACTCTCACAAATCCCTTTATGCACACAGCAGGGTATCACACAACTCAATAGAAGAACTCAAGGTTTTAATTCATATCAAAATTCTCCCTTCATACAAGAGGCTAGGGTCCCTTAAATAGACCCTTAACCTTGGGCTCCAAGTAAGGGCACATTAGTCTTTACATGAGAATCCTTTTCCCTCTCAAACCCTAGCTAGAAAATAAGGAAACATTAGGTAGAAAAAATTCTAAAATTTCTCTTGACTTGGCCAACACTCCAAGGACACCTAGGGGGGCGTGTTGGGCTCCTAAGAGCAGCAAGGGGCCAGCCCAAAGGGGCCCGGGTTCATGGGTTTGGGCCTCTGGAAGCTGGGGTGGCCTGGTAGCCAGGTAGCATGAATATTCCATGGTATCTTGCTTCTTAGGGGCTTGGGCTTGGCGCCTGGGCTTGATTTCTTTGGGCTAGGATGCAGATGGACCTCTAAAATCATGGATGCCTTGGTCTATGAATATTTTGGCATATAGAAGGAAATCTGGGCATCTGGAGGGCATCTGCAAGGAATTAGGATTTCTAATTTTCCTCCTGGGGTCTTCAAATCTTCAAGCTGGGTTGGACTTGAGCTAAACTTCCATGTCTTCAATCTGGTTGGACTTGGTCTTTACTTGTATGATGTGGTCTTGAGTCTTCAGTATACTTGGATAGGACTCAAAAATAAAATAAAATTAGCTCAACATGAGCTGACCAGCATTGGACTGAACTAGCTCAACATGAGCTGACTAGTACAGAACTGAAATAACAACTCAAAAAACTCAAATAACAACTAAAATGGACTCAGATGAGCTAAGCCCTTATTACAGATGGATTCATAAATTATTGATCAATTTACAGAGGTTGAAAAGCCTCTGTCTTATTCTGGTGCCTCAGGTGTCCCCACCAAATAATGTTTGGGCTTTAGTAAAAAGACCTAATGACTACCCTATTATAGGCACTAGATGGGTTTATAGAAATAAACTTGATGAGCAAGGAATGTAATTAGGAATAAGGCTAGATTGGTAGCTCAACGTTATAATCAAGAAGAGGGAATAGATTTTGATGAGACCTATGCACCAGTAGCTAGGTTAGAGGCTATTAGATTACTACTAGCATATGCATGCTTTATGAATTTCAAATGGATGTAAATAGTATATTTTTAAATGGTTTTTTATCTAAAAAAGTTTTGTCGAACAACCACCGGGTTTTATCGATCACACATTTTCAAATCATGTTTTTAAATTGAATAAAGCTTTGATGGTCTTAAACAGGCACCTAGAGCCTGATATAATAGATAAAGTAAGTTTTTAATTGGAAATGATTTTGTAAGAGGTAGTGTTGATACTACACTATTTATTCAAAGAAAAGATAATGATATTTTAGTTGTTCAAATTTATGTTGATGATATAATATTTGGATCTACTGATGAATCTTGTGTCAAGACTTTGCTAAGTTAATGCAGGGCAAATTCGAAATGAGTTTGATGGGTGACCTGAGTTACTTCCTCGGGCTTCGGATCAAACAATCAAAGGAAGGTATCTTGATCAACCAGGCCAAATATATTAAAGAAATTATCAAAAATTTTGGCATGGAATCAAGCAAAGAAATTGGAACACCCATGAATCCTGCATGTAGACTTGATAAAGATGAAAATGGCACAAATGTTGATCAAAAACTGTATAGAGGTATGATCGGTTCTTTACTTTATTTAACTGCCAGTAATCCTAATATTTTATTATTTTGTATGTGTGCACGTTTTTTAATCTAATCCACAAGAGTCACACATCATAGCTGTTAAAAGAATCATTAAGTATCTTAAAGGCACATGCAATATAGGATTATGGTATTCTAAGCATTCATCTTTAAAATTAATTAGCTATTCTGATGTTGATTATGGAGGCTATAAAATTGATAGAAAAAGTACAAGTGGAACTTGTCAATTTCTAAGTGTCAACTTGATTTCATGGCACTGTCATAAACAGAACTCTGTAGCACTATCTACTGCTGAGATAGAAATTTGGCTGTAGGGAGCTGTTGTCCACAAGTGTTGTGGATCAAGTAACAACTAGAAGATTATGGTGTTCTCCAATCTAAAATTTCTATTAAATGTGATAACAATAGTGCTATTAATTTATCTAAAAATCCAATTTAGCATTCTCGAACTAAGCATATAGAAATTAGACATCATTTCATTCGAGATCATGTTTAAATAATGTTGTTGAATTAGAACTTGTACCTACTGAAGATCAACTTGCTGACATTTTTACTAAACCCCTTAGTCAGGATAGATTTGAAAAGATTAGAGACAAATTAGGCTGTGTGACCCATTCTGAAAGCTTTGACCTAACTTTTCAAAAAATAAAAAAAAATTATCTAGACATTTCAAAATTTCTTCTAGAGCTTATGACAACCTCATTTAGTAGTAAGAAACCCATAGAAATTTATTTTGTCATTTTTCGAGTTTTGACCTAGATTTGGGCTCGAGCTGACTCGAGCCACCTGCTGTTTCGGCAAGCCAACTCGAGAGTCGGGCTGATGCTTTTTAAATAGGGCTTCATAGGTTTAAATTTGATATTTCTTTCCTCCCTTCTTATTTTCCCTTAGCCGTTTCCTTTCCCTAACCTAAGAAAAGCTCCTAGAACACCTCTACACTCTTTCCAAACCCTAATCTAACCTAGATGGCTCGTAGGAAAGCTGTGGCAAAGAAGGCTAGGAAGGTTGTTCGGTCAGTAGCAGAGGAAAGAAGGACCAAACGGAGACTTGATACTTCAAATCCATTAGAGGAACAACAAGAAGAGCATGAAGAGGAACAAGAAGCTCCAAGGCACATAATTTCGATGGAAAATAGGCAAGTAACCCCAAGCTGATGCATTGATTTCTCATTTCTAGATTAAGAGAGCTTGAAAATTAGTGATTGGTTAGTTGGACAAGGTTGGAAGGATTTTTGCATGCTTAATCTTCCTACATATCCTAATATTGTTAGACAGTTTTCGAGAATATGTCTTTGGGTGCTTTTTATATTGAATTTACTATGAAGGGAAACACATTGAGATTAGTGAGCAAAAATTATCTAATGTTCTTCAAATACCTAAAGAGGGAGAAAGTTATTTAGTATTGAAGGACAAACAGAAAACACTGAGAATTATACTTGAAAGGAATAATGTGACTGGTGTGATACATGTTAGAGCCAACCAACTCTCATTGGAGATGAGGTTGCAACATAACATCATTAGCCACATCCATCTACCCGGACTGGGAGATTCAACTGGGTGAGCGAGAGAGACCTAGTCTGATGCAGGATGACTCTAAGAATGCTAGATATGCAGTAAAAGCAGTAAACTAATTTTTTGTGATTTTTAGATTTAGGTTTGATGGCTAATTTCTTAAAGTAAAATAAAAAACTAGCAGGTATTCAGCAATTCTAAGAATCAACTTATCGCAGGATGAATCATGCAAGATAACTAAAAGACAGGATCCAAAAATTAAGGAATTCCCAGCTTAGGATAGTTAACTTCAAGCAAATTAGATAATAAGAGAAGGGAAGGTTCATACCAGTCAGAGATGATAATATCAATAGCAGAAGAGATCACTCACAACTCTTATCAGAGCCTTGAAGAAGAAGCCTTATTTCCCTTGAATCTGATGGCGAATCTGGGTGGTCCGAGCAGCCAACAAGAACACCTCATGGGAGGGGAAGCATCTCGGGGATCTTGCAAAATGTCAAGGGTCAATCAAAAGAGCAAGTAAGAAAAAGAAAAGAAACTAGATTTAGAAGAAATTAGGTTAGGGATTAGAAGCTGGGCTGTTTGAAGCTTGTTGAAGATCTCCTTGCTTGGTGGCCTAGGGCACTCCTCCTTGAATATGTGAAGGCTTGGATGGCAGTGATTTAAGGTGTGGAAGGATGCTAGGGTATCAAGGAATTTGGCCAAGCACAAGAACACAAACCAAAGAACCAAAAAAAATAAAGTAACACAAGCACGCAAGCTCAAATAAATTCACCAGGATTTTGATATCATGTAAAAAGTTGATTACAAGAGGGGGAGGGATGGGGTATTTATAGAGTTCCCATGCCCTCTAACTAGGTTTACACACTTGGGTTACAAATCCTCTCCTAACTAGGTTAGAAAAACAAATCTTAAAACAATTAGGAACATAAGTCCCAACTAGGTTAAGATTTGACCTAGTCTTCTCCTTCTCCCTTCATGCTTTGACTATTCCACTTAAGGACACCCCTTGGACTTGGTCAACACCTCAAGGATGCCTAGGGTGGCATGTTGGGCCTCTAGGAGCAGTAAGGGGCCAGCCCAAAGGGCTTGGGTGCATGGGTTTGGGCCTCTAGAAGCTGGGGTGGCCTGGTAGCCTGGTAGCAGGAATATTCCATGGAATCTTGCATCTTTAGGGCTTGGGCTTGGCATCTAGGTTTGATTTCCTTGGGCTGGGATGCACGTGGACCTCTGGAATCATGGATGTCTTGGTTTAGGAATATGCTTTGGCATCTAGGGAGGAATCTGGGCATCTGAAGGACATTTGGAAAGAATCAGGGTTTCTGGAAGCATCTTGGATCCTAGGTTGTCACACAAAATTCAATGGGCTGATGTAGTAGCCTCTAACTCCTGGATGTTGCCTGGTGAAACTCCAAAGTAGGGTGACCTCTCTTGTACAGAAATTGGGCTTATATTGGACTCAAATACTGATTAGGTTGAGGGTTGAGATAAATCAACTAACCTCAACTTATTACAGGACTCAATTCTAGTTGATTACAAAATTTGACACATGGCTAGGTAAACCAAATAGGGCCCAGTAATATGTGTCTGATCCTGGTGCCCCCACCAATTCTCCCGGGGTGGGAGGAACTCGACCCCGTCGAGTATGGGATAACTTAGCTCTCATTATACTTGAGTAGGTCTGGGTTGAGGCGCTGCAGATCCTCACGGGTGATCCACGAGTCCTCAGATTCTGGCCGACCTTGCCACCGGACAAAATACCTCTGATAGCCGTACGATTCTGGGTACATATGGCTTGATCGTCCAGGATTCTCTCAATCTTTTCCTCACTATTTGGCCAATTGGTTGGTGGACACTCTAGGGTGGGTTCTCTCTCAAAGGGAGGGATAGGCTTAAGGTGCTCGCTAGGTGTCACTGCTGGCTCCCTAGACTCTATAAGATCTGAGATGATGAAGGTGGAGCTAACACCTAAATCAGGTAGTATCTCACGCACATAGGCATTGGGTCTATTACTCTTCATTATTTTGGATGGGCCAGCTTCACGAGTAGAAAATTCTTTACACTTACAAAATCCCCTGCAAAATTCTTTATCTTTCTTTTTGGAATTAGCCAAGTTGTTAGTTAGTTTATTAGTTATGTTCAGCTTTTGACTAATTTTCATATGCATATGATGTGCAGAGGGTAGTGCAGGTGTAGACATGTAATTCAAGCTATGCATTTATTTGACTCAACTAATACCTAATAGACTCGACTAGGCATCCCTATCAAAGGATGTTTTATTAGACTCTAAGGGACAAAACCTAACATATTATAGACTCTTTAGGTTTGATCCTATCATGACATGCAAAAGAAAATGTGACATGAACTATTAGTAGATGCCAGAGGGTCTTCTAGAAGTAGGAAGCAAACATGACTGACTCGATGAATGAATGCAGTATGCAAACCTCTATGAAATGCAACCTAATAGTAAAGAAATATAAGAAGTTTCCTGAAATGGTAGAAAATAAGAGATGGGTTCAGGGTTGGTTTGACAGGATGAGAAATAAAGAGATGGTTCAAGGTTATTAGAATGAGTAGAATATTAGAGGGGTTTCAGGAATGAGTCCTAGACTAATAAGATTTACCTTAAGGATTTGAGGCATATCTAAAGGGTCTGCATAATGGAAGAAGGGGTCATTGATTTCAGGAAAAAGATCAAGTGGTGTCAAAGAGGTGAGCTCATTTTGAGGGCATTGATCTAAAGAGATTACGTCCTTAATAAACTCTTCTGATTCATAAATCAAAGGACTGGGTTCTTTAATTGGACTTTCTTCTAGTGGCTCCTCAAGTAAAGCTCTAATAGTGGGATTGGATTCCTCATGGTCTTCTTCCTTTAAAGGTTCTTCCACTACATGTTGGGTATGGTTAAAGTTAGCTAACTCTAGGGTGGCTTCAACCTGGGTATCTACTGAATCAACTAACACTGGATTGGCTTCTACCTGGGTTGGTCAGGGTCAATTGATTCTAGGGTGGTGGATTAGGTAAACTAGGTTTGGAATTGGGTAATTTTCTGGGCCCATTGTTCAATTAGGGCCTTGAGGGTTTCTAGATTGGACTCCATGGTTGAACTGGGTTGGACTTCATACTCAACTAATATGGGTTGGTTTCTATTGGGTTTGTTTATAGTCAACTACCTCTGGGTCTTCTGATGCAGAACGAAAGCTCTGATACCAAAAATGATGCGGAACAAAAGAGATGATGCGATGCGGAAGTAAATTAAAATTAATATATTTTTTTTATTTATTTATTTTCAGAAGTCGGCTTTGACTCAAAGGAAAGATAAACTAATGTTGAAAAAAACTAAGAAATGACAGAAAGCACAATTAAAAGGAGTGGATTATCAGAGTAACTCAGAAGTAGGATCGCTGGGGATTGAGAAATCCCTAGACCTAGGGTTACTCCTCTTTCAAGAAACAGACGAAGAGAGAAGAGAAGGTTTTATACTTGACTGTGATATCTCTCGTTGCTTCAATTGAAGGACACTCTCGAGCAGATTGTAGGATCCTTGGAGACGGGGTATCTTCACAATGGATCCTCGATTGTAGTCCTATGGCAAGGTTGGCCTTCTTCTCGAACTCAGGATCTGGAAGAAGAAGAACAAAAAAAAAGAACCAGAAACTCAAAGAAAGACACTGACCTGAGTACTTAATGAAGATTGTTGGATATAGAAGTTCCGGAGATCTTGATACTGATCTGACTCTCCTTTGAACTGGCTCTGTAGTTGAAACAGTTGATCTGAACCTGGATGCTGGTGACCGGCTTCGATGTGGAAGAGAGGGGCCGTGGGATGAAGATGGAAAATTAGGGTTTGGTGGTGGTGGAGTAGAGATGGGTGGACTAAGCTAGGGTTTTGGGGTTGGAGATCTCACACCTCCTCAAGGTTCCTAGGGAACCCGGATTTACTCCCTCACGGAGCTCAACACCTGAATACAAGTGCGGAAGAGAGAAACACAAAGTTGCTCACACAGAAATTGATTTCATTCATCATTTTTTAAATTCAAGAGTCACATAGAGTTGAATATATAGACATAACAAAGAAATAAAATTTTATACATTTCCCATGTGGGACTAATAGGACTAACCCACACTTTAGGCATCAAATTCTCTTCCCAAGACTCCTTCCATGAGTGGGCAGCCCAAAAACTCCAAGAAAACTTGAAAATCAGCTCCAAATGGCAGGTTATGGGGGTGTCTCCTAGTTCTCTCCATGAATCAAGGATTTTCCTTCATGGTTTGGCTCATTTGGACACCTCCTAGTCTTGCTCCACAAGTTTAGGCTTCTTCCTTTCATGGCTTTGGCACTTTTGGAAACTTTTGGATGCCTCCTTGATTTTCTCCCCAAGACATGCTCTCTTCCCTTTTAAACTTGGATTTTTATGGAACATTATGGGGCACCTCCTTGATCCTCTCTTCAAGAAAAATTCTTGCCATCCTGGCTTGGGTTTATCTGGAAAGAAGTTGTCTCCTCCTTGGATTGAGGTATCTTGATGGATTTCTCCCCCAAGTGGTGCAAGAAAAAAGAACCTGCTTACTTGAGGTGTGGGGACCAAGGTACACTGGATGGAGATGTGGCGGGGAGTGTAGCACCCACTTGTAGCTGGAAAATATGGTGCCCTATGGCAAAGGGAATGACACCTACCTGGGCCTTGGACTTGGACTGAGTCAACATGACCCAACAAAAATTGAAATGACAAAATTAGAGACTCAAAATTGAGTTGATCAGGTCAACCCTTATTACAAAACCAGAAAACCCTAATTCTTTGGGCAAGGTCAATCAGAGATCCAGATGGAGCCCTGAAGTCTTCTTCTGAGTCTGGTGCCCGCACCAATTCTCCCGGGGTGGGAGGAACTTGACCTTGTCGAGTAAGGCTCAAGTTGGCTCTGGTATCTCTCCAAGAGGTCTGGATCCAAATCTTGTAGTTCTTCTCGGGAGATCCAAGAGTCATCAGAGTCTGGCATTCCTTGCCAGCAGACCAGGTATCTTTGGTATCCTCGATTACGAGTAGAGATTACCTGATGATCCAGGATCTTTTCAATCTGCTCTTTCCTCACTGGCCAGTTTGTTTGTGGATACACAGGATCGGGATCACTCTCAATAACAGGATTAGGCTCAAAAGGCTCACTAGGAATCACAGTTGCTCCCTGTACTCTACTAGGTCTGTAATGTTGAAAGTGGAGCTAATGCCTAGTTCTGGAGGTAACTCGAGCACATAGGCATTGGATCCTACTCTCTTCACCACTCTAAATGGTCCAGCTCCTCTAGCATGTAACTTTTTAACGGTTCCAGGAGAAAACCGCTCAGGCCTTAACCTAATCATTACATAGTCTCTCTCAACAAAAGTTTTGACTCGTCTTTGAGAATCAGCCAACTTCTTATAAGTTTCATTACTTAAAGTTATTTGGCATGAATTTCTTTATGCAAGTCCTTTACATGCTATGCAAGTGCATCAAGAGACTTGTGTGTGTGGGCTAATAGTGAAATCAGATCAAGTGGTGTGTGAGGCTTGTATCCATGAACAATTTCAAAGGGACTCTAGCCTATAGACCTATTGATCGAAACATTGAATGCAATTTCAGCCCTGGACAAAATACAAATCCAATTCCTGGTGCTCTCAATCAAACCAAATCTGAGCCAAAGCCTAGTAAAGGGTCAAGAAAACTAAACTAGACTGACGACGCATTCCTAAAGAATGGACTTTATTACAAAGGAACCCTAAGTCTAAACTTAACAAACTAAGGCACTCTAGGTTTGACCTTGGGTCGGAGGAGGGCATGCAGAGCATGAAAACTTATTATGGATGCCTAGTAGGTGCCATAAGGTCTTCCAGAAGTAGGTGGCAAACCTAATAGGTTCTGACACGTGGTTCACTCTAAGGCTTCGACAAAGTATACTTGGATGGTGTAAGAAGCATTGGAAGTCCTAGAGAAAGGGAGGAGATATGAGGTGGAGTCTCGAATTACCTGTTGACTAAAGGTGGTGACCTGAAGGTTTGAATGGTGATCTATGAGTGTCAACTGGTTATCCTTACGAAAGAAAAAGTTTGCTACTCCCAGGAATGGATCAAGAGATGGTTCGGGAAGTAGCCTAGGACATGTGATTGCAATAGTTAAGGTTTGTTCTCTAAGCAAAAATGATCACCTTTCTCAAGAACTGGATTAGAGAATGATTCATGGGAGGGCCTACGAATGATGACCTCAAGACTTGAAATTTGACCTATGGGTGCGGAAAGGTATACTCTATAGAAGGGTAGGTCAGTCATGCGAAGGAAGGGGTCTGGGCCATAAGGAGGACTTCTACAGGACTGGGTGAATCAATCCGCTCAAGACAAGGATGTTCAACTGAGATTATGGGAGAGACCTTAGTGGCTGGGCATGGGACAAGGTCCAATTGTAAGAGGATTGATTCAGTCATCCTAAGGAGAGGATCTACCATAGGGTGGGCAAACTTAAATAGTTCAGTGCAATGATCTTCAATTGGTACTTGGGGAATGACTGTCATTAGAGGGTATGAACTGATAGCTCGGGCTAACACTATGAGTTCTTCCTGGGGGTATTTGACTAAAGGAACCTGATTCTCACAATCTCTTGAATTTCTGAACTAGGTCCTACCACTTGGTTGCTCTCCAAGGTCTCCTCAGGTAAGGAACCAATAGTATCGATGTCACATTCTTCAGTTCTTCCCCCTCATATTCATCAACTAGACTCAAGCCAGCATCATATACTTCCTCGATGCCATCTTCAATGGGTTTCGGGTCAGTGGTAATCGGGTCAACTGATTCTAGGCTTGTCATACCTAACCTTTCTTCCTCATTGGTAGGCTTGGGTTCTCCCTCATTAATGTCATCCTTAGGATTCTTACCACTTAGCTGTGCACAAGTCAGTCCTATGCATGGGCACTGACTAGATTTATGGCCTCTTTCTCCACAAAACAAACATTCTTGCGATATAGGAACCTGGGTCACACTGGGTTTCAAGCTAGTAGAGACCTTACTTGGGCATGGGTGTGGATCTAAATGGTTTGATCTAGAAGACATGGGTTGTTGAGTGACTGTTCTAGAATATTGTAAGGACCTCTCATAGACACGATCCACACTATAGATATCATGGTTAGGCTTCCTAAGGTTATGCTCGGGATCATGGTATAAGGTCCTCCTAGGCTCCTAGCATGGATGAGGTTGGGGCCTATTAAATTTTGGATCAGGGGTCCAATTTTGATGTCTACGTTTCTCAAGTACTTGGACTCGATCCCTAAGCTGGGTAAAATTCTCATGGACTTGTTCTTTACACTGGATATAGTAGCAGTCATATCCTGACTCAATTTGTTCATACTTTCAGTAAGAGCTCTAACCATGGCCTCTAAATCAGGTTGGGTTTGACCAGGTTAGTAGGGTACTCCATTCCGGGTATACATGATGATGCAAGCAAACACACAGAATGTGACTATACTAAAGCGACTACTGGCTCACTAGACCTAGAATCCAAACTAGATGCCCAATCAGAGTGGCAAGCTAGCTTAGTAACTCGGGACTCAGCCAAGCAGGTGTAAGGGGAGTGTTAGGTCCCTAATGCCAATCCTAGATACCAATCAGTGATTGGCCAGGTAGGCGGACCAGCACACAAGCCCTTCGGGACTAGTCCCTGAACCACCATTCTAGACACTGAGTACAAAGCACACACAAAGTAACTAGACAAACTGACTCAACACTAGCCTTGACCCGACTTGTTGATGTCCCTAGCCCACTAGGGCAAATTAAGTCTAATAAATTTTAAAGTTAGGCTTAGGATCGAATGAGGGGGTGGTGGTTTGGGGCTAAGGAGAGGTTATCAACTCCTCCCCTTATCTTAGATGCTCAAATGCCCTTAGGATGAGTTAGGAGATGTTCACTCAAGATAATTGAATTGCAGAACACAAAAATAGAGTTGCAGTAATTTAACTCTCAAAAATTCATGGAAACTAATAAATCATAGGAAAATTATGTAAAATAGCTTCAATTATACTGGTTCCAGCAAAATAAAAATTATGTAATTCGGAGTTACCATCAGTGAGAAACAATTCCTGCAATAGAATAGTTACGGACTAAAAATAGAGTACTTCCCCGTTTACAATTCCTGCTACGAAGTTGTAACCCAACGGATCCCCTACACGCCCTAGGAACATCCCATGGAATGGGAAGAGGAGGGTTGCACCTCGCTTCGTTCCTAGGACCGGACATCCTGGGGAGTCTACTTCGAGCAGACAGTAAAAAGAGAGAGACTCAAACAAGCAATCAAAACAGAAACCCTAGATAGGGCTCTGATACCAAAATTGATGCAGAGAAAAGCTCTGATACCAAAAATGATTCGGAACAAAAGAGATGATGCGATGCGGAAGTAAATTAAAATTAATGTATTTTTTTTTATTTATTTATTTTCAGAAGTCGGCTTTGACTCAAAGGAAAGATAAACTAATGTTGAAAGAAACTAAGAAATGACAGAAAGCACAATTAAAAGGAGTGGATTATCAGAGTAACTCAGAAGTAGGATCGCTGGGGATTGAGAACCCCCAGACCTAGGGTTTACTCCTCTTTCAAGAAACAGACGAAGAAAGAAGAGAAGGTTTTATACCTGACTGTGATATCTCTCATTGCTTCAATTGAAGGACACTCTCGAGCAGATTGTAGGATCCTTGGAGACGGGGTATCTTCACAATGGATCCTCGGATTGTAGTCCTATGGCAAGGTTGGCCTTCTTCTCGAACTCAGGATCTGGAAGAAGAAGAACAAAAAAAAGAACCAGAAACTCAAAGAAAGACACTGACCTGAGTACTTAATGAAGATTGTTGGATGTAGAAGTTCCGGAGATCTTGATACTGATCTGACTCTCCTTTGAACTGGCTCTGTAGTTGAAACAGTTGATCTGAACCTGGATGCTGGTGACTGGCTTCGATGTGGAAGAGAGGGGCCGTGGGATGAAGATGAAAATTAGGGTTTGGTGGTGGTGGAGTAGAGATGGGTGGACTAAGCTAGGGTTTTGGGGTTGGAGATCTCACACCTCCTCAAGGTTCCTAGGGAACCCGGATTTACTCCCTCACGGAGCTCAACACCTGAATACAAGTGCGGAAGAGAGAAACACAAAGTTGCTCACACAGAAATTGATTTCATTCATCATTTTTTAATTCAAGAGTCACATAGAGTTGAATATATAGACATAAAAAAAGAAATAAAATTTTATACATTTCCATGTGGGACTAATAGGACTAACCCACACTTTAGGCATCAAATTCTCTTCCCAAGACTCCTTCCATGAGTGGGCAGCCCAAAAACACCAAGAAAACTTGAAAATCAGCTCCAAATGGCAGGTTATGGGGGTGTCTCCTAGTTCTCTCCATGAATCAAGGATTTTTCCTTCATGGTTTGGCTCATTTGGACACCTCCTAGTCTTGCTCCACAAGTTTAGGCTTCTTCCTTTCATGGCTTTGGCACTTTTGGAAACTTTTGGGTGCCTCCTTGATTTTCTTCCCAAGACATGCTCTCTTCCCTTTTATAACTTGGATTTTTATGGAACATTATGGGGCACCTCCTTGATCCTCTCTTCAAGAAAAATTCTTGCCATCCTGGCTTGGGTTTATCTGGAAAGAAGTTGTCTCCTCCTTGGATTGAGGTATCTTGATGGATTTCTCCCCCAAGTGGTGCAAGAAAAAAGAACCTGCTTACTTGAGGTGTGGGGACCAAGGTACACTGGATGGAGATGTGGCGGGGAGTTGGCACCCACTTGTAGCTGGAAAATGTGGTGCCCTATGGCAAAGGGAATGACACCTACCTGGGCTTGGACTTGGACTGAGTCAACATGACCCAACAAAAATTGAAATGACAAAATACAGACTCAAAATTGAGTTGATCAGGTCAACCCTTATTACAAAACCAGAAAACTCTAATTCTTTGGGCTAGATCAATCAGAGATCCAGATGGAGTCCTGAAGTCTTCTTCTGAGTCTGGTGCCCGCACCATCTTCTATAGGTGTTTCTTCCTCTAGATGTACAATAGACTCATCATCTTCATACTTCTTCACTAAACTGGGTCAGCCTCATATATTTCTTTCTAGGTCATCTTGGTGAACCAGTGGGATAGTAGGAGGGGTTGGCTAAAGGAAAACTGGCTAGGGTCTGGGGTGCTGATCCTATGGGGTTCAACCTGACTAAGGGTTATGGGTTCATAGGTTATGGGTTAAGTCCTAAGGGTTGACTCGAATTTCAAAGCTATGTTATAGGCTTCCTCTAAGTTTTGAATTTGCCAATGAGATAGTTCCCACTAGATGTCTCAGAATGCCAGTCCAAACTGGATAAGGTCACTGATTCGAGTTCGTCTAGGCAACACCTAAGGGCACATTCTTCAAATTGGGCTATATACTCTGACACAGACCTATTTCCTTGATATAACCTATTCCATTAGTCTAGAAGGCACTGTCGATAGTATGGGGGAACATACTTAGCCCTAAGCTTTAACTTCTTGGCTTCCCAGGTGGTAATGGGTAGGTTGCCTATCTGATTATTGAGTCTTTCTACTTAGTTCCAGTATAATCTAGCTTGATTAGTTAGCCTGAGCTGGATAAACTTGACACTTTTTCTCATCACTCAAGCCATACCATTCAAGATATTGTTCCATGTCTTTTTTCCCAGTCTATGTAATCCTCAAGATTTGAGGTGCCACTAAAGGGGGGTACTTTTAATTGGGTCCTATAGTTGGACTTCTGGTAAGGGTCAGAGTATTGGATTCTCCTAGGGTTGGGCTCCAAGTATGGGTCATGTATAGGGGTTCTCCTAGGATTGGGCTCCCTATATGGATCAGAGTATTGGGCTCTCCTAGGGTTGGACTTCATGGTCACACTAGTTAGGTTGGATTAAGTCTACTGGTATCGGGTTTCTAATATAGTGGTCATGCAATAAATCAAACAATCAAAATGAAATGATACAACCAAGCATGCAAAAGAAAGAAAAAGCTAATATAATCTAGGGTTTCCTATACCTAGAGCCAGAAATTGGGTGGGTCAGCTCAATTTATACCTAACCAATAGCTATTCCTTTCACTGGCCAGGTAGGGGGTGGGAGTATGGGAGGCCCCCCTGCTTTCGCAGGGATCCAATTAAAAACCACAGCACCACTTAGGTCATTTGACTTTGGACCCCCAGTCTTAGATACCAGCTTTCAGTAAAAGCTAAAAGGTTAAATGCACTAGTTGGCCCACACAGCTCAGACCCGACCTGTTGATGTCTCCTAGCCCACTAAGGTAAATTAGGTCTAATTGATTTTAATTAGGCTTGGGTTAGTATGATGATGGTGGTTTTGGGTCTAGGACAGGTGATGAAATCCTGGCCATGATCTGAGATTTGAATTGCCCTTAAGATTAGGTAAAATGAAGGCAATCAATAGCCCTGATGCAAGCTAAACGATCAAAAAAATAAAATATTTTTTAATGATTTATGATGTGTCAAGTTAGGTTTAAGTTAACTGGGGTTATCAAACAAAGTTTGCTTGGGATTGGTGGTTTGGTAGTTGATTAGGTTAGGTTGAGTCAAGATGCAGAATGTAGCAGAAATCAGTGAATTATGGTTTCAGTTATCGCAGAGTTTGACATAGATCCTGATGCATAAAAAATTCAGAAAAAACTGGAATAGAGGATGGATGGTGATGAAGAAGCCCTACCAAATTTCATGAAGAAAAGAAATCATATGATAATGCAAAACTAGGGTTTTCTGGTACGGTTATAGAAATTATTAGGATTCTGTTGGTTCCTATTATGCCAATTTTAGAGATTTAGGGTTTCATAAAAATAATTAAAAATATGATAATTACTAGGACAGAATAGAAGACATGTAGTGAAAATTTCATAAAAAAAATAAAATATTTATGATGCCAAAATCAGATGAAACCTAGACACCTAATGCAGTGGATAGAATGCAGAAATTAGGGTTTATGAGTGCAAAGCAAATAAAAAAACTATCCTAAACCGCTCTGATATCAAACTGATGCGGGATGACTCTAAGAATGCTAGATATACAATAAAAGTAGTAAACTAATTTTTTTTGATTTTTAGATTTAGGTTTGATGGCTAATTTCTCAAAGCAAAGTAAAAAACTAGCAGGTATTCAACAATTCTAAGAATCAACTTATCGCAGGCTGAATCATGCAAGATAACTAAAAGACAGGACCCGAAAATTAAGGAATTCCTGGCTTAGGATAGTTAACTTCAAGCAAATAGATAATAAGATAAGGGAAGGTTTCATACCAGTCAGAGATGATAATATCAGTAGCAGAAGAGATCACTCACAACTCTGATCAGAGCCTGGAAGAAGAAGCCTTGTTTCCCTGAATCTGATGGTGAATCTGGGTGGTCCGAGCAGCAAAGAAGGCCTCCTCGGGGAGGGAAGCACCTCGGGGATCTTGCAAAATGTCAAGGGTCAATCAATACAGCAAGTAAGAAAAGGAAAGGAAACTAGGTTTAGAAGAAATTAGGTTAGGGATTAGAAGCTGGGCTGTTTGAAGCTTGTTGAAGATCTCCTTGCTTGGTGGCCTAGGGCACTCCTCCTTGGATGTGTGAAGGCTTGGATGGAAGTGATTTAGGGTGTGGAAGGATGCTAGGAGAGCAAGGAATTTTGCCAAGCACAAGAACACAAACCAAAGAACCAAAAAAAACAAAGTAACACAAGCACGCAAGCTCAAATAAATTCACCAGGGTTTTGATATCATGAAAAAAGTTGATTACAAGAGGGGGAGGGTGGGGTATTTATAGAGTTCACATGCCCTCTAACTAGGGTTACACACTTGGGTATAAATCCTCTCCTAACTAGGTTAGAAAAACAAATCTTAAAATAATTAGGAACATAAGTCCCAACTAGGTTAGGATTTGACCTAGTCTTCTCCTTCTCCCTTCATGCTTGACTATTCCACTCAAGGGCACCCCTTGGAATTGGTCAACACCTCAAGGATGCCTAGGTTGGCATGTTAGGCCTCTAGGAGCAACAAGGGCCAGGCCCATAGGGGCTTGGGTGCATGGGTTTGGGCCTCTAGAAGCTGGGGTGGCCTGGTAGCTTGGTAGCAGGAATATTCCATGAAATCTTGCTTCTTTCGGGCTTGGGCTTGGCACCTGGGCTTGATTTTCTTAGACTGGGATGCAAGTGGACCACTGGAATCATGGATGCCTTGGTTTTGGAATATGCTCTGGCATCTAGGGAGGAATCTGGGCATCTGGAGGACATCTGGAAAGAATCAGGGTTTCTGGAAGCATCTTGGATCCTAGGTTGTCACACAAAATACAATGGGCTGATGTAGTGGCCTCTGACTCCTGGATATTGCCTGGTGGAACTCCAAAGTAGGGTGACCTCCTCTCTTGTACAAAAATTGGGCTTATACTTTACTCAAAATACTGATTAGGTTGAGGTTTGAGACAAATCAACTAACCTCAACTTATTACAGGACTCAATTCTAGTTGTTTACAAAATTTGACACATGGCTAGGTAAACCAAATAGGGCCCAGTAATCTATGTCTGATCCTGGTGCCCCCACATAGTCTTTATGAGATGTTTAGTTAAGGAGGGAGGCCCTTAATTCACCTTTCATTATATTGTCTCATATGAGGGAAGCTTCTTGTAGGGCACGAGCATGTCTTCCGTATGGTATGGTTTTTACCCTACTATTTCGGGATGCCCATGTTGATTTGTTTGGAGAGGACCGCAGACCATTATTGCATACAGACAAATACAACTTAAAATCTTTGACCATGATGGGATTCTTAAAGGTTGAGGGTCACTAGATTAGGAAGAGTTAGGACTTCCAGTGACACATTCTGATGATGATTCAGGAGAGGATGATCAGGCAACATAGGGACAGGTTGTTGAGATGGAGCCACATACTGACGAGGCTGGACCTTCAGAGCCAGCTCCTCTACACCTCGATCACCTATCAGAGGATCGACTACTATTGGATCAGGTGATGACGATAGATTACAGCGCATACTGGATGAGATCTCTAGTCTTTAGAGAGAGAGATCAGAGACTGATGCTAGGATATCTACACTTCAGTCAGAGATACATCAGGGATTTCAGGACATTCTGACTATTCTTCAACAGATTATAGCAGCCAGTCACTCTACACCTACTCCTTCTACAGCAGCACCGGACATTGGCACAGATTGTAGACAGGAGAGGTAGTACCTTCACTGACATTCCTTCAGCTACTACTCCTGCTGAGGCTGGGGCTGGGACTGGTACTGAGGTTCCGAGTTCTGATATTGGATACACTCCGACGACTGAGATTCTATCTACTACCAGCACCCTTGCCTTATCTGTTGATCCTCCTACTGTTTGACCTACTCCTATTATGATTCTTCTAAGCCTAAAGCTAAAGCTAAACCTAGAACCTATAAGACTACTGCTCCTATTAGGACCAGACATAGGGACCTTAAGCCTAGGTTCCCTAAATTCAAGCCAGCTCATGGTATTTTAGAGGTCGGTTCCTCCTCTAGTGAGGAAGAGCTTAGTGATGATGACCCTAGTCAATCATTTTGATGTTTTAGGACTTTATGTTTAGTATGTTTTGTTGTTTGTGATACTACTTTTGTCGTGCCGAGACACTTTTGTATTGTATCACTCTTTATTGACACTTTTCATATATATATATATATATATATATATATATATATATATATATATATATATATTTGAATGACTTAATTTGTGAATGATTGTTCTCTTTTTTATATACTTTTTGTCGATGACAAAAAGGGGGAGAAGGGAGAAAGGAGAGAAGAGTATGCATGAAAATGTGAATGAATGTGTATGAAGAAAATATAAAAATGAATATGCATGAAAGTGTGAATATGAAAGCAAATATAAAGAAAATATTATTACATCAGTAAGGGGGAGCTTGTGTTAAGTTTTCATTAAACTCACTTCAAATACATGTTAACTTTATGAAGTTTTCGATACTTAGTACATGGATGACACATATGATACATTGTGATACATTGTATTGATACTTTTCAATTTAACAATTTGATACTCAATTTGGCTTGATACATACTATGTTAAATATTCTTTGATACATGTAAATACGATGCAAAGTAATTGTAAAGTATTTTAAATCTTGTTCATGCCCAGTATTTTGTCATCATCAAAAAGGGAGAGATTGTTGACCCCTGGAATGATTTTGATGATTACAAAATATTGGAGCATGTATGTGTTACTTACTAATTCTTTCAATTACTTGAGAACTTTTTGTAGGAAAATATTTATCTTTAGTTTAATTGGTTTTCAAATTGGTTGAAAGGTAATCCAACATTGTATAGACTCTTTTGCACTTCAAGTTGTAAAAGCCCTAATTCTTCAACTATGTAATTTTGTAAAAGGGCTATAAAATTGTAAAAATAAGAGTAAGTAGACTAGCTCTTGTTGGATTCACATTTTGAAGAATTTTGGAGAAGTTTGAAGCTTTAAAAGAAGTTATATCAAGAGCCGACTCCTTCTAGCACGGCACAAAAAATTTCAGAGTTTCAGTATCTTGAGCTGACTCAAGTCCCAAGAGCCGACTCATTGAAGAACACATGATTTTGAAGTCTGAAACCTCGAGCCGACTCAAGACCAAAAGAGCCGACTCAAGACCAAAAGAGCCGACTCGTCTAGAGTTATGTTTGTTGGTGACTGAGACTTTGAGCCGACTCTGCCTTGAAGAGCTGACTCAAAAAAAATGTGGATTTGTACTGATTGAATGTTCGAGCCTACTCCAGTTTCAAGAGCCGACTCGCACAGAATTTTTATTTAGGCTGTCTGAGACTTCAAGCCAACTCGTGGACCTTGAGCCAACTCGAGTGACCATTTTCTGCACTCTGACGGCTAGTTGATGAAAGTTGATTTTAAACTCCAAATGGTCTCCAATAGCTCTTTCTCGATTTTCTAGGCCCTACAACGGTTATATCTCATAGAAAACTATAAAAGAGAGTATTTTTGATGGATTAAATAATTTTTTGAGGGATTATTCATTGATTTATCATGGGAATTTGAAAAGTCATCAAGTCTTTCACCAACCCACTTCAAGAGCATTCAAGATAGGATTCAAAGCTCCACCAACTTCTCTTCATCATTGAATCCACTATTTGAAGAAGTAAAGAAGTAGCTTGAAGAGCATTAAAAGAGCATTCAAGGCTAGGCTTCATCTTGATCTTCATTGACAACATTTAAACAAACTCGGTTTGTTGTGTAGTTGCTTTATAGTTTTGACATATCTTTGTTTTCTTTCTAAGAATAGCAAGGGGCTGTGTCTTAAGAGAGGGTTAAAGATTTTTAGGTGAACCTTGTGAAAACCTAAGTTGGGTTCTTGGTGATCCCGGTATAAAACCAAGTGTAGGGTTTCTTTGGTGATCCTATTTAAAACCAAAGGGAGTTGGGTTTTCTTTGGTGATCCTGATAAAACCAAAGTGTATAGGTTTGGATTGTGAGCTCGTAAAACAATCCGACTATATTCCGGTTGAGGGATATAGTAGAAATTTCAAGTGGTCTCTGGGTAGTGGACGTAGGAGCCAGTTGCTCCAAACTACACTAAATTTCCTTGTGTTTGTGTTTGTGCTTATTTTACCTTATTGCATTTACTTAATTGCTTCTGCATTGCATATTGCTCTACAATACCAAAAGAATTTTAAATTGCACATACTTGCCAAAAGTTTTTATAATCCCAATTCAACCCTCTCTAGGGAAGCCACCTGGGCTACACCACGGCCTCGGCCTTTATGTCTGGTATAGTCCTTCCTCTAGTTGGTGCTAAAGAAGATGAGAGAATATCAGAAGTAGGGCAACAGTGATACAGTCAGCAACTATACCCGTGGAAAGGGAGTATCATCAAAAACTAGTCCAGATGAAAAAACATGGAAACCAGGAGTATAAAATCCTATTTCCCGAATCAGGAAAGATGTGGAAGGTATAGGTGGAGTCCTAGTAGGGATGTTAAGGATAAGAGTAGGTAAATTAGTATCAGGAGTGGGAGCAAAAGTAATAGGTGGGTCACGAAGGGTATGCGAGGAATTGGAGAGGATAGGTGTCTAGAATGAGGAACTGGAAGGATCATGAACTAGTATCCTCAAAACATCCTCTTGTATAGTCTCAGGCTCCGGCTCCGCCATGAAATCTCTAACATCGAACTCGATGGAAGAGTCATCCTGACCATCTCTTGTATCAGGTCCTGGAGCTGATGGTGCTGGAGGAGCAGGTGGTGCTGGAGGTGAGTCTGAATGCGGTAAGGGTGGTACTCTGCTCAATGAAAGTCTGTCCATTATAGCTAGAATAACAGTAATACCATCACTCAACCCTTTATAACTCTCTCTCATCTCCATATGAATCTGGTCAACTCGCTTATGATCATAATCTCTGTCTCCATGCAAGTGACTCTGTCCTCCAGGCTATCTCCAGTGCTCGGCATCTCTGATTGTGTAGGAGCAGCTAGCCCGGGCTGAGGTGCAGACTCGGGCTGTGTAGTAGGCTCGGGCTGTGCCTCCAAAATCTCTCTGTGTGTATCAGAAGGCCGAGCCTCATCTGTGAAAATGCGCTCCTCCTCGGCTGCCTCATCATCCATATCAGTGGTCTGACCTGATAAGCATCATCTCCATTGACCTCTAACCAGATGATAGCCCATCCTATGAAGGGATCTCTCATCGTAGACATCTATATGTAGAAGCTACCTGTATGGCTCTCCGTCTACAACTACTCCATATGCCCTGAACAGTATCGTCAATCCTATACCATAGGGCAAGCAAAGTCTCCTACTGGTCACTGCCTCTGACATCTGATGTACCATAAGCACGGGTAGACAGATTGGGATGTGCTATATCAGTGATACCATGACTAGTAGCTCTCGCTCAGTGATAAAATTGAAATATTTGATCTTCGGTAGTAAGATCCGGATGATGATATGATGTAGTAGCCTCATCTCGGACGAGAGTTTGGATGCAACTATAGTGGCTCCATCTGGAAGATCATCTATCTTGAAGTTACATTGGAGTCCACTCAATCTATCCACTAAAGAGTCTACTATTGATCCACTCATCGGAATCTACCATAATCTGCTCAGAATCTTAGTAGTAAGTGGAATCTCTCTCCCACGGACCTCTGCTACCCATCCATCAGCACCTCTGGCTAGTATCCATAAAATTCTTTGATCAAGCCAAGGTAGAACCTCTTAGAAAGGGTGCAAAACTATGCTAGTCTAGCATCTCTCAACCACTGGCCAATCCGAAAGTGATGCTAGTCCAGGAACTCAAAATTGACTTGCCATCCGCCAACAATAGTCTTGGAACTCATTCCATCCATTACAGACAGTCTGACAAGAACATCCTACTGGACCTATCGCTCAGCTACCTCTGAATCATCATGTCTAGCCTTTGTTCGTCACTCTGTCTCCTGAATAGATGGTCGAGGTCTCTAGACAACTTGTTTTCGAGGACCCATTTCCAAGGAAATAAGAGATTGGAGCAAAAGTAGGGAGAAGAGATAGGGTTTTCATGGTGAAAAATGTGAGAAATGGTTGATGAATAGTGAGAAAGAGAGGGAAAACAATTTCTAAGAAGAAATCGAGCCAAAGGAATAGTGTTGGGGGAGAAATGGAAGGTTTGGAATGTCTAAAGGGTGAGTCACCTCGGGATATTTGGGAAGAAATAGGAAGAAAATCCTTGATTTTCCCTTTTCATTCTCAGAAATCCGCCATCCAAGTGTTGACTCATGACTGTGGGTCAAGTGTCGACACTTGGGGGTGTCGACACTTTGAAGTATCGACACTTCGACCAAAAAATCCAAAAATTGAAAAAAATACTGAAATAATAGAGATTAATTTCAAGGAATCGTGGAAGGTTTAAACAAGATTATTAAGCAAATTTGATCAACAAAATTTTTAAGGAAATTTAAAGAGATATGAAATGATCATAATCTAATCAAAAGGATTGATGACCCTTAGTTCACTTCTAATCATACAAAACTATCTTCTTGAAGAGGATTGGTCAATATGTCAGCTAATTACATATTAGTGCATACAAATTCAAGCATAATATCATTATTTTCAACATGATTTCTAATAAAATAATGCATAATTTCAATATGCTTACTTCTAGAATGATGAACAGGATTTCTAGTTAAATTTATAGCACTAGTATTATCACATCTTATGGGTGTCTTAGTTAATTTGATTCTAAAATCTTCAAGTTGTTGCTTAATCCATAGGATTTGAGCATAACAATTTCCTGCTGTAATATATTCAGCCTTAACTGTAGATAATGCAACTGAAGTTTGTTTCTTGCTAAACCAAGAGATTAAGTTCATTCCAAGAAATTGGCAAGTTCCACTTGTGCTTTTTCTATCTAATTTATACCCAGTAAAATCAGCATCAAAATAGCCAATTAAATTAATTGAAGATTCTCTAGAATACCACAGACCAATATCAATAGAACCAGATAAGTATCTAAGAATGCACTTAACAGCCAATAAAAGAGATTCTTTGGGAGCAGACTGATATCTAGCACATATGCAAATACTAAACATGATATCTGGTCTACTAACTGTCAAGTATAGTAAAGAACCAATAATACCCCTATATAATTTTTGATCAACAACTTTACCACAATCATCTTTATCAAGTTTACAAGAAGGGCTCATTGGTGTACCTATTGGCTTGGTATTCTCTATCCCAAACTTCCTTAAGATTTCTCTTATATACTTAGCTTGGTTGATGAAGATTCCTTCTTTAGTTTGCTTGATTTGGAGTCCGAGGAAGAAGTTTAGTTCACCCATCATACTCATCTCGAACTCACCCTGCATAAGCTTGGCAAACTCTTGACAAAGTAATTCATTAGTAGCATCGAAAATGATATCATCAATATAAATTTGTACCACTAATAGATCATCATTTTTCTTTTTCAGAAATAAGGTAGTATCAACATGGCCTCTAGAGAATTCATTCTCAATCAAAAATTTATGAAGTCTTTCATACCATGCACGGGGTGCTTGTTTTAAATCATAAAATACTTTGTACAATTTGAAAACATAATCAGGATGTGCATGATTTTCAAATCTAGGTAGTTGTTCAATAAAAACATCTTTAGCTAAATAACCTTTAAAAATATACTTTTAACATCTATTTGAAAAAGTTTGAAATCCATAAAACATGCAAATGCTAAAAGTAATCTAATGGCTTCAAGTCTAGCTACTGAAGCAAAGGTTTCATTAAAATCATTTCCTTATTCTTGATTATAATCCTTGGCTACCAGTCTACCCTTGTTTCTAATAACTATACCATTTTCATCTAGTTTGTTTTTAAATACCCATTTTGTGCTAATAATTGAAATATTAGATGGTCTTTCTATTAGAGTCCAAATTTTATTTCTTTCAATTTGATTTAACTAATCTTGCATAGCAATTATCCAATTAGAATCTTTTTCAGCTTCTTCAATATATTTAGGTTCAATTTGAGAAATAAAAATAATATAATCATATTCATTTCTAATAGATAATTTAGTTCTTACCCCTCTCTGTGGATCACCTAAGATCAATTCCTTTGGATGTCCATGAGTATACCTCCACTATTTAAGTAGATCTTTGTGCTTTGGTGAGGATCTTGCAGCTTTTTCTCCATCCTTCTTGTTTTGATCTTCTTCATCTTCTTTGGAAGGGAGATCATCTAAAGTCAGCTTCTTTAGACCTTCAACACCTGCACAAGCATCAGAAGTATCCCCTTTTCTAAAGGATTTGTCAGTAGATTATTCAAATACTACATGCACTGATTCTTTTACAAGCAGTGCTCTTTTATTAAATACTCTGTATGCCTTGCTTGATGTAGAGTATCCTAAAAAGATACCTTCATCAGACTTGGTATTAAATTTTTCTAAATTATCTTTTTCATTATTCAAAACAAAGCATCGACATCCAAAAACTTGAAAATATTTCAAAGTAGGTTTTCTTTGTTTCCATAGTTTATAAGGGGTTTTCTTTAAAATAGATCAAATTAAAACATGATTTAAAATATAACAGGGAGTATTAATAGCTTTTACCCAAAATATCTTGGAAGATCATTTTTAGAAAGTATTGTGCATGCCATTTCTTTTAAAGTATTATTTTTTCTTTCTACCACCATATTTTGTTGAGGTGTCCTGGGTACAGAAAAATTGTGATCAATTTCTTTTTCATTATAAAAATTTTTGAAATCTTGATTTTCAAATTCAGTACCATGGTCACTACAAATACATACAACTGAAGTGCCTTTTTCATTTGAAATTTTTTGATAAAACTTTAAGAATGCTGAAAATGATTCATCTTTATAAGCTAAAAATAAAATCCATGTAAATCAAAAAAAATCATCCACTATAACTAATCCATATCTTTTGCCTCCTAGGCTTGCTATCCTAGTTGGTCCAAAGAGATCCATATGGAGTAGCTCTAATGGCCTAGGAGTTGAAACAAAACCTTTTAGTTTGAGAGAAGTTTTTGCTTGTTTTCTAAATTGACATGCTTCATATATTTTATCTTTTTCAAAACTATGTTTTGGTAAATCTCTTACTAAATCCTTTTTGCATAATTTTGCATGACCTAATCTACGATGCCACAACCAACTAGTCTCACTAATAGTGGAATTCATAGCAACTAGGCATTCACCATCACATAAAAGTAAATTATCAAGATCAACAGCATAGATGTTACCATGCCTATTTCCAATGAATTTCACTCCATTACATTTAGGACTAGCTACCATGTAAATAGATGATTCAAAAAAAACTTTGAAGCCTTTGTCACAAAATTGACTAATACTAAGCAAGTTATATTTCAATTCTTCAATTAACAAGACATTTTCAATACATGTAGAAGGGGAGATGTAAACTTTATCAATACCAATGATTTTTTCTTTATCGCTATCTCAAAAAGTTACACTCCCTACATTCAGTGTCTCAAGAGAGGTGAATTGTTTCACGTCTCTTATCATGTGTCTTGAGCAACCACTGTCTTTTTTTCTTTGGTTGCAAGACGCACATGCAAAATAAATTAAGTTTTTATTTTAGGTACCCAAGCCATCTTGGATCCTTTAGGGTTAGCATTAAGAGTGGTACCTTTTGGAACCCAATTCTTTCTGGAATTGTTTATCTTTCTAATATCATATTAATATACTTCATGATCTAACTTTTTGCAAGAATGATAAGTTATACTAGATTATGCAGGTATGAAGAAGTTTTTGAAATATTTTTACTATTTTTGAGGTCTAAAACCTAAACCAGCATTATTAAAAATTGCTCTTTGATTGTTCAAAAGTAAATTTAACTTTTCAAAACTATATATAAACTTTTCAACAAATGGTTTGATTTTGTCAAGCTTATTTTTAAATTTTTGATTTTCTTCCTCAAGGTTTTTATTTTTTTTCAAAAGCTCATTGTTTGAAATGATGATATTAGGTCTTTTCAAAATTTCAATTTTCATTGATAAAGCATTGTTTTGCTTTTGTAAAACATCAATCTTAGTTTTCAAATCATTATTTTTATTTGAAAGATTATTGTTTTCATAAGAAAATGAGTTTGCATGCTTTTTCTACTTCTTAATTTTAATTTTTATCAATTTATGATCATGCAAAAGCTCATCAAAGGCATTTCTAAGTTCATCAAATATAAAATCAATTTCAAATATAGATTGTACCTCTTCCTTTTATGCCATGAAGCAAAGATTGGCTACTTTTTGTTGCTCTTCTTCTGAGCTTGAATCTTCACTATCACTCCAGGTAGCCATCATTGCCTTCTTTCTAAATCTTCTTTTGGACTTCTTTAGGAGAGGACAATCATATTTGTAATGCCCGGGCTTCTTGCACTCGAAGCATATTAGTAGTTCCTTCCTTCTCCTTGTCCTTTTCTTTTTCCTTTTCCTTGCTTGGTTGAGCCTTCTTTTTGTAAGGAAATTTCTTCTTTATAAACCTTCTGAATTTTCTTACGATGAGAGCCTTTTCATCATTATTATCTTCTTCTTCAGATTCATCACTCCAAGACTCATCTTGTATTATAGACTTGAAAGCTATAGTCTTCTTCTTCTTATCCAAGTCCATTGCTTTTTGCTTCAAGTTCAACTCATAAGTCATGAGTGAACCAATGAGTTACTCCAATGAAAGTTTTTCAACATCTTTGGCTTCTTGGATTGCCGTCACTTTAGGATCCCAAGATGTTGGAAGTGATCTCAGAATTTTATTTATAAGGTCATCATTAGTCATATTCTTACCAAGACTTCTCATGTCATTCATAATATTTGTAAATCTGGTGTACATATCAGTAATAGATTCATTAGGCTCCATTCTAAATATTTTATAAGTGTGTACAAGCATACTAACTTTAGTATTTTTCACTTGATCGGTACTCTCATGAGTAATCTCAAGTGTGTCCCATATTTTCTTAGCAGAGGTGCATGTGAAAATGCTATTGAATTAACTAGGATTCAATGCATAATAGAGTAGATTCATTGCCTTAGCATTGATCTCAGATTGTTTAATGTCATTTTCATCCCAATCCTTTTCAAGTTTTGGGATGGAAACACCATTAATAATGACTGAAAGAATATGAGGACCTTCATCTATAACTTTTCATAGATTATAATAAATTGAATATATATAGATTCTTATGCATGATTTCCAATATGTGTAATTAGTGCCATTAAAATAAGGAGGTCTATTTGAGGCTTGTCCCTCAACTACACTAGAACCAAGTGGGGCTGCCATAGATCTTTACTCAATATGGTTAGACCTATAAACTGAGAATGTAGCTTTGATACCACTTGTTTTCTAGTAAACAACCTAAGAGGGGGGTGAATTGGGTTTCAAATACTTTTGCAAGGTATGTGCTAATTTAAAAACAATTCAAGTGCTAGTGTAATACAAGTATTTTGTGCTCTTCTAGAGTATGCAGCAGAAAATAGATAAGTAAATGCAATAAAAGTAAGAGAAAGTAATGAGAGAACAAGCAACCATAAATACCAAGAAGTATAGTGGTTCGGTGCACACCAAGGCATCTATATCCACTCCCTAAGCTTTCTTTGGAAACTCACTATAATCACTCTTGATTATAGCTGATTAGTTTTCCGGGCTCACTAATCAAAACCTAACTTGTTTTCACCGAGAACACAAGTCAAAACCCTTTTGGTTTTACGGGTTAACCAAAAACCTAGTTGGTTTTGTAACTTAGACTCATCAACAACCTCCTTGATTTTTACAAGGCTAACCAAAAATCTCTTTGATTTTCTCAAGGCTCATCAAAGATCTTTGTTGGTTTTAATATACAGGCTCACCAACCAACCTCAATAAAAGATAAGTAAGAATGTACAAAATACAAGAAAGCTTTCAAATAAAAGCTATTATCTCTTTGAAGCTCTTTGAAGTTGCTTGTCTTCAAGTTGTTGAAGCATCAATCAATGCTCAAATGATTGGACTTGAATGCTCTTTATTGCTTTGAATGCTTGAAGGCTTCTTCTCACTTGAAAGTAGTTGCTTTCACTGAATATTGGAGTGAATGCTTATCTTTTTCCTTTTCTTTTTCATTAGTTTCTTTCAACATGAAATCAATCCACTTTAAATACCATCCCAAGGCTTAAATGACAGTTTATGACTGTTGAAGAGGTGAAACTAGCCATTGGGGGCAAAAAGGGCAAGTTCTGGATTTAAAAAAACTAGCTATTACTGTTCACTAGAACTTTAAGTGTCGACATTTTAGGTCATGAGTTGACACTTGGTTTTCATGAGTCGACACATAGTTCAAAAATATTCTTGGAGCTCTCTGAAAATCTCAAGTGAGTCGATACTTATCAGGTGAGTCGACACTTCAGTCGACACTTTGCTTCCATAAGTCGACACTTGAGGGAAGTCTTAAAATTTAGCACGTTCTGTAAAAAATTTATCTCAGGCCTTGAGTCAATCCTTGAGTCAACACATGAGTTGACACTTGAGCTGCATGAGTCGACAGTTCAACCATGCCATTTAAAATTTTTTCTACATATCAGCTTAGGCTTCTATAAGTCGGCATCTTGAGTCGAAACTTGCATAGTGAGTTGATACTTTGAGTCGACACTTGCTGAAACTTTCTGAAATTGAACTGAAACTTTGCTGAATCTTCTTCAAACTTAAAACTTAAGTCCTTTCAAGCCATTCTTATGTGCTTAAGTCCATTTATCTTCAAAGTTTCATCCATAAAGAGGACTTCTTCAACTATTTGATAAGCAATCCATTCAGTTAACTTGATGAGTAACTTTTTTTGATAAAACATACTTTAACAAATTATTAGTACTCAAATATACTTAAGTATTTTGTTAATCATGAAAATCAATATAGGAGTTAATATACTCTGATATAGTTAAAAATGTAAGGATACTTATTATTTCCATGCTCAGTATTTTGTCATCATCAAAAAGAGAGAGATTATTGACCCCTAGAATGATTTTGATGATTACAAAATATTGGAACATGCATTTGATACTGATGCTTTTTAAATATTTAAAAAGTTTTTGTAGGGCAATTCTAATGGACAATCATCAATCCTATGTTTCTGAAGATCAATGGAATGAATCTATGTATTCAAGAAAAAATTTATGTATTTGAGAGCCCTAAGTAAATTCAATTATATATTCATAAAAAAGAGGCCAAATTTATGTAATTTTAAGTAAAAATATCTTAGAATAGGCTTAGAAGTTGTTTGGAAGAAGTTTGGAAGAAGTTTGAAGCCATTTTGAAGCTTTTAGAGAAGTTTTACTCAAGCCGACTCTAATGAATAGAGCTGATACATTTCTTGGCATGGCACAGCACTTTTCTGATACAAAAAATTCAAGCTGACTCTAAGAAGATCAGTGCTGACTCTCACAAAGTGACAGAAAATTGGTTATGAGATTTCAGTAATCCGAGCCGACTCTAATTTGACAAGAGCTAACTCTCACAGACTGTAGAATTTCTTCACTAATAATCTGAGCTGACTCAAGCTTTGCTAGCTGACTCGAATCCCAAATTTTCAACAGTAATGGCTAGTTCTAGAATTCAAGTTTTTTGAAGATTAAGCCTCCCAATAGCTAGTTTTCAACTTCCAAGGAATTTTAACAGCCATCTTCATCTGGGAACACTTCAAAAAGCTATAAATAATGGATTTAAGATGAGAGAAAAGCACTTTTATGGAACTTTAATGAGAGTATTGAATATTCTAAGGGCTTTCAAGCGAAAACTCAAGTTCTTCAACAATTTCCAATTACTTTCTTAAGTTAATCTTTGAAGAATTAATTGAGCCTTGAAGAGCATTCAAGAAGCATTCAAGAATGCCTCATTAAAAACTTCAACTGTAACTATTCGACATATTGGATTTGTTTTAGTGTTGCTTCTTTTGTCAACTCTATTTTTGAGTTGTTACAAGTATAGCAGGTGGCTATAGCTTGTAAGTTATTTTTAGGTTATTGGTTAGCCTTGAAAATCAAGTTGGGTTGTTAGTTAGCCTAGAAAAACTAACTTTGTATTGGATTTTGGATTGTGAGCCTGTAGAAAAATAATCCGACTGTATTCGGGATGAATATAGTGGAAATCCCAAGTATGCACCTTGAGTAGTGGATGTAGGAGCTGGGTTGCTCTAAACCACTCTAAATCTTGTGGTGTTTGTGTTTGCTCTTACTTTTGCATTCTTCATTACTTCCGCATGCAATACTCTATCACTTCACTCACCACACAAGGTTTCAAAAGGCACATACTTACTAAAATTTCTTCAAACCTAATTGACCCCCCTTTTGGGTTAGCCAATTGGACAATAATTTTTGATATTGATGATCTTATTGTGGAGCCTGAGCCAGAGACTGGAGCTAATCATGACATGGATTCAATTGAGCCTGCTGCTGCTGATGACATGCTGGCACCTGAGGCTGTTCCTGTTTCCATCGAGTCCAGCCCTTCTGAGCCCTATCTTACCCAGTACTGCTATCATCCCTAGTCATTCTGACTCTGTTCCTTTAGTAACATCCATTGTATCCACACCCCTTCTGCCTTCCGATCATTCTGTTACTTCCATTGATGATATTCAAATCACCACTACCATCACTTTACCTAATCCATCCAATCCCTTACCTTCGCCATCTATTTTTGTTCCCCCTACCTTTTTGATTCTGATAGGACACCCTTTGTACATTCTGCTTCCTTACCTATTTCTTCCTTATCTAAAGAGTTATGGTTTTATACTCCTGGATTTCATATCATTTTCATACCAGATGATACTTCATCTGGGTCCATTTTTTATCATACACCTTCTGACACTGATCATATTATTGATGACTCCGATCTAATTCCTGACTCTATCTCTGTTCTTGACCCTATTCCTGACACTATTCCTGACATTGTTTCTCCTCCAGCATGAGCCAGAGGGAGAGCATGAGCCAGAGGTAGAGGCCAAGGATGTAGAGACACTCCTAGAGCGGTCTATACTAGATTGGCTGATCTTCGGCCCATATGGCCTCAACCTCATCCTTCTAGGACTACTGGACCTATTGTATTAGAGATTGGGTCTTTCTCTGATGAGGACTAAGCCCACTAGGAGTGGTCAGTATATGAGTTAGTTGTACATGTGTTTTATATGTATGATGAGTCTGTATTAATGTATCATACTTAGTATGTATATTTGTATCAGTGTATTACTGTATTCATACTCTCTTGTATCATAAAATTTTTGGAGTTATATATATATATATATATATATATATATATGATGCTTTCAGTGTTTTCACTTATGTGTTCATGCTTCATTCCTTATTTGTATTACTTTTGTTACTCTTCTTACTATTTTTTTCATTTTATCCCTACCTTGAGGGGGAGGTTTGTTACTTTTTCTTTACATTATATTATTTTTCACCTTTTTCATGATGACAAAAAGGGGGAGAAGAAAGCACAAAAAAAGGGGGGGGGGGGGGGGGGGCGAAGAAAGTACAAAAAGAGGGGAGAAGAATGTAATAAGTAATAAATAAAGAGGAAAAAATAAGTAAGGAGGAGAAAGTATTAAAGAGAAAAATTTCTAAACTTTTTGAAGATATTTTTAAAAATTGCTAATCATATTTGAAAAGTTTGAAAAATGTATTCAGATCATATGTTAAGGGGGAGCTCTATCTTTATCTTATTTGCTCTGATACTCTTTTTTCTTAAAGATTTTGCTTTGATACTCACATATTGTTTCAAACCTGATCTTGCTTTGATATTCATTCTTTCAAATCTATTTTAGCGTTGATACATGCTTTTCTCAAAACCAATTTGCTATGACCATGCATGATTATTATCTATCTTGCTCTAAGTGAAACTATTGTTCAACCAACTCTGTAAAATTTTGATAGATTGTTGTATTTCCTCTAACTATATTTTATTGCTATTCTTTTTACTCTGATTAAAGCTAATGAACATTCCACTCTTATATATGCATATGCTCTGATACATTCTTATCCTATATCTGATATGCTAAGTTAAGTATCGATACATTGTAGTTATATGAATTGAATTCATTTAAGTTATATGCTAAATGATGATACTTTGCTCTATGATAGTCATTATAACATTACTCTGATCTTATAGCTAATGCTCTGATACTTATTGCTAATCTTTTGAGCTTACCATGTTTATATACTTAAAGGTTTTGTCATCATCAAAAAGGAAGAGATTGTTTGACTCCTGTCTTAATTTTGATGAATAACAAAAATTAAGTATATATGAATACTAATTATGTGTTAAAATATGTTATCAGATTTAGGTACTCATCAAAGTCAGTTTATGTTGCAAGATCGAAATGCTTGTCAGTCAGTTAAAAGTCACTAAAGTTAATAGATTTTCAAGTTACATGGACCTTGGAACATAAAAAAGATATTGAAGAGCTCAAGATTTCAGTGGATAAGTTTCAGCATTATTTCATCTAGTATCGACTCATGGAGAATAAGTGCAACTCAGGTGTCGACTCATAGAAGCTTGAACTGATATGTAGAAAAATTTCAACCGGCACATAGAAGTGTGTTTCATGAATAGCCAAATATCGACTCAAGTATCGATTCATGTATCGACTCAAGGCCTAAGACCAAACATTAATAGAACATGTGATTTCAGGAGTTTGGTCAAGTGTCAACTCATGCATGAAGTGTGACTCAAGTGTCAAGTCACCAAAAGAAGTATCGATGCATAGTATATTCCAGAAAGCTTCAAAAGACATACTTGATCTAGTGTCACTCAAGTATCGACTCATGTGTCGACTCATGATATGAAGTGTCGACACTTGCGGATTGAACAGCATAGTAACGGCTAGTTTTTGAAGACATACTTTCCTATTTCATATATAATGGCTAGTTTCTCTTCTCCAATGGCTATAATCTGATTTTTAGAGATTGGAAAGGTACTTAAACACAAAAATTACAAGAGGGAAGGAATCTTTGGGAAAAACTAAGAAAGTAATCATTGAAACCTTCAAGTATCCATACTTTGAAAGATTTGAGCCTTCAAGCTACTGATCAGAAAAAGCTTCTAAGTCCACATCTTCAAGCATTGATTGAGGCGTCAACAACTTGAAGACAAAGCTTTTCAGCCACATTCAAGAGCTTCATCAAGTTTATTGCTTTTGAGAAAGCTTATCATTTTTATATATTGTACTTATGTTATTTTGTTGTTATTGGTTTCAAAGGGATTGAAACTAGTACTGAGATTGTGGTTAGCCTTGTGTGAAAAACCATCAATGTTGTTGGTGAGCTTAAGTGAAAAATAACTATGTTTTTGGTTAGCCTTGAATAAAAATCAAGGGATTTTGATTAGTGAACCTGAAAAACTAATCTGATGTAATCAAGGTTGGATTATAATGAAATACTCAAGGGAGCTTGGAGAGTGGACGTAGGGTTTCGAGATACACCGAACCACTATAAATCTCTGTATTTATGATTGCTTATTATTTTTTCTGCATTTACTTTATTACTACTGCTGTATATTATTATTGAGCACACAAACATTTGAAAACACATAGCACCTGAGTTTTAATTTCTTGAAAATTTTTTAAAAATCCAATTCACCCCCGCTCTTGGGTTGCTTAACTGGGCAACAAATCCTCAAATTTGTAAATTTAGTTTATCATTCATGGATGCCCGCATAATGGAACAAACTATGGTTCGATCACCGAGCCACTTCCGATAAATGTCTTAGGCCACACACGAACATTTTGAGCAGGCTCCTTAGGTACTAGATCTGTGAGCATGTACAAGATTCGTTCATGTTTCAAGACTATTTTTAGCTTTCGATACCAATTATTGAAATTAGGTTCCATTAGTTTTTCATTATCTAATAATGAATAGAGTGACAAAGTGGTGGCTGATATATCTATTAAATATCCTAATTTAAGCATTAAAATATATATTAATTGATCTATATTTTTTAAAATTAATATTTTATTAGTATTTTATAGAAAAGGAATCTATGGATAGAAAGAACTTAATTTTTGAATCCACAACTTAAACGACACTCAAATCGAGTTCAAATGGATCCAGAATCAAGAAAAAACTAACATAATCAAAGTTAGCATGGATTTTAAAGGAGCCAGTTCATAGTGGATTGGCTGCTCGGTTTATAAAAAGGGTGAGCAGTCTATGGTAGCCATTACCTCGATCTACAGGCCCATTTTATGGATCGTCTTCCTGTTCAAGCCCACCTGCCTCTGAACAGCCCACTAGAGCCACCGCCGCCATCATCGCCATTCCAAGAACCCATCGCCAGCTTGAGATGCACTAAGGTGCCTGCCACTGTCTTCCCCATTTAATTGATCACTATTATAGGTGGTCAAAAATAATTCACTAACTCAAACTCTATAGCTAAGATGAGTCGAGATCGTATCCTAGAGACCTAAGGACTAAGTTATGATTGAAAAAGAATAAAGGAGAATAATTAAACTATTCTAATAGTGGGATCTCATAAAAGAATGTATTTGGAGGTATGAGTTAATCTTGTAACTAATAGAGTTATATTTTTTTTATAATTTAATTTAAGAGTATACCTATCTTTCCTCGACATGCCCCGTATCCATAATAGATCATGGTGCATCTCTAAAAAGTACAAAGTATATCTCTTTAACAAAATAATTATAATTAAACTTAAGAAAACACTTATCTTCTGTCAGCAGGCTCCGTATTCGTAGATCACAATGCATCTTTGGAAGTCTAGGTGTTCAACTCTTTTTCTCTCGACACACTACGTATCCATAGATCATCATGGTGCATCTTTAGAAAGTAAGAGTTATCCTTAATCCTAATTTAACATGAAATCATAGAAGAAAGTAATAAAGAAGGCAAATAAAGAATTCATCACTAAATGCATAATCTTTTATTGCATATAAAAATAAAAGAAATATAAGAAAGGTGTATAACAAAAGAATTACTTTGTTTATTACAAGATCTCCTCTTGTCTCCTAAGATTTTGTACTAGTCCCTCATGGGTTGATCCCTTTCTCTTCATCTATGCAAAGGCTCTAGAGGGAGTGAAGCCTTGTTCCAAGGTGGAGGCACAAGAGCCTTTTATAGGTGTTAACAAGGAAGAGGTCTTTATGATTTTTCAATGTGGGACTAAATAAACGGGATACATGACTGGCTATGATTTAGTTTTATAACAAATCTATGGTTGATGGGTGTGAAAGGACTTCTTCCATGAATAGTGTCCAAATCTCATCCAAATTCGGTCTCAAATCCTCTTCAATGTTTGATTGCCTAAGAGTTCTTTGCTATTGGATCTTCATCAAGTGCCCAAAATCCACTGTGAATTACGAGTGATCACAACCCAGCCATCGGATGTGTGTAGCCATCTTCTTCCTTCAAGCAGCAGCCACCATTGCATAATCATTGAATCGAGCTTTCCATTGCTTGATCACACACCCAGATGACCTTGCCAGAGCCATCCATGCACTGTCGCTACTGTGAGCATGGCTGGAGCTTTTGCCACTGCTGCTATCTTGGTCATTGTCAACTTCCCATTCCAATGAGCCCCTATAACCTTGGATTGCCAAGCCCATCGCCATAGCTACATTCTTTTCTTCATTGGTAGAGCTATCTCCACCATCAGCATCATTCGCTAGATACCTCGCCACCGCTACCATTGGCACTTTGCCAAGGATCCCCTTGCTTGGGTGGTCCTCTGTTTATCATTTCCATGCCCTTCACCACATTGCCCTTCACTACCACTCATCAGCCCATCCGGCAGCTACCTAAACTGCCAGCATCATTAGTGTGAATCATGTAGAGACTTCTGCCATCTCGAAATCATTGTATTGTTGCTAGATCCAAGCATCGATGCCATCTTTGTCGTGCCATGAGCCTAGCTAGACCTCGTGGGTTGGTCGCTGGCCATCATCTTGGCTAGTGGTTGGTTAAAATCGCCCATGGTCCACGATGCCCAGCCTTGGACCATGGTTAATGGTAGATATAGACCATCAAGCATTCTATGAACCAACTAACCAGTGCACTATGAATCGGCTGCTTTAAAATTCATGCAAGCCCAATATTATTTAAAACTTCAATTTTGGATCCATTTTAAATTCAATTTGCTTCAAATTTATTTCATTTGAATCCATAGATTGAGCACTTTGCATTGGTAATCTTCTTTTTTACAAAAGATATATAGAAGTATCAATTTTAAATAAATAAAAATAACTTAATTTTTAAATTAAGATATATATATATATATATATAATGTAGTTATCACACTCTCCACTTGAATTTTGCTTGTCCTTGAGTAAAGCAGATAAATTAGCTATGTGTACAAACTCATCCTTGAATTAAAAATTAGTCTAGACATTTCTAAGGACAGTTGATATCTAGCCAGACCATAATGAGATACTTTATTGGATTATTAATTCAACCTAATTAGTGGTTGAGTAAAGCTCATAGAGATTTCTAGAGTTTTTCTTTTATCAACTTTTCACCTCACTCTTTGAATTCTTTAACTTGCTAGGGATTTGATAAAGTATCTTTTTGACAGTTGGTTCTCCTTTTTTTAATTTTAAAAAAGTTCAGTGTAATGTCTTAGCCTCTTAAGTGTTAGCATCCCCATCTTTTGATGGAAACTACAATACTTAGACGAAGGGACCCGATTACTCAGTGAGGTACCATTGCTTAACAAATTTTTGGCCTTCTTACCTTTTGATGCAAATCATAATGCTTACTTAGATGAAGGGGCTTGGTTACTCAGTGAGAGTTCAGTAAAAGCTATGAGGCAAGATTGAATCTTTGATAGGTCTTTTAGCATCCCCCACCTTTTGACATGAACCACAATGCTTATTTATTAGATGAAGGGTCCCGGCTACTTAATGAAAATCCAACACCTTTCTTTTCTCTCTCTTGTTTTCAAGGGAAAACTTTTGCATACTTAACCTTTTCACTATACCTCCATAAAGTAAATTTTTCATTGAGATCAATGGCCAGAAAGATATGGAATACTTCATGAAAGTTTTTCTAGTCTAAACCCTACCATTTATTGAGTTTCTTTAATATTTATCCCTCATCATCTCTAGAATAATCTAGACCATTAATCAATCATTGATTAAGATGCCTATATAACTCCAAACCGAGATAACACTTAGGTACACACAATATAATTATTTTTAACTGTACTCGAGGATCTAAGTTATTTTTCTTCTCCCCAACTTAATTGATATTATCTTCAATGGAGTAGGAAGGAAAATAAGTATATAAAAGAAAAGGAGAAAATGCACCTAGCATGAGTGTGCTTCGAGAGTTGAAGAGGGCTTCATGAAGTAGTGGGCATTTGTTCTTCCTCCTAGATTCCTATAATTGCATTAAAATAAAGTTAAGAGAAAATGAAATTATTGGGTTACCTCCCAACAAGTATTAAGTTTAATATCTTCAGCCAGACAATATGAGGAAGTGTTATTAATATTGAACTTGGGCATCCCTCAAGATTTTCAAAGGACAGGACTAATTAGGAGGCCCGGTCATCATGGCAGAAAAAATTTGTAGAGTATTCTATGACATTAACCTGAATCAATAGAGTGCAAAGGGCAAACATGCTATACCAAGATTCAAAAATATTATTATAGTTTGGATGAAGATTAGGAAGGGATTGTATGTGCTCGGCTAAGAATGGGGTGGTAACTTGAAAATTTTTCCAACTCTAGCAAAATCTATCCTAATTCCTTTCTCGGATATGATGTATCTTAACATTATCCCTTCGTGATAGTTCTTTGTCTAAGTTAATTGTAGGTCTATCTCCTACATTGTTTAGGATGGTAGATAGATAGATTTGGAAGCAATCCTTTAAAATCATGCCAAATATGAAGAAATTAGTTATAAAATCCTCAAAATCATTATTCCTCATTTTAAAGATATCCAATCTAATAACCTTTTATGCATTTGTAGAATACCAACTATTTGGTCTTCCTGGTTAGGGATCATCGATAGGGTGTCAGAAGGTATGACAGGAAGCGGGTTCAATTCTAGATCAAATAGTAATTCTAACAAAGAAGCTATTGGGGGGCTAGGTAATGACTCATATTGTTCAATCCAAAGTGAAATGATTTTGAAGTATGGTATATCTAATAAGTTATTCACCTCAATGATATACCCGTTTACATTAAGTTATTTATCCTGAAATGAGCTAGACAGAGATCTAACGACTTTTAGGGGTGAATTGGAGGTATAGCTTCACCTATTATGTTATTCTATTATAGTTCTTAGGAAGCCTTAATTAATTCCATCATATTATCTATTATTCTCCTTACCTGTACAAAGGAGCAGATGGTTCTAGGAAATTTGGAAAAGGGGCCATAGGTGAGTAGGATGATGATGGAAGTGACTTATCCCACCCATTTGATTTCTCTCTACACATTTCTGCCTTAGTTCAATTATCTATATTGGTCTCTATGATGGTGCAAGATTTCTCTATGACCAATTCATTCCCGAGGGTCATAGTCAATCGTTCAAAAAAAACTAAAGGGTCATTAAATTTTTAGCTTGGTAGTATCCTTTTAAATTACTCTCGGGCTAATTAGGAAGTTTTCCTTCCTCCTCCTATTAAGTTCAATTATAATCAATTAGTTTGATTCATTGGATCATCGATAGATTGCTATTGAGGCATGATAGTGTCGTTGAAATTGAGCAAACCTATTGACATCTAGGTTGGTCTATTGAGTAGGTGGGTTCTAATAATTCATTCTATCCAGTTTATTGCTTGTAGAACTTTCTCTTCAAATGATAGACTATGAGAAGTAGGAGAATGTTGATAATATGGATAGAGTTGATTGTATAAGGTGCATTTATGAATAGAGGTCTTTGTGTTATGGGATAACCACTGGATATGGTAACCACAAAAAAATCTGGTTGAGCCCCCAAACCTGGGTTGTAAGCATTAAAATATAAGTTATTTCCTGGTCTGTAGGCCATGTGGATTTAATCTTAATTAATAAACTTGATCATACCTAGACTCAGAAAATTTGTACGCAGCTGGGCATTCATTCACAAAGTGAGTTGGGTTCGAATATATGGAGCATGGCTGTTATGTAGGAAGAAAGGACAGAGTAGAAGAGTATCTAATAACCAATAGATGATCTATTTATGGGATAAGGCATCCAGTCTACTATCTAATGCATGGGATAACTTATCTACTTTATATTGAGATCAATGTTCCTAGTACTGCTCTAATTCATTGAATTGTCTTGATGGTTTTGAATATTTAATCAAAAATCCTAGATCAGAACAATTCTCTTCTAAGGATTATTATTATTATTATTTTAAAGAGAAGAGAGAAAAAAGAAGAAAGAAGAAAGAGAAGAATTCTAAAAAAGAGGGCCTAAAGAATCCTAGAGCTAAGAGAGATAGAGAAGAATTATTAGTTAAAATTTTATGTTAAGTGCAATCAAGTTAGCATACAATAAACTCTCTATTCTTGGATTTTCTAATTCTCGACAACTTCTAACTATTTCAAGATCATCTTCGAGTCCTTTAATCAAAAACTAACTAGTCAACTAGTCAGAAAATGATAAAGTCGATAATGGATCTACTATTTATACCTGAGATCACTTCCTCGATTACTTAGTTCCGTGGAAGCCGGGAGGAAGAAATCTCCCCTCGAGGCCTTCTCCCCATCCATGGCGTCCTGAACATATAAGAAGTATGGACCAAGGCCTCTTTGGGCCCCTTGGAGCCTAGAAACTAGGGTTATTACAGGTCTAACCTTTAAATGCTCCAATTATTTGTTTTTCTTTGATATTTTCATCAGATCTAATCTGATATGAGTTGGATTGAGTCCTTGTGATCCAAACTCCGATGGAAAGCTCATATAGAAATCTATATCCAAATTATAAACCATGGATTTTAAACCTTCGGGTGTGGTAGGACCCATTTTCTACGCTAGTGCCACACAGTACCCGCATGATATTTTTTACCAGGGTGGTCACCAGATCCCAGTTTGTGGCCTATTTAATCCCCTTGAGCGCATGCTTCACCACCATCTCCCATCCAACTTCCCAGGCCACAGGCCTCTCCCTTGCTTTGCATCCACTTCTTCCAAGAGACAAAAGAAATAAAAAAAATGGTCGACCAAAAACTAGAAGACACCAAAGTGGCTTCTCAAGTTCCCCATGACTCCTCCCCATGGCCATCGCCCCACGGCCATGCCATAACAATAAGTTTGCCTACGCTTGCGGCATGCTCGCCTCCATGAACACCATCATCTTAGGCTATGGTAAGCCTCGTGGGCTTCCTTTGTTTTTTTTTTTTTTTTCGCCGGAAGGAAATAAAAAATCAAAAAGTTTCATGATGTTCAAAAGAGAGTATTTTCCTTCTCTTTATAGTCTTAACTGGAACAATTTTCTTAAAGAAGTTATTTTAGAATAATTTATTTAAAATAGCTCAGTGGTTACTTTTATCAAAAATTAAAATAGTTCAATAATTCAAAATATCTATCGGCCAGGCTTAACTCGTTGCCAATTTCAACCGTTCAAGCTTTTGCTCTTTTAAGATTTGAACTGAATATTTTCTAAAAAATAATATTCTAATATTCATCCTTGGCATATGAAAAAAAAATATTAAAATAAATTTTAAATTTTAAAATATTTGGATAATCATTTTTTTATAAAATAGGTGATACCGAATAATACACAGCGTCCTACAGTAGTACCTCTAGAAACTCTCGTTGCTAACTTTAAACTTTTATTTGATTGTAATTATTTATTTATTTATTATTTTTATTATTATTATTATTAGGCGCAGTTTAAGCTTTATCTTCTGCGGTTGACGAATATTTTTAGATATTTTTTTATTACATAATTTTATTATTTATTAGAAATAATGATTTATAAATATTTAATAAAAATAATGGATGACATGCTGCAGATATCGGAGTGATGAGTGGCGCTGCATTATTCATCCAAGGCGACTTCCACGTGACTGACACCCAGATAGAGATCCTCCTCGGCATCATCAACTTCTCCTCCCTCATTGGCTCCCTCGCCGCCGGCAGGACAGCCGACTGGATCGGCCGCCGCTACACCATCGTCTTCGCTGCCGCCATCTTCTTTGTCGGCGCAATCATGATGGGCTTCGCACCCAACTACGCCTTCCTCATGGTCGGCCGCTTCATCGCCGGCATCGGCGTCGGTTACGCGGCGTAATCGCCGCCGTTTACACTGCCGAGGTCCCCCCGCCTCCTCCCGTGGCTTCCTCGCCTCCTTCCCAGAGGTCTTCATAAACTTCGGCATCCTTCTTGGCTACGTCTCCAACTTCGCCTTCGCCAGGTTCCCGGAGCACCTCAGCTGGCGCCTCATGCTCGGCGTCGGCGCCATCCCCTCTGTTTTCCTCGGTGCCGGCGTCCTTGCCATGCCGGAGTCCCCCAGGTGGCTCGTCATGCAGGGCCAGCTCCGTGCGGCCAAGAAGGTCCTCGTCAAGACCTCTGACACCCTGGAAGAAGCCGAGGAACGCCTCCTCGACATCAAGAACGCCGCTGGCATCCCCGCCGAATGCGACGACGACGTGGTCGAGGTCAAGAAGCAGAGCCACGGCAAGGGAGTGTGGAAGGAGCTTTGCTGAGGCCAACGCCGTCGGTCCGCCGCGTCTTGATATCAGTGGTGGGAATCCACTTCTTCCAGCAGGCCTCTGGTATCGACTCTGTGGTGCTCTACAGTCCCCGAGTTTTCGAAAAAGCTGGAATTCATGACAAAGACAAGCTGCTCGGCACAACGGTAGCGGTCGGATTCACCAAAACTTTGTTCATCCTGGTTGCTAGCTTCCTGTTAGACCGTGCAGGGCGGCGACCAATGTTGTTGTGCAGCAAAACAGGGATGATAGTCTCTCTGGCCGGGCTTGGGCTCGGGCTCACCATCATCGATCACCACCCGATGGGCAACTCCCATGGGCCATCGGGCTCTGCATCGCGTCGATATTGGCCTTTGTCGCCTTTTTCGATTGGTATGGGACCGATGGTTTTTGTGTATTGCTCAGAGATCTTCCCACTGAGGCTAAGAGCGCAAGGGGTGAGTGTAGGCGCGGTTGTGAACCGGGTGACAAGTGGTGTGATCACGATGACCTTTATATCACTCTACAAAGTCATTACGATCGGCGGCAGCTTCTTCTTGTATGCTGGGATCGCGGCGGTGGGATGGGTGTTCTTCTTTACTTACTTGAAGGAGACCAGAGGGAAGACTTTGGAGGAGATGGAGAATTTGTTTGGAACGAAAACAGACGAGAAGGTGGATGGAGAAGTTCAGATGGTGAACGGAGCTGGGGGAGCGAGTAATGGAAATTATTGATAACGTCAGGTTGTTGTCTGTAAAATTGTTATGGAGGTGACACCCTACGGTGGGAAAATTGTGACGGAAAGAAATGCGGATGGGGTTAGGTGGGAAGATTCTCTAACGAGCTTGCGGTAGGATGGCCAACCGAGTTTTCAGCGTTTGTCCATTTGAATTGTCTTTCCTCTCTCTCCTTTCCTGGCTTTATCTCATGATAAACAATATTGTTGTTAAATCTTGAAGCGGACCTGGTGTCCTGCAGCCGAATAAAGTAGGGATTATCCCCCCCCCCCCTTCCCAATTTTTACCAAAAAAATTAAAAAACGTAGGGATTGTGACAATTTTTTAGCTATTGGTATCTCTTTACCAAAAAAAAAAAAAGAAAAAAGAAGGCGTATTTGGTATCTCAAAGCATTCTCAGCTGCATATAAATCCCGAAATACCGGGATGCTCGAGACGTATGGCATCATGCCACCTCACCCTTCACGTATCCAGGAGAGCACTGTGCTGCTTCTAAATTAATCGAATGGCCCAAGAGCAGTCCACTTGGTCTGCATGGTGTCTATTTCATGTTGCGTGGAAAGATTGGCCAGGCATTTGGCAGCTCCTTAGGTAAGCTGTTGCCCTTCAAAGTAGATGGGTAAAACAACATCCTTCTTGCATGCATCAATCATGCTTTATTTTTTATTTTATTATAATATTTTGATATAATAATTACTGATGCAACTCGATTACTTTTTGAACCATCATAAGCATTGTTGGCTGTGGTGGACTTAATCCCTGACTCGAAGCAAACATGCCACTGTCTAGGACAAGGGAGTCATTATCGGCTAGCTATTTATACCGGAAGGATTAGTAATGGAGTTATTACTGTATTTTTTTTGGACCAGGCTCGGATGATGATACTGAAATGCTCTTTTTTTGGTTGACCTGTATAAAGTTTTCAAGGATCGGTGGTGTTCCGGTAGAGGACACTCCGATGCTTAAATTAGCAGGAGCTTGAAAGCAACATAATGAAGGAATCATAAAGGCAGCGTATAGAGAGGGAAGAGTATACTTAGCTCAAAACGAGGTCCTCCGGTTACCTTATATAGGTGCGGAACAGTCCAAAATTCGTTAGGAGAGGGGCCAAAAAGACCGATCTGTCCCTAGGAAAATCTGGAGAGTGGCCACATGGCACCGGATAGGGCAACTTCGTGGGAGTAGTGGAGTAGTGGTGCTGATGTGGCAGGATTATGTTATAACAGAAAGAGATTTTTAGAGTTCTCTAGACCTCTAAAGGGAGTCGATCGGATGCCGAACAGGAGGGCCAATCGGGCCTTCGTAGGAGAGAGTCCGTCGGAACTTCAGTAGGAGCGGTGGGGTGGATCTCAGTTGAAGTGGGTCATCGGGGCCTCTACTCCAGTGGATCAGACTTCTGAAGGAGAGTATCGGGCCGGACCTCAGCAAAAGTGGGTCGTTCGGACCTCTACTTCAGTGGGTCGGACTTCGAAGGAGAGCCATTGTCGGAGTTCAGACAAGAGGTCCGGTCAGACCGCCAAGGAGAGGCCGATCCGGTTGGGTGGTGAGCCGATCGGGTGTAACAGTTGCCTCCTTGCTCTTGGCCTTCGAGCGGTTCTGCAGCTTCGAATGACGAGGGAATTATTAATGCACCGGTCCTTGAGATGATCGTGAATCTGATTCGGTGCGCTAGATCGGCCATCTTCTACCCCGAATATCTGCCCCTGGATAGGTGTCAGCACCGCATTAGCAATGGCAGGGGAGGCAGTTATGCCGATCCGGTGCAATGATGGCCTGCCAGCCTGAAACGCATGCTCGTCGAGCTCCTGGCACGACATGGGCAACGTGGCAGGATCCGAGCGGCCGGCGCGATATCCGGAGCTATCCATCCATCGTTGATTGGACGGTCATGCGGATCGTGATTAGACACGATCCGATGCATCTCCTCGGCTCCCACGTTGAATCGAGGAGTTGCGTCAGCAGCCGCAGGATCGCGGCGCTCGAGGGGCGCTGGGAAGCGGCCCCTCAATGCCTATAAAAGGAGAATGGGGGGACTGCGAGGGAGTTTTATGTTGCCTTCGTGCCCGAGGGGAAAGAATCCCTTCTCCTCGTCGCCTCGCTCCACTAGGAAACCATATCAGTTCCATCCTCCTCCCCTTTTTAGCCTCCATTAAAATGGCCTCTGGTAGTAGGAGTTTGGCCCGCAGAAATAGGGAACCAGGTCCCCGTGACATCGCCACGACCATGACCCAGGATAGGGTAGAGAGCCTCAAGATCATCTACGGCATACCGTCCACCTTGCACCGACCATTCCAGTAAGGAGGGAAGGATAAATGGCCCGTTGAGTTTAGGGGCCCTCCCCTTATACGAAGACCACTTGAAAGCCGACCTTCGCTTCTCGCTCCACAACTTTTTTGTCCAAGTCTTTACTCATTATTATAGGATTACCCCTTCACAACTGATCCCGAATAGTATTCGGGTAATCTATGGCTTCTTGGTCCTTTGTCGGGAAGCTGAAATCGAGCCAAGGCTGAACTTATTTTTCATTTTTTTTCTTTTAAAGCAAGACTTCCAAAACCAGGAATGGTGGATGTTTAGTCCCCATCCTAGTCGAAAAATATTAGGGGGCTTCCATCGGCTATCCATGGATGGAAGTCCTGATACTTCTTCGTAGATAGTTTTAGAGCCCTAGGATTTCGAGCCAACGTGGAGGGAACCAAGGCCAAAGGCCATCGACGGAGGAAGATACTGAGAGCCGACGAGACCGACTTCCATAAGATGGATGAAGATGACCCGGTCTTCGTACATCTTTTGCTCTTCGAGGAGAGTCTGCACCGGGCTAGGATTAGCCACATCGATACTTGGGTAGGATAGACACCCACACTGAAGACCTTCTACCTCCTTTTGTCGGCTTTGTTTTTGCTAACCCTTCCTTTACTTGTTGACAGGCGGCAAGATAAAGCCGGATCGATCGATCATCTCAGCATTGGTGGCTCAAGGGAGGGCAGCCCGGACCACAGAGCCAGCGACCCAGAAACCTAAGAGGAAGCGGGTGGAGGAGCCGACATCGGAGAGGCCAACAAAGAAGCGAATAGAAGAGCAAGCTGCCACTATGGTCTCCATCGAGTCTGACACCGATGCCATGCCATTATCGGAACGTCGAGTGGTGAAGATAGCGGTGCACACTTCTTTGGTCGGGCAGTTGGCTGCCCGAGTAGGGGAAGAGCAAGCGCAACCATCCTTCGGGGAGACTGCTTCGATCTCCCCGCTCATCGAGCTGATGAAAGAGACCCCCCCGGTAGCCGAAAGGGAGGTAGGAGCAGAGGAGAAGACAGTCGACAAGAGGGAAGCCGTCGACGTCAGCGATGACGCGCGCCAGCTGTAGTGCGCCATACATGATGCCGAGCAGGTCAGAAACTTGCTCCAGAGGGCTGTCGAGGGCATTGACAGGAAAATGTCGGGCCGACAGTCAGTGAACGAAGCCGCGAGGAGCTCTTTTCACCATATGATGGGGGTGAGTCATCTTCATCCGACTTCTTAGCCATGAGCCCAAAGACACTAATTTTGTTTTGTTACTTGCAGCTCCTTCAAGATATGCTAATGATGGATGATGGCCTGGGTGAGTTGCTAGATCTGAAGGAGCACTCAGTCCAGAGAGTCGAGGTGGCCGAAGCAGCCAGAGACATTGCAGAAGTGGCACTGACAGCCGCAAGGGCAGAGCTGACCATTCTTCGTGCGACCGAGGAAGAGCGCTCTGCCCTGCGAGCCGCGGTAGAGACTCAGAAGGACCAAATCGCAAACTTGCTAGCTCGGCGGGATGACCTGAGCACCAAGCCGAAGGGCAAGAGGCAGCGAGCAAAGGCCCTGGCCTACTGTCTAGCCGAAGAGAAGGCATGCCTTTTCGAATCTGAAAGGCATTTGAGGGGCCACCAGGTTGAAGCTGAAAGGTACAAGGGGTTGCTGAAGTCGACCTAAGAGTTGATGAAGTCACTTCTGCAACCGTAAAGAGGTACAAGGCCTCAGAATAGTTCAGAAAAGAAATGAATGAGGCCGGATCCTACAGCTTCGACTTTGGATATGAAGATTGCTTGGAGAAGGTCAGTGCTGCCTTCCTATAGCTCGACCTCTCGTCTCTACGGCTGCTAGAGCGGGTGGACAAGGAAGAAGCCGAAGAAGATAGGGACTCATCCGACGGAGGTGTCAAACTCCCTACTGTAGCCGGCACAAAGGAGGCCGAACCTGGTGCTTAGATCGAAGCCGATGCAGGCACGACCGGAGTTCCAGCGGGTGCTCCGATGATGTCAGAAGGGACCAAAGCAGAGACCGAAGCCCTGAATGCGCCGGTGGGAGCCGAAGCAGATGTCATCGGTTGTAACTTCTACAGGTCAGACCTAGGTATCTTGTAAAGGTCTGACCCCAACTTTTTGTAAAGAACATTAATAGAATATCTTCTTTTTGTCATATCTCCTTGTCTTCACGTGTGCATGTGGTCGATCGGGTTGGCCAAAGCTTTTGCCTTTGAAGATGTTTCTAAGTATTGCCGGTCGGCTAGGTAGGACAGTAAGTAGCTAAATAGTAGTCCGAATAGTAGCCTAATGAAAGATCACTAACTTAGAAATATTCCTAAGTTTGGGTCCTTTGGCTCACCAGATGGCATGGTCGGGCCTTCCGAAGTAGATGAAAGAACGACTCGAACCAAGACACTTAGGAATTTCTTCTCAATTGTTGATTCGCCGGCTCGTCTGAATCCAAAGATAGTTGAAGTGGGCGTCGGACAATAGCTCAGGCCAAACCAAGGTACTTAGAATTTTCTTCCCAAGTACTGGTTCGTCAGCTCGTCCAAAGCGAAGATGTTGAAGTGGGTGCCAGATAGTAGCTCAGGCCGAACCATGGTACTTAGGATTTTCTTCCCAAGTACTAGTTCATCGGCTCGTCCGAAGTGAAGATGTTGAAGTGGGCGCCGGACAGTAGCTCAGGGCGAACCAAGGTACTAAGGATTATTTTCCAAGTACTGGTTCATCGGCTTGTCCGAAGCGAAGATGTTGAAGTGGGAGCTTGGGGGGACACTAGGATCAGACACAGATCCCTGGATTCCATATGGTTTAATTAGTCATGTGTCAAAGTTTTGAAATTTTGTAATCAATTAAGATCGAGTCCTATAATAAGATGAGGTTAGTTGATTTGTCTCAACCCTTAACCTAGTCAGTATTTTGAGTCCAGTATGAGCCTAATTTTTATACAAGAGATGAGGTCACCCTATTTTGGAGTTCCACCAGGCCACATCCAGGAGTCAGAGATCGCTACATCAATCCATTGGATCTTGTGTGACAACCTAGGATCCAAGATGCTTCCAGAAATCCTGATTCTTTCTAGATGTCCTCCAGATGCCCAGATTTTAGTCCAGATGCCAGAGCATATTTTCAAACCAGGGCATCCATGATTCCAAAGGTCCCTCTACATCCTAGCCCAAATAAATCAAGTCCAAATGCCAAGCCCAAGCCCTAAAGAAGCAAGATTCTATGAAATATTCCTGCTACCAGGCTACCAGGCCATCCCAACTTCTACAGGCCCAAAACCATGCACCCAAGCCCCTTTGGGCCGGCCCCTTACTGCCCCTAGAAGCCCAACACACCCTCCTAGGCATCCTTGAAGTGTTGACCAAGTCCAAGAGGTGTCCTTGAGTGGAATAGTCAAAGCTTGAAGGAAAAAGGAGAAGACTAGGTCAATTCCTAACCTAATGGGGATATATTTTTCTAACTTAGCTAGGAAAGGACTTGTATTCCAATTTGGAAGAGGACTTGTAACCCAAGTGTAACCATGGTTAGTGAGTACATGGGAGCTCTATAAATACCCCATCCCTCCCCCTCTTGTAATCAACTTTTATTCATGATATCAAAACCCTGGTGAATTTATTTTGAGCTTGCGAGCTTGTGATATTTGTTTTTTTGGTTCTTTGGTTTGTGTTTGTGTTTCCTTGCTGCCCTAGCATCCTTCCATACCCTAAATCACTGCCATCCAAGCCTTCACACATCCAAGAAGGAGTGCCCTAGGCCACCAAGCAAGGAGATCTTCAACAAGCTTCAAACAGCCCAGCTTCTAAACCCTAACCTGATTCCTTCTAAACCTAGATTCCTTTCCTTTTCTTACTTGCTGTTTTGATTGACCCTTGACATTTTGTAGGATCCCCAAGGTGTTCACCTCCCCAGAGGAGGATTTCCTTGCATCCGGAACCATCCAAATCAACCATCTAATCAAGGGAACCGAACTTCATCATCCAGACTTTAATCAGAGTGCTGTATGATCTCTTCATCGGACGTTCTTCAAAACACTAATTGGTAACATCCTTCCCTTCTTTTAATTTTTGATTTGATGAAGATAAGCTATCTTAATCCAGGAGTTTCTCAATTCTCGAGTTCTAGAATTTATTATTTTGCTTGAGTTTGCCTGCGATACGATGATTCTATGCATTGCTCTTCTTCTTGCTAGTTCTTACTTTTATTTGAGAATTTATCTTACAAACTAAATTATAAAAATCATAAAAAACTATTTTATTATTTTTCTTACATTTTTAGCAATCTTAGAGTCATCCCACATCAGTTTGGTATCAGAGCGGGTTTAGGATAGTTTTCTATTTGCTTTGTATTCTCAAACCCTAATTCAACATTCTGTCCACTGCATTATGGTCTAGGTTTCATTTGATTTTGGCATCATAAAAATTTTATTTTTCTATGAAGTTTGCACTGCCTATCCTTTGTTTTATCCTAGTAATTATCATAATTTTTAATTATTTTTATAGAAACCCTAAAGTCCTAAAAGTCAGCATCATAGGAACCCTAACAGAATCCTAAAAATCTTTGCAGCAGTCCAAAACCCCTAAGATTTGCATCATCATTTGATTTTTTTCTACATAACATTTGGTAGGTAGAATCACCACTATCCATCCTCTATTCTAGATTTTTTTTTTGATTTTTTTTGCATCGAAATATGTGTCAAATTTTGCATCGGTTGAAACCCTAATATCTTGAATTCTGCTATTTCTGCATTTTGACTCAACCTAACCTAATCAACTTCCAAACCTCCCAATCCCAAGCCAAATTTTGTTTGCTAACCCCAGTAAACTTAAACTAACTTGACATCTCATAAATTAATTAAAAAATATTTTATTTTTTGATTGTTTTAGATTGCATCAGGACCATTGAATGTTCATCATCTTTTAATCTAATCTTAAGGGCAATTAATCTAACACCAGGGCAGGAGGTCATAACCTGTCCTGGGCCCAAAACAACCACCCAGCATTCCCACCCAAGCCTTAATTAAAATTGATTAGACTTAGTTTGCCCTAGAGGGCTAGGTGACACCCAACATGTCGGGTCCAAATCGTGTCGGCCAACTAGTGCATTTAATCTTGTGGCTATTACTGAAAGCTGGTGTCTAAAGCTGGGGGTCCAGAGTCAAACGACCTAAGTGGACTGGTGGTTTATAATTAGGACCCTATGACAAGCAGGGGGAGCCTCCCACCACCCCACCCCCTACCTGGCCAGTGGAAGGATTAGCTGCTGGGTTAAGTGTAAGTTGAGCTGACTCACCTAGTTTTGGCTATAGGTCTAGGAAACCCTAGATTAAGCTAACCCAATTTTGCATGCTTGGCTGGACCATCTCATTTTGACTGATTGCTTGATTGTATGACCACTAGACTAGGAACCCAATATCAAAAGTCTAAATCCTAACCAAACCCAACCATGGATCCTAATTTTGAGGCTTTCATAAAAGCCATGAATGACCAGATGGTTACCTAATTAACTGCCTAAATAAACCAATCCAATACCCAAATTAATAACAAGCTTGACCAAACCAATGACCAGAACCCAAATGAACTACAGGTTTAACCAAGTAGACCAACAATTTGACCAGGCAACCACTAGGATCGACCAATTAACCACTAGATTAAACAAAGTAGAGAATCGACTAGAGACTATAAAGAAAAACCCAAGACTCCAATGTTGAACCTAATCCTGACCCATCCTATTCCACCTCTCAAAACCCTAGGGGAACCTTAAATCTAGATCAAGTTATGGAACTCAACCCTAGGAGGACCAAAACCCAGGTTCAATTCATGGAACCCAACCCTAGTAGAACCCAAACTTAGGAACCATACCAAGAGCCTAACCATAGAATAGTTCAACCTCAGGAAATATACCAAGAGCCCAACCATAGGGAAGTCCACAACCCTGACCCTATCCAAGACCCAAATCATAGAAGGCCCAACATGAAGCCCATGATCGAGATGAAAGGGCCATGAGGAATATTAGGATAGAAGCACCCACCTTTGATGGGAGTCTTGAACCAAAGGTCTATGTAGATTGGGTAAGTGATATGGATTATTATTTTGAGTGGTATGAAATTAGTGAAGGGATGAAATATAAATTTGCCAAGATGAAGTTGATTCATCAAGCTAGATTACATTGGGCTAATCTTGAGCATACTAGGAGACAACGAGCCTTTCCACCAATAACTACTTGGCAAGAGATGAAATTGCAACTCAAAGAGAAATACCTACCAGAATCCTACAATCAGTAGCTCTTAGACCAATGGAACAAATTCATCAAGGGAATAGATCAGTGTCAGATTATATTACTGAATTTGATGAATTTGCTGTTAGGTGTAGTGTAACCGAGTCCTTAGACCAAACCCTATCCAGGTTTAGAATTGGATTGTGTGAGGACATTAAAAGGGAACTATACATGAGGGAGGTCCATGATTTGGAACAAGCCTATCAAATAGCTAGACATTATGAACAATTCCAAAGAGGACCTACCCATCAGAAATCTGAACCTGTTAGGAACAATACCCAATTTCCAAGATCAAACCCAAACCAGGTATACCAGGGTAGACCAAATCCTAACCCCAACCCAGGTTGATTTAACTCCAGCCCAGTTAGGCCAAACTATAACCCAGTCCGACCCAACCCTAATCCAACCTGATTCAATCCCAACCTAAACCCATCTCGACCTAACTCGAGTCTGAGTCCATCTAGTTCAAGTAATTCTGCACCTACTAGAATCGACAAGAGTAAGGCACCCATGTCTTAGAAAGCCCCAAGCCCCAGCCCCAATGCCTGCTTTAGATATAATAAGGTAGGTTACTATGCTAGTCAGTGTCCCACCAGGTCATTACACATAGGGGAGCTTGAAGAACAAGAGATTGAACCCAATGTCGATGACCTAGAAGAAGAAGTTTATGAGGCTGAACCAGACTTGATAGATGAATATGAAGGAGATGAAGAATAATTTGATAAAGTAGGGGTGGTTAGATGTATTTTAACCCAAACCCAACCTGAGGAAGATTGGCGTAGGACTAGCATCCTACAGACTTTTGTTAAGTTTGGGAATAAAGTATGTAAGATTATAATTGATAGTGGTAGTTGTGTCAATGCCATTGCTATTGAGACAGCTAAATATTTAGGCTTGATCCTAGTTCCACACCCTGACCCCTATAAAGTATCATGGGTAGATTCCACCTCTATACCAATCAAGTCTATGTGCCAAATCCTAATTAAATTGCAATCATATGAAGAAGAGATTTGGTGTGTGTCCTTCCCATGAAGGTTAGTAGTGTCATTCTAGGTCGACCATGGTTATATGATCATGATGCTGTCTTATCTGGTCGAACCAACATCTATACCTTTCATCGTCATGGGAAAAAGTTTGTGATTTACCCCAGTCAGCCTATGAATTTAAGAAATTCTAGTAGCCTTAGAGCAAAACCAAGAGTAAATCTAATTAAGGCTAAAGAATTAGAGGTAGACCCTTCTGAACCCACTAAGGAAGTCATGAGAATTGATACTGAACCCACTTTAATAATTGAAGAATTAAGTAAGCCAGGATCAAACTTTATGGGTGAAACTGAGAAATTACAAGAGTTATTCATAGAGGAAGCCCAAGATCAAATCCCTAAAGAATAACCAAAACAAATAGGTATATGTAATGAAACAACATCTGAATGTGAGTCCATAGACTCAATCTATATGTCTGCACCTACAATAGCCTCTGCACAGCATATGCATCATGAAATTAGTCAAGAGCTGAACATAATTAATGAACTAAATAACAATTTGGCTAATTTTCAAAAGAAAGATGAAGAATTTTTTGCAAAGGAATATGTGACTGTTAGAGAATTTTCTACTCGTGAAGCTGGCCCATCCAACATAATGAATAGTAGTGGACCCAATGCCTATGTGCCTGAGATATCACCTGATTTAGGTATTAGCTCCATCTTCATCATCTCAGACTTTGTAAAGTCTAGGAAGCCAGTAGTGATATCCAGTGAGCCCCTTGAGCCACTCCCGTTCTTTGAGAGAGAACCCACCCTAGAGCGACCACATATAATTTGGCCTTATGGTGAGGTAAAGATTGAAAGAGCTCTGGATGATCAAGCTATCGGTACCCAGGATAGAGACTATCAACGATATTTGGTCCGGTGGCAAAGTTAGCCAGAATCTGAGGACTTATGGAATGCTGGTGCAGATCTGCAGCGCTTCAACCCAGACCCTCCTTGAGCCAAATTGACCCATACTCGACGGGTTCGAGTTCCTCCTACCCCGGGAGAATTGGTGGAGATACCAGGATCAGACATAGATCCATGGATCCAATATGGTTTAATTAGTCATGTGTCAAAGTTTTGAAAATTTGTAATCAATTAAGATCGAGTCCTGTAATAAGATGAGGTTAGTTGATTTGTCTCAACCCTCAACCTAGTCAGTATTTTGAGTCTAGTATGAGCCTAATTTTTGTACAAAAGAGGAGGCCACCCTTTTTTGGAGTTCCACCAGGCCACATCCAGGAGTCAGAGACCGCTAGATCAATCCATTGGATCTTGTGTGACAACCTAGGATCAAAGATGCTTCTAGAAATCCTGATTCATTCCAGATGTCCTCCAGATGCCCAGATTCCAGTCCAGATGCTAGAGCATATTTCCAAACTAGGGCATCCATGATTCCAAAGGTCCCTCTATATCCTAGCCTAAATAAATCAAGTCCAGGTGCCAAGGCCAAGCCCTAAAGAAGCAAGATTCTATATAATATTCCTGCTACCAGGCTACCAGGCCATCCCAGCTTCCAGAGGCCCAAAACCATGCACCCAAGCCCCTTTGGGCAAGCCCCTTGCTGCCCCTAGAAGTCCAACATGCCCTCCTAGGTATCCTTGAAGTGTTGACCAAGTCTAAGAGGTGTCCTTGAGTGGAATAGTCAAAGCATGAAGGAAAAAGGAGAAGACTAGGTCAATTCCTAACATAATGGGAATTTGTTTTTCTAACCTAGCTAGGAAAGGACTTGTATTCCAATTTGGAAGAGGACTTGTAGCCCAAGTGTAACCATGGTTAGTGAGGGCATGGGAGCTCTATAAATATCCTGTCCCTCCCCCTCTTGTAATCAACTTTTATTCATGATATCAAACCCTAGTGAATTTATTTTGAGCTTGCGAGCTTATGTTACTTTGTTTTTTTGGTTCTTTGGTTTGTGTTTGTGTTTCCTTGCTAACCTAGCATCCTTCCACACCCTAACTCACTACCATCCAAGCCTTCACATATCCAAGAAGGAGTGCCCTAGGCTACTAAGCAAGGAGATCTTCAACAAGCTTCAAACAGCCCAGCTTCTAAACCCTAACCTGATTCCTTCTAAATCTAGTTTTCTTTTCTTTTCTTACTTATTGTTTTGATTGACCCTTGATGTTTTGCAGGATTCCCGAGGTGTTTCACCTCCCCAGAGGAGGCTTTCCTTGCATCCGAAACCATCCAAATCAGCCATCTAATCAATGGAACCGAACTTCATCATCCAGACTCCAATCAGAGTGCTGTGTGATATCTTCATCGGACATTCTTCAAATCACTAATTGGTAACATGCTTCCCTTCTTTTAATTTCTGATTTGATGAAGATAAGCTATTCTAATCCGGGAGTTTCTCAATTCTCGGGTCCTGGAATTTATTATTTTGTTTGAGTTTGCCTGCGATACGATGATTCTATGCATTGCTCTTCTTCTTGCTAGTTCTTACTTTTATTTAGAAATTTAGCTTACAAACTAAATTATAAAAATCACAAAAAAATTATTTTACTATTTTTCTTGCATGTTTAGCAATCTTAGAGTCATCCCGCATCAGCGCCGGACAGTAGCTCAGGCCAAACCAAGGTACTTAGGATTTTCTTTCCAAGTACTGGTTCGTTGACTCGTCCAAAGCGAAGAGGTTGCTGACCGGAGTCAGACTTTCGAAAGTGAGCTATCCTAGAGCCTCTACCGACCGGAGTCAAACTTTCAGAAGTGGGCTGCCCTAGAGCCTCTACCGACCAGAGTCGGACTTTTAGAAGTGGGCTGCCCTAGAGCCTCTACTGATTGGAGTCAGACTTTCAAAAGTGGGCTGCCCTAGAGCCTCTGCTGACCAGGGTCGGACTTTTGGAAGTGGGCTGTCCTAGAGCATCTATCAACCGGGGTCAGACTTTTGGAAGTGGGTTGCCCTAGAGTCTCTGCTGACCGGAGTTGGACTTTCAGAAGTGGGCTGCCCTAGAGCCTCTGCCGACTCGAGTCAAACTTTTGAAAGTCATTCATAAGGAAAGTTGTAGACTTTATTGATAATATTTGTGAAGGTTGTCTACATTCCACGGACGAGCGATTGACCGTCCGTCCAAATATTCGAGTTGGTAGGTTCTGGCTCGAATTACTTCAATGACTCAATAAGGGCCTTCCCAATTGGGGGAAAGCTTTTCTTGCTCGATCGGTCTTAAAATCTCCTCCCTCTGTAAGACCAGATCTTTGACTCGAAAAGTTCATGCCTTGACCCTTAAGTTGTAATATCTGGCCATCTTCTGATGGTAGGTCACCATCTTCAAGCTTGTTTAGAGCCTGGTTTCTTCAAGTAAATCTAGGTCAGCCCTTCGTTGCTCTGAGTTGGTCGACTCCATGAAGTGATCAATCCATAGGGATTGCAAAGAGACTTCCATGGGGATGACTACTTCACTTCCGTAAGTCAGGTTAAATGGAGTCTCCCCGGTCACTGTCCTGGCAATTGTCCAATAAGTCCAAAGCACTGAATAGAGTTCTTCTACCCAAATACCTTTGGCATCATTCAGTCGGGTCTTCAATCCATGTAGGATTATCCGATTGGTGACTTCAGCTTCTCCGTTGGACTGAGGATGGCCGACCGACGTAAGCCGATGGGAGATGTGATATTGCTGGCAGAAGTCCCAAAATTTGGGGTTGTCAACTACCTTCCATTGTCGGTGATAATTGTTTGTGGAATGCCAAATCGAAAGATGATGCAATTCTAGATAAAGTTTTCTTCCTTGGCCTTCGTGATTTGTGCCAGCGGCTCAGCCTCCACCCACTTAGTGAAGTAATCAATGGCTATAATAAAAAACTTTCGCTAGCCAGATGCCAGAGAGAAAGGCCCCAAAATGTCCATTTTGATGCAGAACAAATAAGATGATGCGATGCGGAAGTAAATTAAGACTAATTTTTTTTTATGTTTTGTTAGAAGTTGGCTTGACTCAAAAACAAGACTAACTAATATTGAAAGAAAATATGCACTGAAAGAAAGCACAATTCAAAAGAGTAGATTATCAGAGTAATAAAGAAGTAGGATCGCTGGGGATTGAGAAACCCCCAGACCTAGGGTTTACTCATCTTTCAAGAAACCGACGAAGAGAGAAGAGAAGGTTTTATACCTGACTGTGATATCTCTCTTTGCTTCAATTGAAGGACACTCTCGAGCAGATTGTAGGATCCTTGGAGACGGGGTATCTTCGTAATGGATCCTTGGATTGTAGTCCTATGGCAAGGTTGGCCTTCTTCTCATACTCTGGATCTGGAAAGGATGAAGAACAAGATAAAGATGTAAGAAACTCAAGGAAGAGACCTTTACCTAGGATAGCTCCAGACTGCTTGAACTTTGAAGATGAGGGAAGAGTATGGAGGTGGCGATGGAAGATGGAGTGGATTTAGGATTTGGCTGGTAGGGTGGTGGCTTGCAGATGGAGATGGAGACCTTGAATGAAGTGGGAATAGGGTTTAGGAATTTGGGTGTTGGCGGCTAGGATGATGAAAGGAATTTAGGGTTGGCGGCCAGGGATGAAAGCGGGGCAGGGTTTTGGTAACTTTGGAGATCTCTCACCTCCTCAAGGCTCCAATGGAACCCGGATTTACTCCCTCACGGAGCTCAACACTCAAAGAAGTGCGGAAGAAGAGAACACAAGGTTGCTCAACACAAGAAAAGATTTCATTTACTCATTCATTATTCAAGAGTTATATAGAGTTGACTATATAGACATAACAAAGAAATAAAATTTCATACATTTCCCATATGGGACTAAACTCCCTAGCCTATACTTTTGGTAGGAAATATTCTCCCTCTTGGCCAACCAAAGAGTCCTACAAGGAGTAGGAGGCCCTAAAAGTCATGAAAGTCCTCTCAAAAGGTAGAAAGATGGCGCCTCCTAAGTCTTCTCCTTGAATTTAGGGTTCTTCCTTCAATGGTTCAACTCTTTTGGACACCTCCTTTTCTTTCTCCCCAAGTCATGGCTCTTCCCAACTTTGCTTTGGTCTTTTTAGGCATGGATTAGGCGCCCCCTTGAAGTGCTCCCCAAGAAATGCCTCTTTCTTTCTTTAGCTTGGCCTTTTAAGGTATATATGGGGCGCCTCCTTGATTTTGGCTTCAAGAAAAATTCTTGCTCCCTTGGGTGTGGGGACCAAGACACTGGGATGCAGTTGTGGTGCCTCCTGGACTCTGGCGTGTGGCTGGGAGTGTGGCGCCCACTTGCTTGGGCCTTGACTTGACTGGAAAAAAATGGCACCAACCTGGAGAAGACCTAGACCACTACTAGGACTTGTACTGAGTCAACATGACTCAACAAAATTTAAATTGCAGGGAAATACAGACTTAAGATTAAAATTGAGTTGACCAAGTCAACCCTTATTACAAAATTAGAAAACCCTAATTCTTCGGGCAAGGTCAATCAGAGATCCAGATGGAGCCCTGAAGTCTTTTTCTGAGTCTGGTGCCCACACCACATTCCCCATTATGCGAATGGCCAGGATGCGGTGAGCGAACACAGCTGAATGGCGGGCCTTCTTTGAATATTGAAATATCTTTGACAAGCATCGCACCTCCGAACGAGTTCCAATGCATCCTTTTAAATTGTAGGTCAATAGTATCCCTGTCGGATGATCTTGTAGGCTAGGGATCTTCCTCCAAGGTGGTCACCGCATATGCCTTCATGGACTTCTTTGAGTGCATAGTCTGCATCAGTGGGGCCTAAACACTTTAATAGTGGCTGCGAGAATGAACGCTTGTAGAGGATGCCGTCGAGGATGACGTACTTTGAAGTCGTCTAACGTATCCGCTTGGCTTTAGTTAGATTTTCGGGAGAGTGCCTCCGACAAGGAAAGTAAGGATTGGATCCATCCAAGGGGTTTCCTATTTAACTTGGTGGACCTCAGTTGGCTCTTCATTAATACTTGGGCACTACAAGTGCTCCACAAAGGTTCGGTCGGAGGTGTTGGTGACGGTCGTAGCCAATCGTGACAGAGCATCTGCCTGGGAGTTATGAAGTCAAGGTATGTGGATAATTTTAAAGAATTTAAGCTGAGAGACGAGACTTTATACCTTATTTAAGTACTTGGCCAGGGTTGGATCCCTTGCTTCGAATTCACCTTTCACCTGATTGACCACTAGTTGGGAGTTGGAGAAGGCCCTGATCCAGCTGATGCCTATTTCATTGGCAATTCACAATCCTACGAGAAGCACTTTGTACTCCGCTTGATTATTAGACACTTGAAATGAAAAGTGAAGAGCATACTCTAAGCTTTCTCCATCGGGGTCAGCTAGGATCAGGCCGGTCCCATAGCCAGCGAGGTTGGACACTTCGTCCACATGAAGCATCCAAGCAGGCTCAGCTTCGTAGATGGTGTCGGCTTTAGGTACCTGGCCACCTAAGAGGATGATCCCTAGCTCCAGGTGCACTCGGTAATGAAATCAGTGATTACCTGAGCCTTCAAAGCCGATTAGGATTGGAAGGAGATGTCAAACTCTCTAAGTTTGATAGCCCACTTGGCGAGCTGACCGGAAGTGTCCAAGCTCTGAAGGATCGCCTTGAGGGGTTGATCAGTCAGTATGACGATTAGATATACCTGTAAGTAGGGTCGGAGCCTTTTGGCTGCTATGACCAAAGAATAGACCAGCTTCTGTATTTTAGGGTACCTTGTTTTGGCATCATGGAGAACTTTACTAATGTAGTAGACAGGTTTCTGCTGACCATCTTCTCCCACTCGAACGAGAATGGAGCTGACCGCCTCATTCGATGCCGACAGGTAGAGATACAAAGGGTCCCCCTCCATTGGCTTGGCTAGCAATGGAGGGTTCTTCAAATAATCTTTCAAGGCTTCAAAAGTCAAACGACACTCGTCGATCCAATTGAAATGATCTGACCGATGCAATGTCTTAAAAAATGGTAGGGACTTCTTAGCCGACCGGGAGATGAAATGGCTGAGGGAAGCTATCCGGCCGGTTAGCTCTTGTACTTGTCTCTTGCCGGTTGGATGTCCTATCTCAATAACAGCTCTGATCTTGTCAGGGTTGGCTTCGATTCCTCTTTGAATGACCAAGAAGCTGAGAAATTTTCCTGAAGTCACCCCGAAGATGCACTTGGCAGGATTCATCTTCATCCGATGGCACCTTAATGCATCAAAGGACTCCTGTAAGTCTTTGATATGGTCGGCTCTATGGAGGCTCTTGACTATCATATCATCTACATAAGCCTCCATGTTCCTCCCGAGCTGTCCTTCGAAGACCCGGTTGATCAGCCTTTGGAAGGTGGCATCGATGTTCTTCAGACCAAAAGGTATCATCTTGTAACAGTACAAGCCTTTGTCGGTGACAAAGGTGGTATTCTCCTCATCCTCTGGGTGCATCCTAATTTGGTTGTAGCTGGAGAAGGCATCCATGAAGCTCAGAAGCTGATGGCCGGCCATGGCATCCACCAGCTGATCAATCTTAGGAAAGGGAAAACTATCCTTCAAACAGGCCTTGTTGAGGTCGGTGTAGTCCACACAAATCCTTCACTTCCTATTTGCCTTCTTCAACATCACCACATTTGCTAGCCATCCAAGGTAATGGGCTTCCCTGATGAAGCCAGCATCAGAGAGCTTTTTTACTTCTTCATCAATAGCCCTTTGCCTTTTGGTAGTGAAACTCCTCTTTTTCTGCCGGGCGGGCCTGTAGGTAGGATCCACCTTAAGTTGGAGAGTGATGACCTCCGACAGGATACCTAGCATGTCCGACGTCGACCAAGAAAAAATGTCGACGTTACTCCTCAGGAAGTCAATCAGCTCCAACTTAGTGCCTTCATTGAGGGTGCTTCCAATTTGGAGGACTTTGGTGGGGTCATCTTCTCGAAGGAGAACAAACAAAATTCTTTCGTCTGTCTGACCATAGCCATCGGCCTCAACCCTTGGACCAAGCTGCTCCAGAGTAGGACGGCCATGCGACTGTCGATCCAGAGTAGTCAGGCACTGTCTGGCCATCCTATGATCTCCCCACATAACTCCAACCCCGCTCCTGGTCGAAAACTTCGCCAATAGATGGTAAGTCGATACAATGGCCCGAAATTTGTTGAGGGCCAATCGGCCCAGAATGGCATTGTAAGCGGAGGTCATATGCACAATCACAAAGTTAATGGAAAGAGTCTTCTGAAAGGGCTCCGTCCTAATCATCATAGATAGGGTTATCTTCCCCTCCACTCCAACGGAGTTTCCCTCAAAGCCCGTCAGCGATATGGAGATTCTTGCAGCATTGACCTAGACAGGTTCATTCTTACAAAAGCATCATACAATAATACATCCATCGAGCTTACATTATCTATAAGAATCCTTTTTACATCGTAGTTAGCAATTATTGCCGATACGACTACAGGATATTTTCAAAAACATGGGATTCTAAGAGGTCTTCGTCAGAGAAGGTGATTGCATTGGAATCCCTTGACCTCTGGACAATGTCAGAGTCGTCTTCATATCTCCAGTCGGACCATCGATGCAATATGCCAACATCCCCATCGGTCAGGCACTGGTTGGGAAGCTCTGCCTCCTTTGGAGGGTTTCTGACAGTTGATGCTTCGGCCTGATCCCAGTAAGGTTGAATGTATTTATGCAGGTACCCCCTCCGGATGAGGTCTTCAATGGCATCCTTCAGCTACAGGCACTCTTCGATGTTGTGCCCATAGTCCCTATGGAACCGATAGAAATTATCCCTATTTCTAGATGCAGAGGGGTCCCTCATTGGACGAGGCCTTGGCAAGAAAGTCTCGTTCTCAATCTCCAAGAGGATCTTCTCCCTCGGAAGGGAGAGGGGCGTGTAACTCTCGAACCTCCTGGGGAAGTCCTTTGGCTTCAGACTTCGGCATTGGGCTGACCAGTTGTCGTTGTTGTGGGGTTGGGCTTTGGGAGCCTTGTCGCTCTACTTCTTGGGAGCCGACATCCCTTCGGTTTGGTGCCAGCTCGCCGCTTGTTCTTCTGCCAGGGCGTATTTCTGTGTCCTGGCCAGCAACTCCGAGTAGCTCATCGGGAACTTTTTGTCCAGGGAGAATATGAGCTTGGATGAGCGGAGCCCTCTCTTGAAGGCCGACATAGCTACGTCTTCATTCAAATCTAGGACCTCCATGGCTGTCAAGTTGAAACGGGCCATGTAATCTCGAAGAGTCTCTCCCTCCTTTTGCAGTATGAGGAAGAGGCAGTCGGTGTTCCTTGGAGTCCGACTATAGGTCCTGAAATGGAAGAGAAAAAGGTTTTCAAGTTGAGGGAAAGAGTGGATCGTACCTGGCTGGATGGTGAAGAACCATATTCGGGCAGCCTTCTTGAGGGTGGCAGGGAAGGCGATGCATTGGAGGGCGTCGGAGGTGCCCTGTACTATAATATGGGCCTTGTAAGTGCCTGGATGATCCAGTGGGGCGATGGTGCCATCGTAGGTTCGGCGAAGGCGACGGTGATGGCATCATTCTCCCTTGGAGGTCCCTCGGACCTAGACAAGGAGTGACCTCCTCTGGTGGAGGTATTCTGAGCTCTTCCCTTGGCCATTGCATGACTAAGTGTGCAGATTCCTCCTTTAAGAGTAAAATAGCAAGTAGCCCTTCCTCTAGTGCCAATCTATTGCTGCAGATTCTCCTAGGCCGAGGTCGGATGATGGTACTGGAGCGCTCTTCTCCCGGTCTGATATAGAACGAAAGAGATGATGCGATGCGGAAGTAAATTAAGACTAATTCTTTTTTTTTTTTTTTTTAATGTTTTGAAGTTGGCTTAAACTCAAAGAAAGTTAAACTAAATTGAAAGAAACTATATAATAATTGAAAGCACAATTCAAAGAAACTAGATTATCAGAGTAGTTCAAAAGTAAAGGATCGCTGGGGGTTGAGAAACTCCCAGACCTAGGGTTTCGCTCTGAACTTTCAACAGGACAGAAGTAAAGAGAAGAGAAGGATTACAGACCAGGCAGTGATCTTCATGGAGTTTAGTGGAAGGACTCTCTTGAGCAGATTGTCGGATCCCCGGATTCGGATATCTTCGCAATGGATCCTCCAATACTGGTCCTTTGGCAGAGTTGGCTTCTTCTGAACTCAAGATCTGGGAAAGAAGAAGAACAAGTTATGGAACCAAATACTCAAGGAAGGACTTACCAGATAGAAGAACTTGAAAGTTGATGTTGCTGAGATCCTGATTCTCTTGGATGCTGATCTGACTTTCTCTGGGGTTTGCTCTGTATTCGAAGTGGCCGAACTGGACCTGGATGTTGGTGGTCGGCCTCTACTTGGAGAGAGGGGTCATGAGAGATGGGGTAGGCTAGGGTTTGGTGGAATGAAGAGGATGATGGGCGGCTAGGGTTTGGAGTGGCTAACTTAGGGTTTGGAGTTGAAGTGGCTAACTTAGGGTTTTGGGGTTGGAGATCTCACACCTCTTCAAGGTTCCTAGGGAACCCGGATTTACTCCCTCACGGAGCTCAACACCTGAATGCAAGTGCGGAAGAGAGGAACATAAAGTTGCTCACACAAAATTTGAATTCATTCATCAGTGTTTTTTTAAAACTTACAAGAGGGATTTATTTTCTAGGCCTTTACAAGAGATCATGGTTTTACATCTTCCCATGTGGGACTAATAGGATGGACCCTCAAATTAGGCTTGTAGAATCAAATCCTTCTCATATGGCCGGCCAAGAGCTTTCATAAGTGTTGATTGGTGGCTCTAAATGGTAAGTAGGTGGCGCCTCCTAGCCTTGCTCTTTAAGAAAAATATTTTTCCTTCCATGCTTGGTTTTATTTGGAAGTATTTGGGCGCCTCCTAGCCTTGCTCTTCAAGAAAAATTTCCTTCCTTCCATACCTGGTTTTATTTGGAAATATTTGGGCGCCTCCTAGTCTTGCTCCCCAAGCTTTGCTCCTTTCTTTTCATAGCTTGGCTCTTATGGAAATAGTTTGGGCGCCTCCTTGGATTGAGAATCCTAAATTGATTTCTCCTTAAGTGGCACATGAAAGAAGGGACCTGCTTTCTTGTGCTGTGGGGACCAAAGTACACTGGATGGAGATGTGGCGCCCCTTGGATTCTGGCGTGTGGCTGGGAGTGTGGCACCCACTTACTTGAGCCTGGGAGAAAATGTGGCACCCTGGAGAAGACCTAGACCACTACTAGGACTTGTACTGAGTCAGCATGACTCAACAAAATTTAAATTGCAGGGAAATACAGACTCAAACTAAAATTGAGTTGACCAAGTCAACCCTTATTACAAAACCAGAAAATCCTAATTCTTCGGGCAAGGTCAATCAGAGATCCAGATGGAGCCCTGAAGTCTTCTTCTGAGTCTGGTGCCCGCACCAATTCTCCCGAGGTGGGAGGAACTCGACCCTGTCGAGTATGGATCAAGTTGGCTCTGGTATCTCTCCAAGAGGTCTGGGTCCAATTCTTGTAATTCTTCTCGGGAGATCCAAGAGTCATCACAATATGGCCTTCCTTGCCAGCAGACCAGGTATCTTTGGTATCCTCGATTACAAGTAGAGATAACCTGATCATCCAGGATCTTTTCAATTTACTCTTTCCTCACAGGCCAGTTTGTTGGTGGACACACAGGGTTGGGTTCACTCTCAAGAGCAGGATTAGGCTCAAAAGGCTCACTGGGAATCATAGCTGGCTCTCTATACTCTACTAGGTCTGTAATGTTGAAAGTGGAGCTAATGCCTAGTTCTGAAGGCAACTCGAGCACATAGGCATTGGACCCTACTCTCTTCACCACTCTAAATGGACCAGCTCCTCTAGCATGTAACTTTCTAACGGTTCCAGGAGGAAACCGTTCAGGCCTTAACCTAATCATTACATAGTCTCCCTCAACAAAAGTTTTGACTCGCCTTTGAGAATCAGCCAACTTCTTATAAGTTTCATTACTTAAATTTATTTTGGCATGAATTTCTTTATGCAAGTCTTTTATATGCTGTGCAAAAACTTCAGCAGACTCTGAGACTCGTGTATGGACTGGTAAAGGAGCTAGGTCAAGAGGTGTGTGAGGTTTGTAACCATGCACAATTTCAAATGGACTCTTACCTGTAGACCTATTGACCGAGTCATTGTATGCAAATTCAGCCCTAGGTAAGTATAAATCCCAGTTCCTAATGTTTTCACCAACAAGACACCTTAACAGATTGCCTAAACTATGGTTCACTACTTCGGTTTGGCCATCAGTTTGGGATGATAGGCAGTTGAAAACTTAAGTTTTGTCCCTAACTTATGCCAAAGGATTTTCCAGAAATAGCTGGTGAACCGGACATCCCTATCTGAAACAATTATCTTAGGTAGGCCATGGAGTCGAACTATCTTATTAAAGAACAGGGTGGCTACCTTAGACGCATCAAATGTTTGGGAACAAGGCAAGAAATGGGCTATCTTAGAAAATCGATCGACTATAACACAGATAGAGTCATGCCTCCTCTGGGTCTTAGGCAAACCTAACACAAAGTCCATGCTCACATCTTGCCAAGGACGATCTGGGATAGGGAGTGGGGTATAAAGGCCGGTGTTCTATTTTCGTTGTTTGGCAACAGCGCATGTTCGACACCTAGCCACAATGTATGCTACATCTCTTTTTAAGCTAGGCCAAAAAAAGTGGTCTTCAATAGCCAGGGTGGTCTTGTCTTTTCCGAAATGGCCAGCTAGACCTCCAGCATGAATTTACCAAATCAAAAATTCCCTAAGAGAAGTTCTAGGGATGCAAAGCCTATTCTTAAAGAACAAAAAGCCATCTAAAAGGGTATAATCCTTTTGATCACTAGATGGTCCTTGAGCTAGATCCTGGTACACAGTCTTAAAATCTGGACACAACTCATATTCCTCTTTGATCTGCTTAAACCCTACGACTTCAGCCCTAACAGAATTCAATAACAAAGATCGACGACTAAGGGCATCAGCTACCTTATTTTCAGTCCCAGCCTTATGTTTCAAAACAAAAGTATAGGACTGGATATACTCTACCCACTTGGCATGCCTAGGGTTAAGCTTCTTCTGGAAATTCGAGAATCTAAGAGCCTCATGGTCCAAAAACAGCACAAATTCCTACGATAGCAAATAATGTCTCCAATAAAGCAAAGCTTGCACTACCGCATAAAATTCTTTATCATAGGTAGAATACCTAAGCTTAGTATCATTAAGTTTTTCACTAAAGAATGCTACGAGATGGTTCTCTTGGCTTAGGACTCCACCTATACCTACTCCTGAAGCATCACAGGCAACCTCAAATACTTTAGAAAAGTCGGGTAACCTCAAAATGGGTGCCTGGGTCATCCTATCCTTAAGATCTAGGAAGGCTTTATGGGCTGCTTTAGTCCACTGAAACTCTCCCTTCCTAATACAGTCTGTGATAGGAGCAACTACAATACTAAACCCCTTGATGAATCGTCTATAGAAGGTAGCCAAGCCATGGAAACTTCTGACTTCATGCACACTGGCCGGCTCTGGCCATTCTACTATGGACCTAATCTTCTCTGGATCGGCAGCCACGCCGTCAGGGGTTACTACAAAACTAAGGAAGATAACTCTACTGGTCATGAATTCACACTTTTTGAGATTACCGTAGAGACTATCATTCCTCAAAACTTGGCAGACTTGTCTAAGGTGGCCTAGGTGGTCTGCAGGGGTCTTACTATAGATCAGAATGTCATCAAAATAGACCACTACAAACTTCCCTATGAAAGCTCTAAGCACCTGGGTCATAATCCTCATGAAAGTACTAGGGGCATTGGACAACCCAAAAGGCATAACAACCCATTCGTAGAGACCATCCTTAGTTTTGAAAGCGGATTTCCACTCATCCCCTGGTCTAATCCTAACCTGATGATAGCCGCTATTGAGATCAATTTTGGAAAAAATCATTGCACCGGCCATCATATCTAGCATGTCATCTAGTCTAGGGATGGGGAACCTATACTTGATTGTGATTTTGTTGATGGCACGACTATCAACACACATCCTCCACGTGCCATCCTTCTTTGGGGTCAGTAGTGCAGGGACTGCACAAGGGTTAAGACTCTCTCTAATGAACCCCTTCCTCAACAATTCTCCAACCTGCTTTTGCAGTTCCTTATGCTCAGATGGATTCATCCTATAATGGGGCAAGTTGGGTAAAGTAGCTCCTGGGATTAAATCTATGGAATGCTGGATATCCCTAAGAGGTGGAAGGTGGTCTGGCAGATCCTCGGGAAAAACATCCTCAAATTCTTCTAACAAAGGTCTAACTTCCTGAGGAGGCTCTGAGGGTGTAGGAGTCCTAAGTTCCTTAGCAGTCAACATCCAAATGGGTGAACCACTATGAATTTCTTGTTCTAGATCCTTAGCACTAATTAGGTTCACTCCAGTCTTCATCTCTCTGACCTTATTGGGGCCTTTAGCTACCTTGTCCTTAGGAGGGACTGAATGGATTATGATTTTTTTCCCATTAAAACTAAAGACACAGGTATTGGATTTTCCTAAGAGGGTGGCATCATGATCATATAACCAAGGTCTCCCAAGAATTATACTGCTCACCCCCATGGGCAAGACATCACACCAAATCTTCTCTTGATAGGATTGCATTTGGATTTAAACCTGACATCTAGCTGGATGGGTATAGAGGTAGAGTCTACCCAAGAAACCTTATAGGGGTTGGGGTGGGGGACTGGGGTTAAGCCTAACATTTTGACAGTGCTAGCAGAAATGGCATTCACACAGCTCCCACTATCGATGATGATCTTACATACTTTATCCCCTAGTTTAAGGAAAGTCTGTAGGATGTTAGTCCTACGCCAATCCTCCTGAACTCTACTCTGGGACAGGATGCATCTCACAACCCCTAACTGGTCAGGCTCTGTGGATTCCTCCTCTCCTTCATACTCATCAACCAAATTCATTCCGGCCTCATAAAATTCTTCTTCAAATTCTTCATTGGGCCTGGAATTCTCTTCCTCTCCTTCTTCTATGTAAAGGGATCTATGAGGGCACTGGCTAGAAACATGACCTATCCTATGACACTTAAAACAAGCTATGGCTGTGCACTGGCTGGAGATATGACCGGGTTTCTGGCACTTAAAACAGGTGATACTAGGGGTTCTCTGGGTGTCAGGTGCCTTACCTTTGTCCATGGGCTTAGGGGTGGGAATACCCTGACTAGGTTTGCTAGGGGTAACTTGGCTAGGTCCATTTCTTGGGATTGGGGCACTAACCCTAGAAGGCATAGGTCCTCTCTGAAACTTCTCAGTGTTCAGTGCAATCTGATAGGCTTGGTCTAGGTCAGTAACCTCTCTCAGAAACAACTCCCTCTTTATGTCTTCCCTAAGTCCAGCCCTAAACCTAAACAAAATGACCTCATGGGCTTCACTCACATCACATCTCATCAGGTATTCATCAAAGGTGGTTATGTAGTCTGATACAGATCGGTTCCCTTGTTTCAAGGTCCGCTATTGGTCTAACAGATTCTGCTGGTATGAAATGGGTAGGCACTTATCTCTAAGCTTTTCTTTCATACCCTGCCAAGTGGTTATGGGCTCAACATTTCGTCTTCTAGTGGTTAGCTCAATGTTCCCCTAGTATAACCTAGCTTGACGTACTAACTTCATCTTGGCAAACTTGAACTTCCTTTCCTCAGACATGGCATACCACTCAAAGTACTGGTCCATCTCACCCTCCCAATCAGAATACACCTTAGGGTTTAAGCTACCATCAAAAGTGGGTGCATCTAATTTGATGTTCCGAATGAACCTATCATCTCTATCTTCAGGCTCTGGGTCAGGCCTCCTATGATTAGGTTCAGGATCTCTGTATAAAGGTCTTCTAGGCTCCTGGTGTGGGTGAGGTTGAGGCACATTAAAATCTGGGTCAGGAGTCCAATTCTGATGCCTAGGTTCCTTAAGTACTTAGATTCGATCCCTAAGCTGGGTAAAATTCTCATGGACTTGTTCTTTAAACTGGGCAACAGTAGTAGTCATATCCTGACTCAATTTGTTCATACATTCAGTAAGAGCTCAAACCATGGCCTCTAAATCAGGTTGGGTATGACCAGGTTGGTAGGGTACTCCATTCCAGATAGACATGATGATGCAAGCAAACACACCAAATGAGACTCGACTGAAATGACTACGGTCTAACTAAACCTAGAGCCCAAACTAGATGCCCAATCAGAGTGGCAAGCTAGCCTATAGTAACTCGGGACTCAGCCAGGCAAGTGTAAGGGGGGTGTTAGGTCCCTAAATGCCAATCCTAGACACCAATCAGAGATTGGCAAGGTAGGCGGACCAGCACACAAGCCCTTCGGGATAGAATCCCTGAACCACTGTTCTAGACACTGAGTACAAAGCACACACAGAGTAACTAGACAAACTGACTCAACATTAGCCTAGACCCGACTTGTTGGTGCCCCTAGCCCACTAGGGCAAATTAAGTCTAATAAATTTTAAAATTAGGCTTAGGATCGAATGAATGGGTGGTGGTTTTGGGCTAAGGAGAGGTTATCAACTTCTCTCCTTATCTTAGATGCTCAATCGCCCTTAAGATGAATTAGGAGATGATCACTCAAAAATTGAATTGCAGAAATACAGAAATAGAATTACTGTAATTTAACTCTCAAAAATTTCATGGAAACCAATAAATTACAGTAAAATTATGCAAAATATTTTCAATTATACTGGTTCCAGAAAAATAAAAATCTTGTAATTTGGAGTTACCTGCAATGAGAAACAATTCCTGCAATAGGGTAGTTATAGACTGAAAATAGAATGCTTCCCCCATTTACAATTCCTGCTACGAAGTTGTAACCCAGCGGATCCCCTACACACCCTAGGAACACCCTATGGAATGCAAAGAGGAGGCTTGCATCTCGCTTCGTTCCTAGGACCGGATGTCCTGGGGAGTCTACTTCGAGCAGATAAAGTAAGAAAGAGAGACACTCAAAATATGCAAGCAAGTCAGAAACCCTAGATAGGGCTCTGATACCAAAAATGATGTAGAACAAAAGAGATGATGCGATGCGGAAGTAAATTAAGACTAATTTTTTTTTTTTTTTTTTTAATATTTTGAAGTTGGCTTAAACTCAAAGAAAGTTAAACTAAATTGAAAGAAACTATATAATAATTGAAAGCACAACTCAAAGAAACTAGATTATCAGAGTAGTTCAGAAGTAAAGGATCGCTGGGGGTTGAGAAACTCCCAGACCTAGGGTTTCGCTCTGAACTTTCAACAGGACAGAAGTAAAGAAAAGAGAAGGGTTACAGACCAGGCAGTGATCTTCACGGAGTTTAGTGGAAGGACTCTCTTGAGCAGATTGTTGGATCCCCAGATTCGGATATCTTCGCAATGGATCCTCCAATACTGGTTCTTTGGCAGAGTTGGCTTCTTCTGAACTCAAGATCTGGGAAAGAAGAAGAACAAGTTATGGAACCAGATACTCAAGGAAGGATTTACCAGATAAAAGAACTTGAAAGTTGATGTTGCTGAGATCCTGATTCTCCTGGATGCTGATCTGACTTCCTCTGGGGTTTGCTCTGTATTCGAAGTGGCCGAACTGGACCTGGATGCTAGTGGTCGGCCTCTACTTGGAGAGAGGGGCCGTGAGAGATGGGGTAGGCTAGGGTTTGGTGGAATGAAGAGGATGATGGGCGGCTAGGGTTTGGAGTTGAAGTGGCTAACCTAGGGTTTTGGGGTTGGAGATCTCACACCTCCTCAAGGTTCCTAGGGAACCCGGATTTACTCCCTCATGGAGCTCAACACCTGAATGCAAGTACGGAAGAGAGGAACACAAAGTTGCTCATGCAAAATTTGAATTCATTCATCAATGTTTTTTAAAACTTACAAGAGGGGTTTATTTTATAGGCCTTTACAAGAGGTCAGGGTTTTACATCTTCCCATGTGGGACTAATAGGATGGATCCTCAAATTAGGCTTGTAGAATCAAATCCTTCTCATATGGCCAGCCAAGAGCTTCCATAAGTGTTGATTGGTGGCTCCAAATGGTAAGTAGGTGGCGCCTCCTAGCCTTGCTCTTCAAGAAAAATATTTTTTCTTCCATGCTTGGTTTTATTTGGAAGTATTTGGGCGCCTCCTAGCCTTGCTCTTCAAGAAAAATTTCCTTCCTTCCATACCTAGTTTTATTTGGAAATATTTGGGCGCCTCCTAGTCTTGCTCCCCAAGCTTTGCTCCTTTCTTTTCATAGCTTGGCTCTTATGGAAATAGTTTGGGTGCCTCCTTGGATTGAGGATCCTAAATTGATTTCTCCTTAAGTGGCGCATGAAAGAAGGGACCTGCTTTCTTGTGCTGTGGGGACCAAAGTACACTGGATGGAGATGTGGTGCCCCTTGGATTCTGGCGTGTGGCTGGGAGTGTGGCGCCTACTTACTTGAGCCTGGGAGAAAATGTGGCACCCTGGAGAAGACCTAGACCACTACTAGGACTTGTACTGAGTCAACATGACTCAACAAAATTTAAATTGCAGGGAAATACAGACTCAAACTAAAATTGAGTTGACCAAGTCAACCCTTATTACAAAACCAGAAAACCCTAATTCTTCGGGCAAGGTCAATCAGAGATCCAGATGGAGCCCTGAAGTCTTCTTCTGAGTTTGGTGCCCGCACCACTGTCGACCTGCACAAAGTCCCAAAGGACCAGTGGTGTTTTGGTGTGAGACACTCTGATGCTTAAGTTAGCAGGAGCTTGAGGGCAATAGAATGGAGGAATCAGAGAGGCAGCATATGGAGAGGGAAGAGTATACTTAGCTTAAAATGAGGTCTCCTGGTTACCTTATATAGGCACGGAATAGTCCAAAATCCATTAGAGGAGGGATCGAGAAAGATCGATCTACCCCTAGGAGAATCTGGAGAGTGGCCACGTGGCACCCGAATAGGGCAACTTCGTGGGAGTAGTGGAGTAGTGGTGCTGATGTGGCAGGATTCTATTACAACAGAAAGAGGTTTCTAGAGTTCTCTTGGCCTCCGAAGGGAGTCGGTCGAACGCCAAATAGGAGGGCTAATCGGGCCTCCGATGGAGAGAGTCCATCGAAATTTCAGCAGGAGTCGGTGGGGTGGACCTCAGTTGAAGTGGATCATCGGGGCCTCTACTCCAATGGGTCGGACTTTCGAAGGAGAGTATCGGGCCGGACCTCAGCAGAAATGGGTCATTCGGACCTCTACTTCAGTGGGTCGAACTTTCGAAGGAGAGCCATGGTGCGGGCACCAGACTCAGAAGAAGACTTCAGAGCTCCATTTGGATCTCTGATTGACATTGCCCGAGAAATTAGGGTTTGTAATAAAGGTTGACCTGGTCAACCAGTTTATTTATTTTATTTATTTCTTGAATCACCATTTAAATTTTGTTGAGTCATGTTGACTCGGTGCAAGTCCCAATGTGATTTCAATTTGGTCCAAAATGGTGCCACATTTCTCTTCCAATCAACTCAAGGTTCAAGCAAGTGGAGGCCACACTCCAAGCCACACGCCCAGCCACACTCCGAGCACACGCCAGAGTCTAGGAGGCGCCATAGAGGCATCCCAGTGTCATGGTCCCCACATCCAAAGAAGAAAAAAATCAAATTGGAGGCTAAATTAAAGGAGGCGCCCACACCTGCCTAATTTACCTAAGCAAAGAAGGAAGAAAACTTCTCTTGGAGAAGAAATCAAAGAAGGACATCCAACCTACTCCTAATTGAAGTTCAAATCAAAATCAAAGAGCTTAACTTGGAGTGGAAGAAAAGAAGAAATACCTTAAGAAGAAGAGGACTCCAAATCCAAATCCAACTCCAAAGGAGGTGCCATAAAAGTTCCAAAACAATTCCTTTATGGCCGTCCCAATTTTTTTTGGACTCTTGGTCGGCCAAGGGAGAGGATTTTCTACCTAATCTAGGGGTTGGAAGAGTTTAGTCCCACATGGGAATTTGTACAAGCTAGGAGAAAATTTTAGGTCTATATAATAGACCTCTCTTTGTAACTTTAGAAAATCAATGAAGAAAATTATTTTTTTGCTACTCTCTTGTGTTGAGTGACCTAGGTTTCTCTTCTTCCGCACTATTCTAAGTGTTGAGCTCCGTGAGGGGGTAATCCGGGTTCCATTGGAGCCTTGAGGAGGTGAGAGATCTCCATCTTTATCCAAAACCCTAGGTTAGCCACTTGAAATTCCAAAACCCTAGCCACCTTTCATTATTTTCCATCCACCAAACCCTAGATCCATCCATCTCCCACGGCCCCTCTCTCTCTACCAGTCCAGGCCGTCCACCTTCATCCAGATCCAGTCCGGCTACTTCAGATCCAGAGCAAGTTCCAAGAAAAATCACATCAGCATCCAGGAGAATCCAGTTTTCAGCAATTTCGATCTTCAAGTTCATCAACCTGGTAAATCTTTTCCTTGACTCTCTGATTCCATCAATTGTCTTTCTTCTCTTCCAGATCTTGAGTTCAGGAGAAGCCAACCCGCCAAAGGACCAGTATTGGAGGATCCATTACGAAGATATCCGACTCCGAGGATCCAACAATCTGCTCGGGAGAGTTCTTCCACCAAAATCTGTGAAGATCATTGTCTGGTGAGATAAACCTTCCCTTCTCTTTATTTCTGTTTTGTTGAAAGCTCGGAGTGAAACCCTAGGTCTGGGAGTTTCTCAACCCCCAGCGATCCGTTGCTTCTGAATTACTCTGATAATTTAGTTTCCTTAAAGTTGTGCTTTCAATTATCATATTAGTATCTTTCAATGATAGGTTAACTTTTCTTTGATTTGAAGCCAACTTCTACAAACATATAAAAACCACAAAAAAATTTAATTAATCTTAATTTACTTCCGCATCGCATCCCTTAATTTGTTCTGCATCATTTTTGGTATCAGAGCCCAGTCTAGGGTTTCTGATTTGCTTGTTTGCTTTGATTGTTCTCTTTTTATTTTGTCTGCTCGAAGTAGACTCCCCAGGACGTCCGGTCCTAGGAACTAAGCGAGGCGCAAGCCTCCTCCTCCCATTCCACGGGGTGTTCCTAGGACGTGTAGGGGATCCATTGGGTTATAACTTCGTAGCAGGGATTATAAACGGGGAAGACAATCTAGTTGCAGCCCGTAATTGCCCTGTTGTCTGAATTATTTCTCCCTGCATAAAACTCATAATTGCATGATTTTTGCTTCGTTGAAACCAGTATAATTGATCCTATTTTCCATAATTTTTCTGTGATTTATTGGTTTCGGTAAAAATTCTGAGAATTAAAATACAGCAACTCTATTTTTTGTGTTCTGCAATTCAATTCTTTTTGGAGTGATCATCTCATAATTTACTTAAGGGCAATTGAGCATCTAAGATAAGGGGAGGAGTTGATTACCTCTCCTTAGCCCAAAACCACCATCCAATCATTCGAACCTAGACCTAATTTAAAATCAGTTAGACCTAATTTGCCCTAGTGGGCTAGGGACACCAATTGGTCGGGTCTAGGCTAGTGTTGAGTCAGTTTACTGAGTTATTCTGTGTGTGCTTAGCACTCAGTGTCTAGAACGGTGGTTCAGGGACTACGTCCCGAAGGGCTTGTGTGCTGGTCCGCCTACCTGGCCAATCACTGATTGGTGTCTAGGATTGGCAATCAGGGACCTAACACTCCCCTTACACCTGCCTGGCTGAGTCCTGAGTTACTACAGGCTAGCTTGCCACTCTGATTGGGCATCTAGTTTGGACTCTAGGTCTAGTGATCCAGTAGTCGATTTAGTTTAGTCTCATTTTGTGTGCTTGCTTGAATCATCATGTCTACCAGAAACGGAGTGCCATATCAACCTGGTCAAACCCAACCTGATTTAGAGGCCATGGTTAGAGCTCTTACTGAGAGCATGAACAAGTTAAGCCAGGATTTGACTGCTACTGTAACCCAGTGTAAAGAACAAGTCCATGAGAATTTTACCCAGCTTAGGGATCAAGTCCAAGTCCTTGAGAAACGTAGACATCAAAATTGGATCCCTGATCCAAAATTTAATAGGCCCCAACCTCATCCATACCAGGAGCCTAGGAGGACCTTATACCGTGATCCCGAGCATAACCTTAGGAAGCCTAACCATGATATCTATAGTGTGGATCGTGTCTATGAGAGGTCCTTACAATATTCTAGACCAGTCACTCAACAACCCAAGTCTTCTAGATCAAACCATTTAGATCCACACCCATGCCCAAGTAAGGTCTCTACTAGCTTGAAACCCAGTGTGATCCAGGTTCCTATATTGCAAGAATGTTTATTTTGTAGAGAAAGAGGCCATAAATCTAGTCAGTGCCCATGCATAGGACTCGCTTGTGCACAGCTAAGTGGTAAGAATCCTAAGGATGACATTAATGAGGGAGAACCCAAGCCTACCAATGAGGAAGAAAGGTTAGGTATGACAAGCCTAGAATCAGTTGACCCGATTACCACTGACCCGAAACCCATTGAAGATGGCATCGAGGAAGTATATGATGCTGGCTTGAGTCTAGTTGATGAATGTGAGGGGGAAGAACTTGAAGAATGTGACATTGATACTATTAGTTCCTTACCTGAGGAGACCTTGGAAAGCAACCAACTGATAAGACCTAGTTCAGAAATTCAAGAGATTTGTGAGAACCGGGTTCCTTTAGTCAAATACCCCAGGAAGAGCTCATATTGTTAGCCCAAGCTATTAGTTCGTACCCTCTAATGACAGTCATTCCCCAAGTACCAATTGAAGATCTTTGCACTGAACTGTTTAAGTTTGCCCACCCTATGGTATATCCTCTCCTTAGGATGACTGAATCAAGCCTCTTACAATTGGACCTTGTCCCATGCCCAGCCACTAAGGTCTCTCCCGTAATCTCAGTTGAACATCCGTGTCTTGAGCGGATTGGTTCACCCAGTCCTGTAGAAGTCCTCCTTATGGCCCCAGACCCCTTCCTTTGCATGACTGACCTACCCTTCTATAGAGTATACCTTTCGACACCCATAAGTCAAATTTCAAGTCTTGAGGTCATCATCCATAGGCCCTTCCATGAATCATTCTTCAATCCAGTTCTTAAGAAAATGGATCATTATTTGCTTAGAGAACAAACTTTAACTATTGCAATCACATGTCCTAGGCTGCTTCCCGAACCATCTCTTGATCCATTCCTGGGAGTAGCAAACTTTTCCTTTCGAAAGGATGACCAGTTGACACTCATAGATCACCATTCAAACCTTCAGGTCACCACCTTTAGTCAGCAGGTAATTCGTGACTCCACCTCATATTTCCTTCCTTTCTCTAGGACTTCCAATGCTTCTTACACCACCCAAATTTACTTTGTCGAAGTCTTTAGAGTGAACCACGTGTCAGAACCTATTAGGTTTGCCACCTACTTCAAGAAGACCTTATGGCACCTACTAGGCACCCATGATAAGTTTTCATGCTCTGCATGCCATCCTCCGACCCAAGGTCAAACCTAGAGAGCCTTAGTTTGTTAGGTTTAGACCTAGGGTTCCTTTGGAATAAAGTCCATTCTTTAGGAATGCGTCGTCAGTCTAGTTTAGTTTTTCTTGACCCTTTACTAGGCTTTGGCTCTGATTTTGGTTTGATTGAGAACACCAGGAATTGGGATTTGTATTTTGTCCAGGGCTGAAATTGCATTCAATGTTTCGATCAATAGGTCTATAGGCTAGAGTCCCTTTGAAATTGTACATGGGTACAAACCTCACACACCTCTTGACCTAGTCCCTTTACCTGTCCACACTCGAGTCTCCGAATCTGCTGAGAATTTTGCACAGCATATAAAAGACTTGCATAAAGAAATTCATGCCAAAATAAATTTAAGTCATGAAACTTATAAGAAGTTGGCTGATATTCAAAGACGAGTCAAATCTTTTGTTGAGGGAGACTATGTGATGATTAGGTTAAGGCCTGAACGGTTTCCTCCTGGAACCGTTAGAAAGTTACATGCTAGGGGAGCTGGACCATTTAGAGTGGTAAAGAGAGTAGGATCCAATGCCTATGTGCTCGAGTTGCCTCCAGAACTAGGCATTAGCTCTACTTTCAACATTACAGACTTAGTAGAGTACAGGGAGCCAGCTGTGATTCCTAGTGAGCCTTTTGAGCCTAACCCTATCATTGAGAGTGATCCCGACCCTGTGTGTCCACCAACAAACTGGCATGTGAGGAAAGAGCAGATTGAAAAGATCCTGGATGATCAGGTTATCTCTACTCGTAATCGAGGATACCAAAGGTACCTGGTCCGCTGGCAAGGAAGGCCAGATTCTGATGACTCTTGGATCTCCCGAGAAGAATTACAAGAATTGGACCCAGACCTCTTGGAGAGATACCAGAGCCAACTTGAGCCTTACTCGACAGGGTCGAGTTCCTCCCACCCTGGGAGAATTGGTGCGGGCACCAGACTCAGAAGAAGACTTCAGAGCTCCATTTGGATCTCTGATTGACATTGCCCGAGAAATTAGGGTTTGTAATAAAGGTTGACCTGGTCAACCAGTTTATTTATTTTATTTATTTCTTGAATCACCATTTAAATTTTGTTGAGTCATGTTGACTCGGTGCAAGTCCCAATGTGATTTCAATTTGGTCCAAAATGGTGCCACATTTCTCTTCCAATCAACTCAAGGTTCAAGCAAGTGGAGGCCACACTCCAAGCCACACGCCCAGCCACACTCCGAGCACACGCCAGAGTCTAGGAGGCGCCATAGAGGCATCCCAGTGTCATGGTCCCCACATCCAAAGAAGAAAAAAATCAAATTGGAGGCTAAATTAAAGGAGGCGCCCACACCTGCCTAATTTACCTAAGCAAAGAAGGAAGAAAACTTCTCTTGGAGAAGAAATCAAAGAAGGACATCCAACCTACTCCTAATTGAAGTTCAAATCAAAATCAAAGAGCTTAACTTGGAGTGGAAGAAAAGAAGAAATACCTTAAGAAGAAGAGGACTCCAAATCCAAATCCAACTCCAAAGGAGGTGCCATAAAAGTTCCAAAACAATTCCTTTATGGCCGTCCCAATTTTTTTTGGACTCTTGGTCGGCCAAGGGAGAGGATTTTCTACCTAATCTAGGGGTTGGAAGAGTTTAGTCCCACATGGGAATTTGTACAAGCTAGGAGAAAATTTTAGGTCTATATAATAGACCTCTCTTTGTAACTTTAGAAAATCAATGAAGAAAATTATTTTTTTTGCTACTCTCTTGTGTTGAGTGACCTAGGTTTCTCTTCTTCCGCACTATTCTAAGTGTTGAGCTCCGTGAGGGGGTAATCCGGGTTCCATTGGAGCCTTGAGGAGGTGAGAGATCTCCATCTTTATCCAAAACCCTAGGTTAGCCACTTGAAATTCCAAAACCCTAGCCACCTTTCATTATTTTCCATCCACCAAACCCTAGATCCATCCATCTCCCACGGCCCCTCTCTCTCTACCAGTCCAGGCCGTCCACCTTCATCCAGATCCAGTCCGGCTACTTCAGATCCAGAGCAAGTTCCAAGAAAAATCACATCAGCATCCAGGAGAATCCAGTTTTCAGCAATTTCGATCTTCAAGTTCATCAACCTGGTAAATCTTTTCCTTGACTCTCTGATTCCATCAATTGTCTTTCTTCTCTTCCAGATCTTGAGTTCAGGAGAAGCCAACCCACCAAAGGACCAGTATTGGAGGATCCATTACGAAGATATCCGACTCCGAGGATCCAACAATCTGCTCGGGAGAGTTCTTCCACCAAAATCTGTGAAGATCATTGTCTGGTGAGATAAACCTTCCCTTCTCTTTATTTCTGTTTTGTTGAAAGCTCGGAGTGAAACCCTAGGTCTGGGAGTTTCTCAACCCCCAGCGATCCGTTGCTTCTGAATTACTCTGATAATTTTGTTTCCTTAAAGTTGTGCTTTCAATTATCATATTAGTATCTTTCAATGATAGGTTAACTTTTCTTTGATTTGAAGCCAACTTCTACAAACATATAAAAACCACAAAAAAATTTAATTAATCTTAATTTACTTCCGCATCGCATCCCTTAATTTGTTCTGCATCAAGCCATTGTCGAAGTTCAGAAAAGAGGTTCGGTCGAACCATCAAGGAGAGGCCAGTCCGGTTTGGTGGTGAGCCAGTCGGGTGTAACAGGAGTCAACTGATTAGTTGACCAATCCTAGACTAACTAGCAACATCTATGCCAAGTAGCGACTACCTATCGAGTCCGTTTGCATGGCATCATGCATGCATATCTACCAGCTTCTTACTCGAAATCGACTAGCTAGTTCAACAAACAAACTCGATGCATCCGGCCACATGGCTAAGTCTGTTCATTTATCTGGAGTCGATGATACCTGAGTAGCTAGCAACCCAATCAATCATAACTATTCTGGCATAATTCATGGCAGACCAACAAAAATATGCCAACAGTAAATATCTTGGGAGACATGATCCTACCACTTTAGCTAAATTTGTTATTCCTATCAGAGACAGATACCTCTGCAACAACATTCTGTTATGCCAAAGAACTATACAAATAAGTAGAGAATCTTTGGCTAACTATGTTATGAACATTCCCACACACTCTTGCTCACATGCTCACCAGACCACCATAGACTCTCGCTCTTGTCCCTGTAGCTTCTCATTTTCCATTACTAACTAGAGATCGGAGTATCCCCTGTCAGTAACCCTAGCCCAAAGACCATTTTATAAGTCATTATGGCAGCTAGCAAAAGCGTTTAGTCCCTGCCGAAGAAGACCAGAGCACCATTTGTCATCACCAAATCTTAGTGATGGGTGATCAGGGATAGTAGATTAGCATGCCAGGAAGGGGACAGAAGCATAGAAGCATTCACTCATGGGAGCCTGAAGCTATGGTGGTTACACATACACAAGATGCTTCCACTAGCCAAGTTAGGAACCCATCATGCCATGATGAGTGGCATAGCCAAGAAGTGGAGCCCCTCGCTCCACCACCTATATTGCTAGCAAACCAGTAGGACTAACTTGCTATCCTTATGTAGCAAGTCTAAACTTGTAATGGTAATCCATGAGTTGTAGCAATAGCAGCAGTCCATGGCTACATAGTAGTAACCAGAGACCCCTACTATCTTGTCATTGCCATTCAAGCTGGCCACTGATCCTCCTAGTGGAGGTCCTTGCATCGACATGTTCCTCCTCGTTGACGGTCTCCTTCACCCTATATAGTAAGCCATCATACCTTCCAAAGAAGATCCCATCACCATTGGACCATCTACTGGTTGAGATCTCCTACACTGCATCAACCTACACACTAAGAGCAACGGTCGGGGAAGGAGCCAAAATGTGAGATCTCTAATCCTCATCCATTTTGACCCTCGAGTTTTCTGAAGAAGGGTCCATTGACAAGGTTATTCGGCACCTGGCCAAACAACACCTCAATAAGTAGAATCATAGATTGGATGACCTCAGCCACCAGTTTGTCAACCTGCACTATGGAAGTCAGGAGTAGGTGGGTTATGACACCTGTCCTCCTCTTCCCCATGAATCATGAAGGAACTGATTCTTAATCAGTTCAAGATGCCCCAGTTGGATCCATATGGCAGTACCATCTATCCACTAGACCACTTTGAGAGCTATAAGGCTCTCATACAAGTCCAGGGCACCACTGACACCCTCCTCTGCTTCGCCTTCCCAGCTACTTTGTGCAAGGTGGCTCGAGCCTGGTACTCTAGACTTGAGCCAAGGAGCATAGTCTCCATTAAGTAGTTGGAGAAGAAGTTGATGGCATACTTCGATGCCTATAGAAAGATACCACATGAGACAGATAGCCTCTTCTCTGTTTGTCAATAGGATGGAGAGTAACTGTGAGACTACGTGGCTCAATTCAAGTCAGCTATGTTAGAAGTCTATAACTTGGATGAGTTTCATGGCCATGTTGGCCATGAAGAGAGCACTCCACACTTCTTTCTTCACCTATTTCCTGGAAAAGAAGCACCCTAAGTCCTACTTGGAGCTACTGACCTGTGCATAGAGTGGACCACAGCTAGAGGGAGTTGGATAGGACAAGAATGCCTAGGAGGACTCAGAGACTAGCCAAGCAGTTGCTTTCCTTCCCGCTAAGTGAGGACCTTGTGAAATCGATTCAAGTCAATGCCTACTGCTAGAAAAGGAGAGGAGACAGCTATTCAACTTTTTACGAGCCAACTTAGATATCTTTGCATGGTCGATGTCGAACATGCCAGGGATCTCTCCAAAGGAGATCACCCATAAGTTGAATGTCAACCCCAAGTACAAGCATATTCAGTAGATAAAGAGGAGTTTTGCACTTAAGAGGCAAAAGGTGATCAATAAAGAAGTTGACAAGCTCTTCGCAGATTCATTTGAGAAGTACACTATTCCAACTGGCTTACCAATGTTGTTATGGTCAAAAAGCCAGTGAAAAGTAAAGGATCTGCATCGATAACACTGACCTCAATAAAGCATGCCCAAAGGACATCTTCTCACTACCAAAGATTGACCAGCTAGTTAATGCAACATCTAGGCATAGGCTGCTTAGCTTTATGGATGCATTCTCAGTTATAACTAGATTAGGATGGCCCTGTAAGATGAGAAGAACACTACCTTCATGACCGACAAAGATATATATTGTTACAAAGTAATGTCTTTTAGTTTGAAAAATGCAGGGATCACTTATCAATGACTGGTTAATAAGGTCTTCAAAGACCAAATTGATCAAAATATGGAGGTCTATATCGATAACATGCTTGTGAAGAGTATAGAAGAGACAAACCATATTGCTGACCTGAAAGAAGATTTCAACAACCTCCACCATAACCGGATGAATCTAGACCCAAGCAAGTGCATGTTCAGAGTAACAGTCGGCAAGTTCCTCAGCTTTGTAGTCACCAGGCATGGCATTGAGGCAAACCTAGAGAAGATCTAGGCGATACTAGATATGCAACATTCAACCTCCAAGAAAGAGGTCCAGTAGCTAACTGGTTGAGTAGCAACCCTTAGTCAATTCATCTTCTAATCAGCCAAATGCTACTTGCCCTTCTTCAAGGTACTATGCAAGATGCATGACTTCACCTAGATAGAGAGTACCAACTAGCCTTCAAAGAGCTAAATAAGTTCCTCATATCACTGCCCTTGCTTTCCAAGTCTGAAGTTAGAGAGGAACTCTTCTTGTATGTTGCCGCCTCCTTGAAAGTGGTTAGCTTTGTGTTTGTCCAAGTATATGACAATGGGGTCCAAAGGCTAATCTACTACACTAGCAAAATACTTCATAACATAGATACAAGGTATTCCAAACTTGAAAAGATTATTTTTTGTTCTAATCATTTCTGCTTAGCATCTCAGGCCCTATTTCCAAGCACATCCCATTATCATCCTCAACGTCAAACCAATCAAGGTTATCTTGCACCAACCTGATACCTCTAGGTGACTAGCAAAATAGATGATCAAACTTAATGAGTTTGATATTACCTATTGCTTGAGATCATCTATGAAGGCTCAGGTCTTAGCTGACTTCCTAGTCAAGTGCATGTTATTGGATGACAGCTTGAGGAAGCACCTACCGAGTTGATTGTCGAGCCAACCGATACAAAGATAACTTGGATACTTGATGGGGACATCAGGATCAGACCTGGATTGCAAAGCTCTAATTAGATCTCTAGGTCATGTGTTGGGTAACCAGTCATTATAAGTTGAGTCTATCAGGCAAATTGAGTTCTATAATGAAGTCTAATTTTGAGTCCTGTAATAAGGTGAGCCGGTTCAGTTCACTAAGTCAACTGAGTCTTGTAATCAAGTCATTGAGTCTACTTGCTTTAGTTCAGTCAAGTGTCTGTTGAGTCCAATTAAGTTGAGTCCTATAGTATGATTTTTCATTCAAGTCAAGACCAAGAGGTGAGCTACTGGATCATCACTCAAGCCATCCCAAGCAACAGGACTCTTTCATTCCGCCCAAGCCCCAAGTGTTAGGCGCCCCAGGCGTCCAAGGCCCTTGGCACCCCAGATCCACACCAGATGGCACCACACCCCTGACCCATTGGCCCCCAGGTGCATATGATTGGTGCCCCAGTTCCGGGGCCCATAATAAATGGTGCCCCTCATAAGACCACAACTCATGGTGCCCTACTCTCTAGTCCACTTGCAACGTTGGCACCCCAGCCCAGTCAAAACCAGCATGAATGGCACCCCTACTAGTCCAAGCCCACCAGGGAGTAGAAAAGCCAACGCAGTCCAAGCCCGAGAGAAACTCATACTAGCCCAAGCCCAAGAGGAGTCATGCAGTCCAACATGGAGTCAGCTAGCACAATCCTTCAAGGAGACCAGTCTTTTAATTTTATTCAATTTTGTACTCTCACTTTGATAAAGACTTGTACTTCTACTTTGATACAAACTTGTACTCCAACTTTGACAAGGAGAGGGCTGGATGAGTCTATAAATACCCACCCCTCCCCCTCCTGTATGGAAGACATTTGATGAATGAAAATTTATTGAGTGTTTCTTTTCAATTGCTTTCGTTCTTTGAGAATGTCGACCTCCGTGAGGGAGTGGGTGTGAGGCCCAATTATCTATTTAGTTAGTTGTCTTTCAAACCCTAGCCCTAATCGCCCCTCCTCCATCTCTCATCCAGGCCGCCCCCTGCCATCTCCTATCTAGGATGCCCTCCACCTCTTTTTCTCTGGCCGCCCACACCAAATCCCATCCACCTAAAGTCGCCACCTCTTTCCTCCAAGCCTTGGCAGCCATAGGTTCTCTCTCCACTAGGCTGCCTCTCTCTAGCATCCAGGCACCCTCTTCATCAAGCCCCAGGCTGCCCTCCAAGGATGCAGGCGTCCATCATCCATCAAACCTTCAATCAGCCCCGGTGCCCCTCCATCTTTTTTCCTCTTCCGATCTCCCGTTCTATATTTTTTCATCTTTCGAAGACCTAACCTTTAATATTTACAGGATCCCTTAGGAGAAGCGTCCCTCAGATGAAGGTTTTCTTTGCCTTGAATCAATCTAATAAAAAGTTGATGGATCCGTGAGAAAGCTGCTTCGCCATCTAGTCGCCGGTTTGAGAGGAGTGATCGCTTTTACGGCTTCAAGAACGTCATTGCTAGGTAAAACTAACCCATCCCATCTCTCTTTGTCTGATTTTTAAAGGTGAACATGTTCCTAATAGGATTTCTTTGTCCTAGGATCCTGATTTTTCTTTCTCTTTGATAGTTTCTAGCATGTGGGTAGGACTCTAACTGTTACATAAAACCCTAACCTATTCTAGTCTCTTTCTCGAGAATCAATCACTTAAAGATCTAAAAAAATCCTTGTCCATAACAATCTATTTTTTTTTATGTTCATCCTTCTCATGTCATTCCTTTGCATGCATCATGTTAGAGTTCATCCCTCATCATCTTTGGTATAGTTTAGGACATGTTCTTGTATGGTTAGGAAAGATTCTGCACGCTAATTTCTACGATAAAGTCTAAACATAGGTTCAATTACCCATCGAAATTTTTCTATTTTTCTCTGGTTTTCATAGTAATTAGTCTTTGTTTAGTCCTTTATTTTTTTGTGATTTTTTAAAAATTTTTAGATATGAAAATAATCAAAAAACTCAGTAAAACAAAACCCTAACACAAAAAAAAACTGCTTACTGAAATCTGTGTAGTAGTCAAATATAGGTATATTTTCCCATTAATATTTTATTTTTTTTCTCTAAATTTCATGTCACTTATTCTCTATTGAGTCCACTATTTTTTCAACATTTTTAGTTGAGTTTTACAAATAAAAGTAAATTAAAATCTGCATCACAAAAAAATCTTAACAGAAAATTCTATCTTGCTGAATTCTGCAACTAGTTAGAATCTCAAGGGATTTGCACCATGAAATGGTGCGGGCACCAGACTCAGAAGAAGACTTCAGGGCTCCATCTAGATCTCTGATTGACATTGCCCGAAGAATTATGGTTTTCTGGTTTTGTAATAAGGGTTGACTTGGTCAACTCAATTTTAGTTTGAGTCAGTATTTTCCTGTAATTTAAATTTTGTTGAGTCATGTTGACTCAATACAAGTCCTAGTAGTGGTCTAGGTCTTCTCCAAGGTGCCACATTTTCTCCCAGGACCAAGCAAGTGGGCGCCACACTCCCAGCCACACGCCAGAGTCCAGGAGGCGCCACATCTCCATCCAGTGTGCCTTGGTTCCCACACCACAAGAAAGCAGGTCCCTTCTTTCATGCGCCACTTGGGGGAGAAATCAATCAAGATACCTCAATCCAAGGAGGAGCCAACTTCTTTCCAGATAAACCCAAGCCAGGATGGCAAGAATTTTTCTTGAAGAGAGGATCAAGGAGGTGCCCCACAATGTTCCATAAAAACCCAAGTTATAAAAGGGAAGAGAGCATGTCTTGGGGAGAAAATCAAGGAGGCACCCAAAAGTTTCCTAAAGTGCCAAAGCCATGAAAGAAGAAGCCTAAACTTGTGGAGCAAGACTAGGAGGTGTCCAAAAGAGCCAAACCATGAAGGGAAAATCCTTGATTCATGGAGAGATACTAGGAGACACCCCCATAACCTGCCATTTGGAGCTGATTTTCATGTTTTCTTGGAGTTTTTGGGATGCCCACTCATGGAAGGAGTCTTGGGAAGAGAATTTGATGCCTAAAGTGTGGGTTAGTCCTATTAGTCCCACATGGGAAGTGTATGAAATTTTATTTCTTTGTTATGTCTATATATTCAACTCTATGTAACTCTTGAAAAAATCAGATGAATGAAAGAAATTTTTTTATGAGCAAACTTGTATTTTCTCTTTTCCGCACTTGCTTCCAGGTGTTGAGCTCTGTGAGGGAGTAAATCCGGGTTCCCCTGGAACCTTGAGGAGGTGAGAGATCTTCAAAACCCCAAACCCTAGGTTAGCCACTCCACTCCCAAACCCTAGCCGCCATCACCCTTCTCTTTCCACCAAGCCCTAGTCTATTTCCCTTCTCACGACCACCATCTCCAAGTCCAGGCCGACCACCAGCATCCAGCTCCAGTCCAGATATTGCAGATCTACAACAATTCTAAGAGGAAGTCAGATCGGCCTCCAGGAGAATTCGATTTCAGCAACTTCGGCTTTCAAGTTCTTCAACCTGGTAAGATCTTTTCTTGAGTTTCTGAATTCCTTCACTTGTTCCTCTTCTTTCCCAGATCTTGAGTCCAGGAGAAGCCGACCAAACCACGAGACCAGTATTGGAGGATCCATTGCGAAGATAGCCGACTCCGAGGATCCTACAATCTGCTCGAGAGAGTTCTTCCACCAAAATCCTGAGAAGATCACTGTCTGGTTAGTAAACCATCTCTTCTCTCTATTTCTGTTCTGTTGAAAGTTCAGAGCGAAACCCTAGGTCTGGGAGTTTCTCAACCCCCAGCGATCCGTTACTTCTGAACTACTCTGATAATTTAGTTTCTTCTAAACTGTGCTTTCAATCCTTACCTAGTTTCCTTCAACGTAGTTTAGCTTTACTTTGAGTCGAAGCCAATTTCTAAAATATATATATATAAAAAAAAGAATTAATATTAATTTTACTTCCGCATACGCATCTTTGTTCTTTGTTCTGCATCATTTTTGGTATCAGAGCCCTGTCTAGGGTGTCTGACTTGCTTGCATGTTTTGAGTGTCTCTCTTTTTTACTTTGTCTGCTCGAAGTTTTCTCCCCAGGATGTCCGGTCCTAGGAACTAAGTGAGGTGCAAGCCTCCTCTTCCCATTCCACGGGATGTTCCTAGGGCATGTAGGGGATCCGCTGGGTTACAACTTCGTAGCAGGAATTGTAAACGGGGGAAGCGTTCTATTTTCAGTCTGTAACTACCATATTGTAGGAATTGTTTATTATTGTAGGTAACTCCAAATTATATGATTTTTATTTTTCTGGAACCAGTATAATTGAAAATATTTTACATAATTTTACTGTAATTTATTGGTTTTTGTGAAATTTCTGAGATTTAAATTACAGCAATTCTGTTTCTGTGTTTCTGCAATTCAATTTTTTTGAGTGATCATCTCCTAATTCATCTTAAGGGCAATTGAGCATCTAAGATAAGGGGAGGAGTTGATAACCTCTCCTTAGCCCAAAACCACCACCCATTCATTCGATCCTAAGCTTAATTTTAAAATTTATTAGACTTAATTTGCCCTAGTGGGCTAGGGACACCAACAAGTCGGGTCTAGGCTAATGTTGAGTCAGTTTATCTAGTTACTCTGTGCGTGCTTTGTACTCAGTGTCTATAATGGTGGTTCAGGGATTCTATCCCGAAGGGCTTGTGTGCTGGTCCACCTACCTGGCCAATCTCTAATTGGTGTCTAGGATTGGCAATTAGGGACCTAACACTCCCCTTACACCTGCCTGGCTGAGTCCCGAGTTACTACAGGCTAGCTTGCCACTCTGATTGGGCATCTAGTTTGGGCTCTAGGTCTAGTTAGCCCGTAGTCATTTCAGTCGAGTCTCATTTGGTGTGCTTGCTTGCATCATCATGTCCACCCAGAATGAAGTACCCTACCAACCTGGTCAAACCCAACCTGATTTAGAGGCCATGATTAGAACTCTTACCGAAAGTATGACCAAATTGAGTCAGGATATGAATGAGGGTTTTGCCCAGTTTAGAGACCGAGCCCCGGGACTTGAGAAACGTAGACATCAAAATTGGACCCCTGATCCAAAATTTAATAGGCCCCAACCTCACCCATGCTAGGAGCCTCGGAGGACCTTATACCGTGATCCCGAGCATAACCCAGGAGCCTATATCCATACTTGGTTAACTCAGAAAAGGGACCTGTTAGGAACACCGAACCTTATGCACCCACTTTTGATGGAAGACAAGAGACATATATTAAGTGGGAAGAACAAATGGATCAGTATTTTGAGTGCACTAACATATCGAAATTAGGACAAATTAGGTTGGCCAAAACCAAGTTCACCAAACATGCTAGGTCGCATTGGTATGCTATTGAGCATGAGTGTTATCAAAGAAAAGAGGAAATATATACTTGGAGAGATATGAGAAGTAAGTTGAGAGATAGGTACCTAGGTAGATCCTATGAGAAAAGACTTTTAGACCAATGGTACCAATTGCGACAAGGTAGTAGGCCTGTGTCTAAATATATCGAGGACTTCCAGTGGTATGACATGAAATGCAATACCATTGAGACCGAAGCTCAGATCACATCGAGGTTTAGGGTTGGGTTACACCCAGACATTTATAGGAAGCTATGCCTTGAAAAGACCAATAAGTTAGACTGAGCCTACCAAGAAGCCCAAGACTATGAGTGGTCTTTAAGATATAACCAATCAAGTACTTTGGACTTAAAGCCAACCTCTACCAACTTGAGTCAAGTTCCGATTGATCTGACACCCGTAGTGAACCAGACTTTTGTTTGTCAATTCCCACTTGTGTCACCTCTTGACCAGAAGGATAACACTGAGAAGGAGTTAGGCATGGCCATCCCAAAATTAGTTGACCTGACCAGAGCCGTACTTAAAGAGGAATCAAAGGAGAATAGATTAGAACCTTTCAGTGAGATTGAGGAAGAAATATATGAGCCTGACATAAGTTTGATAGATGAATATGAAGAAGAAGAATTTGAGGATATCTCTCCCGATAATTCAATTAACCAACTCCTACCTGATGGGGTTATTGAGGGGACCCCTACCACTCAAGGAATTCAGGAGCTAACCCTAAGAGAAGACCCTTTTGAGGAAGTTCAAGAAGAGGAAATTGCACCCAATGAGAGTTTAAGTGAGAATACCTCTGAACTCATTGAGGAATCCAAAGAAGACACCCCTGAGTCAAATCTGGTAGAGAAGTATGAAGAAGGAAGGGGTTCACAAGAATTGCCCATTGAGAAGGTCCAAGAATAAGAAAAAGACAGTAGCTTAGAGGACTTTTTAGATAAACATTCCAAAGACCTTCTTGATAACCTTCCACCTTCTAGGAGCACCCAGCCTATCCTTGAACTTGCACTTGTAGACCCTCATAGAGCAAATCATGAGGTTTGGATGAGTGCACCTATAGAACAATGTCCTCATTTTAAGGTCATCCTGAATAACCAATGTTTGTTTCTTGTTTCTGATAAGCCACCTCAAAACTCTGATTCTTATTTCCTACCCTTCCCTGAATCTTCTCATGTTTCTAGAGCTATGGGATTACACTTTACTGAGATCTCTAGGTTGCAAGACTCCTTAGAACCTATTAGGTTTGCCACCTACTTCTGGAAGACCTTATGGCACCTACTAGGCATCCATAATAAGTTTTCATGCTCTGCATGCCCTCCTCCGACCCAAGGTCAAACCTAGAGAGCCTTAGTTTGTTATGTTTAGACCTAGGTTTCCTTTGGAATAAAGTCCATTCTTTAGGAATGCGTCGTCAGTCTAGTTTAGTTTTTCTTGACCCTTTACTAGGCTTTGGCTCTGATTTTGGTTTGATTGAGAGCACCAGGAATTGGGATTTGTATTTTGTCCAGGACTAAATTTGCATATAATGTTTCGATCAATAGGTCTATAGGCTAGAGTCCCTTTGAAATTGTTCATGGATACAAGCCTCACACACCACTTGATCTGATTTCACTATTAGTCCACACACACAAGTCTCTTGATGCACTTGCATAGCATGTAAAGGACTTGTATAAAGAAATTCATGCCAAAATAAATTTAAGTAATGAAACTTATAAGAAGTTGGCTGATTCTTAAAGGCAAGTCAAAACTTTTGTTGAGAGAGACTATGTAATGATTAGGTTAAGGCCAGAACGGTTTCCTCCTGGAACTGTTAGAAAGTTACATGCTAGAGGAGCTGGACCATTTAGAGTGGTGAAGAGAGTAGGGTCCAATGCCTATGTGCTTGAGTTGCCTTCAGAACTAGGCATTAGCTCCACTTTCAACATTACAGACCTAGTAGAGTATAGAGAGCCAGCTGTGATTCCCAGTGAGCCTTTTTGAGCCTAATCCTGTTCTTGAGAGTGAACCCAACCCTGTGTGTCCACCAACAAACTGGCCTGTGAGGAAAGAGCAGATTGAAAAGATCCTGGATGATCAGGTTATCTCTACTCGTAATCGAGGATACCAAAGATACCTGGTCCGCTGGCAAGGAAGGCCAGATTCTGATAACTCTTGGATCTCCCGAGAAGAATTACAAGAATTGGACCCAGACCTCTTGGAGAGATTTCAGAGCCAGCTTGATCCATACTCGACAGGGTCGAGTTCCTCCCACCCTGGGAGAATTGGTGCGGGCACCAGACTCAGAAGAAGACTTCAGGGCTCCATCTGGATCTCTGATTGACATTGCCCGAAGAATTATGGTTTTCTGGTTTTGTAATAAGGGTTGACTTGGTCAACTCAATTTTAGTTTGAGTCAGTATTTTCCTGTAATTTAAATTTTGTTGAGTCATGTTGACTCAATACAAGTCCTAGTAGTGGTCTAGGTCTTCTCCAAGGTGCCACATTTTCTCCCAGGACCAAGCAAGTGGGCGCCACACTCCCAGCCATACGCCAGAGTCCAGGAGGCGCCACATCTCCATCCAGTGTGCCTTGGTCCCCACACCACATGAAAGCAGGTCCCTTCTTTCATGCGCCACTTGGGGGAGAAATCCATCAAGATACCTCAATCCAAGGAGGAGCCAACTTCTTTCTAGATAAACCCAAGCCAGGATGGCAAGAATTTTTCTTGAAGAGAGGATCAAGGAGGTGCCCCACAATGTTCCATAAAAACCCAAGTTATAAAAGGGAAGAGAGCATGTCTTGGGGAGAAAATCAAGGAGGCATCCAAAAGTTTTCTAAAGTGCCAAAGCCATGAAAGGAAGAAGCCTAAACTTGTGGAGCAAGACTAGGAGGTGTCCAAAAGAGCCAAACCATGAAGGGAAAATCCTTGATTCATGGAGAGATACTAGGAGACACCCCCATAACCTGCCATTTGGAGCTGATTTTCATGTTTTCTTGGAGTTTTTGGGATGCCCACTCATGGAAGGAGTCTTGGGAAGAGAATTTGATGCCTAAAGTATGGGTTAGTCCTATTAGTCCCACATGGGAAGTGTATGAAATTTTATTTCTTTGTTATGTCTATATATTCAACTCTATGTAACTCTTGAAAAATCAGATGAATGAAAGAAATTTTTTTATGAGCAAACTTGTGTTTTCTCTTTTCCGCACTTGCTTCCAGGTGTTGAGCTCCATGAGGGAGTAAATCCGGGTTCCCCTGGAACCTTGAGGAGGTGAGAGATCTCCAAAACCCCAAACCCTAGGTTAGCCACTCCACTCCCAAACCCTAGCCGCCATCACCCTTCTCTTTCCACCAAGCCCTAGTCTATTTCCCTTCTCACGGCCACCATCTCCAAGTCCAGGCCGACCACCAGCATCCAGCTCCAGTCCAGATACTGCAGATCTACAACAATTCTAAGAGGAAGTCAGATCGGCCTCCAGGAGAATTCGATTTCAGCAACTTCGGCTTTCAAGTTCTTCAACCTGGTAAGATCTTTTCTTGAGTTTCTGAATTCCTTCACTTGTTCCTCTTCTTTCCCAGATCTTGAGTCCAGGAGAAGCCGACCAAACCACGAGACCAGTATTGGAGGATCCATTGCGAAGATAGCCGACTCCGAGGATCCCACAATCTGCTCGAGAGAGTTCTTCCACCAAAATCCTGAGAAGATCACTGTCTGGTTAGTAAACCATCTCTTATCTCTATTTCTGTTCTGTTGAAAGTTCAGAGCGAAATCCTAGGTCTGGAAGTTTCTCAACCCCCAGCGATCCGTTACTTCTGAACTACTCTGATAATTTAGTTTCTTCTAAACTGTGCTTTCAATCCTTACCTAGTTTCCTTCAACGTAGTTTAGCTTTACTTTGAGTCGAAGCCAATTTCTAAAATATATAAAGAAAAAAAGAGTTAATATTAATTTTACTTCCGCATATGCATCTTTGTTCTTTGTTCTGCATCATTTTTGGTATTAGAGCCCTGTCTAGGGTGTCTGACTTGCTTGCATGTTTTGAGTGTCTCTCTTTTTTACTTTGTCTGCTCGAAGTAGATCCCCAGGACGTCCGGTCCTAGGAACTAAGTGAGGTGCAAGCCTCCTCTTCCCATTCCACGGGGTGTTCCTAGGGCATGTAGGGGATCCGCTGGGTTACAACTTCGTAGCAGGAATTGTAAACGGGGGAAGCGTTCTATTTTCAGTCTGTAACTACCATATTGTAGGAATTGTTTATTATTGTAGGTAACTCCAAATTATATGATTTTTATTTTTCTGGAACCAGTATAATTAAAAATATTTTACATAATTTTACTGTAATTTATTGGTTTTTGTGAAATTTCTGAGAGTTAAATTACAGCAATTCTGTTTCTGTGTTTCTGCAATTCAATTTTTTTGAGTGATCATCTCCTAATTCATCTTAAGGGCAATTGAGCATCTAAGATAAGGGGAGGAGTTGATAACCTCTCCTTAGCCCAAAACCACCACCCATTCATTCGATCCTAAGTCTAATTTTAAAATTTATTAGACTTAATTTGCCCTAGTGGGCTAGGGACACCAACAAGTCGGGTCTAGGCTAATGTTGAGTCAGTTTGTCTAGTTACTCTGTGTGTGCTTTGTACTCAGTGTCTATAATGGTGGTTCAGGGATTCTATCCCGAAGGGCTTGTGTGCTGGTCCGTCTACCTGGCCAATCTCTGATTGGTGTCTAGGATTGGCAATTAGGGACCTAACACTTCCCTTACACCTGCCTGGCTGAGTCCCGAGTTACTACAGGCTAGCTTGCCACTCTGATTGGGCATCTAGTTTGGGCTCTAGGTCTAGTTAGCCCGTAGTCATTTCAGTCGAGTCTCATTTGGTGTGCTTGCTTCCATCATCATGTCCACCCGGAACGAAGTACCCTACCAACCTGGTCAAACCCAACCTGATTTAGAGGCCATGATTAGAACTCTTACCGAAAGTATGACCAAATTGAGTCAGGATATGAATGAGGGTTTTGCCCAGTTTAGAGACCGAGCCCGGGACTTAAGAAACGTAGACATCAAAATTGGACCCCTGATCCAAAATTTAATAGGCCCCAACCTTACCCATGCCAGGAGCCTCGGAGGACCTTATACCGTGATCCCGAGCATAACCCTAGGAGCCTATATCCATACTTGGTTAACTCAGAAAAGGGACCTGTTAGGAACACCGAACCTTATGCACCCACTTTTGATGGAAGACAAGAGACATATATTAAGTGGGAAGAACAAATGGATCGGTATTTGAGTGCACTAACATATCGAAATTAGGACAAATTAGGTTGGCCAAAACCAAGTTCACCAAACATGCTAGGTCGCATTGGTATGCTATTGAGCATGAGTGTTATCAAAGAAAAGAGGAAATATATACTTGGAGAGATATGAGAAGTAAGTTGAGAGATAGGTACCTAGGTAGATTCTATGAGAAAAGACTTTTAGACCAATGGTACCAATTGCGACAAGGTAATAGGCCTGTGTCTAAATATATCGAGGACTTCCAGTGGTATGACATGAAATGCAATACCATTGAGACCGAAGCTCAGATCACATCGAGGTTTAGGGTTGGGTTACACCCAGACATTTATAGGAAGCTATGCCTTGAAAAGACCAATAAGTTAGACCGAGCCTACCAAGAAGCCCAAGACTATGAGTGGTCTTTAAGATATAACCAATCAAGTACTTTGGACTTAAAGCCAACCTCTACCAACTTGAGTCAAGTTCCGATTGATCCGACACCCGTAGTGAACCAGACTTTTGTTTGTCAATTCCCACTTGTGTCACCTCTTGACCAGAAGGATAACACTGAGAAGGAGTTAGGCATGGCCATCCCAAAATTAGTTGACCTGACCAGAGCCGTACTTAAAGAGGAATCAAAGGAGAATAGATTAGAACCTTTCAGTGAGATTGAGGAAGAAATATATGAGCCTGACATAAGTTTGATAGATGAATATGAAGAAAAAGAATTTGAGGATATCTCTCCCGATAATTCAATTAACCAACTCCTACCTGATAGGGTTATTGAGGGGACCCCTGCCACTAAAGGAATTCAGGAGCTAACCCTAAGAGAAGACCCTTTTGAGGAAGTTCAGGAAGAGGAAATTGCACCCAATGAGAGTTTAAGTGAGAATACCTCTGAACTCATTGAGGAACCCAAAGAAGACACCCCTGAGTCAAATCTGGTAGAGAAGTGTGAAGAAGGAAGGGGTTCACAAGAATTGCCCATTGAGAAGGTCCAAGAACAAGAAAAAGACAGTAGCTTAGAGGACTTTTTAGATAAACATTCCAAAGACCTTCCTGATAACCTTCCACCTTCTAGGAGCACCCAGCCTACCCTAGAACTTGCACTTGTAGACCCTCATAGAGCAAATCATGAGGTTTGGATGAGTGCACCTATAGAACAATGTCCTCATTTTAAGGTCATCCTGAATAACCAAGGTTTGTTTCTTGTTTCTAATAAGCCACCTCAAAACTCTGATTCTTATTTCCTACCCTTCCCTGAATCTTCTCATGTTTCTAGAGCTATGGGATTACACTTTACCAAGATCTCTAGGTTGCAAGACTCCTTAGAACCTATTAGGTTTGCCACCTACTTCTGGAAGACCTTATGGCACCTACTAGGCATCCATAATAAGTTTTCATGCTCTGCATGCCCTCCTCCGACCCAAGGTCAAACCTAGAGAGCCTTAGTTTGTTATGTTTAGACCTAGGTTTCCTTTGGAATAAAGTCCATTCTTTAGGAATGCGTCGTCAGTCTAGTTTAGTTTTTCTTGACCCTTTACTAGGCTTTGGCTCTGATTTTGGTTTGATTGAGAGCACCAGGAATTGGGATTTGTATGTTGTCCAGGACTAAATTTGCATATAATGTTTCGATCAATAGGTCTATAGGCTAGAGTCCCTTTGAAATTGTTCATGGATACAAGCCTCACACACCACTTGATCTGATTTCACTATTAGTCCACACACACAAGTCTCTTGATGCACTTGCATAGCATGTAAAGGACTTGCATAAAGAAATTCATGCCAAAATAAATTTAAGTAATGAAACTTATAAGAAGTTGGCTGATTCTCAAAGGCAAGTCAAAACTTTTGTTGAGGGAGACTATGTAATGATTAGGTTAAGGCCTGAACATAGACTAGGCTCCTGGCATGGGTGAGGTTGGGGCCTATTAAATTTTGGATCAGGGGTCCAATTTTGATGTCTACGTTTTTCAAGTCCCTGGGCTCCGTTTCTAAACTGGGCAAACCCCTCATTCATATCCTGACTCAATTTGGTCATACTTTTGGTAAGAGTTCTAATCATGGCCTCTAAATCAGGTTGGGTTTGACCAGGTTGGTAGGGTACTTCGTTCCGGGTGGACATGATGATGCAAGCAAGCACACCAAATGAGACTCGACTGAAACGACTACGGGCTAACTAGACCTAGAGCCCAAACTAGATTCCCAATCAGAGTGGCAAGCTAGCCTGTAGTAACTCGGGACTCAGCCAGGCAGGTGTAAGGGGAGTGTTAGGTCCCTAATTGCCAATCCTAGACACCAATCAAAGATTGGCCAGGTAGGCGGACCAACACACAAGCCCTTCGGGATGGAATCCCTGAACCACTGTTCTAGACACTGAGTACAAAGCACACACAGAGTAACTAGACAAACTGACTCAACACTGGCCTTGACCCGACTTGTTGATGTCCCTAGCCCACTAGGGCAAATTAGGTCTAATTAATTTTAAGATTAAAGGCTTAGGTTCGAATGAGTGGGTGGTGGTTTTGGACTAAGGAGAGGTTATCAACTCCTCCCCTTATCTTAGATGTTCAAATGCCCTTAAGATGAATTAAGTGTTGAACATTCAAAAATAATTGAATTGCAGAAACACAAAATTAGAGTTACAATAATTTAATTCTCAGAAATCTCATGGAAACCAATAAATCACAGAAAAATTATGGAAAATAGCTTCAATTATACTGGTTTCAGAAAAATAAAAATCACAAAATTTGGAGTTACCTGCAGTGAAAAATAATTCCTGCAACAGGATAGTTACAGGCTGAAAACAGAGTACTTCCCCGTTTACAATTTCTGCTACGAAGTTGTAACCCAACGGATCCCCTACACGCCCTAGGAACACCCTGTGGAATGGGAAGAGGAGGTTTGCACCTCGCTTCGTTCCTAGGACCGGACGTCCTGGGGAGTCTACTTCGAGCAGACAAAGTAAAAAGAGAGAGACTCAAACAAGCAATCAAACAGAAACCCTAGACAGGGCTCTGATACCAAAAATGATGCAGAACAAAGAACAAAGAAGCGTATGAGGAAGTAAATTTTGGATTAATTTGTTTTGTTTTGTTTTTTTTTTTTTTATATATTTCAGAAATTGGCTTTGACTCAAAGTAAAGCTAAACTAAGTTGAAGGAAACTAGGTAAGGATTGAAAGCACAATTTAGAAGAAACTAAATTATCAGAGTAGTTCAGAAGTAACGGATCGCTGGGGGTTGAGAAACTCCCAGACCTAGGATTTCGCTCTGATCTTTCAACAGAATAGAAATAGAGAGGAGAGATGGTTTACCAACCAGACAGTGATCTTCTCAGAATTTGGGTGGAAGAACTCTCTCGAGCAGATTGTTGGATCCTCGGATTCGGCTATCTTCGTAATGGATCCTCCAATACTAGTCTTGTGGTTTGGTTGGCTTCTCCTGGACTCAAGATCTGGGAAGAAGAAAAAACAAGTGAGGGATTCAGAGACTTAGGAAAGGATTTACCAGTTCGAAAAACTTGAAGGTTGATGTCGCTGAGATCCGGATTCTCTTGAAGGCTGATTCAACTCCCACGGGAAAGAGCTTTGGATCTGAAGTACCCGAACTGTAGCTGGATGCTGGTGGTCGGCCTGGACTTGGGGAGAGAGGCCGTGGGAGGTGGAATATGCTAGGGCTTAGTGGAAAGAAAAGGATGATGGGCGGCTAGGTTTTGGGAGTGGAGTGGCTGGGGGTGTGGTGCCCACATGCTTGGGCCTGGGAGAAAAAATTGGGCACCCTGGACCTTGACTTGATTTAAAAAAAATGGTACCAACCTGGAGAAGACCTAGACCACTACTAGGACTTGTACTGAGTCAACATGACTCAACAAAATTTAAATTATAGGGAAATACATACTCAAGACTAAAATTGAGTTGACCAAGTCAACCCTAATTACAAAACTAGAAAACCCTAATTCTTCGGGCAAGGTCAATCAGAGATCCAGATGGAGCCCTGAAGTCTTCTTCTGAGTCTGGTGCCCGCACCAAACCTTATTAGTCTAGGACTAATTCCTGAAACCTCTTCTTATATCCTACTCTATTCGATCGACCCTAAACCCTCTCCTTATTTCTTACCCTGCCAGGCTAACCTTGAATCAACCTCTTATTTTTTGCCTTTTATTGAAGCTTCTTATATTTCTCTAACCATTCAATTGCATTTTATAGAGGTTTGCATGCTACATACATTCATAGAGCATGTTAGGTTTGCATCCTATTTCTAGAGGACCATATGGTATCTGTTAGGAGTGCATGCCAAGTTTTCATCTGCATGTCATCCACCTAACCAAGGATCAAACCTAGTTGTAGTTTAGGGTTTAGTCGAGTCCATAGTCCATTAGGTGTTGGTACAAGTCATTTGCTTGCATGAGGTGTTAGTTTGAATCGTTTGCACTACATGATTAGAGATCTGCATGAGAAATTAATCATAAGATTAATGTGATCAATGATTTATAAAACAACATGGTTAATTCCCAAAAAGAGTCTAAGAGTTTGCTAGAAAAATTGTGTAATGATTAGGCTACATACTCATGAAGCTGGACCCTTCAAAGTGGTAAAGAAAGTTGGACCAATGCTTAAGTTACCACCTAATTAGGCATTAAGCTCCACCTTCAATATCTCAAACTTAGTTGAGTATTGGGCACCAGCAATGATACCCAGTGAGCATATTGAGCCTGATCCTTTCTTTGAGAGCAAACCCATCCCTGAGTGACCACTAAATTAGCCTGGTAAGGAAAAGATTGAGTGGATCCTAGATGACCAAGCCACTAGTACCCGGATCAAAGGCTACCAACCCACTTAGTTCGTTGGCAAGGTTGACCAATATCTGAGGACTCGTGGATCACTCGAGAGGATCTGCAGTGCCTCAACCTAGACCTGTTGGAGCAGTACCAGAGCTAGATTGACCCTTGCTTGACAGGGTTGAGTTCCTCCCATTCTGGGAGAATTGATGGAGACATCAGGATCAGACCCAAATTGCAAAGCTCTAATTAGATCTCTAAGTCATGTGTTGGGTAACCAGTCATTGTATGTTGAGTCTATCAAGCAAATTGAGTCCTGTAGTGAAGTCTAATTTTGAGTCTTGTAATAAGGTGAGCCGGTTGAGTTCAATAAGTCAACTAAGTTGTAATCAAGTCATTGAGTCTACTTGCTTCAGTTCAGTCAAGTGTCTGTTGAGTCCAATTAAGTTGAGTCATATAGTGTGATTTTTCATTCAAGTCAAGACTAAGAGGTGAGCTACTAGACCATCACTCAAGCCATCCCAAGCAACAGGGCTCTTTCATTCCGCCCAAGCCCCAAGTGTTGGGCACCCCAAGCCTCCAAGGCCCTTGGCACCCCAGATCCACACAAGATGGTGCCATACCCTTGACCCATTGGCCCCCAGGTCCATATGATTGGCACCCCATTTTCGGGGCCCATAATAAATGGTGCCCCTCACAAGTCTAGAAGTCATGGCGCCCCACTCTCTAGTCCACTTGCAAAGTTGGTGCCCCAGTCCAGTCAAAACCAGCATGAATGGCACCCCTCCTAGTGCAAGCCCACCAAGGAGTGGAAAAACACAGTCCAAGCCCAAGAGAATTTCATACTAGCCTAAGTCCAAGAGGAGTCATGCAGTCCAACAAGGAGTCAGCCAGCATAATACTTCAAGGAGACGAGTCTTTTAATTTTATTCAATTTTGTACTCCCACTTTGACAAAGACTTGTACTCCCACTTTGATACAAACTTGTACTCTAACTTTGACAAGGAGAGGGCTGGATGAGTTTATAAATACCCACCCCTCTCCCTCTTGTATGGAAGACTTTTGATGAATGCAAATTATTTAGTGTTTCTTTTCAATTGCCTTCGTTCTTTGAGAACATCGACCTCCATGAGGGAGTGGGTGCAAGGCTCGATTATCTAGTTAGTTAGTTGTCTTCCAAACCCTAGCCCTAACTGCCCCTTGTTCATCTCTAATCTCGGCCGCCCCCTTCCATCTCCTATCTAGGATGCCCTCCACCTCTTTTTCTCTTGGCTGCCCACACCAAATCCCATCCACCCCAAGCCGCCACCTCTTTCCTCCAAGCCTTGGCCACCAGAGGTTCTCTCTCCACCAGGCCGCCTCTCTCTAGCATCCAGGCACCCTCTTCATCATGCCCAAAGCTGCCCTCCAAGGATCCAGGTGTCCATCATCCATCAAGCCTTCAATCAACCCTGACGTCCCTCCATCTTTCTTTCCTCTTCCGATCTCCTATTCTACATCATTTTCATCTTCCTAAGACCTAACCTTTAACATTTACAGGATCCCTTAGGAGAAGCGACCCTTAGATGAAGGTTTTCTTTGCCTTGAATCAATCTGATAAAAAGTCGATGGATCCATGGGAAAGCTGATTCGCCAACCAGTCACTAGTCCAAGTGGAGTGATCACTTCTACAGCTTCAAGAACATCATTCCTAGGTAAAACTAACCCATCCCATCTCTCTTTGTCTAATTTTGAAGGTGAACATGTATCTAATAGGATTTCTTAGTCCTAGGATCCTGATTTTTCTTTATATCTTTGATAGTTTCTAGCATGTTGATAGGACTCTAACTGTTACATAAAACCCTAACCTGTTCTAGTCTTTTTTTGGGAATCAATCACTTAAAAATCTAAAAGAATCCTTGTTCATAATAATATTTTTTTTCTTATGTTCATCCTTCTCATGTCATTCCTTTTCATGCATCATGTTAGAGTTCGTACCTCATCAATACTCCATGTGGATGGTGCTTCGAACTTATAAGGGAGTGGAGCTAGACTCATCTTAATGAACTCGAAAGGAGTAGTCATCAAATATGCATTGCATTTCTTGTTCAAGACAACTAATAACCAGTCTGAGTATGAAGCTTTGATGGCCAAACCAAAGCTGGTGAAGGAACTTGAGATAAAGTGCCTAAGGGTCTTCACTAACTTGCAACTCATGGCAGGCCAAGTCATTGGCAAGTTCAAGGCTCAAGACCTGATAATAGCCAAATACCTTGATAGGGTACAGACCTTCACGTCAATACTTCAATACTTTAGCATCTCTCACATCCCTTGGGATGAGAATGCCTGGATGAATACTCTCTACTGACTCATGACCTTAGCAGACACTTTCCTTGAGTGAACATACATTGAGTACTTGGAAGCCCCTAGAATCAACAATGCCAAGGATGTCTAATAGGTCATCTATGAGCTAAGTTGGATGGACCCATTCATCAAGTACATCGCTGAAGGCATCCTACCAAGCAATAATGAACAAGCGAGGTTGCTAAAGTGGAGAGTCTCTCAGTTCATGCTCCTGGATTGACAACTCTATATGAAGTCCTTCTCGTATCCCCTACTAAAATGCTTGAGATGAACCAATGCCGACCACATCCTGTGGAAGATCCACAAGGGTATCTAGGGGAACCACCTGGGGAGCAGGTTCTTAGCCTACAAGGCACTGAGGCAAAAAATTATTACTGGCTCACCATGTAGAGGATGTGGTAGAGCTTTGTCCAGAAGTGTGATCGATGCTAGCGACATACCAATATCCAGCAGCAACCAACTACCCAGCTATCCTAGCTCTCTTCTCCCTAGCCATTTGCCTGGGAGATGGACATCCTTGGTCCATTTCTCCTAACATCTAGTTAGTGGAAGTACCTTTTCATCGTCATTGACTGCTTCACCAAGTGGGTGGAGGTAGAGTCACTAGCGCACATCATGGAGGGCAAAGTTAAAAGCTTCTTCTGGAGTTAATCATTTATTGATTTGGGCTTTCCCATACCATTGTCACCAACAATAATTGGCAGTTCGATAACTAGACATTTATGGAGTTTTGAGTCGAGTTGCACATCCAGTACCAGTTCACATCTATTATCCACCCTTAATCAAATGAAGAAGTGGAGGTGACAAGTTGGACAATCCTTTAAGGCCTCAAGACTGGGTTGGATGAAGCCAAAAGTAGATGGGCCAAGGAGCTACCCAGCTTACTATGGGCATATCACACTATCCCTTGGGCTTCAACAAATGAAACTTCTTTCAACCTAGTCTTTGGCACCAAAGTAGTAATATCGATCGAGATCGACCTCCTAGCATGTGAGTTGAGCACTATGATGAGTCAAGCAGTCTAGTCTGGCTAAGGGCCAACCTTGACCTACTAGAAGAGACTTGAGATAAGGCCCACCTTTGAATAGCAGTGTATCAACAACGGATCGCTTGGTACTACAAAACCTGAGTAAGGCCCAAGACTTTCTGACCCAAAGATTTTATCTTATGCCATGCTAAAGTTTTTAGTCCAATTGAGTAATGCAAGCTATCTCCAAATCGAGAGGGACCTTATCCAGTAGCTGAAGCCCTACATTAAGGACTCTACCAAATTGAGGAACTTGACGGGACTCCAATTTCTCGGATATGGAACATCGAGAACTTTTGAATGTATTATTAATGATGTACTTTCTTTACTCGAAAATAAAAGAAAATTTTCTCAATGAAGTTCCCAAGCTTCCTCCTGACTACAAGGCTAGTCGATTGACCAGTCACTAGTTGAAGAAAAGATAGGCCGCTCCTCAGTTTCGTTACCATACTGACTGATCAACCATTGGTCAAAGAAAAGATGGGCCACTCCTTAGCACTATCACCTTGCTGGCCAACCAACAATCAGTTGATGAAAAGATCGGTCGCTCCTTAGCACTGTCACCTTACCAACTGACTAGCCATTGGACAAAGAATAGATGGGTCGCTCCTCAACATCGTTGCCTTGCTAGCCAACCAACCATTGGTAAAAGAAAAGATGGGTCACTCCTCAATACCATTGCCTTACTGACTGACCGGTCATCTATCAAAGAAAAGATGGTTCACTCCTCAGCACTGTCACCTTGCTGCCTAACCAGCCATCGATTGAAGAAAAGATGAGTCACTCCTTAGCACCATTGCCTTGCTAATTGACCAGCCATCAATCGAAGAAAGGATGGGTTGCTCCTCAGCACCCTCACCTTTGCACTTACTAGCCATCAATCGAAGAAAATATAGGTTTCTCCTCAGCATCGTTGCCTTGCCAATTGACCAGCCATCGATTGAAGAAAAGATGGGTTGCTCCTCAACATTATTGCCTTGCCAGTCGACTAGCCATCGATCAAAGAAAAGACAGTGATGCGGAACTAATATGCATGCGATTATTTTTTTGTGTTTTAGGGATTGGATGAGGTGGTTAAATCCCGAATTTCAGATCAAAATATGATGTAGATAATTCTATATGAATTTAAAAAGCTATGCATGCAGATTAGGGCCTAGAAAAGCAATAAAGAGGTATCGCTGGGGCTGAGAAGCCTTGGTTAGGGCTAGTCCTTCCACAATAAAACTACTAGTGGCAGAGAGGGTGTACCTGGCAATGTATGTGCACCCGGTGAAGATCGCAGTGAAGAGATCACTCATCCTAGATGGATGCAGCCTAGAAAACCAAGTCAGAGACCCGTGGATTCCTGGCTTTCTGCTCGGTGGTCCGATTATGGCCCGGTTGGAGTCGTTGGATTCGTCGGAACTCAAGGACCTACAAACAACCATCAGGGATGAGAAAATAAGGTTGGGAGCACAAGAAAAACTCAGAAACAAGGCAGCAAGGGCATGGGAAGAGGAAGCTTGGATGAAGGCTGGAGGCAGTTGCAACACCGGGAAGAAAAGATACCAAAAACCCTTAAGCACAAAGCAGAGTAGCATAAAGCAATTGTAGAAAACTCAAGTATATTTCATATCAATAATCAATCTCTCATACAAGAGACTAGGATCCTTTAAATAAACCCTTAGTCTTGGGCCCCAAGTAAGGACATAAAAGTAAATACATAGGACTCTTATTCCTACTCAAACCCTAGATAGAAAATTAGGAAACATTAGGTAGAAAATTTCTTTAAGAACTCTCCCTCTCTCCTTGCCTTGGTCGACACTCCAAGGATGCCTAGGCGGGCGTGTTGGGCTTCTAAGAGCAGCAAGGGGCTGGCCCAAAGGTGTTTGGGCACATGGGCTTGGGCCTCTAGAAGCTGGGGTGGCCTGGTAGCGAGGTAGCAGGAATATTCCCTGGTATCTTGCTTCTTAAGGGCTTGGGTTTGGCGCCTGGGCTTGATTTCTTTGGGCTAGGATGCAGGTGGACCTCTGGAATCATGGATACCCTAGTCTATGAATATACTCTGGCATCTGGAAGGAAATCTGGGCATCTGGAGGGCATCTGCAAGGAATCAGGGTTTTCGGAAGACATCTTGGATCCTGTGGTGTCACACAAAATCCCATAATTGATTTCTTCTACTGGGCCTTCCATGGTCTTCAGGTCTTCATGTCTTCAGTTGGGTTGGTCTCCACTTGGACTGGCTTGGTCTTCTCTTGTACTTGGGCTGACATGTACAGGACTCAGGAAGAAGACTAGCTCAACATGAGCTGACTAGTACATGACTCAAGTGATAAAATAACAACTCAGATGGACTAAATCTTTATTACAAATAGACTCTGATGCTGCTAATTAATCCATAGAGGGTTGAGAAGTCTCTATTTTATTTTGGTGCCTTTGGTGTCCTCACCAATTCTCCCGGGGTGGGAGGAACTTGACCCTGTCGAGTGAAGATCAGGCTAGCTCACATATCTCTCGAGGAGGTCTGGGCTGAGGTGCTGCAAGTCCTCTCGAGAAGTCCACGAATCATCCGACTCTGACTGGCCTTGCCATCGAACCAGATAGCGTTGATAGCCGCGACCCCGAGTCGTTATGGCTTGATCATCCAGGATACGCTCGATCCATTCTCCTCTCTTAGGCCAAATTTATTAGTGGACACTCTGGGTTAGGGTCACTCACAATGAAAAGGAATAGGTCCTAAGATCTCACTAGGTATCGCTGCCGGTTTCCTATACTCAACCAAGTTTGCGATATTGAAGGTAGAACTAATGCCCAAATCCGGAGGCAAACCTAACACCTAGGCATTTGGTCCAACCTTCTCTATCACTTTAAAAGTTTGGCTCTGCGAGCATGAAGCTTCTTTAAGCCTAAGCCTAACCATGATAGAATCTATTGCATCAAATTTCTTGGCTCTTCTTCAGGAATTAGCTAGTTTGATTCAAAATTAGTGTAGGTGGTGAACATGCTGAGCACATGCAGACTCCTAACAAATGATACAAAGGACTCATACTGACACCTAACAGACTCGACTATACATTCCTATAGTAGAAAATTTTATTGAACTCTTTAGACCAAAACCTAAGAGATTATAGGTTCTCTAGGTTTGATCCTAGCTTGACATGCACATGAAAACTTACAATGGGCTCCTAGCAAATTTCAAAGGATATGCCAGAAGTATAATGCAAACCTAACATGCATAATGAATGCATGTAGTATGCTAATTTCAACTAAATGTAATCTAATGATCCTAGAAATACTGGAGATGTCTGGAAAGGGCAGAAAATAGGAAGTGGGTTCAGACTTAGTCTGGTAGGATAGGGAAAAAGGTTTCGGGTTAGTTGGATAAAGTACGATATAAGAAGGCATGTTGGGAACTAAACCTAGACTAATGAGGCTAACCTTACGGGGTTGCGGTATATCTATAGGTAAGAAAAGGTCCATGCTATGGAAGGACGGGTCGACAATTTCTGGGAAGAGATCTTCAATAGGAATGGCAGGAAGGGATTCATCCTGAGGGCAATAGGTTAAGTAAGCCAAATCCTCAATAAAGTCTTCTAGTTCATGGAATTTAAGAATATGCTCTATAATTCGATCCTTTTCTAGTGTTTCCTCAGGTAAAATCCTAGTATCAGAGTCCTCTTCCTCTAATTGGTCCTTTACTGCTGGTTCAATCTGGGCATGGTCAGGATTAGCTAACTTTAGATTGGCTTCTAGCTGGGTACCTACGGGGTCTACTAGTTCTAGGTCTTCTAGGGGTGTCTCCTCTTCTCCCTCATACTCATCCACTAAGTTCACATCAGCTTCATACACTTCCGCGTTAATGTAAGCCTTGTGAATTATAGGGGTGGTAGGTTAAGGTTGGCTAAGGAAAAATTGGCTAGGTCTTAATTTCTGAGTATGGGCAATAATCCTAGTAGGTTCAGGTTGCCTAAGGGGTAGTGGCTTACTACTGGTCTCATATCTAGGGGTACTACCTTATGGGGTTCAGGTTGATGGTCTATGGGTTCATTCTACTCATAGGTCATGGGTCTACTGGGCTTATAGGGTATGGGTAAATAGGATCTAGAGTCATAGGATCTAGGTTCATAAGTTTGGGTACATAAGTTCTAGGTTCATAGGATTGGGAGTCATAAGATTTATATGTTGTGGGTCTCTTGGACTGATAGGACTTGGGTAGGTACTTTCTCCTTAGTTCAAGTTTCATGTCACTCCAGGTAGTTATGAGTTCGCGGCCTTCTAGCCTAAGTATTCTCTCAACATTATCCCAGTCTAACCAGGCTTGGTGAACTAATTTAGCTTTAGCAAACTTGAACTGACATCTTTCAGAATTGAAACCCCAATTTTGTGCAAAATACAGGTCCATATCTCTTTCCCAAGCAAGATAATCCTCACACTCAGGATCACAAAATTTAGGTGCTACCAACACAACATATCTAGTGGCTCTTCTAGGGTTGGGCTCCAAACAGGGGTTATGGTAAGGGGTTCTCCTAGGGTTGGGCTCCCTATATGGGTCAGAGTATTGGGTCCTCCTAGGGTTGGACTCCCTGGTTTCACTAGGTTGAGTTAGGTTGAGGCTATCGGTATTGGATCTAGTCTGGGTCCTACGGGTTTTCTCTAGAGTCCCCATCCTATTCTCCATCTGGTCAAACCTCTGATTCAGCAAAGGATTGGGCTAGTTAATCAGTAAGGGCTTTCATTTGGGCTTCAAAGTTATCCATTGGTTCAGCCAAAGATGGAGATGGTGGGTGATATGATGCTCCTGACCTAGTGCTCATGCAAGACTCGATCAAACCAACTTCAGCTCCCTAGACCTAGAGTCCAAAACTAGGTGCTCAATCAGGATGGCAAACTAGCCTATAGTAACCCTATACTCAGCTAGGCAGGTGTAAGGGGAGTGTTAGGTCCCTGATTTCCAATCCTAGACACCAATCAGAGATTGGCCAGGTAGGCGGACTAGCATACAAGCCCTTTGAGACTGAATCCCTGAACCACCGTTCTAGACACCAAGCACAAGGCACATACAGGTTAGCTTGACACAATGATCTGACACTTAGCCCGGACCCTACCAGTTGGTGTCCCTAGCCCACTAGGCAAATTAAGTTTGATAGATTTTAAGTTAGACTTGGGACCAAATCCAAGGGATGTGGTTTTGGGCTAAGGAGAGGTTATCAACTTCTCCCCTCCATCTGACATAGCAAGAGTGCCCTTAAGGTAGTTTATGCAATGATGGCATGTAGATGATGCAAATTAGGGTTAGATGTTTTGGTGGCTTTTATATATGTAATTTTTTTTTGTCTTTTTGTAGAGGTATGATTTGTAGCCAATGACCTAATATGCTAGAAAAATACTAAAAATAAAAGATATACAAAGAGATGCTAAACAAAACCCTAAACCTTCCAAAATTGCCTTGCTGAAAAATAGAACCAAAAATTATAGGCTGTATTTGTTTTGAAGAGACTACACAGACTGAAATAAAATCTAAAAAAATTCTGTAAAATATTTGAATTACTATGAATCCAAAAAAATAAATTTTAGAATTTTTTGAGTTCCAAACAGGGAGAAATAACTAAAATAATAGAGTATATATGGTGCGGGCACCAGACTCAGAAGAAGACTTCAGGGCTCCATCTGGATCTCTGATTGACCTTGCCCGAAGAATTAGGGTTTTCTGGTTTCGTGATAAGGGTTGACCTGATCAACTTAATTTTGAGTCTGTAATTTTGTCATTTCAATTTTTGTTGGGTCATGTTGACTCAGTCCAAGTCCAAGGCCCAGGTAGGTGTCATTCCCTTTGCCATAGGGCACTACATTTTCCAGCTACAAGTGGGTGCCACACTCCCTGCCACATCTCCATCCAGTGTACCTTGGTCCCCACGCCTCAAGTAAGCAGGTTCTTTTTTCTTGCACCACTTGGGGGAGAAATCCATCAAGATACCTCAATCCAAGGAGGAGCCAACTTCTTTCCAGATAAACCCAAGCCAGGATGGCAAGAATTTTTCTTGAAGAGAGGATCAAGGAGGTGTCCCACAATGTTCCATAAAAATCCAAGTTATAAAAGGGAAGAGAGCATGTCTTGGGGAGAAAATCAAGGAGGCACTCAAAAGTTTCCTAAAGTGCCAAAGCCATGAAAGGAAGAAGCCTAAACTTGTGGAGCAAGACTAGGAGGTGTCCAAAAGAGCAAAACCATGAAGGAAAAATCCTTGATTCATGGAGAGATACTAGGAGACACCCCATAACCTGCCATTTGGAGCTGATTTTCAAGTTTTCTTGGAGTTTTTGGGCTGCCCACTCATGGAAGGAGTCTTGGAAAGAGAATTTGATGCCTAAAGTGTGGGTTAGTCCTATTAGTCCCACATGGGAAGTGTATGAAATTTTATTTCTTTGTTATTTCTATATATTCAACTCTATGTAACTCTTGAATTAAAAATGATGAATGAAATCAATTTCTTTGTGAGCAACTTTGTGTTTCTCTCTTCCGCACTTGTATTCAGGTGTTGAGCTCCGTGAGGGAGTAAATCCGGGTTTCCTAGGAACCTTGAGGAGGTGTGAGATCTCCAACCACAAAACCCTAGCTTAGTCCACCCATCTCTACTCCACCACCACCAAACCCTAATTTTCCATCTTCATCCCACGGCCCCTCTCTTCCACATCGAAGCCGGTCACCAGCATCCAGGTTCAGATTAAATGTTTCAACTACATAGCCAGTTCAAATGAGAGTCAGATCAGTATCAAGATCTCCGGAACTTCTACATCCAACAATCTTCATTAAGTCCTCAGGTCAGTGTCTTTCTTTGAGTTTCTGGTTCTTCTTTTATTCTTCTTCTTCCAGATCCTGAATTGAGAAGGAGGCCAACCTTGCCATAGGACTACAATCCGAGGATCCATTGCGAAGATACCCCGTCTCCAAGGATCCTACAATCTGCTCGAGAGTGTCCTCCAATTGAAGCAATGAGAGATATCACTGCTAGGTAACAAGAACCTTCCCTTCTCACTTTGTCTGTTTCGTTGAAACTCAGAGCAAACCCTAGATCTGGGGGTTTCTCAATCCCCAGCGATCCTACTTTTGAGTTATTCTGATAATCCACTCCTTTTAATTGTGCTCTCTGTCATTTCTTAGTTTCTTTCAACATTAGTTTATCTTTCCTTTGAGTCAAAGTCGACTTCTGAAAATATATTAAAAAAAAAATATATTAATTTTAATTTACTTCCGCATCGCATCATCATCTTTTTTGTTCTGCATCAATATATGGACTATAAAAGATGCAGAAAACAAGTCCTAATCTAAGCTCTGATACCAGATGATGCAGAACTATTATGCATGCGATTATTTTTTTGTGTTTTAGGGGTTGGATGAGGTGGTTAAATCCCAAATTTTAGATCAAAATATGATGTAGATAATTCTATATGAATTTAAAAAGCTATGCATGCATATTAGGGCCTAGAAAAGCAATACGGAGGGATCGCCGGGGCTGAGAAGCCTCAGTTAGGGCTAGTCCTCCCACAATAAAACTCTGGTGGTAGAGGGGGTGTACCTGGCAACGTCTGATGTGCCCGATGAAGATCACAGTGAAGAGATCTTTCATCCTCGATGGATGTGGCCTGGAAAACCAAGTCAGAGACCGTGGATTCCCGACTTTCTGCTGGGTGGTCCGATTACGGCCCAGTTGGAGTTGTTGGATTCGTAGAAACTCGGGGACCTACAAACAACCATCAAGGATGAGAAAACAAGGTTAGGAGTGCAAGAAAAACTTAGAAACAAGGGCAAGGGCGTGGGAAGAGGAAGCTTGGATGAAGGCTGGAGGCAATTGCAACACTGGGAAGAAAAAGACACCAAAAACCCTTTAGCACAAAGCAGGGTAGCACAAAGCAATTGTAGAAAACTCAAGTATATTTCATATCAATAATCAATCTATCATATAAGAGACTAGGTCCTTTAAATAGACCCTTAGTCTTGGGCCCCAAGTAAGGACATAAAAGTAAATACATAGGACTCTTATTCCTACTCAAACCCTAGCTAGAAAATTAGGAAACATCAGGTACAAAATTTCTTTAAGAACTCTCCCTCTCTCCTTGCCTTGGTCGACACACCAAGGATGCCTAGGGGGGCATGTTGGGCTTCTAAAAGCAGCAAGGGGCTGGCCTAAAGGGGTTTGGGCACATGAGCTTGGGCCTCTGGAAGCTGGGATGGCCTGGTAACCAGGTAGTAGGAATATTCCTTGGTATCTTGCTTCTTAAGGGCTTGGACTTGGTGCCTGGGCTTGATTTCTTTGGGCTAGGATGCAGGTGGACCTCTGGAATCATGGATGCTCTGGTCTATAAATATACTCTGGCATCTGGAAGGGAATCTGGGCATCTGGAGGGCATCTGCAAGGAATCAGGGTTTTCGGAAGACATCTTGGATCCTGTGGTGTCACACAAAATCCCATAATTGTTTTCTTGTACTGGGCCTTCCATGGCCTTCATGTCTTCAGTTGGGTTGGTCTTCATGTCTTCAGTTGGGTTGGTCTCCACTTGGACTGGCTTGGTCTTCTCTTGTACTTGGGCTGACATGTACAGGACTCAGGAAGAAGACTAGCTCAACATGAGCTGACTAGTACAGGACTCAAGTGATAAAATAACAACTCAGATGGACTAAATCTTTATTACAAATGGACTTGATGCTGCTTATTGATCCACAGAGGGTTGAGAAGCCTCTATCTAATTTTGGTGCCTCTGGTGTTCCCACCAGATAGGTCACTTTTCAGCACTATTGCCTTGCCAGCTGACCAGCCATCAATCAAAGCAAGGATGAGTCACTTCTTAGCACTGTCACCAATTCAATAGACTGGGCATTGATCAAACTAAATTCAAGGCCCTACACCACCACCTTCTATTTGTCCAACTAGCAATTGGCCATAGTAAAGACAGTCATGACTCCATGCACCATCCCTATCAATGGACTCCCATGGTCCTGCAGCCTATTCCCTATAGTCAAGCCTCATTTTGGTGGACAACTTTCCATAATTAAGTTCTACTTTATGGTCATCATCCTGCGATTAGATCCTACTTGGATGCTAGCCTTCCATGGCAGTAAACTAGTTATTGGGCTTAAACAAAACCCAGGAGCTGCCTTACTCAGCTAGAGTTACCCCAACTGGGTTCCTTGGCAATATTTGGAGTTCCAATATTCATTCATACAATTCTAAAATCAACATAGAGTTTCTAAAGTAAAGAAGCACTTTCATTACTGAAGCCAAGTTTTTACAATATTGGCCCACACCCAATTACAAGAGGCAAAAAAGAAAGAATAAAGAAGATACATGCAAGTCATTTCTTAGGAGCAACAGCTAGTACTAGACCTGCATCGATGGCCTCCATCGCTATGTTGATCTTGGCCATCAACAGGGCAACAGTCTCCTGAATGGAATCCCTCTCAACCCTGGTAATAGTTTCAGCCCCTTGATGTCTTTGGTAGCCCTAGCTTCTTTGGCCTTCTTGGCCTCCTCGGCTCTAGCTTCTATGACCTTGTCAACCGAGATCATTTTAGCCTCTGCAACCCTGGTCTCTTCTACTCCTTTTTGCAGGTCAAGCTCATCAAGGAAGATGCTATCTAGTTTCAACTACGGGAAGGCTTTAGCTACCTTTCTCTTACACTCAACAAATCCCTTCTGGAAGGCATCACAGGAAGCCTCACCAACTTTGTCCTCAAAGTCGATCGATTTCTTATACTCTTCTATAGCCTTTACTGCCTCCGCCTTTGCTACCTAAGCCACAATCTCTATAGTGTGGCCTTCTCTTTGGTTGCCTTGGCCTAGTCCTCATCCCCTTGAAGCTTGAGGTTGGTGGCAATAAGCTGGCCTTCCACAAGCACTACCTTGGAGGTAGCCTTAGAGAATCTATTCTCCAGGAGGTAATGTAATCCTCCTTTTAGGTAGCTTTCTGCTCATACTTTTTCACTTGGGACTCCAAGTCCCAAACAATTTTTAAGGAGGTATCAAGCTCCTCTTTTAGCTTATTCTCTTGGGCCTCAACCACCAAGACCTCTAGCTCCAAACTCTTTGCTTGTGTCTCGATGAGCTTGGCCTATTTTTGAAGGAATCTTGCAACTCAGCTAACTTGTGACAGAACTCCTTGATAATGAAGGCATCATGGATAAATTGCAAAAGAAGGAAAGCTTCCATCAACTTCTTAGCCTCCCAAGTCACAAGTAAAAGGAAAAAACTACTTACCCTAAGTACTTGAGGGAAGAGGTCAGCAAGGATCTTGTTGACTGATCAGGCCCTCCTCACCTCCTAGTCATGAGGCAGCAAAATCAAGTCAAGAAGTTTTTTGGCAAGCCCACTATCTTTGAAGATGGATGAATATAGCATCACCATTGCCATCATTTGGTAGGCCTCCACCATCTCAAGGGAGTCCTCCCTTGGTGTAGAAGCTCCCAACTAAGCCAGACTAAGCGACCTGGCCTCCATCATAGGCGATGGAGCAAGAGCCACTGGAGGAGTTGGCAGCCTGGTTAGAGAAAGTGCTAGAACAGCAACTAGGCTAGGTGATGGTGGCAAAGGAGTAGTTGACGATGGTGATGGAATAGCTGACGGCGATGGTGGGACCTCCACCACATCTACTACCTCGTCCCTAATAGCAAAGACCTCCTTGGAATGGGGTAAGGCCAACACCATTGATTGGGACTCTGAAGCCTATGCTGGCTTGAATGACACCACCCAAGGCCTCTTCACCACTGCAGTCTCCGGCTTCTTAGTGGTTGTTCTCTTTCGATTGATCTCCTTCAATTTGTTAATGAAGAATTCCATTGAATAGTCGATAGAAGGATACAATAGTACTCACCTAAATATCTCACTAGGTTGACCCCAACATTGAACAAATTCTATTCTGATAGAAGGTCTCACTCTCGTGGGATCTTCAAATCGAGGAGCTGGTTGAAGACCTCCAAGTTGGCTGGATCCACTTCAGGATCTTTGTTTGGGGATTGGTCTAGGTCACACCAAACCTAGTTTACTTCCTCACAAAAGGCAAAAATAAACTAGCTCTTCTAGCCCTTATGGAGAAAGGCATGTCAATACAAAGAGCCCTACCTTGTTTGAGAGCTATAAACCACCATCCCTCCTCAATTGGATGCCGTTTCAAGGCATAAATTGCATGAAACAAGGAGAACCTAGCAACAATCTTATGGAAATGGTAGAACATGATGAAGGAGTAGATAGTCCTAAAGGCATTTGGGGTTAGCTAGGTTGGAATGAATCAATTATGGTCCAAGAAGCTAAGGATGAAAGGGTAGAAAGGAAGTCAAAGGCCAGCATGGAGAAAGCCCTCGTACAAGGCATTCCCACCATCTAGCCTTAAGGAAACCCTATCATCTAAATCCAGTGTAGAAATCCTAATGTAGTTTAGAATTCTGTACATTCCTCATAAATGAACAACATCTTCTCTAGTCATAGTCAAAGTCATGGTTACTGGACCTATAGGCACAGGTTCATCTAGTATTGAAGCAAGAAGAGGAGCAGGGGTGCTTGAGATAGCTGGTTGATGAGCCTTGCACACTACCCTAAAATGAACATCATCATCTTTATGGTTTGAGAAAGTGGCCCTATCTAAGGAAGGCTCTTTAGAGCCCCGGGCCTAGAGACATGGCTCGCCGAATGGCTTTCATCCTCAGACAAGGTCATGTCAACAGGACAAAAGAGAGAACACAAAGGAGAAGACCTAGTAGAAGGCAAGGGCCATCGAGCATGACCCCACTCGAGAAACCTTATGAAGGACCTGACAAAAGACAAATGAGGGCAAAGAGCAAGGAGAAAGACCAACCTAATGTAGTAGAAGGCCCTTGGGGTTAACCTGGGTTTGAAGTTCTCCTTCCCTCTCCTCTTTGCAACTTGGCATAGAGAAAACCTCTTCAATGGAGGTGGAGAACCCTTTTAAGCTAGCCCAATGATCGGATTCAACCCTCATCTAGTGTGTTTAGGAGGGATTTGGACACATGATGTTGACCCCTTGAGTGATTTTGATGATAACAAAACATTGGAGAACGTACATATATTACTAACTACTCTCAAGTATTTTACAAGTTTTGTAGGATGATTCTTATTGTTTATCAACTACTCATACTTCATTCTATTGAGCGTGTTAAGTAATATTGTATGAGTGTGATGTAAAGAAGAACCCAAAGAAAAAGTTAAGAAAAATCATGTAAATGGGTTACTTCTATGAGTGTTGTGCTTTAAATTTGATTTGAGTTGGTTTATATTGAATGTTGAAGAGTGTTGGTGAGAGTGTTCTTGAGTCTATTTGTAAATTTCCTAAAAAAGTCACTCGAGCCGATCCAATCAGAAGAAGAGCCAACTCTACCTCATGGCACACACTAAGGATTCTGGCACACAGCATCCGAGCCAACTCAAGTAGAACCGAGCCGACTTGTCCAGAGTCCATTCCTAATATTTTCTGAGAACAAGCCAGGTGAGTCGACCCCAATAAAAATGAGTCGACTATGCCAGAACAAATTTTGAAGACCTGAGAAAGCAAGCCGACCGATCTACAACAGCCGACTCCTCTAGAGTAAAGATTTCTGATTCTGAGAAGAAGAGTCGACCCAAGTAGAAGCAAGCCGACTCCTCGAGTTCAATGATTTTAACCATGGAAGTTTGAGCCGACCCAAATTGTCAAGAGCCGACTCATATAGAGTGAAGTTTTTACACCCTAAGACAAAGAGCCGACCCTGCTAAAGAAATGGTGACTCGACCTACTGACTCGAAGGACCCGAGCCGACTCGAACATTCCGAGCCAACTCGAGTGTCATTTCCAGGTATATACAGCTAGTTCCAGAATTCTTTTATGAATGCTAGAATGTGCTCCAATAGCTAGTTTTCAAATCCCAACGGTCCTTAACGGTTATAACCTTCAGAGAAAGGTACAAGACTATATATTTGAGAGATTTGATCTTTTAAAAAGTAGTTTTTCAAGAAGACTTACGAGTTTTGAAAAGAGAGAAGAGATTTATTGAATATCCACCAACCAAGAAACAAGTGAGCACAGTGAGCATTCAAGATAGTCTTCATTCTTCACCAACTCCCATCCGAAGATTGAAGCATTCATTGAAGAAAGAAAGGAAGCCTCTCAAGTGCATTGAAGAGAAGTTAAAGAAGGCTTCATCAGTGCTACAGCGGCAACTATCCGACAAAAAGAGTTTGTCATTTATTATTGCATTTACTTTCAATTCATTCTTGAATTGTTGGGTTATTGGTGAGCCCGATTGAAAAACCAAATAGGTTCTTGGTGAGACTTAGCTAAAAATCAAGTGTTGGGTTCTTAGTGATCCTGTTAAAACCAAGTTGGGTTTCTTTAGTGCTTCTATTTAAAACCAAAGGGTGTAGGGTTTCTTTAATGATCCTGGTAAAACCAAAGTGTAGAGGTTTTGGATTGTGAGCCTGTAAAATAATCCTACTGTATTCGGGTGTGAATATAGTGGAAATTTCAAGTGGTATCTTGGGTAGTAGACGTAGGAGCAGGTTTGCTCCGAACCACTATAATCTTTGGTGTTTGTATTGCTGCCTTTATCTTTCCATTTAACTTGTGCTTTACATTCATAACCATAGCACCTTTCACTAGGATAAGTTAATTTCTAAAGCACATATCAGCAGCAATAATTTTGTAATCCCATTCACCCCCCTCTTGGGTAGCCACCTAGGCAACACGTGACTAGCACCCACTCAAAATATTGGTCATCTTGAACCCTTCTCCCATGCATTTACTCACTAATCTAGGAAGCATGAGTAAATCATTTCAAACCACCACTACTAAAGCTATGTGGTGACTCCTCACCAACCTAGAGAAGACATGCGAGCTGCTTGATGCTCTTGAAATAAATTGCAATCCTTTGGTGCACCACGTTAATGATTCTTCTCTCCCATGATTGGAATGCCAGGATAGTTGGCGATGTTCCACCCAGGAGTCTGGCTAACAACCAGATTATGCCTAGATTAGTCTAGTCCCTAAGTCAATCGAGCTAGATACTCCCTTCACCTAGAAACAGTAAGAGTGTAAAGTTTCTTGGGCTTGGGAGTGGCGGTATCTGAAGTAGCAACTATTGACATGGCCTTAGTGACTTCTCGAACTACCGTGAGCACCGTTGACTATGGTGGACTTGATCCCCTGACTTATAGCAACCATGCCACTAACTAGGGCAAGGAGGTTGTTACCAACTAGCTGCTTACACTGGAAGGACTAGTAGTGGCCCATTGACTAGCTAACTATTCTCAAACCGACTAGCAGCATCTACACTGAGTAGAGACTACCCGTCGAGTCTGCCTAGCATGGCTCCCTTGCATGCATACCTACCAGCTTCCTACCTACAATCAACTAGCTAATCGGGCGAACCAACTTGGTATGTCTAGACACATGGCTAAGTCCCTTCATCTACTTACAGTCCATGACATCTGAATAGCTGGCAACCCAGCCAATTATAATTATTCTATCATAATTCATGATGGACCAAATCCAATAGATCCTGATATGATGCAGAATAAGAACAAGAAGCGTATGCGGAAGTAAATTAAGATTAATTCTTTTTTTTTTTTTTCTTTTTTTTTTTTTATATTTCAGAAATTGGCTTCGACTCAAAGTAAAGTTAAACTAAGTTGATGGAAACTAGGTAAGGATTGAAAGCACAATTTAGAAGAAGCTAAGTTATCAGAGTAGTTCAGAAGTAACGGATCGCTGGGGGTTGAGAAACTCCCAGACCTAGGGTTTCGCTCCGAACTTTCAACAGAACAGAAATAAAGAGAAGAGATGGTTTACCTAACCAGACAATGATCTTCACAGATTTTGTGGAAGAACTCTCCCGAGCAGATTGTTGGATCCTCGGATTCAGATATCTTCGCAATGGATCCTCCAATACTGTCCTTTGGCGGGTTGGCTTCTCCTGAACTCAAGATCTGGAAGAGAAGAAAAACAATTGATGGAATCAGAGAGTCAAGGGAAAAATTTACCAGGTTGATGAACTTGAGGATTGAAATTGCTGAAACTGGATTCTCCTGGAAGCTGATGTGATTTTCCTTGGAACTTGCTCTGGATCTGAAGTAGCCGGACTGGATCTGGATGAAGGTGGATGGCCTGGACTTGTAGAGAGAGAGAGGCCATGGGAGATGGATGGAGCTAGGTTTGATGGATTGAAAATAATGAAGGGCGGCTAGGGTTTTGGAATTTCAAGTGGCTAACCTAGGGTTTTGGATAAAGATGGAGATCTCTCACCTCCTCAAGGCTCCAATGGAACCCGGATTACCCCCTCATGGAGCTCAACACTTAGAATAGTGCGGAAGAAGAGAAACCTAGGTCACTCAACACAAGAGAATAGCAAAAATAATTTTTCTTCATTGATTGATAAAGTTACAAAGAGAGGTCTATTATATAGACCTAAAATTTTCTCCAGCTTGTACAAATTCCCATGTGGGACTAAACTCCTCCAACCACTAGATTAGGTAGAAAATCTTCTCTCTTGGCCACCAAGAGTTCAAAAAAATTTGGGACGGCCATAAAGGAATTTTTTTTGAATTTTTTGGTGCCTCCTTTGGAGTTGGATTTGGATTTGGAGTCCTCTTCTTCTTATGGTATTTCTTCTTTTCTTCCACTCCAAGTTAAGCTCTTTGATTTTGATTTGAACTTCAATTAGGAGTAGGTTGGATGTCCTTCTTTGATTTCTTCTCCAAGAGAAGTCTTCTTCCTTCTTTGCTTAGGTAAAATAGGCAGGTATGGGCGCCTCCTTTAAAGTAGCCTCTAATTTGATTTTTTTCTTCTTTGGATGTGGGACCATGACACTGGGATGCCTCTGTGGCACCTCCTGGACTCTGGCGTGTGCTCGGAGTGTGGCTGGGCGTGTGGCTTGGAGTGTGGCCTCCACTTGCTTGAACCTTGATTTGATTGGAAGACAAATGTGGCACCATTTTGGACCAATTGAAACCACATTGGGACTTGCACTGAGTCAACATGACTCAACAAAATTTAAATGGTGACTCAATAAATAAAATAAATAAACTGGTTGACCAGTCAACCTTTATTACAAACCCTAATTTCTCGGGCAATGTCAATCAGAGATCCAAATGGAGCTCTGAAGTCTTCTTCTGAGTCTGGTGCCCGCACCAATTCTCCCAGGGTGGGAGGAACTCGACCCTGTCGAGTAAGGCTCAAGTTGGCTCTGGTATCTCTCCAAGAGGTCTGGGTCCAATTCTTGTAATTCTTCTCGGGAGATCCAAGAGTCATCAGAATCTGGCCTTCCTTGCCAGCGGACCAGGTACCTTTGGTATCCTCGATTACGAGTAGAGATAACCTGATCATCCAGGATCTTTTCAATCTGCTCTTTCCTCACAGGCCAGTTTGTTGGTGGACACACAGGGTCGGGATCACTCTCAATGATAGGGTTAGGCTCAAAAGGCTCACTAGGAATCACAGCTGGCTCCCTGTACTCTACTAAGTCTGTAATGTTGAAAGTAGAGCTAATGCCTAGTTCTGGAGGCAACTCGAGCACATAGGCATTGGATCCTACTCTCTTTACCACTCTAAATGGTCCAGCTCCCCTAGCATGTAACTTTCTAACGGTTCCAGGAGGAAACCGTTCAGGCCTTAACCTAATCATCACATAGTCTCCCTCAACAAAAGATTTGACTCGCCTTTGAGTATCAGCCAACTTCTTATAAGTTTCATTACTTAAATTTATTTTGGCATGAATTTCTTTATGCAAGTCTTTTACATGCTGTGCAAAATTCTCAGCAGATTCGGAGACTCGAGTGTGGACAGGTAAAGGGACTAGGTCAAGAGGTGTGTGAGGTTTGTACCCATGTACAATTTCAAATGGACTCTTACCCGTAGACCTATTGACCGAGTCATTGTACGCAAATTCTGCCCTTGGTAGGTATAAATCCCAATTTCTGGTGTTTTCACCAACAAGACATCTCAGCAGATTTCCTAGGCTACGGTTCACTACTTCAGTTTGGCCATCAGTTTGGGGATGATAGGCAGTTGAAAACTTAAGTTTTGTCCCTAACTTATGCCAAAGGGTCTTCCAAAAGTAACTGGTGAACCGGACATCCCTATCTGAAACGATTGTCTTAGGTAGGCCATGGAGTCTAACTATCTCATTGAAGAAAAGTGTGGCTACCTTAGACGCATCAAAGGTTTGGGAACAAGGCAAGAAGTGGGCCATTTTAGAGAATCGGTCGACTACGACACAGATAGAATCATGTCTCCTCTGGGTCTTAGGTAAACCTAACACAAAATCCATACTCACATCTTGCCAAGGACGATCTGGGACAGGGAGTGGGGTATAAAGGCCAGTGTTTTGTTTTCGCTGTTTGGCAACAGCGCAGGTTCGACATCTAGCTACAATATTAGCTACATCCCTTTTCAAGCTAGGCCAGAAAAAGTGGTCTTCAATAGCCAATGGTCTTGTCTTTTCCAAAATGGCCGGCTAAACCTCCAGCATGGATTTCCCAAATCAAAAATTCCCTAAGAGAAGTTCTAGGGATGCAAAGCCTATTTTTGAAGAACAAAAAACCATCTACAAGGGTATAATCCTGGTGATTACTAGATGGTCCTTGAACTAGATCCTGATACACAGTTGTGAAATCCGGACAAGACTCATATTCCTCTTTGATTTGCTCAAACCCTATGACCTCAGTTCTAACAGAAGTTAATAACAGAGATCGGCGACTAAGGGCATCAGCTACCTTATTCTCAACTCCAGCCTTATGTTTCAGGACAAAAGTATAGGACTGGATATATTCTACCCACTTAGCATGCCTAGGTTAAGCTTCTTTTGGGAGTTCAGAAATCTAAGAGCCTCATGGTCCGAAAATAGTACAAATTCCTGTGGTAGCAAATAATGTCTCCAGTAACGCAAAGCTTGCACCACCGCATAAAATTCCTTATCATAGGTAGAATACCTAAGCTTAGCATCATTAAGTTTTTCACTAAAGAATGCTATGGGATGATTCTCTTGGCTTAGGACTCCACCTATTCCTACACCTGAAGCATCACAGGCAACCTCAAATACTTTACAAAAATCGGGTAATCTCAGAATGGGTGCCTGGGTCATTTTATCCTTAAAATCTAGGAAGGCTTTATGGGCTGACTTAGTCCAATGAAATTCTCCCTTCCTAATACAATCAGTGATAGGAGCAGCTAAAGTACTAAACCCCTTGATGAATCGCCTATAGAAGGTAGCCAAGCCGTGGAAACTTCTAACTTCATGCACATTGGTTGGCTCTGGCCAGTCTACTATGGACCTAATTTTCTCAGGATCGGCCGCCACGCCGTCAGGGGTTACTACAAAACCAAGAAAGATAACTCTACTAGTCATGAATTCACACTTCTTAAGATTACCGTAGAGTCTCTCATTCCTCAAAACTTGGCAGACTGCTCTAAGGTGGCCTAGGTGATCTGCTGGGGTCTTACTATAGATCAGGATGTCATCAAAATAGACCACCACAAATTTTCCTATGAAAGCTCTAAGTACCTGGGTCATAATTCTCATGAAGGTACTAGGGGCATTGGACAACCCAAAAGGCATAACAACCCATTCATAAAGACCATCCTTAGTTTTGAAAGCAGTTTTCCATTCATCCCCGGGTCTAATCCTAACCTGATGATAGCCGCTTTTGAGATCAATCTTAGAAAAAACCATTGCACCAGCCATCATATCAAGCATGTCATCTAGTCTAGGGATGGGAAACCTATATTTGATTGTAATTTTATTGATGGAACGACTGTCAACACACATCCTCCACGTGCCATCTTTCTTTGGGGTTAGTAAGGCTGGGACTGCACAAGGGCTAAGACTTTCTCTAATAAACCCCTTCCTCAATAATTCTCCAACCTGCTTTTGCAGTTCTTCATGCTCAGATGGATTCATCCTGTAATGGGGCAAGTTGGGCAAAGTCGCTCCTGGGATTAGATCTATGGCATGCTGGATATCCCTAAGAGGTGGAAGGTGGTCTGGCAAATCCTCGGGAAAGACATCCTCAAATTCTTTTAACACAGGTTTAACTTCTTGAGGAGGCTCTGAGGGTTCCGAAGTTCTAAGTTCCTTAGCAGTCAACATCCAGATGGGTGAACCACTATGAATTTCTTGTTCTAGATCCTTAGCACTGATTAGGTTCACTCCAGTTTTCATCTCCTTAACCTTACCGGCTCCTTTAGTTACCTTGTCCTTAGGGGGAACTGAATGGATCGTAATCTTCTTCCCATTGAAACTAAAGACACAGGTATTGGATTTTCCTAAGAGGGTGGCATCATGATCATACAACCAAGGTCTTCCGAGAATTATACTGCTCACCCCCATGGGTAAGACATCGCACCAAATCTTTTCGTGATAAGATTGCATTTGGATTTGGACTTGACATCTAGACTGGATGGGTATGGAGGTAGAATCTACCCAAGAAACCTTATAGGGGTTGGGATGGGGAACTGGGATTAAGCCTAACATCTTGACAGTGCTAGTAGAGATGGCATTTACACAGCTCCCACTATCTATGATGATCTTACATACCTTATCCCCTAATTTAAGAAAAGTCTGTAGGATGTTAGTCCTACGCCAATCCTCTTGAACTAGATTCTGGGATAGGATGCATCTTCAACTCCTAATTGATCAGATTCATTGGGTTCCTCCTCTCCTTCATACTCCTCAACCAAATTCATTCCGGCCTCATAAACTTCTTCTTCAAATTCCTCACTGGGCTCGGAATTATCATTCTCTCCCTCTTCTATGTAAAGGGATCTCCGTGGGCACTGGCTAGCAACATGACCTACCTTATGACACTTGAAACAGGCTATGGCAGTACACTGACTGGAAATGTGACCTGGTTTCTGACACTTAAAACAGGTGATATTTGAACTAGGGGTTCTCTGGGTGTCAGGTGCCTTACCTTTGTCCATGGGCCTAGGGGTAGAAGTACCCTGAAAAGGTTTACTAGGGATAACTTGGCTAGGTCCATTCCTTGGGATTGGGGCACTAACCCTAGAAGGTATAGGTCCTCTCTGAAATTTCTCAGTGTTCAGTGCAATCTGGTAGGCTTGGTCTAGATCAGTAACCTCTCTCAGAAATAGTTCTCTCTTGATATCTTCCCTCAGTCCAGCCCTAAATCTAGACAAAGTGACTTCGTGGGCTTCACTCACATCACATCTCATTAGGTATTCATCAAAAGTAGCTATGTAGTCTAAGACAGATCGGTTTCCTTGTTTCAGGTTTTGCCATTGGTCTAACAGGTTTTGCTGGTATGAAATGGGTAGGTATTTATCTCTCAGTTTTTCTTTCATACCCTGCCAAGTGGTTATGGGCTCAACATTCCGTCTCCTAGTGGTTAGCTCAATGTTCCCCCAGTATAACCTAGCTTGACGCACTAATTTCATCTTGGCAAACTTGTATTTCCTCTCCTCAGACATAGCATACCACTCAAAGTATTGGTCCATCTCACCCTCCCAATCAGAATACACCTTAGGGTTCAGACTACCATCAAAAGTGGGTGCATCTAATTTGATGTTCCTGATGAATCTATCATCTCTATCTTCAGGTTCTGGGTCAGGCCTCCTATGATTAGGTTCAGGATCTCTATATAAAGGCCTTCTAGGCTCCTGATGTGGGTGAGGTTGAGGCACATTAAAATCGGGGTCAGGAGTCCAATTCCGATGTCTAGGTTCTTCAAGTACTTGGACTCGGTCCCTAAGTTGGGTAAGATCCTCATGAATTTGTGCGCTAAACTGGGCCACAGTGTTTGTCATATCCTGATTCATTTTAGCCATACTTTCAGTAAGAGTTCTGATCATGGCCTCTAAATCAGGTTGGGTTTGACCAGGTTGATATGGCACTCCGTTTCTGGTAGACATGATGATTCAAGCAAGCACACAAAATGAGACTAGACTAAATCGACTACTGGATCACTAGACCTAGAGTCCAAACTAGATGCCCAATCAGAGTGGCAAGCTAGCCTGTAGTAACTCAGGACTCAGCCAGGCAGGTGTAAGGGAGTGTTAGGTCCCTGATTGCCAATCCTAGACACCAATCAGTGATTGGCTAGGTAGGCGGACCAGCACACAAGCCCTTCGGGAATGGATCCCTGAACCACCGTTTTAGATACTGAGTGCTAAGCACACACAGAATAACTCGGCAAACTGACTCAACACTAGCCTAGACCCGACCAATTGGTGTCCCTAGCCCACTAGGGCAAATTAGGTCTAACTGATTTTAAATTAGGTCTAGGTTCGAATGATTGGATGGTGGTTTTGGGCTAAGGAGAGGTAATCAACTCCTCCCCTTATCTTAGATGCTCAATTTCCCTTAAGTAAATTATGAGATGATCACTCCAAAAAGAATTGAATTGCAGAATACAAAAATAGAGTTGTTGTATTTTAATGCTCAGAATTTTTACCAAAACCAATAAATCACAGAAAAATTATGAAAAATAGGTTCAATTATACTGGTTTCAACGAAGCAAAAATCATGCAATTCTGAGTTTTGTGCAGGGAGAAATAATTTAGACAACAGGGAAATTACGGGCTGCAACTAGATTGTCTTCCCCGTTTATAATCCCTGCTACGAAGTTATAACCCAATGGATCCCCTACATGTCCTAGGAACACCCCGTGGAATGGGAGGAGGAGGCTTGCACCTCGCTTAGTTCCTAGGACCGGACGTCCTGGGGAGTCTACTTCGAGCAGACAAAATAAAAGAGAAAACAATCAAAACAAGCAAGCAAGCAAATCAGAAACCCTAGACTGGGCTCTGATACCAAAAATGATGCAGAACAAAGAACAAAGAAGCGTATGCGGAAGTAAATTAAGATTAATTCTTTTTTTTTTTTTTTTTTTTTTATATTTCAGAAATTGGCTTCGACTCAAAGTAAAGTTAAACTAAGTTGATGGAAACTAGGTAAGGATTGAAAGCACAATTTAGAAGAAGCTAAGTTATCAGAGTAGTTCAGAAGTAACGGATCGCTGGGGGTTGAGAAACTCCCAGACCTAGGGTTTCGCTCCGAACTTTCAACAGAACAGAAATAAAGAGAAGAGATGGTTTACCTAACCAGACAATGATCTTCACAGATTTTGGTGGAAGAACTCTCCCGAGCAGATTGTTGGATCCTCGGATTCAGATATCTTCGCAATGGATCCTCCAATACTGGTCCTTTGGCGGGTTGGCTTCTCCTGAACTCAAGATCTGGAAGAGAAGAAAAATAATTGATGGAATCAGAGAGTCAAGGAAAAATTTACCAGGTTGATGAACTTGAGGATTGAAATTGTTGAAACTGGATTCTCCTGGAAGCTGATGTGATTTTCCTTGGAACTTGCTCTGGATCTGAAGTAGCCAGACTGGATCTAGATGAAGGTGGATGGCCTGGACTTGTAGAGAGAGAGAGGCCGTGGGAGATGGATGGAGCTAGGGTTTGATGGATTGAAAATAATGAAGGGCGGCTAGGGTTTTGGAATTTCAAGTGGCTAACCTAGGGTTTTGGATAAAGATGGAGATCTCTCACCTCCTCAAGGCTCCAATGGAACCCGGATTACCCCCTCACGGAGCTCAACACTTAGAATAGTGCAGAAGAAGAGAAACCTAGGTCACTCAACACAAGAGAATAGCAAAAGTAATTTTTCTTCATTGATTGATAAAGTTACAAAGATAGGTCTATTATATAGACCTAAAATTTTCTCCAAGCTTGTACAAATTCCCATGTGGGACTAAACTCCTCCAACCACTAGATTAGGTAGAAAATCTTCTCTCTTGGTCAACCAGAGTTCAAAAAAAATTGGGACGGCCATAAAGGAATTTTTTTTTGAATTTTTTTGGTGCCTCCTTTGGAGTTGGATTTGGATTTGGAGTCCTCTTCTTCTTATGGTATTTCTTCTTTTCTTCCACTCCAAGTTAAGCTCTTTGATTTTGATTTGAACTTCAATTAGGAGTAGGTTGGATGTCCTTCTTTGATTTCTTCTCCAAGAGAAGTCTTCTTCCTTCTTTGCTTAGGTAAAATAGGCAGGTATGGGCGCCTCCTTTAAAGTAGCCTCCAATTTGATTTTTTTCTTCTTTGGATGTGGGGACCATGACACTGGGATGCCTCTGTGGCGCCTCCTGGACTCTGGCGTGTGCTCGGAGTGTGGCTGGGCGTGTGGCTTGGAGTGTGGCCTCCACTTGCTTGAACCTTGATTTGATTGGAAGACAAATGTGGCACCATTTTGGACCAAATTGAAACCACATTGGGACTTGCACTGAGTCAACATGACTCAACAAAATTTAAATGGTGACTCAATAAATAAAATAAATAAACTGGTTGACCAGGTCAACCTTTATTACAAACCCTAATTTCTCGGGCAATGTCAATCAGAGATCCAAATGGAGCTCTGAAGTCTTCTTCTGAGTCTGGTGCCCGCACCATGATATCATAACAGAAAGATGCCAATAGTAATGATCCAGGAAGACAAGATCCTACCACCTTAGCTAAATTTGTTATGCCTACAGAGATGGATACCTTTGTAATGGCATTTTGTTACACTACATAACCAAACAAATAGATAAAAGGGACTTGATAGGATCGCGATATTATCATTAAGATACCATGGCTATCAGTTTAATTAACTGACTTTTAAAAAAAATTAAAAATACATAGAAAGGATGAGTCGGGGTCAAATCCATGGAGAAAGCAATACTTAAGATAGTTTGAAATCTTTGATTTTTAAAAAATAAAATGAAAAGTTTGAAGTTGAGAAAATAAAGATTAAAAATATGAAATAATAATAAAACTTGGATTCATTCGATCTGCTAATCAGATCTTAGCATCTACTTACAAGAAAAGCAAAGGACATAAATAAAAATAAACTTTGCATAAATTGAAACAAGAATCTATATTAAAAATAATAATTAAACAATCTAGGAAAGCAATAACAAAGTATCCAAAGTTGATTAGTGCAGCCTCATCAGGAAGTTAGTTCATGTCATATCCCCTTCGTCCATCATACTCCATGGAGTGAATTGGGGTTCCTCTCCTTCTTCCTCTTTGGATCTTGATCTGAAGATTGGTGTAGTCAAAAGATGACATAGAAGGCAAAGCTTCTCCTCTAAGAAACCTCACTCTTAGAGGCCAACCTGCAATCCAAAGCTAAGCCTTCTATTCTATACTGAACTTCTCTTCCCAAGATGATTCCTTCTGTAGCCTAGGTTTCCTTTAAATAAAGCTAGGAGTATGACTTCTAATAGAACCCTTGAAATTATTCTGGACTGTTAGATCCATTGATCATCATTTGAATTGATTGAGCCCAATGAGGGATGTCTAATTGGCCTGAATCGTGCTCGAATCCATCAAAATTATTTGGGATCATGTCCTAAATTGCTAGCGGGAACCCATCTCCTGGAACAATTTCAAACCATGGATCTTGATTTGGATTACTCTCGACCTTCAAATCATGCTTAACAAGATCAGTAATGGGCTACTTTGGATTTCTTGATTGGATGGAGCAGTGAATGGCTCTCATGGAGGACGATAGTGGGCGACAATGGTAGATGGGGAGGAGCAGCACGTAGCTGTGGATGGTGGTGATGAGCTGAGGTGTTGCAGTGATGGTAGTAAAGCAGATCATGGCATGGGAATGGCTAGATCTCGGGATGGAGAAGTTGAGCAAAAGGGCAGTGACTAGTGATGGAAAAGGGAATGGCGACTAGCTGGAAGGATGACTTGGACCGTCGAGGAGGCGATGATGGCCCGTAATGAAGGGTAGTGACTAGGAGGAAGAGGGCGATAGATCCAGCGATGAGCCCTTGATCAGTGGTGGGCAAGCACAGGGACAACAGAGAAGATGGGGAAAAAGACGATGAACGGTGGTATGGGAGGTGGCTTAGATGGCCAGGTGGTAGCTCGAGTGAAGAACTGGGAGGAAGAGAACCAGCAGAGGGCAGCGGATAAAGGGAGGAGATGATGATCGTAGCTGGCTTCAAAGTGGCTTCCCAGTGACTTTTTCAACGAAGAATGGCTCATGGCGATGAGGGAGATGGCGGGGGACAACTCCGATGGCCGGGTAGCAGGAAACAGCAATTGTGTTTCACGGATAAGAGTATGGACCAGTAGCCATTTGGACCAGCAGCAATGGCTACTGGTGGACCATGCAAGAGTTTATGAACCAAGCAGCCAGTCCATGGTGGACCGGTTGCTTTAATCTTCATGCAAATTTCTTAATCATTCCAAATTTCAATTCCTAGCTCATTTGAACTCTAATTTGAGTGTTGTCTACATCGTTGGACTCCAAAAATCGAGCTCTTTTATTCTATGAGCTCTTTTTCTACAAAACTCTAATAAAAAGTATCAATCTTTAAAAAATATAAATTAATTAATACTTATTTTAGTGGTTAAATTGGGATAATTGATAAACTTATCACACCCCCTACTTAATCATTGCTAGTCCCTTAGCAATGTAATTAAGATATAAGTAGTAATTTTATAACCATGTGTCATTAAGATTTCCTTTTAAATCTAGGCTGAAGGTCAAAAATAGGTAGCTAGCATCATTAACTAGATATTGAGTTTTTGAAGTAAAGTTCATAGTCGAAACTATTAGAAATTTTCTTAGACTTCATCCAAAGGTCTACCGCACTTGTGTTTATGATGGCTAACTTAGTATTTTAGTACTAGATTATAAAGAAAAATTATATCTTTGCTTATCACCTACTTTTGGTCAATTTTCTTTACACCTCCTATTTAAGCACATGATTGAGGTAGCTTTCACACCACTTGAGTTTTTCTCTTTTTTTTTGTTATTTTATTTTTTTTGGTTGGCAATGTCTTCGCACTACCCACTTTTTGATGCGTGCAACAATGCTTACTTAAACAAATGTGCTGGTTACTCGATGGGAAATCAATGTGGTGGGGGCACTAGGATCAGACACAGATTACTGGGCCCTATTTGGTTTACCTAGCCATGTGTCAAATTTTGTAATCAACTAGAATTGAGTCCTGTAATAAGTTGAGGTTAGTTGATTTGTCTCAACCCTCAACCTAGTCTGTATTTTGAGTCCTGTATACCAGTATGAGTCTAGTGTGAGTTCACTTCTTGTACAAGAGAGGAGGCTATGCTATTTTGGAGTCCCACTAAACCTCATTCTGAAGCCAGAAGTAGTTACACCAGCTTAGGGGAGCTCAATCGACATCTAGGTGTCCTGTTTGTGCCCTAATTTTCCCCGAGTACCATTTTAGATGCCAGATTTCCTCCAGATGCTTTCGAAATATTCCACATGCCAAGAGCTCATGTTTACCAGGCTATCCCAACACTCCAAGCCTCCAAATTCAAGCCCAAAAAGCAAGCCCAGGACAAGAGAACCAAGATTCCTTTTTGATACCGGGAATATACTAGCCCTGGGAACCAGGCACCCCAGCTCCCAGGGGGCCCAAGCCCAAGCCTTCCAAGCCCATGGCTGACCTCCCCCTTGCTGCCCTAAAGCCCACACACCCAAGGAGGGTCTTCCAAAGAGGTTTGACTAGGTCCAAGTTGAAGAAAAGTGGGAGAAGACCAAGCCTTTTCCTAACTTAGTTGGAATTTCTAATCCTTTTAAACTTTGTAATTCTAACCTAGCTAGGAAAGGACTTGTATTCCAATTTGGAAGAGGACTTGTAACTCAAATGTAACCATGGTTAGTGAGGGCATGGGAACTCTATAAATACCCCACCTCTTCCCTCTTGTAAGCACCTCTTTCTTATGAATACAACTTGCTGAAATTTTGAGTTATTACCTTGTGTTGGTGTTTTGTTTGGTTCTTTGGTTGGTGTTTTTGTACTTGGACGAATTTCTTGATGCCCTAGCTTACTTCCACATCCTAAATCACTGCCATCCAAGCTTTCACACATCCAAGAAGGAGTACCCTAGGCCACCAAGCAAGGAGATCTTCAACAAGCTTCGAACAGCCATCTTCTAACCATGATTCCAATTCCTTCTAAACCCTAGTTCCTTTTCTAATTTTTACTTGCTATTTGATTAACCTCTGATGCTTGCAGGATCCCCGAGGTGCTTCCCCTCCCCTGAGGAGGCCTTCTTTGCCTTCAGACCGGGTCCAGATCAGCCATCTGATTCAAGGAACTAAGCTTCGTCTTCCAGGCTCCGATCAGAGTTATGAGTGATCCCTGCTGCTATTGAATTTTAATCTCTGACTGGTAAGCAACCTTTCCTTCTCTTATTATCTGATTTAGATGAAGTTAAACTATCCTAAACTAGGAATTTCTTAACTCTCGGGTCCTGGATATTTCATTGGTTTGCATGAGTATGCTTGCGACCCGATGATTCTTTGCACTACTAGTCTTTCCGCTAGTTCTTACTTTATTTTGGGAATCTAGCTTGCAAATAAAATTATAAAAATTATAAAAAAATATTTTACTATTTTTCATGCATGTTTAGCAGTCTTAGAGTCATCCCGCATCATAATGTTTAGAACTTGCCCCTTTTTATCTTTTCTTCTTTTTTCTCTTTTTTCAGGTAGGTAGCTCTTTCCTTAAATTCAAGTTAAATAAGGGATGTATATCAATTACTAACTTTTCAGTAATATTTGAATCTATAATTGACCTTACAACTAATACCTACTTTACCTTGTCAGTATGCATGTGTGATGAAAGTGCTTATAGCTTTTAGGTGACTTAAGTAGGCCACCAAAATTCTGACCAACTAGTCTACTTCTTGACTTGCTACAGTCATCAGTAAATGCTTTCTAACTCTATTATTATTTTTCTAGTCTATTTAGCTTAACAATTTCTTTCATGGCACATGATTTATAAAAAAAATAATTTTTTTCTATTTTTAATATTTTTAAAAGATTTTTCAAAAATTTTCAAAATTTTTTTAAAATTTTAAACTTTAATAGTTTTTAAAGTTTAACAAGTTTGTCCTTAACCCGCAACTTAAATACCATTATCCTTAATGGTATAAACAAGTTCAAGAAATAAATTCAAACTATAAGGATAAAAAGAAATATATAGGGATAGAGGTTACCTGAGAAGAAGAGCTTATAAACAAGATAAAGGCTGCAATATACAACTTAGATTAGAAATTTTTTTATATATTTTTATTATTATTCTTATTTTATTTATAAGGATATAAAAAATAAATATTGAGTTACTTCCCAACAAGCTCTAAGTTTAACGTCTTTAGCTAGATATTATAAGGAAGTCCAATGGATGATTGACTTTAATATATCCCTAATGTCAACAAAAGGACAGGACCGATCAAGAGGCCTTGTCATCATGGTAGAAAATCATTCATAGAGTACTCTATGATGACTAGCTCAAATCAATAAAGTACATTGGGCAAGAATGTTATTCCATGATTTAAAAAGATTATTATAATTTATGCAATACTTAGGAGGGATTGTGTTTGTTGGGCCAAGATTAAAGGTGGTAGTTTAAAATTTTTTAAATTATAGGTTGGTCTACCCTACTTCCCTTCTTGGGCATGATGTGTTTGGTCAGTTTTCCTTTCCATTTTAAATTTAGACACCTTTTCCACATTAATATTAACCCTATCTCCGTACATCATTTTAGCATTATGGAAAGATTTTGGAGGCAGTTCTCAAAATTGGTGTTGAATATATAGAAATCAATTATAAAATTTCTAAGATCTTGATCTCTCATTTAGTAATATCCCATCTGATAGCTTCTTTATGTGCCTTTAGAATACCACTAAGTTGGGCTTCCTAGGTAAGGTTCATTGGAAAAGCTTCAATGGATGTATTAGGAAGTGGTTTCAGTTCTAGATCAGATGATGATTTTAACAAGGGGACTTTGGTGGGCTAGATGATGGCTCTTGTTATTCATCAATCAAAAGTAGGATGGTTTCAAAGTAAGGTATTTGTATTAGATTATTAACTTGTAAGGTATACCCATCTATATTAAAATTATCGATCCTGAATTGAGCCAAATAGGGATCTACTAAATCCTAGGAGAAAACCTTGGGGAAAGTTTCCTCTATTAAGTTATGTATTTATGATTTTTGGAAAGTTTTTACTAGTTCTATCATTGTATCTATTTGTTCTCGCATCCCATTTAAAGGCATGGATGATTCTAGAGCACTAAGGAATGGGACCATAGGTGAGTAGGATAATGATGGAATTGGTTTGTCCTATAAATTTAATATCTCCATATATTTTTCTACCTTAGCCAAATTATCTATATTGGTCTTTATGGTTATGTAGAGTTATTTTAAGATCAGTTCATTCCCAAGAGCCAGAGTTGATTATTCAAGAAAAGCTAAAGGGTTATTAAAGTTTTGAGCTATGTATGGTCCCTCTAGGTTACTCTCGGATTGACTAGGCAGTTCACCTCCCTCCTCTCTATTAAGTTTAATTAATTGTTGATTAGTTTGATCTATTAGTTTATTGATAGATTGTTATTGGACTATAATTATTTGTTAAAATTGAGCAAACCTATCGACATCTAAGTTGGTCTGTAGGGAAGGTGGATATGGTGCTTGCTAAACCTTCTCTATTAAGTTTAATTAATTGTTGATCAATTTGATCTATTAGTTTATCGATAGATTGCTGTTGGACAATAATTATTTGTTGAAATTGAGCAAACCTATCGTTATCTAGTTTGGTCTGTAGGGAAGGTGGGTATGGTGCCTGCTGAACCTTCTCTTCAAATAATTAGTTATAATTAGTTAAAAAAGGTTGATAATTGGGATAGGGCTGATCATATAAGGGTGTATCTATGAACATGGATCCTTGGATTGCTGGGATAACCACTGGGTGTTGTGGCCATAAAAAATCTAGTTGAGCCCCTCAACCTGAATTATAAGCATTAAAGTATAGATTATTTCTTGAGTTATAGGCCATTTGGATTTGATCTTGATAAACTTGGTCATACATAGACTCAAGAGGTTGGTACATAGTTGGACATTTACTCTCAAAGTAAGTGGGGCTCGAATGAACTTGGTATGCTAGGAGAAAGGGTACTCTACTTTAAGGATTCACGCTCCTGGCATTGATTCAGTCTATCGAATTATTTTGATTATTCAGATATGCAATCAAAGACTTAGATTAGAGCAATCCTTATTTATGTATTTATTTGTTTATTATTATTACTTTTTTAAGAGAAGTGGTGAGATGAATAAGGAAAAGAGTTCTAAAGATGAGAGCCTAAGGAGTCTTAGATTTAAGAAAGAGAAAAAAGAATTAGTTAGGGTTTGATATTATTTACAAATAAGTTAGCATAACATGGATTCTCTATCATAGAATTATCCTAAATCTAGATAGCTCCTAACTGCCAAGGCAAACTTAGAGCCCTCTAAGTCAGAAACTAACTAATCAATTGGCCAGGTAAAGATAAGATTGGTGGGGGTCCCCCATTGCTTTTCTTAGACACCAATTAAATTGGCTAAGTTAGTCAACGGAACCAATTTAAAATGATCTTTCTTCAGGGCTACATCATCCTTGAACCCCTTTCCTAGATACTAGTTAATCAGCCAATCTTGACCCAGTCCAACTCTTCTGGGTGCCTTATCCTATTAAGCTTGAGTTCCTTAAGGGCTGACGTCTAATTAATTTTGATTAATCGACTTAGGTCAATATATGATGCAGGATGGTGGTTTGTGGGCCAAAGAAGTGTGAGCAAATCCCCACCTTATATTATTTATGGGTTGTTTTCCTCAAGATATTTTATGGAAATATGCAATGTAAAAAGAAAGGTATCCCAAACAAGCAATAATCTTTTAAGTTTTAATTAGTTACTCTATTTTAATTAAGTATTATGTGGTGTGTTTGTTTTCTTTTTATGTTATATTATTTCAAGTAAGAGAGATAAAAGGTAGCTTTTAATCTTGGTTAATTAGATATGAGAAAAAAAAACTAAAATTAGGTTAAGCAAATAAAGAAACTATAAATCTTATAATTAAGGCAAGAAATCAAAGTAGTATTTAGGATAGTTAATTAAAAAGTTAAGTAATTTTTTTGGTTAATTTAAAAGCAAAGAAACTAAAAAAGAATTTTTTTCTTTTTAGGTTACTTTATAAATAAAGAAACTAATTAAAAGGAAAAAGCTAAAAAAGAATTTTTTTCTTTTTATGTTAATTTGAAAAGGAGGATGGCAGTAAATAAAGAAAGAAATCTAAAAAAATAGATAGATTTTTTTAAAAAGGAGACTAATTAAGGGAAATAAAAAGAAATTTTTTTAGTTAATATGAAAAGATAGAAATTAATTAGAAGCAACTAAACAATGAAATTAACCTAGCATTAGGATTGATCTCACCAAAATTATAAAAAATTCCTTCTTCTCTTTTTTTTTAATTTTTTTTTATATGTAAAAAAATTAGTAAATTAAATTTATAAGAAATCAAAGAGATCAAAATATTAACGTTTGTGCCTTCCCTAGCAATGGTGCCAAAACCTGATAGGATCATGATGTTGTCGTTAAGACATCATGGCTATCAGTTTAATTAATCAACTTTAAAAAAAAATAAAAATATATAGAAAGGATGAGTCGAGTCAAATTCATGGAGAACGCAGTGCTTATAATGTTTGAAATCTTTGATTTTAAAAGAAAAGAAAGAAAGTAATTTGAAGTCGAGAAAATAAAAATTAAAAATGTGAAAGAATAATAAAACTTGGGTACGTTCGATCTGCTAATTAGATCTTAGCATCTATTTGCAAGAAAAGCAAAGGACATAAATGAAAATAAACTTTGCATAAATTGAAATAAGAATCTATATTTCAAAATAATAATTAAATAATCCAGTAAAGCAATAACAAAGTATTCGAATTTGATTGGCACAGCCTCATCGAAAAGTTAGTTGATGTCACGTCCCCTTCTTCCATCATATTTCATGGAGTGAACTGGGCTTTCTCTCCTTCCTCTTTGGATCTTCATCTGAAGATTAGTGTAGGTAGAAAGATGGAGTAAAAGACAAAGCTTCTCCTATAAGAAACCTCACTCTTAGAGACAAACCTGCAACCCAAAGCTAAGCTTTCTACCCTATACCGTACTTCTCTCTCAAAGATGATTTCTTGTGTGGCCCAGGAGTCCTTTAAATAGAGCTGGGAGTATGACTTCTAGTAGAACTCTTGAAATTATTCTGAACCTTCAGATCCATTGATCATCACTTGAATTGATTGAGCCCAATGAGGGATGTCTAATTGGCCTGAATTGTGCTCGAATCCATCAAAATTATTTGGGATCATGTCCTAAATTGCTAGTGGGAACCCATCTCCTGGAACAATTTCGAACCATGGATCTTGATTTGGATTACTCTCGACCTTCAAATCATGCTTAATAAGATCAGCAATGGGCTGCTTGGTGTGGGCACCAGACTCAGAAGAAGACTTCAGGGCTCCATCTGGATCTCTGATTGACCTTGCCCAAAGAATTAGGGTTTTCTGGTTTGTAATAAGGGTTGACTTGATCAACTCAATTTTAGCTTGAGTTTGTATTTCCCTGTAATTTAATTTTGTTGAGTCATGTTGACTCAATAGTGGTCTAGGACTTCTCCAGGGTGTCACATTTTCTCCCAAGGCCAAGCAAGTGGGCGCCACACTCCCAGCCACACTCCTAGCCACACGCCTGAGTCCATGGGGCGCCACATCTCCATCCAGTATGCTCTGGTCCCCACACCACAAGATAGCAGGTCCCCTCTCTCATGCGCCACTTGAAGAGAAAACAATCTGGGATCCATAATTCAAGGGGGTGGCCAAAGTGTTTCCATAAGAGCCAAGCTATGAAAAGAAAGGAGCAAAGCTTGGGGAGCAAGACTAGGAGGCGCCCAAATAATTCCAAATAAAACCATGTATGGAAGGAAGGAAATTTCTCTTGAAGAGCAAGGTTAGGAGGCTCCCAAATAATTCCAAATAAAACCAGGTATGGAAGGAAAAATATTTTTTCTTGAAGAGCAAGGCTAGGAGGCGCCACCTACTTACCTTTTGAAGCCATCAATCAGCATTTTTGGAAACTCTTGGCCGGCCATATGTGTGGGAATTGATCCTACAAACCTAATTTGAAGATCCACCCTATTAGTCCCACATGGGAAGATGTAAAACCCTGCTCTCTTGTAAAGTCCTATAAATTAAACCCCTCTTGTAATTTTTAAAGTTAACTGATGAATGAATTCAAATTTTGTGTGAGCAACTTTATGTTTCTCTCTTCCGCACTTGCATCCAGGTGTTGAGCTCCGTGAGGGAGTAAATCCGGGTTCCCCAGGACCTTGAGGAGGTGTGAGATCTCCAACCCCAAAACTCTAGGTTAGCCACTTCAATTCCAAACCCTAGCCGCCCATCATCTTCTTCATTCCACCAAACATCTAAACCCTAATCTACCTCATCATCTCACGGCCCCTCTCTTCTAAGTAGAGGCCGACCACCAGCATCCAGGTCCAGATCGGCTACTTCAAATACAGAGCAAATCCCAGAGGAAGTCAGATCAGCATTCAGGAGAATCAGGATTTCAGCAACATCAACTTTCAAGTTATTCTTATCTGGTAAATCCTTCCTTGAGTATCTGGTTCCATAACTTGTTCTTCTTCTTTCCCAGATCCTGAGTTCAGGAGAAGCCAACTCTGCCAAAGGACCAGTATTGGAGGATCCATTGCGAAGATATCCGAATCCGAGGATCCAACAATCTGCTCAAGAGAGTCCTTCCACTAAACTCTGTGAAGATCACTGTCTGGTCCATAACCCTTCTCTTCTCTTTACTTCTGTCCTGTTGAAAGTTCAGAGCGAAATCCTAGATCTGGGAGTTTCTCAACCCCCAGCGATCCTTTACTTCTGAACTACTCTGATAATCTAGTTTCTTTGAATTGTGCTTTCAATTATTACATAGTTTCTTTCAATTTAGTTTAACTTTCCTTTAAGTCAAAGCTAACTTCTGAAAATATATATATATATATATATAAAAGAATTAGTCTTAATTTACTTCCGCATCTCATCATCTCATCTCTTTTGTTCTGCATCATTTTTGATATCAGAGCTCTCGTTCTGCATCACTGCTTTGGATTTCTTGATTGGATGGAGCAGTGAATGGCTCTCATGGAGGATGACAGTGGGCGGCAATGGTAGATGGGGAGGAGCAGCACGTAGCTATGGATGGTGGTGATGAGCTGAGGTGTTGTAGTGATGGTAGTGAAGCTAATCATGGCATGGGAATGGCTGGATCTCAGGATGGAGAAGTTGAGCAAAAGGGCGGTGATGACTTGGACCACCGAGGAGGCGATGATGGCCAGTGATGATGGGTAGTGACAGAGAGCAAGAGGGTGACAGATCTGGTGTTGAGCCATTGATTGGTGGTGGGGAAGCATGGGGAGACGAGGAAGATGGGGAAGAAGATGATGATTATTGATATGGGAGGCCGCTCGAATGGTTGGGTGGCAACTCGCATTAAGAACTAGGAGGAAGAGAACCAGCAAGGGGTGGTGGACAAAGGGAGGAGATGATGATCATAGTCATCTTCGAAGTGGCTTCCTGGTGACTTTTTCGATGAAGGATGGCTCCTGGCGATGAGGGGTACGGTGAGGGACAACTTCGATGGCTGAGCGATGTGAAATGGTGACTGTGGTTCACCGATAAAAGTCATGGACTGGCAACAATGGCTACTGATAGATCATGTAGGAGTTTATGGATCAAGTAGTCAGTCCATGATGGACCGGTTGCTTTAATATTCATGTAAATTTCTTAATCCATTTCAAATTTTAATTCCTGGCTCATTTGAACTCCAATTTGATATCATCTACGTTGTTGGATTCCAAAATCAAGCTCTTTTAATCTATAGGCTCTTTTCTATAAAACTCTAATAAAAAGTATTAATTCTTAATAAATATTAATTAATTAATATTTATTTTAATGATTAAATTATGATAATTGATAGACTTATTAGGACCTTTGGCTAGGTACGTTCTGAATGTACCCATATGCTATTGCTCACATGCTTACCAAACCATCACAGGCTCTCAGCTTTAGCCACTATAGCCTCTTGTTTCTATTATTGACTTGAGTGTCAGAGTGTCCCCACTGGAACCCTATTCCAGGGACCATTTTTGCAGGTCAATGTAGCAGAGCAACCCACAAAACCTTTTAGTCCTTGCCAAAGAAGACTAGAGCACCTTCCATCTCTATCGGAGCTTAGTGATGGGTGATCAGATCGCAACACACTTCTTTATAATATTTTATTATAAAAAATATTTAAAATATTACCCCATCATCCTTTTGTATATTTTATTTTTTATTTTTTAAAAATAATTTTTTATTTTTAGTCTTCCTTCTTTGTAATTTTTCTCTCCTTCCATCTTCTCATCATCGCCCGTCACTCAGCCTTGTCCAACCTAGCCACCCTCCTTTCTCCTCCTCTACCCATCTCTCCATTACTTGAGCTATTCATCGAGCTTTAGACCCTTGGATTGGAACTAGAAGGTGGGGCAATCGATCTCGAGAAAGAGGTGATCAAGGAGATAGGGGGAGAGGTGGCTATAATAGTCAAAGGAGAAAGAAAAAAAGTAGAGGGTGGGTGGGGCTTGATCACTAGTCAGAGATCGAAAAGGAGGCAGTCAAGGTAGTCAGAGGAGGGGAAAGGCTTGATTGAAGACAATTGCGGTAGCAGAGGGAGAGGCAGCCATGGTGGTTGGAGGTAAAAAGAAGAGGAGGACAAGATGGGGCTTGATCACCAACTAAAATTGAGGAGGCGGTTTACAGGAGAGAAAGGTGGCCATAGTAATTGGAGGTGAAGGAGAAAATGCAAATAGTGGGGCACGGTTTGATCATTGATTGGAGATCAAGAAGGGGTCAAGGTGATGTGGGAGGGGCAGGGCTTGATCACCAATTGGAGATGAAGAATGAAGTGTTCTCACGGTGGGACTTTGAAACACCATAGCAAAACACTTTTTTTTATTCATTTATTTTTTTATGGAAGCTATTGATGCTAAGATAGCCTCCTGTCCGTAGGCTCGGTGGATCCCGGGGATACATCAGTCACTCCAAGCATCATCAGATGCCTTGTCTTAGGCGCTCCTAGCTGCCAAGCAGTCCTACAAAAAAGAGAAGACCTGGGCTAGGGACCCCGAAGGGGACACTCCATTAATCAAGTTAGTAAGGCATTCAGGGACAACAAATCCTCAGTCATAAGGCCTAGCTGACTGACCATGAGAGGGTTCTTTAGAGTAAATGCATTTGTTTCTAAGTGATGAGGGTTGTTTGCCACTTCTTTCATACTTCCTTACTTGCTTTTGCTTACATTCGTTGGAGGTCCCTCTGATCGATATATATAGCAGCTGATGCTGGTGAGCTAGATTTGATATCTTGGTAGCTCACCCTCCCTGAGAGGGGTGCGGGCTGATCGTAGTCATAGACAGTCAAAAATAAAACCTACTCATTACTATACCTAGCGGCGAGTTGGGATCATATCATTGGAGATCAATAGCAATTATTTCATGAAAATAGCAAAAAGAAAAAATGGTTATGAGGATTAAATTGAAAGTAGTAATTATTAAAAGATAACAACTAATTACTAAGTTAAATCAGTTAGCAGGAGAAGTAACCTAGGAATTTGAATCTACTATGCAAACAGGTTTTATCTTCTTCTCTTTATATTGCAATATCAATAATTCTTACAAATCTAATCTATGGGGCATGGGTCGTATCCAGAGATCATGACACGTCCGTTCATGATTAGGGATCTAATCTATCATATTATGATCTACCTTTTTGAGGAACGTACCATATCCTGAGATCATAACACATCGATAGAGGATGGAGGCCATGTATGCCAGATCAAAACCTCGGTCAAAAAAAACTAAAGAGATATAAACAAGAAAAGCATAATCTTTATTGCTTAAGAATCAAGTACAAAAAGAAAGAACCTGGTTATAGGCTTCATCTTCATCCTAGGTTAAAGGAGTCTAGCCATGCATCACTGCCACCAGCATCTCCTCTGTAATTCACCTTTTTCCTAAGTATATACAATAATCTAAAATAAAAGAAAAAGAAAATAAACTATATAAAATTTGTTGAAGAAATTGATGCCAGGATTGTTGCTTAGGTCCTCCTTTTATAAAGCTCGTTTAGGGCTTCCTCTTATTCAAATTTGGAGTCAATCAGGCTTAAGATTGGCCAGATATCACGAGGAGAATTCTCATCTATCCATTTTGCATCACAAATCTTAAATCTTGTTAGAAATCATGCAGCATCACTTTTCTTCCTTCTCGGGCAAGCAGAGTTCGAATCAGACTAGCCGAATCCCAATCCTTCCTCTCTTAATCAGATTTGGATCTCTTTCTCTCAATGCCAGTGAAGTGGATGGAGGGTGGCGGATGGTAGTGGGAAGCAGTGGCCGGTGGTGAGCGTCACGGAAGGAGGAATGACCATGAGCAATTTTGTCTTGGAGCTGAGAGTAGAGGCAGGAAGAAATCGGGAAGAAGATGGCCGACTGCAGGTAGACTGGCACCTGGGTGATCGTGGTGATGCTGTTGGGCGGTGGTCAATCGATGGCAAGCGGATGGTGGCAAGGATGCTATCCGGACAAAAACAAAGCATCAAGAGGGAGAACTAGTGCTTGGGCGGCCTCTCTCAACTAAAAATAGGCTCCCGACATCTTCTCCAACCACGGGCGATGAACGGGTGGCATCTTTGGTGGTCGGCAACTCCAAACGGTGGAGATGGTCCATGGACCGGCAGCCAGGCTGCCTATGAACCGGTCCCCATTTCATAGACCCAATGGCTGATCCATGATGGACCGGCTGCTTTAAAATGCATGCAATTCATTAATAGATTTCAAACTTGAATCCGGGCTCGTTTGAACTCCAATTTGAGTGCCGTCTATTCTATTGGACTCCAGAAATCAAGCTCTTTCAGTTTATGAGCCCTTTTTCTATAAAACATCAATAAAAGTATCAATTCTTAATAAATTCAAATTAATTAATATTTATTTTAATAGTTAAATTGGAATAATTAATAGACTTATCACACCCCCAACTTAATCATTTCTAGTTTCTTAGCAATATAATTAAAATAGAATCATGTATCACTAAGATCCTCCCTTGCAAAACTAGATCTAGGCTTAAGGTTAAAAGAAGCTAGCTAGAAATACTAAGTATTAAGTTTTCGATGTAAATTTCATAGTTAGAACTATCAAGAGCTTTCTTAGAGTTCATCCAAAGATCTACAGCACTTGTGTCTGTGATGGCTAACTTAGTATTTCGGTATTAGCTTGTAAGGGATAATGGTATCTTTGCTTATCATATATTTTGGTTGATTTTCTATATACCCATAAATTAAGCAAATGAGCTAAGGTAGCTTTCACACAACCTAATTTTTTTTGGCTATATCTTCATACTGCCCACTTTTGGATGTGAACAACAATGCTTACTTAGACAAAGATGCCCGATTACTCGGAAGGAAACCAATAATTAGAACTTGCCTTTTTTTGTTCTCTTTTTATTATCAGGCAGGTAGCTCTTTCCTCAACTTTAAATTTCTCTCAATGGGGTGTATATCAATCACCAATTTTTAGTAATAATTGAATCTCTAATTGACCTTACAACTAATACCTAGTTTACCTCGTTAGTTTGCATGTGCGATGGAAGTGCTCATAGCCTTTAGGTGACCTAAGTAGGTCGCTAAAGGTTTGACTAGCTAATCTAATTCTTGGCTCACTACAGTAGTTAGCACATACTTTCTAACTCTATTATCTTTTCCTAGTCTATTTTGCTCAAGAGTTTCTTTCATGGTATGTGGTTAAAAAATTTTTTTCAAAGATTGCCAAGGTGTTTTGAAATATATATATTTTAAAAAGGTTCCCTTACCCCTCAACTTAATTTTCATTATCCTCAATGGAGTAAGGAAGACTAAAACAAGAAGGGATATCACCTGGACAAGATATGTCTCGTGTAATGCTAGGAGTGACCATATGGAGTAGTCTCTTATTCCTAGAAATAAGAATCACTAAAATAAATGTCAAAAAATAAAACTTTGGGTTACCTCCCAAAAAGTGCTAAGTTTGATGTCTTCAACCAGACCTCTTAGGATTCTTATCTTATTCTTGCATGAATCTTGATGTAGGTTTGTAATTCCCTACATGATTCGGGTTTAGCTGTAGATTATTTCTTGCATGGGATTATTGGTGGCTCATTCCCTTGATAGCTAACAATTCTTGCTTTATAATTAGATCTAGGTATAACTTAAGTAGTAATCAGGATTCAAATGGACCTAGATCTATGTACTCAATGAGCTCAATGTATGAAGGGAGTATTTTAGGATCCCTATTTGATATCTCATCCTTCATAGGTAGATGTTCAACCAGAGTCATGAGGGGTTCAGCTAATAATTTAGATCATGGCATAAGCCCTTCCTGACCTATAACTTGGCACTTTTTTCAATTCAATATCAACCCTATCTCCATGCATTGTTTTAACACTATAGATAAATTTTGGAGCTAGTTCTTAAAAGTAGTGCCAAATACAAAGAAATCAGATATAAAGGTTTTAAATTCGTTCACCCTTATATTCACAATGTTCCACCCAACAACTTCTTTATATGCATTTAGAATACCTACAATTTAGACTTCCTTAGTGTGTATTACCAGTGAGGTATGAATGGATGTACCAAGAAATGGCTTCAATTTTGGTTTAGGTGGTGATTCTAACAAGGAAACTATTGGAGATCTAGATAATGGCTCATATTGATCAATCCAAAGTGGGGTGGTGTTGGGATAGGATGTTTCTACTAAGTCGTTCATCTCTAGGATACATCCCTCTATATCAAGCTCATCCACCTCAAAGCGAGCCAAACTAGGGTTTAATGAATCATGGAGAGAACTTTCATGCCTCGCTTCCTCTATTAGATTATGCATTGGTGATCCTTGGGAGGTCTTAATTGATTCCATCATTGCACCTATTTGTTTTTCTTTTCCATTAACAATAATGGATGTTTCTAGGGTTCTTGGGATTAGGACCATAGTTAAGTTAGATGATGATGGAAGTAGTTCATCTCTCCTTTCTGATTTTTTTTCATAAATCTTTACCTTAGTCAAATTATCTAGGATGGTCTCTTTGGTTGTACAGGGTTGCTCTTAGACCAATTCATTCTTGAGAGTTATAATCGATTATTTAGGGATAGTTGTAGGTGTTGCCGCCAAGATCGTTATGGCCCGTAGCTACTGTCGGTGTCGGATCGCCCCTCGTCCACTCAGTGATGTCCTGCTCGTTGGAACCTGCAAAATAAAGGTTAGTGACCCAGGCCAGGGATTCCGGTGGGGGCACTCCGATGGTCAAGTCAGTGATGATCCAGGGGAACAAATCTTCCTGGTCGAGCCCCTCTTGATGGACTCCATGCTAGGAGGAGTGAAAATGATATGAGTAGAGTGAGAGTAGGGGTGCAAGTGTGCCGGGAAAGGTGGTGGCCGAGGGATCGGGCCTCCTGTATGGCCTCCTTCCCCTCACTTGCTTGGACGTTCACTGTTTAGCTTGAGTTACCTTTTCACCTCGGGTGTTGAAGGTTCTTTTAAGTCCTGGTGATCGTTGAATGCCTACCTCAGGATTTTTCCAATGCTGTCAGGTGCGTGCGACGGCGTTCCATATCGTGAACGGGATGTTTCTCCTGGTCCGTGCTGTTAGGCACGTGCGGCGGTGTTCCATGCCATGGATGGGACGTCTTTCCTGGTATGTGATCAGGAAAACTTCCATATGTTCTGACATTCCTTCTGGTTTCTCCATTCCGAGAAGCCGGCAGTGCCTTGATTGGAAGGCCGCTGCCCTCGGGATTCGAGCCTCCCGATTGATTTTTTCTTTTGGGTGGTGTAGGTGGTTGGTGGAGAGCATGGCATCTCGATCTGGGAGTTTCTTCCTCTCCTGGTGTAAGAAGCATCCGCATGCAGTTATTACAATTTGATGGGTGCTTCCTCATAGTCCTCGGGCGGTTCGCCGGTGCCTCGGGGGTAGCTCCACCCCCCTTGGTGCCCGACGGAGCTGTCCGAGGTGGTTGCCAAACTGGAAAGCTAGGACTCAGCTTCGGCTCGGGAGCTCGACTTGGTGGAGGAGGCTGGGCTCGACTCCGATCCAGGGGGCTCAACCTCAGAAGGGCTCGACCTAATGGAGGAAGGCTCGACTCCTGCATAGAGGGCTCGACCTCGGAGGGGCTCGACCTGGCGGAGGAGGCTGAGCTCGGCTCCAGCCCAGGGGGCTCGACCTCGGAGGGGCTCGATTCGGCGGATGAGGTCAGCACACGACTCCAGCCCAAAAGGCTCGGCCTCGGAGGGGCTTGACCTGGCGGAGGAGAGCTGAGCTCGGCTTCGATCCAGGGGCTCGACCTTGGAGGGGCCCGATCCGGTGAAGGAGATCGCTCAGCTCCAGCCTAGGTGCCCCGGGCTAGCTGGTGCCAACCTGGCGAAGGGCGGAACTTGGCTTTGGCAGGCCGTCTCGCTATTCTGGGGGTAGCTCGGCCCGGTCAAAGGAGTCCGAGGTGGGTGTCCACCATGGTAGTTTTTCTGACATGTCATCTGATGGGGATTACATGTCAGCTCCTTGCCATATCATTTTACCCCCACTCCTGAGCTTCGTTGGCACGGGGCACTCGGGGCGAAGGGAGTAAATGCAGTGCTGACATGAAAAGGCAAGAATCTGGTGCAATGATGGTCACGATCACCAGTGCTTCGGGAAGCAATTTCTTTAGCCTATCCGGGGGAGCCACGTGGATACGTTCGAGGAGTAGTTATTACGGGTGCAGAATTCAGAGTGGCTGCAATCGAAGCCAGATGCTAGCCCTGTCGATTATCGACACGTGGCACGGATCCGACGGTGGGGAGCTGTAACGGTACGGTCGGACACTGGTCACTTCGAAAGGAAAAGTGACCTTTCCCGAAATGTAAACTTCCTTTCAAATCCTGCACGTCCGCCTTCATGCCGAGGCTCTTCTTTCGTCCACCTGGCCATTCTTGTCTCCCAAAGTTCTCAGCAGGTTAGTTTCCTTCTTCCTTGCCTTGGTTGAGTAGGATCTTCCTCTTAGGGCTAGGCTCTTCTCTGGACTCTCATCTGCTTTCTCCTTCATTCCTTGATCTTCTTCGTCATGTCTCATTTCGGGCCAAGTTTCCATCCTTCAACCAACCAGGGTGAGGCCGGGCCCTCTAGGCCGATACCGCCATCATCTTCTTCTTCTGATGAGGAGGGAGATAGGGCACGCTTCGAGCTTAATAGGAGGCGTCCTCCTGGTGGCATAGTCATTAGGGAACCTGGACCTATCTCTGCTCTTCCTCCTCCCCTAGCTGAACCTGTTCCTGACCCCTCTCAATCCACAGGTCCCGGTGGGATTTCTTCGACAATCTCGATTGAGGAATTAGGGACCATTCGGGATGTCTATGGCATCCCATATTCTATCCGGCTCTTGATTCCTTGACCCGGGGATCGGGTTACTTTCAATAGCCCGGGCCGAATCGCCTTTTATAAGGAGACCTTCTCAGGAGGACTTCGCTTCCCTTTCATCCTTTTTTCTTATCGGTGTTGAGCAACTATAGGCTAGTCCCTGCTCAACTCATTCCAAATGCCATGAGGACTATTTTCTGCTTCATTGTGCTCTGTCACTTCCACGGGATCGTTGCCCGTTTCACCTTGTTCAGAGCCTTCTTCACTCTAAAGCACCACCCCACCGAAGATGGGTGGTGGTCTCTCTCCTCTCATCCAAGGGGCATCAAATTTGAACTTCCCTCTTCTATCAAAGGATGGAAGAGTAAATTTTTCTTTGCCACAGCTGAGGGGGTTGACTAGGTGTGGAGCGACCCAAATCGATCCCCCAATAGAAACTCTGCGGTCGAAGCAACCGACAAGGATATTTATGAGCTACTCCGCACCACTCAGATTCCTTCCCTCAAGGTTTTATTGTCAGAGCAGAACCTCATCGAGGCCGGGGTCGGCTCAACGAGAGAGTTGGGTGAGTTCGGATCGAGTCCTTTTTGCTCCTGTTAATCTATTTCCTCTGACCTGGAACTGACATTATATCCTCCATATGCAGGCATGAAGTTCTCAGTAGACAACCTACTTTCTATCACCTAGAAGAGGCCTCCATCGGTATTGGCTGAGGAGTCCTCTCCGAAGAGGGCTCGTGATGAGAGCGCGTCAGTGGCTGCTCCCGCTGAGCTAACCGAGTCGAGGAGGAGGGAGTTTGAGGCTGCCTCCACAGAAGGAAGGGGAGTGGTGGCTACCATGTCTGAGTCAAAGTAGAGGGTAGCTAGGCCTGTGCTGGAGTGGCCAAGGCGATGAGAGCCGATCCTCGCCCCGGAGCCTGAAGTGGTCGTCTAGGCCAGGGCCGCTGCTGCAGCCGTCGCCATCATGTCACCTCCCACTCTGGAGCTCGTCGTCATCGAGGAGGAGGTGTGGGGAGGAGCGGATCCGACACCGGGGGTGCCACTTGAGGGGGCACCGAGCTCCTAACCGGCCCTCGAGGCCTCTTCTAGCGGCAGAGTGGGTGATTCCGCATCGGGGGCAAGTAGGAGGGAGAGAGACTACCGTCGGATCCCGTTCAAACTGGGGCCCGACGTCTCGTTACTCCGGGACTGGAAGCTGGCCGAGCGCATGATGGATTTTTCAATCCAATCATGTGACCGGCGAGATATGGCCGGGAAGGTGCCGGGGGATGCGATTGCAGCATCTTCCCCCAACTCTTCTCTATAAGTAACTTCACTTCTCTCTTCTTCCCTTTTTTTTTATTTTTTATTTTTTTCTAATGTCTCGTTTGGTGAAAATTAGCATTGAGACCCTACTGATCAGAGATTGCTATCGAAACTGGCTGAAGAATGACTAGCAACGAGCGATGGAGGTTGAGGCCTTGAAGATCGAGTTGAAGGAGAAGTCCGATACCTCCCAAGAGCTTGGCCTGAAGAAAGAGGAGCTTCAAAAAGGACTTGTCGATGTCGAGAGGTGCTCGAGGGAGCTCCAGGAAGACCTCAATCGGGAGCAGGGCCGGTCGAGAAAGAAAGCTGAGGAACTCATGGCGACCAAAAGGAGGCTGACATAGTACAATGCCGAGGCGGTCAAGCAGAAAGAGCATGCCCAGTCCCTTCAGGTTGAACTAGATGCGGCGAAGGAATGTCTGGTCACCACTGAAGAGAGGGCCACAACCACCGAGAAAGAGGTAGTAGCGGTGAAGGAGCAAGCTGCCAAGGTGAAGAAGTGGGCTGTAGAGGCCGTGGCGAGGTACAAGGCCTCGGAGGAGTTCATCGCAGAGATCCATCAAATGGCGTCAGACTCCTTTTTTAAGGGTTTCATGTACCTGCATTCCAAGATCCGGGGATACGTTTCTGATAAGGGTTAGCCCTTCCTTAGATACCCCACTACTTTTGATGTGAAGCCAGCTCCAGAATTGGGCGACGTCGAGGAGTCGGAGGCTATTTCTGAACCTTCTCCATTAGTAATGGATGCCGAGGCTAGAGAGTGTGGCCCTGGGCCCCTAGAGATGATGCCTCGCAGGCACGGAGTCCTGGCGGGGAGCCGCATAAGTAGGGTAGATTTATTTTTTGTATTTCTTTTCTTTTGTTACTGACCTGGGCAGCTGGTGGGGACACCTGAGGCACCAGAATAAGACAGAGGCTTTTCAACCCTCTATGAATTGATCAATAATTTATGAGTCCATCTGTAATAAGGGCTTAGCCCATCTGAGTCCATTTTAGTTGTTATTTGAGTTTTTTGAGTTGTTATTTCAGTTCTGTACTAGTCAGCTCATGTTGAGCTAGTTCAGTCCAATGCTAGTCAGCTCATGTTGAGCTAATTTTATTTTTTTGAGTCCTGTCCAAGTATACTGAAGACTCAAGACTATATCATACAAGTGAATACCAAGTCCAACTAGATTGAAGACATGAAAGTATAGCCCAAGTCCAACCCTTGAAGATTTGAAGACCCCAGGAGGAAAATTCAGAAAATCCTGATTTCTTGCAGATGCCCAGATTTCCTTCCAGATGCCAAAATATATTCATAGACCAAGGCATTCATTATTTTAGAGGTCCATCTGCATCCTAGCCCAAAGAAATCAAGCCCAGGCACCAAGCCCAAGCCCCTAAGAAGCAAGATACCAGGGAAAATTCCTGCTACCTGGCTACCAGGCCACCCCAGCTTCCAGAGGCCCAAACCCATGCACCCGGGCCCCTTTGGGCCGGCCCCTTGCTGCTCTTAGAAGCCCAACACGCCCCCTTAGGCATCCTTAGAGTGTTGGCTAAGTCAAGAGAATTTTTAGGGATTTTTCTACCTAATGTTTCCTTATTTTCTAGCTAGGGTTTGAGAGGGAAAAGGATTTTTATGTAAAGACTAATGTACCCTTACTTGGAGCCCAAGGTTAAGGGTCTATTTAAGGGACCCTAGCCTCTTGTATGAAACCTAATTCTTGATATGAATTAAAACCTTGAGTTCTTCTATTGAGTTGTGTGATACCCTGCTGTGTGCATAAAGGGGTTTGTGAAAGTTTTTCTTCCCAGTGCTGCAATCATCTTCCTGCTGCCAACAAGCCTCTCAGATCCCTGGATGCCCACTCCAAAAGAAGCCTTTTCTTGCTGTTTTCCCTTTTTTTTCTTGTTCCTTTGTGAGTTTTCTAACCCCTGACAGGTCGTTTGCAGGTCCCCGAGTTCCTACAAATCCAACGACTCCAGCCAAGCCTCAATCGGATCACCAAGCAAAAAGCCGGGTATCCGCGGGTCTTTGGCTCGGTTTTCCAGGCCGCATTCATCGAGGAACGAGAGACCCCTTTACTGAGATCTTCACAGACATTGTCAGGTACACCCCCTCTACCTCCAGTAGTTTTATTGTAGGAGAACTTGCCCTAACCGAGGCTTCTCAGCCCCGGCGATCCTTCTTTTCTACTTTTCTAGGTCCTAATCTGCATGCTGATATTCTAAAATTCATATAAAATTCCCTATAACTTATTTTAATCTGAAATTTGGGAACTAATCACTCAACTCCACCTATAAAATATATAAAAAGAATTGCATGCATATTAGTCCCCCATCATTTGTTATCAGAGCTTAGATTAGGGCTTATTTTCTGTAATTTTTCAGTCCGTATATACTCTGTTATTTTAATTATTTCTCCCTCATAAAAACTATAAAAATTCTAAAATTTATTTTTCTGGATTCATAATAAGTCACAGTAATCTTGAGAATTTTTGAAGATTTTATTATGGCTTGTGAATTTTCTGCAAGCCGAAATACAGCCTGTAAATTTTTGGCTCTATTTTTTCAGCAAGACAAGTTTGAAAGTTTTAGGGATTTGTTTAGCATCTTTTGCATATCTTTTAATTTTAGTATATTTTCAGCATATTAGGCCATGATTTGTAAGTTTTATTTTATTTAGAAAAATACCAAAAAAAAATTACATATTCTCTAAAAATACCAAAAACATCTAAACCCTAATTTGCATCCTCATCTGCCTGCCATCATTGCATAATTTACTTTTAAGGGCACTCTTGCTATATCAGATTGGGGGAGGATTTGATCACCTCTCCTTAGCCCAAAACCACATCCCTTGCATTCAATTCCAAGCCTTAACCTAAAATTAACTAGACTTAATTTGCCCTAGTGGGCTAGGGACACCAACTGGTCGGGTCCGGGCTAGTGTTAGATCACCGTGTCAAGTTAACCTGTGTGTGCCTTGTGCTCAGTGCCTAGAATGGTGGTTCAGGGATTCAATCCCAAAGGGCTTGTGTGCTGGTCCGCCTACCTGGCCAATCTCTGATTGGTGTCTAGGATTGGCAATCAGGGACCTAACACTCCCCTTACACCTGCCTGGCTGAGTACAGGGTTACTATAGGCTAGTTTGCCACCTTGATTGAGCATCTAGTTTAGACTCTAGGTCTAGTCAGCTGTAGTCGGTCTGATCATGTCTTGCATGAGCACTAGATCAAGGATTTCATATCACCCACCTCCTTCACAAATGTTTGAACCCATGGAAAATTTGCAAGCCCAGATAAAAGCACTCACTGAGCATCTAACCCAATCCATGGCCCAATTGACTACCCAGTTAACTTAGTCTAGTACCCAAACCAACAATAGAATTGACCATCTTGTCGATAGGTTTGGCCAGTTAGAAGGCCATGTAGGGACCATAGAAAGAACCCATGGGTCACAGTCTGATCCAGATCCTGAGTCCCTTCATCCTGACCCGTACAACAATCCTCAACCTAGGAGGACCCCAAACCCTGATCCATACCGAGAGGTTGAACCTAGGAGAGCCCCTCAGCCTGACCCATACAATAATACTAAACCTAGAAGAACCCCTTACCATGACCCTTATTATGATACTGAACCTAGAAGAACCCCTTACCATGACCCTTATTATGATACTGAACCCAACACCCAATATTCTGACCCATATAGGGAGTGCAACCCTAGGAAAACCCAATATTCTGACCCATATAGGGAATCCAACCCTGGGAGAACCCAATATTCTGACCCATAGAGGGAGTCCAACCCTAGGAGAACCCAATATCCTGACCTATATAAGGAGCCCAACCTTAGGAGGACTCCATACCATGATCCATCCTTAGAACCTGACCATAGAGTTGACCCAAAATCCTATGACCCCAGATCCTATAATCCCCTGACCCATAGATCTGCACCCTTGTCCTATGAGCCTAGGGAGCCCATAACCCCAAGGTATCAATCTAGTACTAGTCAGGTTTCCCTTAGTCAACTTGAACCCCATAGGATTAGTACCCCTAAATATGAACCCAGTAGTGAGCCACTATCCCTTAGGCAACCTGAACCTACTAGGATTAGTGTCCATAATCAGAAACCAGGACCTAGCCAATTTTTCCCTAGCCGACCTTCTCCAACCATTCCTGAGATTGACAAGGCTTACATTAACGTAGAAGTGTATGAAGCTGATGCGAGCCTAGTGGATGAGTATGAAGGAGAAGAGGAGACACCTTTAGTAGACCTAGAATTAGCTGACCAAGTAGATACCCATGTAGAAACCAACCCAGAGCTAGTTGACCTTGACCACATCCAACCTAAAGCTATAGTGGAAGAACAAATAGAGGAAGAGAACCTAGGTACTGCTACTAGAGCCTTACCTAAGGAAACCATAGAGGAGAGCCAAATTATAGAGTCTAGTCCTAAAATACAAGAACCAGAAGGATTTATTAAGGACCTGATCTCTTTGAATCAGTACCCTCAGGATGAGTCTCCTCCTATAGTTCCCATTAAGGACCTCTTCCCTGAGATTAATAACCCATCCTTCCATTATACAAACCTCGTAGATATATCGCAACCCCATAAGGTTAACCTCATTAGTCTAGGATTAGTCCCTGACATGCCTTCTTTGATTCTACTTTATCCAACTAACCCGGAACCTTTTTCTCCACCCTACTAGAGTAATTCTGAACCCACTTCCTATTTTCTACCCTTTCCTAAGTTTTCTCATGTGTCTAGATCTATTAGGTTTCATTTTGTTGAGGTTACGAGGTTGCAAGGATCCATAGAGCCCATCCCATTTGCTACCTACTTTTGGCAGACCCTCTGGCACTTAATAGGAGTTACTAGCAAATTTTCTTCTGCATGTCATCCATCAACCATGACTCATGCCCCCATGCCCAAGTGGTAGTTAAGACCTAATAAACCTCTTTAGTCAAGTCTGTTAGGTGTAGGTTTGAGTCCTTTGCATCATCTTGTTAGGAGTCTGCATGTGCCTAGCATGTTCACCACCCGCACTAATGTTAAAACAACTGGCTAATTCCCGAAGATGGATCAAAGAATTTGATGTAGTGGATTTTATCTTGGTTAGGCTTAGGCCTAAAAGAAGCTTCATGCTCATAGAGCCGGACCTTTTAAAGTGATAGAGAAGGATGGATCAAATGCCTAGGTGTTAGACTTGCCTTTGGATTTGGGCATTAGTTCTACCTTCAATATTACTGACCTAGTTGAGTATAGGGAACCAACAGCGATACCTAGTGAGGCCTTTGGACATATTCCTTTTCATTGTGAGTGACCCTAACCTAGAGTGTCCACAAACAAATTTGGCCTGAGAGAGGAGAACAGATTGAGCATATCCTGGACGATCAAGCCATCACGACCCAGGGCCATGACTATCAATGCTTCCTGGTGCGATGGCAAGGCCAGCCAGAGTCGGACGATTCATGGATTTCTCGAGAGGACTTGCAATGCCTCAATCCAAACCTTCTCGAGAGATATGTGAGCCAGTCTGACCTTCACTCGACAGGGTCGAGTTCCTCCCACCCCGGGAGAATTGGTGGGGACACCTGAGGCACCAGAATAAGACAAAGGCTTTTCAACCCTCTATGAATTGATCAATAATTTATGAGTCCATCTGTAATAAGGGCTTAGCCCATCTGAGTCCATTTTAGTTGTTATTTGAGTATTTTGAGTTGTTATTTTAGTTCTGTACTAGTCAGCTCATGTTGAGCTAGTTCAGTCCAATGCTAGTCAGCTCATGTTGAGCTAATTTTATTTTTTTGAGTCCTGTCCAAGTATACTGAAGAATCCAGACTATATCATACAAGTGAAGACCAAGTCCAACTAGATTGAAGACATGAAAGTATAGCCCAAGTCCAACCCAGCTTGAAGATTTGAAGACCCCAGGAGGAAAATTCAGAAAACCCTGATTTCTTGCAGATGCCCTCCAGATGCCCAGATTTCCTTCCAGATGCCAAAATATATTCATAGACCAAGGCATCCATGATTTTAGAGGTCCATCTGCATCCTAGCCCAAAGAAATCAAGCCCAGGCGCCAAGCCCAAGCCCCTAAGAAGCAAGATACCAGGGAATATTCCTGCTACCTGGCTACCAGGCCACCCCAGCTTCCAGAGGCCCAAACCCATGCACCCGGGCCCCTTTGGACCGGCCCCTTGCTGCTCTTAGAAGCCCAACACGCCCCCTTAGGCATTCTTGGAGTGTTGGCCAAGTCAAGAGAGTTTTTAGGGATTTTTCTACCTAATGTTTCCTTATTTTCTAGCTAGGGTTTGAGAGGGAAAAGGATTTTTATGTAAAGACTAATGTACCCTTACTTGGAGCCCAAGGTTAAGGGTCTATTTAAGGAACCCTAGCCTCTTGTATGAAACCTAATTTTTTATATGAATTAAAACCTTGAGTTCTTCTATTGAGTTGTGTGATACCCTGCTATGTGCATAAAGGAGTTTGTGAGAGTTTTTCTTCCCAGTGCTGCAATCATCTTCCTGCTGCCAACAAGCCTCTCAGATCCCTGGATGCCCACTCCAAAAGAAGCCTTCCCTTGCTATTTTTTCTTTGTTTTCTTGTTCCTTTGTGAGTTTTCTAACCCCTGACAGGTCGTTTGCAGGTCCCCGAGTTCCTACGAATCCAACGACTCCAGCCAAGCCTCAATCGGATCACCAAGCAGAAAGCCGGGTATCCGCGGGTCTTTGGCTCGGTTTTTCAGGCCGCATCCATCGAGGAACGAGAGACCCCTTTGCTGAGATCTTCACAGACATTGTCAGGTACACCCCCTCTATCTCCAGTAGTTTTATTGTAGGAGAACTTGTCCTAACCGAGGCTTCTCAGTCCCGGCGATCATTCTTTTCTACTTTTCTAGGTCCTAATCTGCATGCTGATCTTCTAAAATTCATATAAAATTTCCTATAACTTATATTAATCTGAAATTCGGGAATTAATCACTCAACCCCACATATAAAACATACAAAAAGAATTGCATGCATATTAGTCCCCCATCAGCTGCCCGGCATGTCGGGGGCCTGGGCGCAGTTGTTGTTGACCAAGGAATTGCCAATGAAGTGAAGGTTTTTGATTATTTTGGCTTGTGGATACCCTACTTCTCCCATCCCTTCCTTTCTTTTTCTTCTCTTTTTTTGTACATGTGATGAGATCAGGGAAGAGGCTTCTCCTTTGTTTCTGGGTGTCCCAACCCTTGGTGCCAGAGAGCTTGGCTTTGAGCTTTGGTGTCTCAGAGCTGGGCTCGATGACCTGGTGGCCGGAGAGCTTGGCTTCAGGCTTTGTGTCTCGGAGCTAGGCCCAAAGACTTGGTGGCCGAAGAGCTTGTCTTTGGGCTTTTGGTGTCTCAGAGTTGGGCTCGAAGACTTGGTGGCCGGAGAGCTTGGCTCTGGGATTTGATGTCTCGGAGCTGGGCTCGAAGACTTGGTAGCCGAAGAGCTTGGCTCCGGCTTTTAGTGTCTCGATGCTAGGCTCTAAGACTTGGTGGCCGGAAAGCTTGGTTCCAGGCTTTGATGTCTTGGAGCTGGGCTCAAAGACTTGGTGGCTTGAGAGCTTGGCTCTGGGCTTTTGGTGTCTCGGTGCTGGGCTCTGAGACTTGATGGCTGGAAAGCTTGGTTCCGGGCTTTGATGTCTCGGAGCTGGCCTCAAAGACTTGGTGGCTGGAGAGCTTGGCTCCGGGCTTTTGGTGTCTCGGTGCTGGGCTCTGAGACTTGGTGGCCAAAAATCTTGGTTCTGGGCTTTGATGTCTTGGAGCTGGGCTCGAAGACTTGGTGGCCGGAGAGCTTGGCACTGGTTTTTGGTGTCTCGACACTGGGCTCTAAGACTTGGTAGCTGGAAAGCTTGGTTCCAGGCTTTGATGTCTTGGAGCTGGGCTCGAAGATTTGGTGGCTGAAGAGCTTGGCTCCGAGCTTTTAGTGTCTCAGCGTTGGGCTCTGAGACTTGGTGGTTGAAAAGCTTGGTTCCAGGCTTTGATGTCTCGGAGCTGGGCTCGAAGACATGGTGGCCGGAAAGCTTGGTTTCAAGCTTTGATGTCTCAAAGCTGGGCTTGAAGACTTGGTGACTGGATAGCTTGGCTCCAGGATTTTGGTGTCTCGGTGCTGCTCTGAGACTTGGTGGTCAGAAAGCTTGGTTCCGGGCTTTGATGTCTTGGAGCTGGGCTCGAAGACTTGTTGGTCGAAAAGCTTGGTTCCGGGCTTTGTTGTCTCGGAGCTGGGCTCGAAGACTTGGTGGCTGGAGAGCTTGGCTCCAGGCTATTGGTGTCTTAGAGCTGGGTTCGAAGACTCTATGGCTAGAGAGCTTGGCTCCGGGCTTTGATGTCTTGGAGCTGGGCTTGAAGACTTGGTGGTCGGAGAGCTTGGCTCCGGGATTTTGGTGTCTCGGTGATGGGCTCTGAGACTTGGTGGCTGGAAAGCTTGGTTCCAGGCTTTGATGTCTTGGAGCTGGGCTCAAGGACTTGGTGGCCGGAGAGCTTGGCTCCAGGCTTTTGGTATCTCGGAGCTGGGCTCGAAGACTTGGTGGCTGGAGAGCTTGGCTCCGGGCTTTTATATCTCAGAGCTGGGCTCGAAGACTTGGTGGCCAGAGAGCTTGGCTTCAGGCTTTGATGTCTTGGAGCTGGGCTCGAAGACTTGGTGGCCGAAGAGCTTGGCTCCGGGCTTGGATGCCTTGGAGCTAGGCTCGAAGACTTGGTGGCCAGAGAGCTTGGTTTCAGGCTTTAATATGTCGGAGCTGGGCTCGAAGACTTGGTGGCCGGAGAGCTTGGCTCCCGGCTTTTATTCACCAGACCTGGGGTCGGGTAGAGATTCTCTTGCAAGGTCAAAAGATTTTTTATGCAAGGGGAACTTTGATTAGAGAGAACCTTACACTGTTGATGTCAGGGAGTTGGGCCTCGGGCTTCGGAGCCAGAGAGCTCGGCTCCAAATTTTGGTGCCGGGGAGCTAGGCCCTTGGCTTTGACGTCAGAGAGTTGGGCTCCGAGTTTTGGCATGCCGGACCTTGAGCCAGTCAGTGACATTCCTGCAAGGTAGAAGGTGACCTATGCAAAAGAGGGTCTTTATTATTGTAAAGGGCAAGCCTTACATTACTGATAATATTTTCTTAGGTTGCAGGCGTTCTACGTTCGCAGGAATCTGGCATCGTCCAGATCCACGAGATAGTAGGCTTCATGCGGAATAGCTTCGACCACCTTGTAGGGGCCTTCCCAGTTCGACGAGAGCTTGCCGCACTCCTGGGGTTGAGACACTTTGGCTCGGCACAGCACCAGGTCACTAGGTCGGAAGACCTTGGGCCTTACCCGCGCATTGTAGTACCAAGCCACTCGTTATCGGTATGCTGCCATACGGAGCCGAGCTTTATCTTTGGTTTCCTCGAAAAGGTCCAAGTTGAGTAGAAGTTGTGCCAGGTTCTGTACTTCGTCATATTGCTGCACCCGCAGCATGGGCATGCCAAGCTCAATTGGGACGATGGCCTCAGCACCGAAAACAAGGTTGAAAGGCATTTCGATTGTGGCCGTTCGGGGCATTGTGTGGTAGGCCCATAGAACACTTGGGAGTTCTTCCACCCATCTGCCCTTGGCTTGGTCTAGCCTAGTTCTGAGTCCTTGGAGGATAGTCCGGTTGGTTACCTCAGCTTCTCCATTCGTCTGGAGGTGAGCGATGGAAGTGAAGCGATGCAGGATGCCGTGCTTGGCAGAGAATGCTTCAAACTTTCGATTATCGAATTGCTGCCCGTTGTCGGTGATGAGGTAGCGGGGGAGTCCGAAGTGTTATATTATCAACTTCCAGTATAATTGATGGACCTTGGCTTCTGTGATCCGTGCCAGTGGCTCTGCTTCCACCCATTTGGTGAATTAGTTGATGGCCACCAGCAAGAACCTCCATCATCTTGGTGTAGGGGGAAACGGTCCTAATATGTCCATTCCTCATTGGGCGAATGGCCAAGGGGTGGAGAGCTGTGAGATCGATGTTGCCGGTTAACGTTGTATGTGGGCATGGCACTGGCATTTGTCGCACTTCTTCATGAAGTCGGCGGTGTCCTCCCTCATGGTCTCCCCGAAGTATCCCTGGTGGAGGTCTTTGTATGCTAATGTTCTTCCTCCCACGTGGTTCCTGCACAAGCCTTCGTGTATCTCCTGGAGAACGAAGGTCGCTTCTACGGGTCTCAGGTACTTCAGGAGCGGGCAGGAGTAGGATCGGCGGAAGAGCTATCCTTCCATCAGGACAAACTGGGAGGCTTTCTGATGCAGAACAAAGAACAAAGAAGCATATGCGGAAGTAAAATTAAGATTAATTCTTTTTTTTTTATATATATATATTTTAGAAATTGGCTTCGACTCAAAGTAAAGCTAAACTACGTTGAAGGAAACTAGGTAAGGATTGAAAGCACAGTTTAGAAGAAACTAAATTATCAGAGTAGTTCAGAAGTAATGGATCGCTGGGGGTTGAGAAACTCCCAGACCTAGGGTTTCGCTCTGAACTTTCAATAGAACAGAAATAGAGAGGAGAGATGGTTTACTAACCAGACAGTGATCTTCTCAGGATTTTGGTGGAAGAACTCTCTCGAGCAGATTGTGGGATCCTCGGAGTCGGCTATCTTCGCAATGGATCCTCTAATACTGGTCTCGTGGTTTGGTCGGCTTCTTCTGGACTCAAGATCTGGGAAAGAAGAGGAACAAATGATGGAATTCAGAAACTCAAGAAAAGATTTTACCAGGTTGAAGAACTTGAAAGCTGAAGTTGCTGAAATCAGGATTCTCCTGGAGGCTGATCTGACTTCCTCTTAGAATTGCTGTAGATCTGAAGTATTTGGACTGGAGCTGGATGCTGGTGGCCGGCCTGGACTTGGAGAGGGTGGCCGTGAGAAGTGAAATAGATTAGGGCTTGGTGGAAAGAGAAGGGTGATGGTGGCTAGGGTTTGGGAGTGGAGTGGCTAACCTAGGGTTTGGGGTTTTGGAGATCTCTCACCTCCTCAAGGTTCCAAGGGAACCCGGATTTACTCCCTCATGGAGCTCAACACCTGGAAGCAAGTGCGGAAAAGAGAAAACACAAGTTTGCTCATAAAAAAATTTCTTTCATTCATCTGATTGATTTAAACTTACAAGAGGGGTTTAATTTATAAGGCTTTACAAGGGAGGAGGGTTTCACATCTTCCCATGTGGGACTAAAGAAGGGGATCTACAAATTAGGGCAAATCATTCACATATGGTCGGCCAAGGTACCAAAAAATTTGGATTTGGGTTATAAAAGGCAGGTAGATGGCGCCTCCTTGCTTGGATCTTCAAGAAAAATTTTTTTCCTTCCCTGGATCAACTCTTTTGGACTCCTCCTTTTCTTCCTCCCTAAGTCAAGGTCCTTCCCATCTTTGTTTTGGATGTTTTTGGCAGGTAGTGGGCGACCCCTTGAAGTTCTCTTCCAAGAGAATTTCTTCCCATCTTTGCTTTGGATTTCTTGGGAAAGTCTTGGCCGCCCCCTTTATTTGTGGTCTCTTGGTGGACTTCTCTTTATCTGGCGCATGAGAGAAGGAAGTTGCTATCTGTGGAGTGGGGACCAAAGGCTGCTGGATGTAGATATGGGGCCCCTTGGACTGGGAGTGTGGCTGGGAGTGTGGTGTCCACTTGCTTGGTCTTGGGAGAAAATGTAACATCCCAGGTTGAAACCCTAGTCCACTACTGAGTCAACATGACTCAACAAAATAAAATGCAGGTAATGTAGACTCAAGCTAAATTGAGTTGATCTAGTCAACTCTTATTACAAACCAAAAACCCTAACTCTTCGGGCAAGGTTAATCAGAGATCCAGATGGAGCTCTGAAGTCTTCTTCTGAGTCTGGTGCCCGCACCACTTTCTTCTTAATGAGGCCGACTTCCAGACGGTCTTCGGGCAAGGTGCCATCAGTAATATATCTGACATACCCATCCATCCAGCTCGGCTCCGGGGTGACTTGCTGCACCTCCTCCGGGGCTTCGTAGCTTGAATTCTCGAGGTATTCAATGTATGCATGCCCTAGTAATGAGTCCGGTAGGGTTGCGAGTCTCGATAGTGCGTCTGCGTGAGCATTCTCTCCACAGGGGATATGGAAGATGTTGAAGCATCAGAATCTTGCCATGCATAGGCAGACTTGCTCCAGGTACATCATCATCTAGGGTTCCTTGGCTTCATAATCTCCGGAAACTTGTCCGGCCACTAGTTGGGAGTCGGTGAAGACTTTCAGGTTCTGCATGCCCAGCTCGTGTGAGACCTTTAGGCCTACGAGGAGCGCCTCATACTCCGCTTGGTTATTTGTCGTGGTGAATTTGAAGCAGAGAGCACATTCCGTCACTATCCCACCACTATTGGCGAGGATGAGGCTTGCTTCGCTCCCACCATAGTTGGATACGCCATCCACGTGGAGGACCTAGGGCTCCTCCTCTGTCCTGAGCTCATCATGATGCTCCAGGGATGTTGGCCCCGGTTGCTTGGCAAGTCCAGTGCACTCAACTAGGAAGTCGGCTAGGACCTGGGCCTTCTTTGATGACCTTGGTTGATACGCAATGTCGAACTCGCTCAACATCAGGGACCACTTGGCCAACCGCTCGGATGTTTCGGGGTGGCTGAGTATGGTCCTTAGTGGCTGATCCGTCATGACTATGATGGGATGCACTTGGAATTAAGGCCTACGGTGCTTAGCAGACATTATTAGAGCAAAAATAAGTTTCTCAGAGTGGGTATACCTGATCTCCATATCGTGGAGGATTTTGCTGGTATAGTATACCGGCTTCTGAGATCCGTCGTCGTCCGCACGGACGAGGACCGAGCTGACGGCTCTGGGTGTGATCGCTAGGTAGGGAAAGAGCTCCTCTTCTTCCTCTGGTCTCGAGAGTAGCAGAGGAGAGGCTAGGAACTCCTTCAGTTCTTCAAAGGCTATCCTGCACTCCTCTGTCTAAGTGAAGTAGTGTATCTTACGCAGCACCTTGAAGAAGAGAAGGTAGCAATCGGCCAACCTCGAGATGAAACGGCTTAGAGCTGTAATATGCCCTGTCAGGTACTGGACCTGCTTCTTGGATGTCGGGTGCTCCATGTCGACGATTACCTAGACCTTCTCCGGGTTCATTTCAATGCCCCTTTGAGTGACCATGAAGTTAAGAAACTTTCCTGCTACCACTCCAAAGACACTTTGCTAGGTTCATCTCATCTGGTACTTTCGGAGGTTGTTGAAGGCTTCGACAGGTCGACGATGTGATCTGAGCTCGGCTTGCTCATGACAAGCATGTCATCCACATATACCTATATGTTCCAGCCAATCTGATCTTTGAAGACCCTATTGACCAGATGTTGGTACATGGCTCTGGCGTTCTTCAGACTGAAAGGCATCATCTTGTAGCAGTACATCCCCTGGTCGGTAATAAAGGCGGTGTGCACCTCGTCCTCTGGGTGCATCCGGATCTGATTGTACTCGGAGAATGCGTCCATGAAAGAAAGCAGCTGGTGACCCGAGGTGGTGTCCACCAGTTGGTCAATTTTCGGTAAGGGGAAGCTGTCCTTCGGGCATGCCTTGTTGAGGTCGGTGTAGTCCACACAGATCCTCCATTTGTCGTTACTCTTCTTCACCATCACCACATTCGCCAACCAGCTCGGGTATTGTACCTCCCGGACGAAGCTGGCTGCGAGGAGTTTGTCGACTTCCTCGTTGATTGCCGCCTATCTCTCCGGGGTAAAACTTCTCTTTTTCTGCCGAACTGGCCTGTATTTTGGGTCAATGCTCAGCTTGTGGGTGATGATGTCAGAGGGGATACCTGGCATATCGACCGTTGTCCAGGTGAACACATCTGCATTTGCCCGTAAGAACTCAAATAGATGGGCCCTCTCCTCATCCTGTAGCTGGGCCCTGACCTACACCATCTTCTCCTGGTCGGTTCTGAGCAGATAAGATAGTAGATGTTCGATCGGGCCACCCCTGGGGTCATCGCCCTTTGGTCGAGATTGTTCTCCCTGGGATCATCCTCAGGAACCTTGGTCCCGGGAAGAGTTTGGAAATAGTGCTGAATACACTGAGGTGCACCTTTCATCTTGCCGACTCCATAGGGAGTCGGGAACTATACGAGGAGCTGCCTCGTGAAAATAATGGCATCGAGCAGATTGAGCCTGGGTCAGCCAAGTATCACATTGTAGGCCAAAGGAAGCCTAACCACCGTGAAGGCCATTATAACAGTGCTCTACCGAGGTGGAGTCCCGGTAGTGACTAGGAGAGTGATCTCTCCCTCAACCCCCATAGAATCTCCTGTGAAACTGACAAGGGGTGTGTGCACGGGTTTGAGCTGAGTAGAGGAGAAGTTCATTCTAGAGAAGGCATCGTAGGAAAGCATATCTGTGGAGCTTCCATTATCAATCATGATGCATTTTATAGGGTGCTTCGCGATCATCATCTCGATGACCACAGCATCATTATTTACATTTTCCCCCCATCTCCCCTTTCCCTAATAAAGGGGAGTATATTTTCAGAATACCCTGCCTCCTGGGCCTTCTTGGATGTGCGCTCGCTCCCCAGCATATCATCCCTACTGGCTTCTCGATGGGGAGTTGTCAACTGCAGGAACTGGTGGTAGAGCGACAAGTGCCTGAGGTTCTATCAGAGGTCTACCCCCAATGAACCTCCCGAGATAGCCTCTCTTGATGAGTTCTTCGATCTCCTTCTTGAGATTATGATAGTCCTCGGTGTCATGGCCGTGGTTGCGGTGATAGCAGTAGTACTTTGTCTTGTCATGGCTAGTGGACGATCTCATCGGTGGAGGGCACTTTAGGTAGGGCTCACCTTCAATCTCCATGAGGATCTTCATCCTCGAGGCAAGAAGTAGGGTGTATCTCTCACTCGGAATGGATGTGCTCCTCGATCTCGGTCCCTGTCAGAGGTTTGGAGCTGAGGGTCCTGGCTTTAGGTTTCGGGGGCCTCGGTGGGAGTTGCTTCTTCTGCAGCTTCCCGTAAAACTCCTATCTTGTACGATCCACCTCCTCAGCATGGATGTACTTCTAGGCTCGGAGGAGGAGCTTGGAGTAGGTCTTAGGGGCTTCTTGTTGAGCAAGTAGGTCAGGCGGGAGGTCCTGAGCCCTCGCTTCAGCACCAGCATGGCGACTGGTGGTGCGGGCACCAGACTCAGAAGAAGACTTCAGAGCTCTATCTGGATCTCTAAATGACCTTGCCTGAAGAATTAGGATTTTCTGTCTTGTAATAAGGGTTGACTTGATCAACTCAATTTTAGCTTGAGTCTGTACTCCCTGAAATTTATTTTTGTTGAGTCATGTTGACTCAGTAGTGGTCTAGGACTTCAACCTGGGATGTTACATTTTCTCCCAAGGCCAAGCAAGTGGGCACCACACTCCCAGCCACACGCCTGAGTCCAGGGGGCGCCACATCTCCATCCAGTATACTCTGGTCCCCACACCACAGATAGCAGCTCCCTTCTTTCATGCACCATATGAGGAGAAAGCAACCAGGGATCCATAAATCAAGGGGGCGGCCCAAGACCTTCCATAAGAGCCAAGTTATGAAAGGGAAGAAATTCTTCTTGGAGAGAACTTCAAGGAGGCGCCCATTCCATGCCAAAAATGCCCAAAACAAAGATGGGAAGGACCATGACTTAGGGAGAAAGAAAAGGAGGAGTCCAAAAGAGTTGATCCATGGAAGGAAAGAAATCCTCTCTTGAAGAACAAATCTTGGAGGCGCCATCTACCTTCCTTTTAAAACCCAAATCAATTTTTTTTGGAACCTTTGGCCGGCCATATGTGTATGGATTATCCTAATTTGTAGATCCCCTCCTTTAGTCTCACATGAGAAGATGTAAAACCCTACTCTCTTGTAAAGTCCTATAAATTAAACCTCTCTTATAAATTTTAAGGAATCTGATGAATGAAACCAACTTTTTTTGTGAGCAAACTCTGTGTTTTCTCTCTTCCGCACTTGCATCCAGGTGTTGAGCTCCATGAGGGAGTAAATCCGGGTTCCCCAGGAACCTTGAGGAGGTGTGAGATCTCCAAACCCCTAAACCCTAGGTTAGCCACTCCAACTACTAAACCCTAGCTGCCCACCATCCACTTCAATCCACCAAACCCTAGCCTATCCCACCTCCCACGGCCTCCCTCTCCAAGTCTAGGCCGATCACCAGCATCCAGATCCAGTCCAGATACTTCAGATCCAGAGCAATTCCTAGAGGAAGTCAGATCAGCCTCCAGGAGGATCCGGATTTCAGCAACTTCAGCCTTCAAGTTCTTCAATCTGGTAAATCCTTCCTTGAGTCTCTGATTCCATCAGTTGTTCCTCTTCTTTCCCAGATCTTGAGTCCAGGAGAAGCCAACTCAGCCACAGGACCAGTATTGGAGGATCCATTACGAAGATATCTGAATCCGAGGATCCAACAATCTGCTCGAGAGAGTTCTTCCACCAAACTTTGTGAAGATCACTGTCTGGTTGGTAACACATCTCTTATCTTTATTTCTGTCCTGTTGAAAGTTTAGAGCGAAACCCTAGGTCTGGGAGTTTCTCAACCCCCCAACGATCTGTTACTTCTAAACTACTCTGATAACCTAGTTCTTCTAAATTGTGCTTTCAATCATTACCTAGTTTCCTTCAACTTAGTTTAGCATTACTTTGAGTCAAAGCCAATTTCTGAAATATAAAAAAAAAAAAGAAAAGAAAAGAATTAATTTTAATTTCCTTCCGCATCGCATCATCTCTTCTCTTTCGTTCTTCATCAATTTTGGTATCAGAGCCCTGTCTAGGGTTTCTGTTTTGATTGCTTGTTTGAGTGTCTCTCTTTTTACTTTGTCTGCTCGAAGTAGACTCCCCAGGATGTCCGGTCCTAGGAACGAAGCGAGGTGCAAACCTCCTCTTCCCATTCCACGGGGTGTTCCTAGGGCATGTAGGGGATCCGTTGGGTTACAACTTCGTAGCAGGAATTGTAAACGGGGAAGCACTCTATTTTCAATCTGTAACTATCCTGTTGAAGAAATTATTTCTAATTGCAAGTAACTCCGAATTATATGATTTTTATTTTTCTGGAACCATTATAATTGAAGCTATTTTACATAATTTTCCTGTGATTTATTGGTTTCCGTGAGATTTTTGAGAGTTAAATTACTGCAACTCTATTTTTGTGTTTCTGCAATTCAATTATTTTTGAGTGATCATCTCTTAATTCATCTTAAGGGCATTTGAGCATCTAAGATAAGGGGAGGAGTTGATAACCTCTCCTTAGCCCAAAACCACCACCCACTCATTCGAACCTAAGCCTTTAATCTTAAAATTAATTAGACCTAATTTGCCCTAGTGGGCTAGGGACATCAACAAGTCGGGTCAAGGCTAGTGTTGAGTCAGTTTGTCTAGTTACTCTGTGTGTGCTTTGTACTCAGTGTCTAGAATGGTGGTTCAGGGATTCCATCCCGAAGGGCTTGTGTGCTGGTCCGCCTACCTGGCCAATCTCTGATTGGTGTCTAGGATTGGCATCTAGGGACCTAACACTACCCTTACACCTACCTGGCTGAGTCCTGAGTTACTACAGGCTAGCTTGCCACTCTGATTGGGCATCTAGTTTGGGTTCTAGGTCTAGTTAGCTCATAGTCGTTTCAGTTGAGTCTCATTTTATGTGTTTGCTTGCATCATCATGTCTACCCGGAATGGAGTGCCCTACCAACCTGGTCAAACCCAACCTGATTTAGAGGCCATGGTTAGAGCTCTTACTGAGAGTATGAACAAATTGAGTCAGGATGTGACTACCACTGTTGCCCAGTTTAAAGAACAAGTCCATGAGGATTTTGCCCAGCTTATGGATCGAGTCCAAGTACTTGAGGAACCTAGGCTTCGGAATTGGACTCCTGACCCAGATTTTAATGTGCCTCAACCTCACCCATACCAAGATCCTAGAAGGCCTTTATATAGAGATCCTGAACCTAATCATAGGAGGCCTGACCCAGAACCTGAAGATAGAGATGATAGGTTCATTCGGAACATCAAATTAGATGCACCCACTTTTGATGGTAGCTTAAACCCTAAGGTGTATTCTGATTGGGAGGGTGAGATGGACCAGTACTTTGAGTGGTATGCCATGTCTGAGGAAAGAAAGTTCAAGTTTGCCAAGATGAAGTTAGTACGTCAAGCTAGGTTATACTGGGGAAACATTGAGCTGACCACTAGAAGACGAAATGTAGAGCCCATAACCACTTGGCAGGGTATGAAAGAGAAGCTTAGAGATAAATATCTACCCATTTCATATCAGCAGAATCTGTTGGACCAATGGCAGACTTTGAAACAAGGGAACCGATCTGTATCAGACTACATAACCACCTTTGATGAATACCTGATGAGATGTGATGTGAGTGAAGCCCATGAGGTCACTTTGTCTAGGTTTAGGGCTGGACTTAGGGAAGACATAAAGAGGGAGTTGTTTCTGAGAGAGGTTACTGACCTAGACCAAGCCTATCATATTGCACTGAACACTGAGAAGTTTCAAAGAGGACCCTTGCCTTCTAGGGTTAGTGCCCCAATCTCAAGAAATGGACCTAGCCAAGTTACCCCTAGCAAGCCTAATCAGGGTATTCCCACCCCTAGGCCCATGGACAAAGGTAAGGCACCTGACACCCAGAGAGCCCCTAGTATCATCTGTTTTAAGTACCAGAAGCCCGGTCATATCTCCAACCAGTGCACGACCATAGCTTGTTTTAAGTGCCATAAGGTATGTCATGTTTCTAGCTAGTGCCCTCGCAGATCCCTCTACATAGAAGAAGGAGAAGAAGAGAATTCCGGGCCCAATGAGCAGTTTGAAGAAGAAGTTTATGAGGCTGGAATAAATTTGGTCGATGAGTATGAAGGAGAGGAGGAATCCATAGAGTCTGACCAATTAGGGGTTGTAAGATGCATCCTGTCACAGAATAGAGTTCAGGAGGATTGGCGTAGGACTAACATCCTATAGACTTTCCTTAAACTAGGGGATAAGGTATGTAAAATCATCATAGATAGTGGGAGCTGTGTGAATGCCATTTCTACTAGCACTGTCAAAATGTTAGGCTTAACCCCAGTCCCCCACCCCAACCCCTATAAGGTTTCTTGGGTAGACTCTACCTCTATACCCATCCAGTCTAGATGTCAGGTCCAAATCCAAATGCAATCCTATCAATAGAAGATTTGGTGTGACGTCTTGCCCATGGGGGTGAGCAGTATAATTCTTGGATGACCTTGGTTGTATGATCATGATGCCACCCTCTTAGAAAAATCCAACACCTGTGTCTTTAGTTTTAATGGGAAGAAAATCATAATCCATTCAGTCCCTCCTAAGGACAAGGTAGCAAAAGGAACCAATAAGGTCAGAGAAATGAAGACTGGAGTGAACCTAATTAGTGCCAAGGATCTAGAACAAGAAATTCATAGTGGTTCACCTATTTGGATGTTGACTGCTAAGGAACTTAGGAATCCTACACCCTCAGAGCCTCCTCAGGAAGTTAAGCCTTTGTTAGAAGAATTTGAGGATGTTTTTCCCGAGGATCTGCCAGACCACCTTCCACCTCTTAGGGATATCCAGCATTCCATAGATTTAGTCCCAGGAGCTACTTTACCCAACTTGCCCCATTATAGGATGAATCCATCTGAGCATAAGGAACTGCAAAAGCAGGTTGGAGAATTATTGAGGAAGGGGTTCATTAGAGAGAGTCTTAGCCCTTGTGCAGTCCCTGCACTTCTGACCCCAAAGAAGGATGGCACGTGGAGGATGTGTGTTGATAGTCGTGCCATCAATAAAATCACAATCAAGTATAGGTTCCCCATCCCTAGACTAGATGACATGCTAGATATGATGGCCGGTGCCATGATTTTTTTTAAAATTGATCTCAAGAGCGGCTATCATCAGGTTAGGATTAGACCAGGGGATGAGTGGAAAACCGCCTTCAAAACTAAGGATGGTCTCTATGAATGGGTTGTTATGCCTTTTGGGTTGTCCAATGCCCCTAGTACTTTCATGAGGATTATGACCCAGGTACTTAGAGCTTTCATAGGAAAGTTTGTAGTGGTCTATTTTGATGACATCCTGATCTATAGTAAGACCCCTGCAGATCACCTAGGCCACCTTAGACAAGTCTGCCAAGTTTTGAGGAATGATAGTCTCTACGATAATCTCAAAAAGTGTGAATTTATGACCAGTAGAATTATCTTGGTTTTGTTGTAACCCCTGACGGCGTGGCTGCCGATCCAGAAAAGATTAGGTCCATAGTAGAATGGCCAGAGCCGACCAGTGTGCATGAAGTCAGAAGTTTCCATGGCTTGGCTACCTTCTATAGGCGATTCATCAAGGGGTTTAGTACTGTAGTTGCTCCTATCACAGACTGTATTAGGAAGGGAGAATTTCAGTGGACTAAAGCAGCCCATAAAGCCTTCATAGATCTTAAGGATAGGATGACCCAGACACCCATTTTGAGGTTACCGGACTTTTCAAAGGTATTTGAGGTTTCTTGTGATGCTTCAGGAGTAGGTATAGGTGGAGTCCTAAGCCAAGAGAACCATCCCGTAGCATTCTTTAGTGAAAAACTTAATGATGCTAAGCTTAGGTATTCTACCTATGATAAGGAATTTTATGCGGTAGTGCAAGCTTTGCGTTACTGGAGACATTATTTGCTACCGCAAGAATTTATGCTGTTTTCGGACCATGAGGCTCTTAGATTCTTGAGTTCCCAGAAGAAGCTTAACCCTAGGCATGCTAAGTGGGTAGAGTATATTCAGTCCTATACTTTTATTTTAAAGCATAAGGCTGGGTCTGAAAATAAGGTAGCTGATGCCCTTAGTCGTCGATCTTTGTTGTTAAATTCTGTTAGGGCTGAAGTCATAGGGTTTGAGCAAATCAAAGAGGAATATGAGTCGTGTCCGGATTTTAAGACCGTGTACCAGGATCTAACTCAAGGACCATCTAGTGATCATAAGGATTATTCCCTTTTAGATGGCTTTCTGTTCTTTAAGAATAGGCTTTGCATCCCTAGAACCTCTCTTAGGGAATTTTTGATTTGGGAAACTCATGCTGGAGGTTTAGCTGGCCATTTCGAAAAAGATAAGACCACCCTGGCTATTGAAGACCACTTTTTCTGGCCTAGCTTAAAAAGAGATGTAGCACACATTGTGGCTAGGTGTCGGACCTGCGCTGTTGCCAAACAGCGAAAACAGAACACCGGCCTTTATACCCCACTCCCTATCCCAGATCGTCCTTGGCAAGATGTGAGCATGGACTTTGTGTTAGGTTTGCCTAAGACCCAGAGGAGGCATGACTCTATCTGTGTTGTAGTCGACCGATTTTCCAAGATGGCCCATTTCTTGCCTTGTTCCCAAACATTTGATGCGTCTAAGGTAGCCACCCTGTTCTTTAATGAGATAGTTCGACTCCATGGCCTACCTAAGACAATTGTTTCCGATAGGGATGTCCGGTTCACCAGCTATTTCTGGGAAACCCTTTGGCATAAGTTAGGGACAAAACTTAAGTTTTCAACTGCCTATCATCCCCAGACTGATGGCCAAACCGAAGTAGTGAACCGTAGTTTAGGCAATCTGTTAAGGTGTCTTGTTGGTGAAAATATTAGGAACTGGGATTTGTACTTACCTAGAGCTGAATTTGCATACAATGACTCAGTCAATAGGTCTACAGGCAAGAGACCATTTGAAATTGTGCATGGTTACAAACCTCACACACCTCTTGACCTAGCTCCTTTACCAGTCCACACACGAGTCTCCGAGTCTGCCAAAGTTTTTGCACAGCATATAAAAGACTTGCATAAAGAAATTCATGCCAAAATAAATTTAAGTAATGAAACTTATAAGAAGTTGGCTGATTCTCAAAGGCGAGTCAAAACTTTTAATGAGGGAGACTATGTAATGATTAGGTTAAGGCCTGAACGGTTTCCTCCTGGAACTGTTAGAAAGTTACATGCTAGAGGAGCTGGACCATTTAGAGTGGTGAAGAGAGTAGGATCCAATGCCTATGTGCCCGAGTTGCCTCCAGAACTAGGCATTAGCTCCACTTTCAACATTACAGACCTAGTAGAGTATAGAGAGCCAGCTGTGATTCTCAGTGAGCCTTTTGAACCTAATCTTGCTCTTGAGAGTGAACCCAACCCTGTGTGTCCACCAACAAACTGGCCTGTGAGGAAAGAGCAGATTGAAAAGATCCTGGATGATCAGGTTATCTCTACTCGTAATCGAGGATACCAAAGATACCTGGTCTACTGGCAAGGAAGGCCAGATTCTGATGACTCTTGGATCTTCTGAGAAGAATTACAAGAATTGGACCCAGACCTCTTGGAGAGATACCAGAGCTAACTTGATCCATACTCGACAGGGTCGAGTTCCTCCCACCCCGGGAGAATTGGTGCGGGCACCAGACTCAGAAGGAGACTTCAGAGCTCCATCTGGATCTCTTAGTGACCTTGCCCGAAGAATTAGGATTTTCTGTCTTGTAATAAGGGTTGACTTGATCAACTCAATTTTAGCTTGAGTCTGTACTCCCTGAAATTTATTTTTGTTGAGTCATGTTGACTCAGTAGTGGTCTAGGACTTCAACCTGGGGTGTTACATTTTCTCCTAAGGCCAAGCAAGTGGGCACCACACTCCCAGCCACACGCCTGAGTCTAGGGGGTGCCACATCTCCATCCAGTATACTCTGGTCCCTACACCACAGATAGCAGCTCCCTTCTTTCATGCGCCATATGAGGAGAAAGCAACCAGGGATCCACAAATCAAGGGGACGGCCCAAGACCTTCCATAAGAGCCAAGTTATGAAAGGGAAGAAATTCTTCTTGGAGAGTACTTCAAGGAGGCACCCATTCCATGCCAAAAATGCCCAAAACAAAGATGGGAAGGACCATGACTTAGGGAGAAAGAAAAGGAGGAGTCCAAAAGAGTTGATCCATGGAAGGAAAGAAATCCTCTCTTGAAGAACAAAGCTTGGAGGCGCCATCTACCTTCCTTTTAAAACCCAAATCAATTTTATTTGGAACCTTTGGCCGGCCATATGTGTATGGATTATCCTAATTTGTAGATTCCCTCCTTTAGTCCCACATGGGAAGATGTAAAACCCTACTCTCTTGTAAAGTCCTATAAATTAAACCCCTCTTGTAAATTTTAAGGAATCTGATGAATGAAACCAACTTTTTTTGTGAGCAAACTCTGTGTTTTCTCTCTTCCGCACTTGCATCCAGGTGTTGAGCTCCGTGAGGGAGTAAATCTGGGTTCCCCAGGAACCTTGAGGAGGTGTGAGATCTCCAAACCCCTAAACCCTAGGTTAGCCACTCCAACTACTAAACCCTAGCCGCCCACCATCCACTTCAATCCACCAAACCCTAGCCTATCCCACCTCCCACGCCCTCCCTCTCCAAGTCCAGGCCGATCACCAGCATACAGATCCAGTCTAGATACTTCAGATCCAGAGCAATTCCTAGAGGAAGTCAGATCAGCCTCCAGGAGGATCCGGATTTCAGCAACTTCAGCCTTCAAGTTCTTCAATCTGGTAAATCCTTCCTTGAGTCTCTGATTCCATCAGTTGTTCCTCTTCTTTCCCAGATCTTGAGTCCAGGAGAAGCCGACTCAGCCACAGGACCAGTATTAGAGGATCCATTGCGAAGATATCCGAATCCGAGGATCCAACAATCTGCTCGAGAGAGTTCTTCCACCAAACTTTGTGAAGATCACTGTTTGGTTGGTAACCCATCTCTTCTCTTTATTTCTGTCCTGTTGAAAGTTCAGAGCGAAATCCTAGGTCTGGGAGTTTCTCAACCCCCAGCGATCTATTACTTCTAAACTACTCTGATAACCTAGTTCTTCTAAATTGTGCTTTCAATCATTACCTAGTTTCCTTCAACTTAGTTTAGCTTTACTTTGAGTCAAAGCCAATTTCTGAAATATAAAAAAAAAAAAAAGAAAAGAATTAATTTTAATTTCCTTCCGCATCGCATCATCTCTTCTCTTTCGTTCTGCATCAACTGGCTCATCAAGATTGTAAATCTCCAAGGAGGCAACCTTGAAGCAGGCCACGTAGTCCTGGAGGGGCTCGCGGTCCTGTTGCCGGATGGAAAAGAGGTTGTCTGCCTCTCATGGCACCTTTCGACAGGCATCGAAGTGGGCCACGAACTTCCACTCCAGCTGAGCGAAAGAGTTGATGCTTTCGGGCTCGAGGCGGGTGAACCAAACCTGAGCCGCCTTCCGGAGGGTTGCTGGGAAGGCGATGAAAAAAAGAGCATCGTTGGCCCCCTGGACCATCATGAGGGTCTTGTAGCTTTCTAGGTGGTCCAGAGGGTCGGTGGTCCCATCTAGGGATCCACCTGTGGCATACGGAACTGGCTAGGAACCGGCTCTTCTTGGATCTTTTGAGAGAAGGGAGGATGGACATCGTAGCTCATTGGCTCATCAGTGGAGCCTTGCATGTTCGCAAATCGGTGGGATAATTATGCCTGCTTGCGCTCGTGCTCCTCCAAGTGCTTCTCAGCTGTGCACTTGATGGCTTCATTAATAGAACCTTCTGTTGAAAGAGATGCAGAAGGTGACATGGGTGCATGGTGCCCATGAAGGGGGGACTTGCCTCTTCAATCTCGGTGGGGCTTGGTTGTTACCCGCTCAAGGGTGGGGGAGTGGCTCTCCCTGTCGGTAGATCCGGCTTGTTATCTTTTCACCGGAGTCTAGTGACTATCCCGAGGATCGGTGATGGCCCGCAGTTGCAAAGGCCTTCCTTGGAAGGAATGTAGGCTATCATGGGGTGCTGCGACATGGGTCGCAGGGGTCCTTGGTTGCTGATGTGTAGCCAAGGACTGTTGCTGGTGCTAGAGCTAGCGCACAGCCATAGCAAGGATTTGCATCTGCTGGGCAAGTACGGCCAGTTGAGATTCCACCGGAGGTGGTTGAGGTAATGCAGGTGGTTCCGCTTTCATGACGTGCAGGTTTCCTCAAGAAGGAGAGTCTCCTGCATGGCTGGTGGAAGCTTCTCTCACTCGCGTCGTCACCATCCTCCTGATAGACCCACTTGCAGAGGGACTAATTTTTGGGGCAAAGGGCAGTCCCCCTTCCTGGTATGCCAATCTGTTCCGGCCAAGATCACCGTGGCCCGTAGCTACTATCGGTGTCAGATCACCTCTCATCCCCTTGGTGATGTCCTACTCGTTGGGACCTGCAAAATAAGGGTTAGTAACCCGGGCTAGGGATTCCGACAGGGGCACTCCGACAGTAGGTCAGTGATGATCTAGGAGAACAGATCCTCCAAGTCGAGCCCCTCTTGATGGACTCCATGCTAGGAGTGAAGATGATGTGAGTAGAGTGAGAGTGGGGGTGCAAGTGTGCCGGGAAAGGTGGTGGTCGAGGGATCGAGCCTCCTGTATGGCCTCCTTCCCCTCACTTGCTTGGACATTCGGCGTTTAGCTTAAGTTACCTTTTTGCCCTGGGTGTTGAAGGTTCTTTTAAGTCTAGGTGATCATTGAATGCCTACCTCGGGATTTAGCCCATGCTGTCAAGCGCGTGCGACAACATTCCATACTACAGACGGGATGTTTCTCCTGGTCCGTGCTGTCAGGCATGTGCGGCGGTGTTCTGTGCCATTGATGGGATGTCTTTCCTGGTTCGTGATAAGGGAAACTACCGTGCATTCTGACATTCCTTCCGGTTGCTCCATTCCGGGAAGCCTGGCAATATCTTGATTAGGGGGTCGCTACCCCTAGGATTCGAGCTTCCTGGTTGACTTTTTCTTTCGGGTGGTGCAGAAGGTTGGTGGAGAGCGTGGCATCTCGATCAGGGAGTTTCTTCCTCTCTTGGTGTAAGCGGCATCCGTTGGCAATTATTATGATTTGATGGGTGCTTTCTCATAGTCCTCGAGCGGTTCTTCGGTGCCTTGTGGGGTAGCTCTACCTCCCTTGGTGCCCGATGGAGCTGTCCGAGGTGGTTACTGAACTGGAGAGTTAGGACTCGGCTCCGGCTCGGGGGCTCAACCTCCAAGGGGCTCGACCTGGTGAAAAGGCTAGGCTCGGCTCCAGTCTAGGGGGCTCGACCTCGGAAGGGCTCGACTCGGTGGAGGAAGGCTCGACTCCTGCACAGAGGGCTCGGCCTCGAAGGGGCTCGACCTGGCGAAGGAGGCTGAGGTCGGCTCTAGCCCAGGGGGCTCGACCTCAGAGGGGCTTGATCCGGCGGAGGAGGTCAGCATGCGACTCCAGTCCAGAGGGCTCAACCTTGAAGGGGCTTGACCTGGCGGAGTAGAGCTGAGCTCGGCTCTGGTTCAGGGGGCTCAACCTCGGAGGGGCCCGATCCGGTGAAGGAGATCGCTCGACTCCAGCCTAGGTGCCCCGGGCTCACAGGTGCCGACTTGGCGGAGGGCGAAACTCGATTTTGGCGGGCCACCTCGCTATTCTGGGAGGAGCTCGGCCCAGTCAAAGGAGTTCGAGGTGGGTGTCCACCATGGCAGTTTTTCTGACATGGCATCTGATGGGGATTACACGTCAACTCCTTGCCACATCAGTAGGGATATTAAAGCTTTGAGCTAGGTATTGTCCCTTAGGATCACTGTCAGGATGACTAGGTAGCTCTTCTTCACTTACAGCCATGGCTAACTGACTTACTTGCATCTCCAAACAGGTAATAGCCTAGGTGTTGGAGGTTATCTATTGGCCTTTGGTATGCATATAGTTATTTAGGATAACATAGAAGTCAGCTTAGCTTTAGCCAAAGTTTCTAGACTCTTTTATAATATGTTGAATCCTTCCTCATGATCAAAATTTGGTTGATAGTCAAATACTTGGCTGGGCTTAGGGTAGGGCTGATCAAAATTAGGGGCTCCTAGTGTTGCATCTTATGGCCACATATAATTCGGGTGATGATCCCACCTTGGGTTATAGGTTGGGGTATAAAGTTCTGTTATATATTTGTCATTAGCTATAGTCCCATGTGTAAACATGTTTTGGGTTGGGTGCATCAAATAAGGACATCCCTCCATAACATGGTCCGGTGCATCACATGCCATGCACATAGGTGCTGGCACATGATAAAATTGGATATATCCTTTACATTCTAAGACCTTAATCTTATAGATTAATGATGCCATGTTAATTCCTACAGGTTTCCTTGCATGATTGTATGCATCTTCGAATCTCATGAAATTAGGATGCATATCAATTTGTTGTAGTCAACTCATGAAATTGTTAGCTTGAGCTCTCATTTTAAATGGTGGGTCAGCATCAATCTTGTACCAATAGTCTTACAGGGTTTGAGGTTGTTCATTAGGATCGGGGAAGCAATATTCCATTAGACTTTTGGATCATTCAGTAGGATTCATGACTTTTTAATTTTGTATGGTTTAGATTGTATTTGACTAATAGTCTTTTATCCTAGCAGGAATATTTTTTTTTATTTTTTTGTTTTGTTCAAAGGAGAGAAAAAAAGAAGAAAAAAAGAGAGGAATTCTAAAAATGAGAAACCTAAAGGATCCTAAATCTATAGATGATAGAGAAGCCTATCTTAATTAGGTTAAAGTTTGGTTAGCACAAACAAATTATCACACAATGGACTTTCTATCCTAAGGTTACCCTATGTCTAGACAACTCTTAACTGTCAAGGTTGCCTTTGAGTCTTTGAAATGAGATACTAACTAGCGACTAGCTAGGTAAGGGTAAGGTTGGTGGAGGTCCCCCTATTGCTTTTCTTAGACACCAAATAAATTAGCCAGGTCAGATAATGGAACCAATTAAAAATCACCTTCCTTCAGGGCTACATCATCCTTGAACCCCTTTCCTAGATACCAGTAAACCAGTTAATTCTAAGCTAGTCCAACTCTTAGAGTCTCTTATCCCGGTGAGCTCGAGAATTCTTAGGAGCCAATGTCTAATTGATTTTAAATTAAGGCTTGGGTTAATGCAATATGAAGGGTGGTGCTTTGTGGGCCAAGGAAGGGTGATAAAATCCCTACCTTATATTGTTTATGGGTCATGCTCTTAAAGTATTTTATGGAAATTAATTCAAGTTAAGCAAGATGTCCAAACAAGTTAGACAATTTTTAAAATATATTAATTATTTTCTTAAATTAATTACATTTTATGGAAAGTATCTTAGGGTTTTCTTATGGGTTATTTAAGGTAAGTTAATTAAAAGGAAAAGTTAATTAAGTTAGGAATTGGTTTGTAAGAAAGAAGGAAACATAGGAATTGTTCCTAACCACAAAGGTCCTTTCTTAATTACTTTGAGAGAGTTTCTTTCTAGTCATGTTTTTCTCTATGTTCCTTTCCTGAATTTCTATTTCTTTTATAGAATAGCTGCATGCCTATTTGCCTCATCAACATTTAATCTCTTTAATCCTTAGAGATGCATCATTCGAATCTTGTTCCCCATCACTTAGGGCCTTGGGATGGAATGTGGGGTTCTTTCGTTTGAGCGTGTGATAGCGGAAAAAACAGAGCGGCACCGTGAGAGAAACAAAAGTGAGGAAATATATTTTAATCCTTTCAATTTTGATCGGATAGACATTCAAAACCCGATCAAGATGAAATTTTAGTATGTTGTTCATGGCAATGAGCTCTACAAAGTGAATAATTTGGATCGCTATGATTTCTCTTGTGTAATCAGTAAATATTTGACTCTGGTGAGATCTTCCCTGTTTTCTTCATGTATTCCTCAGTAATATTTATATTTTATACTGAGATAATCATCATATGCTGTTTGGAGAGCCTATAGTTTGCTAGAGAGAAAAACCTTGCTATACCCATTATTTGATTATAGTTGAAGTTGATCTGGTTCCAGGCCCCGTGGTTTTTACCTCCATATTAGAGGGTTTTCCATGTAAATCCAGTTTTCTTGTGCTTGGTTTGATTTGCTTTTGCTGGATTGATATTGTTGAGTTATTGCCTATTTTAATTAGCACATAGGGGTTAAAATTTATCATGGATATAATTATTTGTGATCATGCTTTAATCCCAACAACTGGTATTAGAGCCTGGTTAGGAAGTAATTTGTGCTAACTAAAATGGAGGAGAAATCCAGTATGGTTAAATTAACTTCATCAAATTATTCCTTATGGAGGATGATGATGGAAGATTTATTATATTGCCGAGATCTGTTTGAGCCAATTGAATTACAGGAAATAATGCTAAACAATATGAAAGCTGATGAGTGGAAAAGATTGAACTGGAAAGCCACAGTTACGATCAGACAATGGATTGATATGAGTGTGATCCATGATGTTGTGATTGAAACGGATGCTTATCAGGTCTGGAAGAAGCAGAAGATTTATATCAGTGAAAGAATGCACAGAATAAAGCCTACCTGATCTGAAGATTGGTGAACCTGAAGTATAAAGATGGGCAGAATGCTTCAGAATACTTAAATAATTTCCAAGAGATCCTGAATCAGTTGGCTACAATAAAGTTACTTCTTGATGATGAGGTCCAGGCATTGATCTTGCTGAGTTCCTTACCAGATAGCTGGGAGACGTTGGTGGTGACGCTGAGTAATTTCACTGCCAGTGATAAACTTATCCTAACTATGGTCAAGGATAATATATTGAATGAAGTAAATAGATGAAAGGAGCAGGGTTTGACAGATACAAATTCTGAGGCACTGGTTACAGAGTAGAGGGGGAGAAGTAAAAATAGATCCTTCCACAATAAAAGAGATGATGGGTCCCATGATAAAAATAATCATGGAAAATCCAGAGGCCAGTCAAAGTCCAGAAAGGATGTTATTTGCTACTACTGTAAAAGGCCAGGACATTTTCAGAGAGAGTGCATAAAATACAAAAGAGATCATGATAAAACTAATGGAAAGAAAGAAGAGACACAGTGTACGACTATAGTTGCATTTGATGATGAGGTCATGATTGCATGTGATTATGCATGTATTAACCTCACATGTCAAGAACCCGGTTGGGTAATTGATTCAGCTACTACATATTATATTATATCTTGGAGAGACTTTTTCTCGTCCTACTCCAAAGGTGATTTTGGGCATGTTAGGATGGGAAATGATGCAGTAGCTAATATTATTGGCATGGGAGATGTTTGTTTGGAGACCAATATTGGGTGCAAACTGTTGTTAAGAAATGTAAGGCATGTTCCTGATATCTGATTGCATTTGATTTATGCATGTATCCTAGATGATGAGGGCTACTCTAGTCACTTTGGCGAAAGAAAATGGAAGCTCACCAAAGGTTTCCTAGTTGTAGCAAAAGGCAAGAAAGATAGCTTTTATAGATTGCAGGCTAAAATATGCAGTGGAGTGGTGAATATAGTTGAAGAAACCTCTATAGACGTGTGGCATCAAAGGCTTGGTCATCTGAGAGAGAAGGGACTTGAGACTCTATCCAAGCATAACCTGCTTCCCTTAAAAGGTACGCACCTGAGACCTTGCACTCACTGTTTACATGCAAGCAGCATAAAGTTTCATTTCATAAGCTTTCCTTTCATAGAAGATCGCATGTGCTAGATTTAGTTCACACTGATGTATGCTCTATGACCACAAAGATACTTGGTGGTGCACTTTATCTTGTCATCTTTATTTATGACCATTCTCGAAAGTTATGAGCCTTTGCTTTGAGATCTAAAGACCAGGTAATAAATGTCTTTAAAGATTTCCATGCTAGTGTTGAAAGGGAGAAAGGAAGAAAACTGAAATGCATCCAAGCAGATATTGGTGGTGAATACCGGGATCTATTTGAGAGATACTGCAGACAACATGGCATTAGATTGGAGAAGATTATTCCCAAGATACCTCAACAAAATGGAGTGGCAGAGAGGATGAATCGTACCATTGTTGAAGGAATCCGGTGCATGCTTTCTCATTCAAAGTTATCTAGTTCCTTTTAGGGTGAAGCTATGAGGATTGTAGTTGATCTGATTAATCTTTCTCCTTCATATGCCCTTGATGGTGATATTCTTGAGAAGGTATGGACAGGAAAATCAGTTTCCTATGATTATCTCGAAGTATTTGGATGCAGGGCCTTTGTTCATATTCCAAAAGATGAATGGTTAAAACTTGACAGCAAGTCAAAGGAGCATATTTTTCTTGGATATGAACCTGAACAGTTTAGATACAAGCTATGGAATCCAGTACAGAAGAAGCTGATTAGAAGTAGATATGTAGTATTCTTTGATAATCAAACCATTGAGGATGTGAAAAATGAAAATAAGCCAAAGTCTACTACATAATTATTTGTTGACCCTTCTCCTATGTCTCAAGCTAGAGTAGATGATGATGGACAGGCTGCAGAGGATGGTGATGCAATGGATGATGAGCCTATACATGGTGACAGTGCAACAGATAAGTGATGCAGAACAAAGAACAAAGAAGCGTATGCAGAAGTAAATTTAAGATTATTATTATTATTTTTTTTATATTTCAGAAATTGGCCTCGACTCAAAGTAAAGTAAATTAAGTTGATGGAAATTAGGTAAGGATTGAAAGCACAATATAGAAGAAGCTAAGTTATCAGAGTAGTTCAGAAGTAACGGATCGCTGGGGGTTGAGAAACTCCCAGACCTAGGGTTTCGCTCTGAACTTTCAACAGGACAGAAATAAAGAGAAGAGATGGTTTACCAACCAGATAGTGATCTTCACAGAATTTGGATGGAAGAACTCTCTCGAGCAGATTGTTGGATCCTCGGATTCGGCTATCTTCGCAATGGATCCACCAATACTGGCCTCGTGGCTGGGTCGGCTTCACCTGAACTCAAGATCTGGGAAGAAGAAAAACAAGTGATGGATTCAAAGACTCAGGGAAGGATTTACCAGGTCGAAGAACTTGAAGGCTGATGTCACTGAGATCCGGATTCTCTTGAAGGCTGATTCGACTCCCTCTGGAAAGAGCTTTGGATCTGAAGTATCCGGACTGGAGCTGGATACTGGTGGTCGGCCTGGACTTGGAGAGAGAGGCCGTGGGAGGTGGAATAGGCTAGGGTTTGGTGGATTGAAGTGGATGGTAGGCGGCTAGGGTTTTGGAGTAGAAGTGGCTAACCTAGGGCTTGGATTTTGGAGATCTCACACCTCCTCAAGGTTCCTGGGAAACCCGGATTTACTCACTCACGGAGCTCAACACCTGGATGCAAGTGCGGAAGAGAGAAAACACAGAGTTTGCTCACAAAAAAAAAATTGGTTTCATTCATCTGATTGATTTCAAACTTACATGGGGGTTTAATTTATAGGACATTACAAGAGAGTAGGGTTTTACATCTTCCCATGTGGGACTAAAGGAGGGGATCTTCAAATTAGGATTGTAGGATCAATCCCTACTCATATGGCCGGCCAAATAATTCCATAAGATGATTGAGGCTTCAAAAAAGGAAAGTGGGTGGTGCCTCCTTGCCTTGACCTCCAAGAAAATTATTTTTTTCCTTCTATGCTTGGCCTTATCTGGAAGTGTTTGGGCGCCTCTTAACCTTGCCCTCCAAGAGAAATTTTTTCCTTTTATATCTGGCTTTATTTGGAATGAGTAGGGCGCCTCCTAACCTTGCTCTTCAAGAGAAATCTCCTTCCTTCCATGGCTCAACCTTTTTTGGATACCTCCTTTTCCTTCTCCCCAAGTTATGGATCTTCCTAACTTTGCTTTGGGTATTTTTGGCAGGTAATGGGCGCCTCCTTGAAGTTCTCTCCAAGAAACTTTCTTCCCATTCATAGTTTGGCTCTTATGGAAGTCTTGGGCTGCCCCCTTGTTTTGTGGATCCTTGGTTGCATTCTCCTCAATTGGCGCATGAAAGAAGGGAGCTGCTATCTGTGCTGTGGGGACCAAAGTCTACTGGATGAAGATGTGGCACCCCCTGGACTCAGGCGTGTGGCTGGGAGTGTGGCGCCCACTTGCTTGGCCTTGGAAGAAAATGTAACACCCCAGGTTGAAGCCCTAGTCCACTATTGAGTCAACATGACTCAACCAAATAAAAATGCAGGTAATACAGACTCAAGCTAAAATTGAGTTGATCAAGTCAACCCTTATTACAAGCCAAAAAACCCTAATTCTTCGGGCAAGGTTAATCAGTGATCCAGATGGAGCTCTGAAGTCTTCTTCTGAGTCTGGTGCCCGCACCAATTCTCCCAGGGTGGGAGGAACTCGACCTTGTCGAGTATGGATCAAGTTGGCTCTGGTATCTCTTCAAGATGTCTGGGTCCAATTCTTGTAATTCTTCTCGGGAGATCCAAGAGTCATCAGAATCTGGCCTTCCTTGCCAGTGGACCAGGTATCTTTGGTATCCTCGATTACGAGTAGAGATAACCTGATCATCCAGGATCTTTTCAATCTGCTCTTTCCTCACATGCCAATTTGTTGGTGGACACACAGGGTTGGGTTCACTCTCAAGAGCAGGATTAGGTTCAAAAGCCTCACTGGGAATCACAGCTAGCTCTCTATACTCTACTAGGTCTGTAATGTTGAAAGTGGAGCTAATGCCTAGTTCTGGTGGCAACTCGAGCACATAGGCATTGGATCCTACTCTCTTCACCACTCTAAATGGTCCAGCTCCTCTAGCATGTAACTTTCTAACGGTTCCAGGAGGAAACCGTTCAGGCCTTAACCTAATCATTACATAGTCTTCTTCATCAAAAGTTTTGACTCGCCTTTGAGAATTAGCCAACTTCTTATAAGTTTCATTACTTAAATTTATTTTGGCTTGAATTTCTTTATGCAAGTCTTTTATATGCAGTGCAAAAACTTCGGCAGACTCGGAGACTCGTGTGTGGACTGGTAAAGGAGCTAGGTCAAGAGGTGTGTGAGGTTTGTAACCATGCACAATTTCAAATGGACACTTACCCGTATACCTATTGACCGAGTCATTATATGCAAATTCATCTCTAGGTAAGTACAAATCCCAATTCCTTATGTTTTCACCAACAAGACACCTTAACAGATTGCCTAAACTATGGTTCACTACTTTAGTTTGGCCATCAGTCTGGGGATGATAGGCAGTTGAAAACTTAAGTTTTGTCCCTAACTTATGCCAAAGGGTTTTCCAGAAATAGCTGGTGAACCGGACATCCCTATCTGAAACAATGGTCTTGGGTAGGCCATGGAGTCGAACTATTTCATTAAAGAACAGGGTGGCTACCTTAGACGCATCAAAAGTTTGGGAACAAGGCAAGAAATGGGCCATCTTGGAAAATCGGTCTACTACAACACAGATGGAGTCATGGCTCCTCTGGGTCTTAGGCAAACCTAACACAAAGTCCATGCTCACATCTTGCCAAGGACGATCTGGGACAGGGAGTGGGGTATAAAGGCCGGTGTTCTGTTTTCGCTGTTTGGCAACAGCGCAGGTCCGACACCAAGCCACAATGTGTGCTACATCTCTTTTTAAGCTAGGCCAGAAAAAATGGTCTTCAATAGCCAGGGTGGTCTTATCTTTTTCGAAATGGCCAGCTAAACCTCCAGCATGAGTTTCCCAAATCAAAAATTTCCTAAGAGAGGTTCTAGGGATGCAAAGCCTATTCTTAAAGAACAGAAAGCCATCTAAAAGGGAATAATCCTTATGTTCACTAGATGGTCCTTGAGTTAGATCCTGGTACATAATTTTAAAATCCGGACACGACTCATATTCTTCTTTGATTTGCTCAAACCCTATGACTTCAGCCCTAACAGAATTCAACAACAAAGATCGACGACTAAGGGCATCAGCTACCTTATTTTCAGACCCAGCCTTATGCTTCAAAACAAAAGTATAGGACTGGATATACTCTACCCATTTAGCATGCCTAGGGTTAAGCTTCTTCTGGGAATTCAAGAATCTAAGAGCCTCGTGGTCCGAAAACAGCACAAATTCTTGCGGTAGCAAATAATGTCTCCAGTAACGCAAAGCTTGCACTACCGCATAAAATTCCTTATCATAGGTAGAATACCTAAGCTTAGCATCATTAAGTTTCTCACTAAAGAATGCTACGGGATGGTTTTCTTGGCTTAGGACTCTACCTATACCTACTCCTGAAGCATCACAGGCAATCTCAAATACCTTTGAAAAGTTCGGTAACCTCAAAATGGGTGCCTGGGTCATCCTATCCTTAAGATCTAGGAAGGCTTTATGGGCTGCTTTAGTCCACTGAAATTCTCCCTTCCTAATACAGTCTGTGATAGGAGCAACTACAGTACTAAACCCCTTGATGAATCGCCTATAGAAGGTAGCCAAGCCATGGAAACTTCTGACTTCATGCACACTGGTCGGCTCTGGCCATTCTACTATTGACCTAATCTTTTCAGGATCGGCAGCCACGCCGTCAGGGGTTACAACAAAACCAAGGAAGATAATTGTACTGGTCATAAATTCACACTTTTTGAGATTACCGTAGAGACTATCATTCCTCAAAACTTGGCAGACTTGTCTAAGGTGGCCTAGGTGATCTGTAGGGGTCTTACTATAGATCAGGATGTCATCAAAATAGACCACTACAAACTTCCCTATGAAAGCTCTAAGTACCTGGGTCATAATCCTCATGAAAGTATTAGGGGCATTGGACAACCCAAAAGGCATAACAACCCATTCAAAGAGACCATCCTTAGTTTTGAAGGCGGTTTTCCACTCAGCCCCTGGTCTAATCCTAACATGATGATGGACGCTCTTGAGATCAATTTTAGAAAAAACCATGGCACCGGCCATCATATCTAGCATATCATCTAGTCTAGGGATGGGAAACCTATACTTGATTATGATTTTATTGATGGCACGACTATCGACACACATCCTCCACGTGCCATCCTTCTTCGGGGTTAGAAGTGCAGGGACTGCACAAGGGCTAAGACTCTCTCTAATGAACCCCTTCCTCAACAATTCGCCAACCTGCTTTTGCAGTTCTTCATGCTCAGATGGATTCATCCTATAATGGGGCAAGTTGGGTAAAGTAGCTCTTGGGACTTTATCTATGGAATGCTGAATATCCCTAAGAGGTGGAAGGTGGTCTGGCAGATCCTCGGGAAAAACATCCTCAAATTCTTCTAATAAAGGCTTAACTTCCTGAGGAGGCTCTGAGGGTGTAGGAGTCCTAAGTTCCTTAAAAGTCAACATCCAAATGGGTGAACCACTATAAATTTCTTGTTCTAGATCCTTGGCACTAATTCTAGAAGGCATGGGTCCTCTTTGAAACTTCTCAGTGTTCAGTGCAATCTGATAGGCTTGGTCTAGATCAGTAACCTCTCTCAGAAATAACTCTCTCTTAATGTCTTCCCTAAGTCCAGCCCTAAATCTAGACAAAGTGACCTCATGGGCTTCACTCACATCACATCTCATCAGGTACTCATCAAAGGTGGTTATGTAGTCTGATATAGATCGGTTCCCTTGTTTCAAAGTCTGCCATTGGTCTAACAGATTTTGCTGGTATGAAATGGGTAGGTACTTGTCTCTAAGCTTCTCTTTCATACCCTGCCAAGTGGTTATGGGCTCTACATTTCGTCTTCTGGTGGTCAGCTCAATGTTCCCCCAGTATAACCTAGCTTGACGTACTAACTTCATCCTGGCAAACTTGAATTTCCTTTCCTCAGACATGGCATACCACTCAAAGTACTGGTCCATCTCACCCTCCTAATCAGAATACACCTTAGGATTTAAGCTACCATCAAAAGTGGGTGCATCTAACTTGATGTTCCGAATGAACCTATCATCCCTATCTTCAGGTTCTGGGTCAGGCCTCCTATGATTAGGTTCAGGATCTCGGTATAAAGGTCTTCTAGGCTCTTGGTATGGGTGAGGTTGAGGCACATTAAAATCTGGGTCAGGAGTCCAATTTCGATGCCTAGGTTCCTCAAGTACTTGGACTCGATCCCTAAGCTGGGCAAAATTCTCATTCATATCCTGACTGGTGGGGACACCTGAGGCACCAGAATAAGACAGAGGCTTTTTCAACCCTCTGTAAATTGATCAATAATTTATGTGTCCATCTATAATAAGGGCTTAGCTCATCTGAGTCCATTTTAGTTGTTATTTGAGTATTTTTAGTTGTTATTTCAGTTCTGTACTAGTCAACTCATGTTGAGCTAGTTCAGTCCAATGCTAGTCAGCTCATGTTGAGCTAATTTTATTTTTTGAGTCCTGTCCAAGCATACTGAAGACTCAAGACTATATCATACAAGTGAAGACCAAGTCCAACTAGATTGAAGACATGGAAGTATAGCACAAGTCCAACCCAGCTTGAAGATTTGAAGACCCCAGGAGGAAAACTCAGAAAACCCTGATTTCTTGTAGATGCCCTCCAGATACCCAGATTCCCTTCCAGATGCCAAAGTATATTCATAGATAAGGGCATCCATGATTCCAGAGGTCCATCTGCATCCTAGCCCAAAGAAATCAGGCCCAGGTGCCAAGCCCAAGCCCCTAAGAAGCAAGATACCAGAGAATATTCCTGCTACCTGGCTACCAGGCCACCCCAGCTTCCAGAGGCCCAAACCCATGCACCCGAGCCCCTTTGGGCCGGCCTTTTGCTGCTCCTAGAAGCCCAACACGCCCTCCTAGGCATCCTTGGAGTCTTGACCAAGTCAAGAAAATTTTTAGGGATTTTTCTACCTAATATTTCTTTATTTTCTAGCTAAGGTTTGAGAGGGAAAAGGATTCTTATGTAAAGACTTATGTACCCTTACTTGGAGCCCAAGGTTAAGGGTCTATTTAAGGGACCCTAGCCTCTTGTATGAGGAGAATTTTTGATGAATAAAAACCTTGAGTTCTTCTATTGAGTTGTGTGATACCCTGCTGTGTGCATAAAGGGGTTTGCGAGAGTTTTTTCTTCCTAGTGCTGCAATCATCTTCCTGCTACCAACAAACATCTCAAATCCCTGGACGCCCACTCCAAAAGAAGCCTTCCCTTGCTGTTTTTACTTTGTTTTCTTGTTCCTTTGTGAGCTTTCTAACCCTGACAGGTCGTTTGCAGGTCCCTGAGTTCCTACGAATCCAACGACTCCAGCCAAGCCTCAATCGGATCACCGAGCAGAAAGCCGGGTATCCGCGGGTCTTTGGCTCGGTTTTCCAGGCCGCATCCATCGAGGAACGAGAGACCCCTTTGCTGCGATCTTTACAGATATTTCAGGTACACCCCTCTACCTCCAGTAGTTTTATTGTAGGAGAACTTGCCCTAACCGAGGCTTCTCAGCCCCGGCGATCCTTCTTTGCTACTTTTCTAGGTCCTAATCTGCATGCTGATCTTCAAAATTCATATAAGATTCCCTACAAATAATTTTGATCTGAAATTTGGAAATTAATCACCTAACTCAACATGTAAAACATACAAAAAAAATTGCATGCATATTAGTTCCCCATCATTTGGTATCAGAGCTTAGATTAGGGCTTGTTTTCTATAATTTTTCAGTCTGTATATACTCTGTTATGTTAATTATTTCTCCCTGTTAAAAACTCCAAAAATTCTAAAATTTATTTTCCTGGATTTATCATAATTCACAGTAATTTTAAAATTTTTTTCAGATTTTATTATGGCCTTTGAATTTTCTGAAATCCGAAATTGGGCCTGCAAATTTTTGGCTCTATTTTTTTAGCAAGACAAGTTTGGAAGTTTTAGGGTTTTGTTTAGGAGTTTTTGCATATTTCTTAATTTTAGTATATTTACAGTATATTAGGCCATGATTTGCAAGTTTTCTTCTATTTAAAAAATACCAAAAAAAATACATATTCTCCAAAAATACCAAAAAAAATATCTAAACCCTAATTTGCATCATCATCTGCCTGCCATCATTGCATAATCTACTTTTAAGGGCACTCTTGCTATATCAGATGGGGGGAGGAGTTGATAACCTCTCCATAGCCCAAAACCATATCCCTTGCATTCGGTCCCAAGCCTTAACCTAAAATTAACTAGACTTAATTTGCCCTAGTGGGCTAGGGACACCAACTGGTCGGGTCCGGGCTAGTGTTAGATCACTGTGTCAAGTTAACCTGTGTGTGCCTTGTGCTCAGTGTCTAGAACAGTGGTTTAGGGATTCAATCCCGAAGGGCTTGTGTACTGGTCCGCCTACCTGGCCAATCTTTGATTGGTGTCTAGGATTGGCAATCAGGGACCTAACACTGTCCTTACACCTGCCTGGCTAAGTACAGGGTTACTATAGGCTAGTTTGCCACCCTGATTGAGCATCTCGTTTGGACTCTAGGTCTAGTCAGTTATAGTCGGTCTGATCGAGTCCTGCATGAGCACTAGATCAGAGTTTCATATCACCCACCTCCTTCATAAATGTCTAAGCCCATGGAAAATTTACAAGCCCAAATAAAAGCCCTAGCTGCTCAAATGGCCCAGATAACTACCCAGATGACCCAGTTAACTCAGTCTCGTATTCAAACCAATGATAGAATTGACCATCTTGTCAATAGGTTTGATCAGTTAAAAGTCTGGGTAGGGACCCCAAGAAAAACCCATGGATCACAGTCTGAGCCAGATCCTGATTCCCCTCAACCTAGGAGGACCCCAAACCCTGATCTATACCATGAGGTCGAACCTAGGAGAGCCCCTTATCCTGACCCGTACTACAATCCTCAACCTAGGAGGACCCCAAACCCTGATCCATACCTTGAGGCTGAACCTAGGAGAGCCCATCGTCATGACCCAATCCCTAAGGTTAGTCCTAGAAGACCCAATCAGGATTTTATAGACCAGGAAGATAGATCCTATTTACCCTCTCCCTATAAGCCTAGTATACCTACAACCTATAGATCTTATGACTCCAAATCCTATGAACCTAGAACCTATGAATCCATAACCTATGAACCTAGATCCTATGACTCTAGATCCCATGATCATAGATCCTATGCACCCACACCCTATGAGCCTAGTAGACCCAACACCCAATATTCTGACCCATATAGGGAGTCCAACCCTAGGAGGACCCAATATTCTGACCCATATAGGGAGTCCAACCCTAGGAGAACCCAGTATTCTGACCCATATAGGGAGTCCAATCCTAGAAGGACCCAATATCCTGATCCATATAGAGAGCCCAACCTTAGGAGGACCCCATACCTTGATCCATCCTTAGAACCTGATCATAGAGCTGACCCAAAATCCTATGACCCCAGATCCTATAATCCCATGACCCATAGATCTGCACCCTTGTCCTATGAGCCTAGAGAACCCAAAACCCCAAAGTATCAGCCTAGTACTAGTCATGCTTCCCCTAGTCAACTTGAACCCCATAGGATTAGTATCCCTAAATATGAACCCAATAGTGAGCCACTACCTCTTATACAACCTGAACCTACTAGGCATAGTACCCATAATCAGAGACCAGAACCTAACCAATTTCCTGCTAACCGACCTTCTCCAACCATTCCTGAGATTCGCAAGGCTTACATTAACGCGGAAGTGTATGAAACTGATGTGAGCCTAGTGGATGAGTATGAGGGAGAAGAGGAGACACCTTTAGATGACCTAGAATTAGTTGACCCAGTAGATACCCAGGTAGAAACCAACCCAGACCTAATTGACCTTGACCACATCCAACCTAAAGCTATAGTGGAAGAGCAAATAGTGGAAGAGAACCTAGGTATTGCTGCTAGAGCCTTACCTGAGGAAACCATAGAGGAGAGCCAAATTATAGAGTCTAGTCCTAAAATACAAGAACCAGAAGAATTTATTAAGGACCTTATCTCTTTGAATCAATACCTTCAAGATGAGTCCCCTCCTATAGTTCCCATTAAGGACCTCTTCCCCGAAATTGGCGACCCATCCTTCCATTATGCAAACCCTGTAGATATAGCTCAACCTCGTATTAACCTCATTAGTATAGGATTAGTTCCTGACACCCCATCTTTTATCCTACTTTATCCAACTAACCATGAACCTTTTTCTCTACCTTACCAAACTAATTCTGAACCCACTTCCTATTTTCTGCCCTTTCCTGACACCTCTAGCATTTCTAGGATCATTAGATTGCATTTAGCTGAGATTAGCATACTGCATGCATTCATCATGCATGTTAGGTTTGCATCTTACTTCTGGCATACTCTTTGGAATTTGCTAGGAGTTCACTGTAAATTTTCATGTGCATGTCAAGCTAGGATCAAACATAGAGAACCTATAATCTATTAGGTTTAGATCTAAAGAGTTCAATAAAATTTCCTTCGATAGGAATGCATAGTCGAGTCTGTTAGGTGTAGGTTTGAGTCCTTTGCATCATCTTGTTAGGAGTCTGCATGTGCCTAGCATGTTCACCACCTGCACTAATGTTAAAACAACTGGCTAATTCCCGAAGATGGATCAAAAAAATTTGATGTAGTGGATTTTATCTTGGTTAGGATTAGGCCTAAAAGAAGCTTCATGCTTGCAGAGCCAGACCTTTTAAAGTGATAAAGAAGGTTGGATCAAATGCCTAGGTGTTAGACTTGCCTTCGGATTTGGGCATTAGTTCTACCTTCAATATTACAGACCTGGTTGAGTATAGGGAACCGGCAGCACTACCTAGTGAGGCCTTTGGACCTATTCCTTTTCATTGTGAGTGACCCTAACCTAGAGTGTCCACAAACAAATTTGGCCTGAGAGAGGAGAACGGATCGAGCGTATCCTGGATGATCAAGCCATCATGACCTAGGGCCATGACTATCAACGCTTCCTAGTCCGATGGCAAGGCAGGCCAGAGTCGGACGATTCATGGATTTCTCGAGAGGACATGCAATGCCTCAACCCAGACCTTCTCGAAAGATATGTGAGCCAGTCTGACCTTCACTCGACAGGGTCGAGTTTCTCCCACCCCGGGAGAATTGGTGGGGACACCTGAGGCACCAGAATAAGACAGAGGCTTTTCAACCCTCTGTAAATTGATCAATAATTTATGAGTCCATCTGTAATAAGGGCTTAGCTCATCTGAGTCCATTTTAGTTGTTATTTGAGTATTTTTAGTTGTTATTTCAGTTCTGTACTAGTCAGCTCATGTTGAGCTAGTTCAGTTTAATGCTAGTCAGCTCATGTTGAGCTAATTTTATTTTTTTGAGTCCTGTCCAAGCATACTGAAGACTCAAGACTATATCATACAAGTAAAGACCAAGTCCAACTAGATTGAAGACATGGAAGTATAGCACAAGTCCAACCTAGCTTGAAGATTTGAAGACCCCAGGAGGAAAATTCAGAAAACCCTGATTTCTTGCAGATGCCCTCTAGATACCCAGATTCCCTTCCAGATGCCAAAGTATATTCATAGATAAGGGCATCCATGATTTTAGAGGTCCATCTGCATCCTATCCCAAAGAAATCAGGCCCAGGTGCCAAGCCCAAGCCCCTAAGAAGCAAGATACCAGAGAATATTCCTGCTACCTGGCTACCAGGCCACCCCAGCTTCCAGAGGCCCAAACCCATGCACCCGAGCCCCTTTGGGCTGGCCTTTTGCTGCTCCTAGAAGCCCAACACGCCCCCTAGGCATCCTTGGAGTCTTGACCAAGTCAAGAAAATTTTTAGGGATTTTTCTACCTAATATTTCCTTATTTTCTAGCTAGGGTTTGAGAGGGAAAAGGATTCTTATGTAAAGACTTATGTACCCTTACTTGGAGCCCAAGGTTAAGGGTCTATTTAAGGGGCCCTAGCCTCTTGTATGAGGAGAATTTTTGATGAATAAAAACCTTGAGTTCTTCTATTGAGTTGTGTGATACCCTGCTGTGTGCATAAAGGGGTTTGCGAGAGTTTTTTCTTCCCAGTGCTGCAATCATCTTCCTGCTACCAACAAACATCTCAAATCCCTGGACGCCCACTCCAAAAGAAGCCTTCCCTTGCTATTTTTACTTTGTTTTCTTGTTCCTTTGTGAGCTTTCTAACCCCTGACAGGTCGTTTGCAGGTCCCTGAGTTCCTACGAATCCAACGACTCCAACCAAGCCTCAATCGGATCACCGAGCAGAAAGCCGGGTATCCGCGGGTCTTTGGCTCGGTTTTCCAGGTTGCATCCACCGAGGAACGAGAGATCCCTTCGCTGCGATCTTCACAGACGTTGTCAGGTACACCCCTCTACCTTCAGTAGTTTTATTGTAGGAGAACTTGCCCTAACCGAGGCTTCTCAGCCCCGGCGGTCCTTCTTTGCTACTTTTCTAGGTCCTAATCTGCATGCTGATCTTCAAAAATTCATACAAAATTCCCTACAAATAATTTTGATTTGAAATTTGGGAATTAATCACCTAACTCAACATGTAAAACATACAAAAAAAATTGCATGCATATTAGTTCCCCATCACTGACTTAATTTGTTCATACTCTCAGTAAGAGCTCTAACCATGGCCTCTAAATCAGGTTAGGTTTGATCAGGTTGGTAGGGTACTCCATTCCGGGTAGACATGATGATGCAAGCAAACACACAAAATGAGACTCAACTGAATCGACTACGGGCTAACTAAACCTAAAGCCCAAACTAGATGCCCAATCAGAGTGGCAAGCTAGCCTGTAGTAACTCAGGACTCAGCCAGGCAGGTGTAAGGGGAGTGTTAGGTCCCTAGATGCCAATCCTAGACACCAATAAGAGATTGGCCAGGTAGGCGGACCAGCACACAAGCCCTTTGGGATGGAATCCCTGAACCACCGTTCTAGACACTGAGTACAAAGCACACACAGAGTAACCAGACAAACTGACTCAACACTAGCCTTGACCCGACTTGTTGATGTCCCTAGCCCACTAGGGCAAATTAGGTCTAATTAATTTTAAGATTAAAGGCTTAGGTTCGAATGAGTGGGTGATGGTTTTGGGCTAAGGAGAGGTTATCAACTCCTCCCCTTATCTTAGATGCTCAAATGCCCTTAAGATGAATTAAGAGATGATCACTCAAAAATAATTGAATTGCAGAAACACAAAAATAGAGTTGCAGTAATTTAATCCTTAAAAATCTCACGGAAACCAATAAATCACAGGAAAATTATGTAAAATAGTTTCAATTATACTGGTTTTAGAAAAACAAAAATCACCAAATTTGGAATTACTTGTAGTGAGAAATAAGTCCTGCAATAGGGCAGTTACAGGCTGAAAACAGAGTACTTCCCCGTTTACAATTCCTGCTACGAAGTTGTAACCCAACGGATCCCCTACACGCCCTAGGAACACCCCGTGGAATCGGAAGAGGAGGTTTGCACCTCGCTTCATTCCTAGGACCGGACATCCTGGGGAGTCTACTTCGAGCGGACAAAGTAAAAAGAGAGAGACTCAAACAAGCAATCAAAACAGAAACCCTAGACAGGGCTCTGATACCAAAATGATGCAGAACAAAGAACAAAGAAGCGTATGCAAAAGTAAATTTAAGATTAATTATTATTATTATTATTTTTATATTTAAGAAATTGGCCTCGACTCAAAGTAAAGTAAACTAAGTTGATGGAAACTAGGTAAGGATTGAAAGCACAATTTAGAAAAAGCTAAGTTATCAGAGTAGTTCAGAAGTAACGGATTGCTGGGGGTTGAGAAACTCCCAGACCTAGGGTTTCGCTCTGAACTTTCAACAGGACAGAAATAAAGATAAGAGATGGTTTACCAACCAGACAGTGATCTTCACAGAATTTGGGTGGAAGAACTCTCTCGAGCAGATTATTGGATCCTCGGATTCGGCTATCTTCACAATGGATCCTCCAATACTGGCCTCGTGGCTGGGTCGGCTTCTCCTGAACTCAAGATCTGGGAAGAAGAAAAACAAGTGATGGATTCAGAGACTCAGGGAAGGATTTACCATGTCGAAGAACTTGAAGGTTGATGTTGCTGAGATCCGGATTCTCTTGAAGGCTGATTCGACTCCCTCTGGAAAGAGCTTTGGAACTGAAGTATCTGGACTGGAGCTGGATGCTGGTGGTCGGCCTGGACTTGGAGAGAGAGGCCGTGGGAGGTGGAATAGGATAGGGTTTGGTGGATTGAAGTGGATGGTAAGCGGCTAGGGTTTTGGAGTAGAAGTGGCTAACCTAGGGCTTGGATTTGGAGATCTCACACCTCCTCAAGGTTCCTGGGGAACCCGGATTTACTCCCTCACGGAGCTCAACACCTGGATGCAAGTGCGGAAGAGAGAAAACACAGAGTTTGCTCACAAAAAAAAAATTGGTTTCATTCATCTGATTGATTGCAAACTTACATGGGGGTTTAATTTATAGGACATTACAAGAGAGTAGGGTTTTACATCTTCCCATGTGGGACTAAAGGAGGGGATCTTCAAATTAGGATTGTAGGATCAATCCCTACTCATATGGCTGGCCAAATAATTCCATAAGATGATTGAGGCTTCAAAAAAGGAAAGTGGGTGGCGCCTCCTTGCCTTGACCTCCAAGAAAATTATTTTTTTCCTTCTATGCTTGGCCTTATCTGGAAGTGTTTGGGCACCTCTTAACCTTGCCCTCCAAGAGAAATTTTTTTCCTTTTATATCTGGCTTTATTTGGAATGACTAGGGCACCTCCTAACCTTGCTCTTCAAGAGAAATCTCCTTCCTTCCATGGCTCAACCTTTTTTGGATACCTCCTTTTCCTTCTCCCCAAGTTATGGATCTTCCTAACTTTGCTTTGGGTATTTTTGGCAGGTAATGGGCGCCTCCTTGAAGTTCTCTCCAAGAAACTTTCTTCCCATTCATAGTTTGGCTCTTATGGAAGTCTTGTGCCGCCCCCTTGTTTTGTGGATCCTTGGTTGCATTCTCCTCAATTGGCGCATGAAAGAAGGGAGCTGCTATCTGTGCTGTGGTGACCAAAGTCTACTGGATGAAGATGTGGCACCCCCTGGACTCAGGCGTGTGGCTGGGAGTGTGGTGCCCACTTGCTTGGCCTTGGGAGAAAATGTAACACCCCAGGTTGAAGCCCTAGTCCACTACTGAGTCAACATGACTCAACCAAATAAAAATGCAGGTAATACAGACTCAAGCTAAAATTGAGTTGATCAAGTCAACCCTTATTACAAGCCAAAAAACCCTAATTCTTCGGGCAAGGTTAATCAGTGATCCAGATGGAGCTCTGAAGTCTTCTTCTGAGTCTGGTGCCCGCACCAATTCTCCCAGGGTGGGAGGAACTCGACCCTGTCAAGTATGGATCAAGTTGGCTCTGGTATCTCTCCAAGATGTCTGGGTCCAATTCTTGTAATTCTTCTCGGGAGATCCAAGAGTCATCAGAATCTGGCCTTCCTTGCCAGCGGACCAGGTATCTTTGGTATCCTCGGTTACGAGTAGAGATAACCTGATCATCCAGGATCTTTTCAATCTGCTCTTTCCTCACAGGCCAGTTTGTTGGTGGACACACAGGGTTGGGTTCACTCTCAAGAGCAGGATTAGGTTCAAAAGCCTCACTGGGAATCACAGCTGGCTCTCTATACTCTACTAGGTTTGTAATGTTGAAAGTGGAGCTAATGCCTAGTTCTAGAGGCAACTCGAGCACATAGGCATTGGATCCTACTCTCTTCACCACTCTAAATGGTCTAGCTCCTCTAGCATGTAACTTTCTAACGGTTCCAGGAGGAAACCGTTCAGGCCTTAACCTAATCATTACATAGTCTCCTTCATCAAAAGTTTTGACTCGCCTTTAAGAAATAGCCAACTTCTTTTAAGTTTCATTACTTAAATTTATTTTGGCATGAATTTCTTTATGCAAGTCTTTTATATGCTGTGCAAAAACTTCGACAATCTCGGAGACTCGTGTGTGGACTGGTAAAGGAGCTAGGTCAAGAGGTGTGTGAGGTTTGTAACCATGCACAATTTCAAATGGACTCTTACCCGTAGACCTATTGACCGAGTCATTATATGCAAATTCAGCTCTAGGTAAGTACAAATCCCAGTTCCTAATGTTTTCACCAACAAGACACCTTAACAGATTGCCTAAACTACGGTTCACTACTTCAGTTTGGCCATCAGTCTGGGGATGATAGGCAGTTGAAAACTTAAGTTTTGTCCCTAACTTATGCCAAAGGGTTTTCCAGAAATAGCTGGTGAACCGGACATCCCTATCTGAAACAATGGTCTTGGGTAGGCCATGGAGTCGAACTATTTCATTAAAGAACAGGGTGGCTACCTTAGACGCATCAAAAGTTTGGGAACAAGGCAAGAAATGGGCCATCCTGGAAAATCGGTCTACTACAACATAGATGGAGTCATGGCTCCTCTGGGTCTTAGGCAAACCTAACACAAAGTCCATGCTCACATCTTGCCAAGGACGATCTGGGACAGGGAGTGGGGTATAAAGGCCGGTGTTCTGTTTTCGCTGTTTAGCAACAGCGCAGGTCCGACACCTAGCCACAATGTGTGCTACATCTCTTTTTAAGCTAGGCCAGAAAAAATGGTCTTCAATAGCCAGGGTGGTCTTATCTTTTCCGAAATGGCCAGCTAAACCTCCAGCATGAGTTTCCCAAATCAAAAATTCCCTAAGAGAGGTTCTAGGGATGCAAAGCCTATTCTTAAAGAACAGAAGCCATCTAAAAGGGAATAATCCTTATGTTCACTAGATGGTCCTTGAGTTAGATCCTGGTACACAATTTTAAAATCTGGACACGACTCATATTCTTCTTTGATTTGCTCAAACCCTATGACTTCAGCCCTAACAGAATTCAACAACAAAGATCGACGACTAAGGGCATCAGCTACCTTATTTTCAGACCCAGCCTTATGCTTCAAAACAAAAGTATAGGACTGGATATACTCTACCCATTTAGCATGCCTAGGGTTAAGCTTCTTCTGGGAATTCAAGAATCTAAGAGCCTCGTGGTCCGAAAATAGCACAAATTCTTGCGGTAGCAAATAATGTCTCCAATAACGCAAAGCTTGCACTACCGCATAAAATTCCTTATCATAGGTAGAATACCTAAGCTTAGCATCATTAAGTTTCTTACTAAAGAATGCTACGGGATGGTTTTCTTGGCTTAGGACTCCACCTATACCTACTCCTGAAGCATCACAGGCAACCTCAAATACCTTTGAAAAGTCCGGTAACCTCAAAATGGGTGCTTGGGTCATCCTATCCTTAAGATCTAGGAAGGCTTTATGGGCTGCTTTAGTCCACTGAAATTCTCCCTTCCTAATACAGTCTGTGATAGGAGCAACTACAGTACTAAACCCCTTGATGAATCACCTATAGAAGGTAGCCAAGCCATGGAAACTTCTGACTTCATGCACACTGGTCGGCTCTGGCCATTCTACTATTGACCTAATCTTTTCAGGATCGGCAGCCATGCCGTCAGGGGTTACAACAAAACCAAGGAAGATAATTCTACTGGTCATAAATTCACACTTTTTGAGATTACCATAGAGACTATCATTCCTCAAAACTTGGCAGACTTGTCTAAGGTGGCCTAGGTGATCTGTAGGGGTCTTACTATAGATCAGGATGTCATCAAAATAGACCACTACAAACTTTCCTATGAAAGCTCTAAGTACCTGGGTCATAATCCTCATGAAAGTACTAGGGGCATTGGACAACCCAAAAGGCATAACAACCCATTCAAAGAGACCATCCTTAGTTTTGAAGGCGGTTTTCCACTCATCCCCTGGTCTAATCCTAACCTGATGATAGCCGCTCTTGAGATCAATTTTAGAAAAAACCATGGCACCGGCCATCATATCTAGCATATCATCTAGTCTAGGGATGGGGAACCTATACTTGATTGGGATTTTATTGATGGCACAACTATCGACACACATCCTCCACGTGCCATCCTTCTTCGGGGTTAGAAGTGTAGGTACTGCACAAGGGCTAAGAGTCTCTCTAATGAACCCCTTCCTCAACAATTCGCCAACCTGCTTTTGCAGTTCTTCATGCTCAGATGGATTCATCCTATAATGGGGCAAGTTAGGTAAAGTAGCTCCTGGGACTAAATCTATGGACTGCTGAATATCCCTAAGAGGTGGAAGGTGGTTTGGCAGATCCTCGGGAAAAACATCCTCAAATTCTTTTAATAAAGGCTTAACTTCCTGAGGAGACTCTGAGGGTGTAGGAGTCCTAAGTTCCTTAGCAGTCAACATCCAAATGGGTGAACCACTATGAATTTCTTGTTCTAGATCCTTGGCACTAATTCTAGAAGGCATGGGTCCTCTTTGAAACTTCTCAGTGTTCAGTGCAATCTGATAGGCTTGGTCTAGATCAGTAACCTCTCTCAGAAATAACTCTCTCTTAATGTCTTCCCTAAGTCCAGCCCTAAATCTAGATAAAGTGACCTCATGGGCTTCACTCACATCACATCTCATCAGGTACTCATCAAAGGTGGTTATGTAGTCTGATACAGATCAGTTCCCTTGTTTCAAAGTCTGCCATTGGTCTAACAGATTTTGCTGGTATGAAATGGGTAGGTACTTGTCTCTAAGCTTCTCTTTCATACCCTGCCAAGTGGATATGGGCTCTACATTTCGTCTTCTGGTGGTCAGCTCAATGTTCTCCCAGTATAACCTAGCTTGACGTACTAACTTCATCCTGGCAAACTTGAATTTCCTTTCCTCAGACATGGCATACCACTCAAAGTACTAGTCCATCTCACCCTCCCAATCAGAATACACCTTAGGATTTAAGCTACCATCAAAAGTGGGTGCATCTAACTTGATGTTCCGAATGAACCTATCATCCCTATCTTCAGGTTCTAGGTCGGCCTCCTATGATTAGGTTCAGGATCTCAGTATAAAGGTCTTCTAGGCTCTTGGTGTGGGTGAGGTTGAGGCACATTAAAATCTGGGTCAGGAGTCCAATTCCGATGCCTAGGTTCCTCAAGTACTTGGACTCGATCCCTAAGCTGGGCAAAATTCTCATTCATATCCTGACTTAATTTGTTCATACTCTCAGTAAGAGCTCTAACCATGGCCTCTAAATTAGGTTAGATTTGACCAAGTTGGTAGGGTACTCCATTCCGGGTAGACATGATGATGCAAGCAAATACACAAAATGAGACTCAACTGAATCGACTACGGGCTAACTAAATCTAAAGCCCAAACTAGATGCCCAATCAGAGTGGCAAGCTAGCCTGTAGTAACTCAGGACTCAGCCAGGTAGGTGTAAGGGGAGTGTTAGGTCCCTAGATGCCAATCCTTGACACCAATCAGAGATTGGCCAGGTAGGCGGACCAGCACACAAGCCCTTCGGGATGGAATCCTTGAACCACCGTTCTAGACACTGAGTACAAAGCACACACAGAGTAACCAGACAAACTGACTCAACACTAGCCTTGACCCGACTTGTTGATGTCCCTAGCCCACTAGGGCAAATTAGGTCTAATTAATTTTAAGATTAAAGGCTTAGGTTTGAATGAGTGGGTGGTGGTTTTGGGCTAAGGAGAGGTTATCAACTCCTTCCCTTATCTTAGATGCTCAAATGCCCTTAAGATGAATTAAGAGATGATCACTCAAAAATAATTGAATTGCAAAAATACAAAAATAGAGTTGCAGTAATTTAATCCTCAGAAATCCCACGGAAACCAATAAATCACAAGAAAATTATGCAAAATAGTTTCAATTATACTGGTTTCAAAAAAACAAAAATCACTGAATTTGGAGTTATCTGTAGTGAGAAATAAGTCCTGCAACAGGGCAATTATGGGCTGAAAATAGAGTACTTCCCCGTTTACAATTCCTGCTACGAAGTTGTAACCCAACGGATCCCCTACACGCCCTAGGAACACCCCATGGAATCGGAAGAGGAGGTTTGCACCTCGCTTCGTTCCTAGGATCGGACATCCTGGGGAGTCTACTTCGAGCAGACAAAGTAAAAAGAGAGAGACTCAAACAAGCAATCAAAACAGAAATCCTAGACAGGGCTCTGATACCAAAATGATGCAGAACAAAGAACAAAGAAGCGTATGCGGAAGTAAATTTAAGATTAATTTTTTTTTTTTTTATATTTCAGAAATTGGTCTCGACTCAAAGTAAAGTAAACTAAGTTGATGGAAACTAGGTAAGGATTAAAAGCACAATTTAGAAGAAGCTAAGTTATCAGAGTAGTTCAAAAGTAACGGATCACTGGGGGTTGAGAAACTCCCAGACCTAGGGTTTCGCTCTGAACTTTCAACAGGACAGAAATAAAGAGAAGAGATGGTTTACCAACCAAACAGTGATCTTCACAGAATTTGGATGGAAGAACTCTCTCGAGCAGATTGTTGGATCCTCGGATTCGGCTATCTTCGCAATGGATCCTCCAATACTGGCCTCGTGGCTGGGTCGGCTTCTCCTGAACTCAAGATCTGGGAAGAAGAAAAACAAGTGATGGATTCAGAGACTCAGGGAAGGATTTACCAGGTCGAAGAACTTGAAGGCTGATATCGCTGAGATTCGGATTCTCTTGAAGGCTGATTCAACTCCCTCTGAAAAGAGCTTTGGATCTGAAGTATCCGGACTGGAGCTGGATGCTGGTGGTCGGCCTGGACTTGGAGAGAGAGGCCGTGGGAGGTGGAATAGGCTAGGGTTTGGTGGATTGAAGTGGATGGTTGGCGGCTAGGGTTTTGGAGTAGAAGTGGCTAACCTAGGGCTTGGATTTTGGAGATCTCACACCTCCTCAAGGTTCCTGGGGAACCCGGATTTACTCCCTCATGGAGCTCAACACCTGGATGCAAGTGCGAAAGAGAGAAAACACAGAGTTTGATCACAAAAAAAAAATTGGTTTCATTCATCTGATTGATTTCAAACTTACATGGGGGTTTAATTTATAGGACATTACAAGAGAGTAGGGTTTTACATCTTTCCATGTGGGACTAAAGGAGGGGATCTTCAAATTAGGATTGTAGGATCAATCCCTACTCATATGGCCAGCCAAATAATTCCATAAGATGATTGAGGCTTCAAAAAAGGAAAGTGGGTGGCGCCTCCTTGCCTTGACCTCCAAGAAAATTATTTTTTTCCTTCTATGCTTGGCCTTATCTGGAAGTGTTTGGGCGCCTCTTAACCTTGCCCTCCAAGAGAAATTTTTTTCCTTTTATATCTGGCTTTATTTGGAATGACTAGGGTGCCTCCTAACCTTGCTCTTCAAGAGAAATCTCCTTCCTTCCATGGCTCAACCTTTTTTGGATACCTCCTTTTCCTTCTCCACAAGTTATGGATCTTCCTAACTTTGCTTTGGGTATTTTTGGCAGGTAATGGGCGCCTCCTTGAAGTTCTCTCCAAGAAACTTTCTTTCCATTCATAGTTTGGCTCTTATGGAAGTCTTGGGCTGCCCCCTTGTTTTGTGGATCCTTGGTTGCATTCTCCTCAATTGGCGCATGAAAGAAGGGAGCTGCTATCTGTGCTGTGGGGACCAAAGTCTACTGGATGAAGATGTGGCACCCCCTGGACTCAGGTGTGTGGCTGGGAGTGTGGCGCCCACTTGCTTGGCCTTGGAAGAAAATGTAACACCCCAGGTTGAAGCCCTAGTCCACTACTGAGTCAACATGACTCAACCAAATAAAAATGCAGGTAATACAGACTCAAGCTAAAATTGAGTTGATCAAGTCAACCCTTATTACAAGCCAAAAAATCCTAATTCTTCGGGCAAGGTTAATCAGAGATCTAGATGAAGCTCTGAAGTCTTCTTCTGAGTCTGGTGCCCGCACCAATAAGCATAGTGAGCAGGCTTCTACACAACAAATGGCAGAACAGCAGTTGAGAAGGTCTACTAGAGAGCACCGATCTTCTCAGAGATACCCTTCACATGAGTATGTAATGGTGACTGATAAAGGAGAGCCAGAATGCATTCAGGAGGCTATATCACATGCACAAAAAGAAAAGTGGTTTGAAGCCATGCAAGAAGAGATGAAATCTTTGTATGAGAACTACACATTTGATCTAGTGGAGCTACCTAAGGGGAAGAGAGCATTGAAGAATAAATGGGTGTTCAGACTCAAGACAGAGGAGCACAGCTCATAACCAAGGTATAAAGCAAGACTGGTTGTGAAGGGCTTCAATCAAAAGAAAGGTATTGACTTTGAAGAGATATTTTCACTCGTGGTTAAGATATCTTCGATCCGAGTTGTACTTAGCTTAGCAGCTAGTCTGAATTTTGAGATTGAGCAGCTTGATGTGAAGACATCATTTCTTCATGGTGATCTTGAAGAGAAAATCTATATGGAGCAGCCAGAGGGGTTTATAGCTAAAGGCAAGGAAAACCTGGTATGAAAACTAAAGAAGAGCTTATATGATTTGAAACAAGCTCCTCGATAGTGGTACAAGAAATTTGATTTCTTCATGGTAGATCATGGGTATGATAAAACCACTTTTGACCATTGTGTTTTTATAAAGAGGTTTGGTGATGATGACTTTATTATTCTCCTGTTATATGTTGATGACATGCTGATTGTTGGTCATGATACCAAGAAGATTCAGAGCTTGAAGACTGAATTGAGCAAGTGCTTTGCTATGAAAGACTTGGGATCAGCGAAGCAGATACTTGGTATGAGGATTGCTCGTGATAAGAAGAATAAGAAACTATGGCTATTCTAGGAGAAATACATAGAGAAGGTGTTAGAGTGGTTCTAGATGAGCAACTCCAAGTCGGTTAGCTCTCCACTTGCAGGTCACTTCAGATTGAGTTCCAAACAGTGTCCTACTAGTGAGGAAGAAAAAGAGAAAATGCAGAACATTCCTTATGCATCTGCAGTTGGCAGTTTGATGTATGCCATGGTATGCACTAGACCGGATATTGCTCATGCTGTTGGTGTTGTCAGTCGATTTCTCTCTAATCTTGGGAAGGAGCATTGAACTGTAGTGAAATAGATTCTCAGGTACCTCAGAGGAACTTCTAAAATATGTCTATGCTTTGGTACAGATAAACATGTATTAGATGGATATATATATGCAGACATGGCACGTGATGTTAATTCTAGAAAATCTACATTGGGATACTTGATGACCTTTTTAGGGGGACCTGTCTCGTGGCAATCTAGACTGCAGAAATGTGTTGCTCTATCAAGTACAGAGACAGAGTATATTGCAGTAATAAAAGCCAGCAAGGAGATATTATGGATGAAAAAGTTTTTTGAAGAACTTGGTCTGAAGCAAGAAAGATTTATCCTGTATTGTGACAGTCAGAGTGCAATTCATCTCAGCAAGAATTTGACTTTTCATTCGAGGTCGAAGCACATTGATGTGAGGTATCACTGGATACGAGATGCTTTGCAAATGAAGTTGCTACAGTTAGAAAAGATTCATACAGATGATAATGCTTTAGATATACTGACTAAACTATTACCTGCAGAGAAGCTTGCAGGCTGCAGAGCTAGTGCTGATTTGCAGGTCCTCCCCACATGGGCGTGAGGGGAAGAATTGTTATGGGTCCCGCCCATGTGTGGGGTCTGGCTTTATTAAAAGGGGCTTAGGTCCTTGGGATGGAAAGTGGGGTTCTTTCATTTGAGCGTGCGACAGCAGAAAAAACATAGAAACAAAAGTGAGGAAATTTATTTTAATCCTTTCAGTTTTGATCGAATGGCAATTCAAAATCCAATCAAGATGAAATTTTAGTATGTTGTTCATGACAGCGAGCTCTACAAAGTGAACTGTTTGGATCGCTGTGATTCCTCTTGTATAATCGGCAAATATTTGACTCTGGTGAGATCTTCCCTATTTTCTTTCTGTATTCCTTAGTAATATTTATATTTTATACTGAGATGATCATCATATACTGTTTGGAGAGCCTCTAGTTTGCTAGAGAGAAAAACTTGCTGTACTCATTATTTGATTATAATGGAAGTTGATCTGGTTCCAGGCCCTGTAGTTTTTATCTCCATATTGGAGGGTTTTCGACGTAAATCTAGTTTTCTTGTGCTTGGTTTGATTTGCTTTTGCTGGATTGATATTGTTGAGTTATTGTCTATTTTAATTAGCACACAGTGATTAAAATTTATCCTGGGTATAATTATTTGTGATCGTGCTTTAATTCCAACAAATAGAGTAGCTGGCTATTGGAACACACGATTGGGATGCAGGTTGAAGGTAGACTAGAGCTGGATTTGTTGGCCGCACATCAGATGCAATGGGCGTTAAAATTAATATGAGATGAACGCCAGAAACATGTTGGGACATGGCATATAAATTTGGAAGCTGGGAGTGCGAACACGCTTGGGTGTTTAGCACGTGGGCTATGGATTCAGTCGAAGCAGCATGTGGAACATGCCAAGCAAAGCAAAGCATGAAATGGGCAATGTGGATCGCAAGGGAGTTTGATGGAACTACCACAACATTGATGTGGAATAGGTATTGCTAAAGCTGGAATGGCTGGAACCAATATAGGATTTGTGGAATGCAAGCTTCATGCAGAATAGAGTGATAGGCAGGATTGCGAACTAGTTGAAATGGAGGAACGGATGCGGTACAGACACATCCTCCTCCGCCTTCAAAAAGAAGGCTGTAGTATGCAACCAGGGTGATTCATCACCTTCACCCATTTACGAAGCCTTCAGCTTTCACCCCATCGAGCCTTCATCCCTTATCTTCTTTCCCCAAATGCCATTAACTGCCTTCACCCATCTTCCTTCCCCAAAGAAGCCATTCAGAAGTCCCTCTACACCTCTATATTTCTTTCCTCTCTGATGCAGAACAAATAAGATGATGCGATGCAGAAGTAAATTAAGACTATTTTTTTTTTTTTTGTGTTTTGTTAAAAGTTGGCTTGACTCAAAAACAAGGCTAACTAATATTGAAAGAAAATATGCACTGAAAGAAAGCACAATTCAAAAGAGTAGATTATCAGAGTAATAAAGAAGTAGGATCGCTGGGGATTGAGAAACCCCCAGACCTAGGATTTACTCCTCTTTCAAGAAACAGACGAAGAGAGAAGAGAAGGTTTTATACCTGACTGTGATATCTCTCTTTGCTTCAATTGAAGGACACTCTCGAGCAGATTGCAGGATCCTTGGAGACGAGGTATCTTCGCAATGGATCCTCGGATTGTAGTCCTATGGCAAGGTTGGCCTTCTTCTCGTACTCTGGATCTGGAAAAGATGAAGAACAAGATAAGGATGTAAGAAACTCAAGGAAGAGACCTTTACCTGGGATAGCTCCGGCTGCTCGAACTTTGAAGATGAGGGAAGAGTATGGAGGTGGCGGTAAAAGATGGAGTGGATTTAGGGTTTGGCTGGAAGGGCGACGGCTTGTTGATGAATAGGACCTAGGGCTTGATATAGTGGGCGGTGGCTTGGATAAGGAGATGGCGGCCTTGATTGAAGTGGGAATAGGGTTTAGGAATTTGGGTGTTGGCAGCTAGGATGATGAAAGGAAATTAGGGTTGGCGGCCAGGGATGAAAGCGGGGCAGGGTTTTGGTAACTTTGGAGATCTCTCACCTCCTCAAGGCTCCAATGGAACCCAGATTTACTCCCTCATGGAGCTCAACACTCAAAGAAGTGCGGAAGAAGAGAACACAAGGTTGCTCAACACAAGAAAAGATTTCATTTACTCATTCTAATCAAAGGATTACATAAGGGTCCAATATATAGACCTTGCAAGAGAAACAAAATTACACTACTTCCTATGTGGGACTAAACATTCATCCTAAGCATGAAAAACTTTCCCTTGACCGACCAGGCTTCTTTCCGTGGAGTGGGCGGCCTTAAATGCAAGGTGATGGCTTCATATGGCAGGTATGTGGGGCACCTCCTAGTTCTTCTCCTTAAGTCATGGGTTTTCCTTCCATGACTTGCTCTTTCTTGGAAGAAAATACTCATCTCCTAGTCTTTCTTCTTAAGTCATGGGTTTTCCTTCCATGACTTGCTCTTTCTTGGAAGAAAATACTCATCTCCTAGTCTTTCTCCCCAAGACTAGGCTCCTTCCATTCATAGCCAGGTACTTTAGGTAGGTGTGGGCGCCTACCTTGAAGTCCTCTCCAAGAAAAATCCCCTACTCTTTTAGCTTGGTTACTTTTGGCAGCTTGTGGGCACCTTCCTTGACTTCTCCTAAGAAAATTTTCTTGCTCTCTTGGGCATGGGGACCAAGGACACTGGGATGAAATGTGGCGCCAACTGGTCCTGGGAGTGTGGCTGGGAGTGTGGCATCCACTTGCATTTGGCCTTGGAAGAAAAAATGATGCCCTAGGGAATGGCGCCAACTAGGACTTGACTTGGACTTAGACTGAGTCAACATGACTCAACAAAATGAAATGCAGACTCAAAGAAATAAAATAATCTGGTTGACAAGGTCAACCCTTATTACAAACCCTAATCTTCGGGCAAGGTCATTTAGAGATCCAGTTGGAACCCTGAAGTCTTCTTCTGATTCTGGTGCCCGCACCAATTCTCCTGGGATGGGAGGAACTCGACCCTATTGAGTAAGGCTCAAGTTGGCTCTGGTATCTCTCCAAGAGATCTGGATCTAGCTCTTGTAATTCATCTCGGGAGATCCAAGAGTCATCAGAATCTGGCCTTCCTTGCCAGCAGACCAGGTATCTTTGGTATCCTCGATTACGAGTAGAGATAACCTGATCGTCCAGGATCTTTTCAATCTGTTCTTTCCTCACTGGCCAGTTTGTTGGTGGGTACACAGGGTTGGGTTCACTCTCAAGAATAGGATTAGGCTCAAAAGGCTCACTGGGAATCACAGCTGGCTCTCTATACTCTACTAGGTCTGTAATGTTGAAAGTGGGGCTAATGCCTAGTTCTGGAGGCAACTCGAGCACATAGGCATTGGATCCTACTCTCTTCACCACTCTAAATGGTCCAGCTCCTCTAGCATGTAACTTTCTAATGGTTCTAGGAGGAAACCGTTCATGCCCTAACCTAATCATTACATAGTCTCCCTTAACAAAAGTTTTGACTCGCCTTTAAGAATCAACCAACTTCTTATAAGTTTCATTACTTAAATTTATTTTGGCATGAATTTCTTTATGCAAGTCTTTTAAATGATGTGCAAAAACTTCAGCAGACTTGGAGACTCGTGTGTGGACTGGCAGATCCTCGGGAAAAACATCCACAAATTCTTCTAACAAAGGCCTAACTTCCTGAGGAGTCTCTGAGGGTGAGGGAGTCCTAAGTTCCTTAGCAGTCAACATCCAAATGGGTGAACCACTATGAATTTCTTGTTCTAGATCCTTAGCACTAATTAGGTTCACTCCGGTCTTCATCTCTTTGACCTTATTGGGTCCTTTAGCTACCTTGTCCTTAGGAGGGACTGAATGGATTGTGATCTTTTTCCCATTAAAACTAAAGACACAGGTATTGGATTTCCTAAGAGGGTGGCATCATGATCATATAACCAAGGTCTCCCAAGAATTATACTGCTCACCCCCATGGGTAAGACATCACACCAAATCTTCTCTTGATAGGATTGCATCTGGATTTGGACCTGACATCTAGACTGGATGGGTATAGAGGTAGAGTCTACCCAAGAAACCTTATAGGGGTTGGGGTGGGAAACTGGGGTTAAGCCTAACATTTTGACAGTGCTAGCAGAAATGGCATTCACACAGCTCCCACTATCTATGATGATCTTACATACCTTATCCCCTAATTTAAGGAAAGTCTGTAGGATGTTTGTCCTACGCCAATCCTCCTGAACTCTACTCTGGGACAGGATGCATCTCACAACTCCTAACTGGTCAGACTCTGTGGGTTCCTCCTCTCCTTCATACTCATCAACCAAGTTCATTCCGGTCTCATAAACTTCTTCTTCAAATTCCTCATTGGGCCCGGAATTCTCTTCCTCTCCCTCTTCTATGTAAAGGGATCTACGTGGGCATTGGCTAGAAACATGACCTACCCTATGGCACTTAAAACAGGCTATGGCTGTACACTGGCTGGAGATATGACCCGGTTTCTGACACTTAAAATAGGTGATACTAGAACTAGGGGTTCTCTGGGTGTCAGGTGCCTTACCTTTGTCAATGGGCCTAGGGGTGGGAATACCCTGAAAAGGTTTGCTAGGGGTAACTTGGCTAGGTCCATTTCTTGGGATTGGGGCACTAACCCTAGAAGGTATAGGTCCTCTCTGAAATTTCTCAGTGTTCAGTGCAATCTGATAGGCTTGGTCTAGGTCAGTAACCTCTTTCAGAAACAACTCCCTCTTAATGTCTTCCCTAAGTCCATCCCTAAATCTAGACAAAGTGACCTCATGGGCTTCACTCACATCACATCTCATCAAGTACTCATCAAAGGTGGCTATGTAGTCTGAGACAGATCGGTTCCCTTGTTTCAAGGTTTGCTGTTGGTCTAACAGATTCTGCTGGTATGAAATGGGTAGGTACTTATATCTAAGCTTTTCTTTCATACCCTGCCAAGTGGTTATGGGCTCAACATTTCGTCTCCTAGTGGTTAGCTCAATGTTCCCCCAGTATAACCTAGCTTGACGCACTAACTTCATCTTGGCAAACTTGAACTTCCTTTCCTCAGACATGGTATACCACTCAAAGTACTAGTCCATCTCACCCTCCCAATCAGAATACACCTTAGGGTTTAAGCTACCATCAAAAGTGGGTGCATCTAATTTGATGTTCTGGATGAACCTATCATCTCTATCTTCAGGCTCTGGGTCAGGCCTCCTATGATTAGGTTCAGGATCTTTGTATAAAGGTCTTCTAGGCTCCTGGTGTGGGTGAGGTTGAGGCACATTAAAATCTGGGTCAGTAGTCCAATTCTGATGTCTAGGTTCCTCAAGTACTTGGACATGATCCCTAAGCTGGGTAAGATCCTCATGGACTTGATCCCTAAACTGGGCAACAGTATCAGTCATATCCTGACTTAATTTGGTCATACTTTCGGTAAGAGTTCTAATCATGGCCTCTAAATCAGGTTGGATTTGACCAGGTTGGTAGGGTACTCCGTTCCGGGTGGACATGATGATGCAAGCAAGCACACCAAATGAGACTCGATTGAAACGACTACGGGCTAACTAGACCTAGAGCCCAAAATAGATGCCCAATCAGAGTGGCAAGCTAGTCTGTAGTAACTCGGGACTTAGCCAGGCAGGTGTAAGGGGAGTGTTAGGTCCCTAATTGCCAATCCTAGACACCAATCAGTGATTGGCCAGGTAGGCGGACCAGCACACAAGCCCTTCGGGATAGAATCCCTGAACCACCGTTCTAGACACTGAGTACAAAGCACACATAGAGTAACTAGACAAACTGACTCAACACTAGCCTAGACCCTACCAGTTGGTGTCCCTAGCCCACTAGGGCAAATTAGGTCTAATTAATTTTAAGATTAAAGGCTTAGGTTCGAATGCACGGGAGGTGGTTTTGGGCTAAGGAGAGGGTCTCAATCCTCCCCTTATGTTGCAACTTCGGTGCCTTTAAGATAGATTCAATTTATGCACACTCAAATAAAAAAAACAGCTTGCAGAAAATAAAAAAGCAAAACAACAGTAAACTTGATCTCAGAAAATCTACAGAAATTAATAAATCATGAAAATTTTATGTAAATTACTTTCAATTATACTGGTTCCAGAAAAACAAGAATTACTTAATTTAGAATTTTTTGCAGGGATAAACAATTTAAATAATAGGATAGTTACTGGCAGAAAATAGAACGTGTGTCCTGTTTACAATCCCTGCCTAGAAGTTATAATCCAACGGCACCCCTACACGCCCTAGGAACCCCCGTGGAATAGGAGGAGGAGGCTTGCATCTCGCTTGTTCCTAGGACCGGACAGCCAGGGGAGTCTACTCCAGGCAGCAAAAGTAAAAAGGAATGAAAAAATAATCAAACAAGCAAGAACCCTAGACAGGGCTCTAATACCAAAAATGATGCAGAGCAAATAAGATGATGCGATGCGGAAGTAAATTAAGACTAATTTTTTTTTTTTTGTGTTTTGTTAGAAGTTGGCTTGACTCAAAAATAAGGCTAACTAATATTGAAAGAAAATATGCACCGAAAGAAAGCACAATTCAAAAGAGTAGATTATCAGAGTAATAAAGAAGTAGGATCGCTGGGGATTAAGAAACCCCCAGACCTAGGGTTTACTCCTCTTTTAAGAAACAGACGAGGAGAGAAGAGAAGGTTTTATACCTGACTGTGATATCTCTCTTTGCTTCAATTGAAGGACACTCTCGAGCAGATTGTAGGATCCTTGGAGACGGGGTATCTTCGTAATGGATCCTCGGATTGTAGTCCTATGGCAAGATTGGCCTTCTTCTCATACTCTGGATCTGGAAAAGATGAAGAACAGGATAAGGATGTAAGAAACTCAAGGAAGAGACCTTTACCTGGGATAGCTCCGGACTGCTCGAACTTTGAAGATGAGGGAAGAGTATGGAGGTGGCGGTGGAAGATGGAGTGGATTTAGGGTTTGGCTGGTAGGGCGGCGGCTTGTAGATGAAAAGGACCTAGGGCTTGATATAGTGGGCGGTGGCTTGGAGAAGGAGATGGCGGCCTTGAATGAAGTGGGAATAGGGTTTAGGAATTTGGATGTTGGCGGCTAGGATGATGAAAGGAAATTAGGGTTGGCGGCCAGGGATGAAAGCGGGACAGGGTTTTGGTAACTTTGGAGATCTCTCACCTCATCAAGGCTCCAATGGAACTCGGATTTACTCCCTCACGGAGCTTAACACTCAAAGAAGTGCGGAAGAAGAGAACACAAGGTTGCTCAACACAAGAAAAGATTTCATTTACTCATTCTAATCAGAAGATTACATAAGGGTCCAATATATAGACCTTGCAAGAGAAACAAAATTACACTACTTTCCATGTGGGACTAAACATTCATCCTAAGCATGAAAAACTTTCCCTTGATCGACCAGGCTTCTTTCCTTGGTGTGGGCAGCCTCAAATGCAAGGTGATGGCTTCATATGGCAGGTATGTGGGGCACCTCCTAGTTCTTCTCCTTAAGTCATGGGTTTTCCTTCCATGACTTGCTCTTTCTTGGGAGAAAATACTCATCTCCCAGTCTTTCTCCTTAAGTCATGGGTTTTCCTTCCATGACTTGCTCTTTCTTGGAAGAAAATACTCATCTCCTAGTCTTTCTCTCCAAGACTAGGCTCCTTCCATTCATAGCCAGGTACTTTAGGCAGGTGTGGGCGCCTACCTTGAAGTCCTCTCCGAGAAAAATCCCCTGCTCCTTTAGCTTAGTTACTTTTGGCAGCTTGTGGGCGCCTTCCTTGACTTCTCCTAAGAAATTTCTTGCTCTCTTGGGCATGGGGACCAGGGACACTGGGATGAAATGTGGCACCAACTGGTCCTGGGAGTGTGGCTGGGAGTGTGGCGTCCACTTTCATTTAGCCTTGGAAGAAAAAATGACGCCCTAGGGAATGGCGCCAACCAGGACTTGACTTGGACTTAGACTGAGTCAACATGACTCAACAAAATGAAATGCAGACTCAAAGAAATAAAATAATCTGGTTGACCAGGTCAACCCTTATTACAAACCCTAATCTTTGGGCAAGGTCATTCAGAGATCCAGATGGAACCCTGAAGTCTTCTTCTGATTCTGGTGCCAGCACCACTCTCTCTCCCACTTCATGCTATCATTCATACCATCTAGATTAACATCATCTAGCCTTCGGCCTTCATTCCACCATATCCCCCTTTCTTTTCTTTTCGATATTTCCATAGCCTTCATTCTCCTATTCTCCTTCTTCCATGTCACTTTCTTCCCTCCCGAGCTATCATCGAGGCCCTGTCCAACGCGAAGATGTTGGCAAGAAATCTCTCCATCAAAGGCTAAATCTTCACTTCTCAAGAAATCTCTAAAGTAGGGATGACAATTTTTATTGATCCCATGGATATCCGATCCGACCCGACCCTAATGTGGTGCGGGCACCAGACTCTGAAGAAGACTTCAGAGCTCCATCTGGATCTCTGATTAACCTTGCCCGAAGAATTAGGGTTTTTTGGCTTGTAATAAGGGTTGACTTGATCAACTCAATTTAGCTTGAGTCTATATTACCTACATTTTTATTTTGTTGAGTCATGTTGACTCAGTAGTGGACTAGGGCTTCAACCTGGGGTGTTACATTTTCTCCCAAGGCCAAGCAAGTGGGCGCCACACTCCCAGCCATACGCCTGAGTCCAGGGGGTGCCACATCTCCATCCAGCAGGTTTTGGTCCCCACACCATAGATAGCAGCTCCCTTCTCTCATGCGCTAATTGAGGAGAAATCCACCAGGGGTCCATAAATCAAGGGGGCGGCCCAAGACATTCCCAAAAGAACCAAACTATGAAAGGGAAGAAATTCTCTTGGAGAGAACTTCAAGGAGGCGCCCATTACCTGCCAAAAATACTCAAAACAAAGTTAGAAAGAGCCATAACTTGGGGAGAAAGAAAAGGAGGTATCCAAAAAGGGTTGAGCCATGGAAGGAAGGAGATTTCTCTTGAAGAGCAAGGTTAGGAGGCGCCCTAATCATTCCAACTAAAGCCAGATATAAAAGGAAACAAATTTTCTCTTGGAGGGCAAGGTTAAGAGGTGCCCAAACACTTCCAGATAAGGCCAAGCATAGAAGGAAAAAAATAATTTCTTGGAGGTCAAGACAAGGAGGCGCCCTCCTTTAGTCCCACATGGGAAGATGTAAAACCCTACTCTCTTGTAATGTCCTATAAATTAAAACCCCTTTGTAAGTTCTAAGAAATGATGAATGAAATCAATTTCTGTGTGAGCAACTTTGTGTTTCTCTCTTCCGCACTTATATTCAGGTGTTGAGCTCCATGAGGGAGTAAATCCGGGTTCCCTAGGAACCTTGAGGAGGTGTGAGATCTCCAACCCCAAAACCCTAGGTTAGCCACTTCAATTCCAAACCCTAGCCGCCCATCATCTTCTTCATTCCACCAATCATCCAAACCCTAATCTACCTCATCATCTCACGGCCCCTCTCTTCCAAGTAGAGGCCGACCACCAGCATCCAGGTCCAGATCGGCTACTTCGAATACAGAGCAAATCGCAGAGGAATTCAGATCAGCATCCAGGAGAATCAGGATTTCAGCAACATCAATTTTTCAAGTTCTTCTTATCTGGTAAATCCTCTCTTTGAGTATCTGGTTCCTTAACTTGTTCTTCTTCTTTCCCAGATCTTGAGTTCAGGAGAAGCCAACTCTGCCAAAGGACCAGTATTGGAGGATCCATTGCGAAGATATCCGAATCCGAGGATCCAACAATCTGCTCGAGAGAGTCCTTCCACCAAACTCTGTGAAGATCACTGCCTGGTACATAACCCTTCCCTTCTCTTTATTTCTATCCTGTTAAAAGTTCAGAGCGAAACCCTAGGTCTGGGAGTTTCTCAACCCCCAGCGATCCGTTACTTCTGAACTACTCTGATAACTTAGCTTCTTCTAAATTGTGCTTTCAATCCTTACCTAGTTTCCATCAACTTAGTTTACTTTACTTTGAGTCGAGGCCAATTTCTGAAATAAAAAAAAAAAGAATTAATTTTAAATTTACTTCCGCATACGCTTCTTTGTTCTTTATTCTGCATCATAATGGGATGGGTAAAACCTGACCCATCTAATTTATAAACATATATGGATTATATAAAAAAAACTCAACTTGGATTCGGATCGGGTACGGATAGTAGTACGCCCTAACCCGAACCCGACCAATTTATAAATATATAATTATGTTTATAAAATATTTAAGTAAATTAGAAATGGGATGGATATACCCAACCCGACCCGACTCAACCCGATCCATTTAGGTTTTAAATAAACTAGGTTTATGAGATCGGGTATACCCGACTCAATTCGATCTAAACATGATTTTTTTATACCCAATCGGAGATGGATATAGGGCGAAGAATATTTTAGCAGGGCGGGTATGAGTTTTGAGTGATCCGATCCAAACCTGACTCGTTGTCATCCCTACTCTAAAGTGTTTGTAACAAGCAATGTTTATTTATTTATTTTTTTATACTTATCTTTTCTTGAAATAAAGACTTAATTTCTATTCTATATTCTTTATGAGTCTTTTATTTGAATTTATTTTAGAATAGTTTATATTCTTGGGATGAGCCATGATCAATAGATACGGTTCGTACTCTTAAGATAGATCCTGTTGCCTTGCATGTATTTAATCTTGACTAGTCTATATTTTATGGAACAGGCCATAATCCAATAGGTACAGATTGTAATCTCACCAAATAGATTATATCTTGATAGGTGGCATATGGATTACTTTCATAAAAGAAGGATACCAACTATCTGTCAATTAGCCAATTGAAGTCTCGAAATTTTTTTCTCTTGCTTGAATCTATATTACTTTATTATTTAATAAGTTAGATGGTATTGGTTTAATATCTTAGTTATCAAATCACCTTTATTTTTCTTTAATTTTACTTTCAAAAAAACTACCTAAGATCCCTATGGATTCAACCCTTACTCCAGCTACTCTATATAGTAGTTGTAGAAATAAGGTATTGTAATTGGTGTGCTACAACATGCATCAAATTTTTGCATCATTACTAAGGACCTCTGGCACGATTGTTTCAAAAAAATTCAAAATTCAAAAAAAAGTTTATTTTTATTTTTGTCAATCTTAAGTTCCTTGATATAAGATTGTTCTAGTATAACTAAAAGTTATATCGCATAATTGTCCTAGGACATGAAAAGATTGAATTAACTTAGAATATTTGAAAAAAATACTAACATCTCCCAAATTATTTAGAGAATTAGAAACTTAACCATAAAATCTAAAAATTAATTAATGAATTTAATTTAGTCTTGATTAGGTGCTAATTATAAAGTTTGGACATTTTATTGTCTATTGCATTATATTTTTCCATAATTAACTTTAAGGATATTGACCCATTAATCAGTTAAGATCGGGATTTCATCTCCCTCCCTTGATCCACAAACCACTATTCTACATTTTCATACCCAAGTCTCTAATTTTAAAATTAATTAATGTCAGTTTTAGAAATTTTGAGCTCAATAAGATAAGAAAGCCGTAAAGTTGGATTGGGTTTGGATTGGTTAATTGATTGGTGTACAAGGCAAGTGATTCAAGGACCCTGATCCTAAAAAAATAAGGTAGTTCTTTAATTAGTTCCATTCACTTACCTGGCCAATCTAATTAGTATCTAAGAAAAGAGACAAGGGGACCCCCATGACCTTACATTTATCTTGACGAATTAGTTAGTCAGTCTTGGACTTATAGTGATTGAAGGTAGCCTTAGAACAGTTAGGAGCTATCTAGGATTAGACTAATCCTAGGATAGAATTGATTTGATTGTATCACTTGTTTGAAAAAAAGTAAAAAATAATCTTCTCATCTATCGTCTCTAGTCTAGGACTCTCTTATATCTCTAGAACTCTTCTTTTTTCTTTTCCCTTCTCCTCTTTATTAAAAAAATCACAAAAACTGAACCACTGTTTGCTTTAGAGTACCATTGTAGGGTATATGCTTGGTCATCATTCATTATAACCTGAAATCATATCCCTAGATCCAGAAATAAAATAAACTTTTAGAGCAAACAGATATAAAATCATGGACCAAAATTATGAGACAAGTCCACCATGATAGTTGAAGGAGTACTTCACTCCTTCAATATACACAAACTCTCCTTGCATCCAAGTTCCTCCAGTAGAAGCCACCTAGTATGAAATTAAGTTCAGTATTATTTAAATACTTCCATCATTCTATGGACTTATTAACAAGGATCTGTGCAAATACTTGGACAAATTTCTTGAGATTTGCTCCGTAGTAAAAATCCAAGACTTCTCTAATGATGCTCTCATATTGAAAGTATTCCCATTCTTACTTAAGGACAAAGCTAAGCATTGGCTAAACTCCTTAGATTCTATAATCATTTCAATCAGGGGCCATCTTTAGAGAGAGTTCTTTACGAAATGCATCCCAATTAGAAAAACAAATCAAATTAGAAAAGTCATCACTAGCTTTTCTCAATTGGATGGAGAACATTTTCATGAAATGGGAAAGGTTAAGGGATCTCATTCATAAATGCCCACACCACGCTGTCCCCAAATGGCAACTTGTTTAATGTTTCTATGATGGTCTATCATAGAAACACCAATAAATGATTGATGTATCATGTGGTGGGACATTTATGCTAAAAAATGAGTGTGAGGCTTGGTAGCTCTTTGAGATGCTTAGTGAGAACTCCCTGCATCACATGTCTACTATCTTTAGAGAATAATGCATGTTCTCATAAAAAAGAAGTGGAATCTTTTAGATTGGAAATGTCATAGATATCCATGGTAAAGTGGATGAGTTGTCTTAGAAATTAGACTACCTACTGAATACTAGCACTCCCTTATTCCAGCCAATCCCATCCAAGATGTTTGTGCATTGTGCACTAGCCTGAGCCATTTTATTACTAAATGCCCAATTAAACCTCAATTTCCTGAGTTTGTGTATAAGCAAGCTCAACAACCTCGAACACCAGAAAATGATCTATATTCAAACACTTATAACCTCGGATGGAAAAACCGCCTAAATTTTTCCTGTAAACCATAACCAGTGGTTAGCTATGCTATATCTAGGCCCAACTATCAGGACCCAATATATAGGCATGGACTAAACCACCAGTTTTAAAATTCTCCTCAATTGTTTACCTTTAGCCATAGCTCAGCTTTTGAGGAGAAAGTTTTGAAGTGATAGAATGACTAAAAGTCAACACCCAGACCCTTCACTCCCACATGCAATCCATTGCTAAGCTAGAGATCCAAATAGGTCAACTAGTAACCACATTCAGTAGGAGGGAAGGGAGAAATTACTTAGCTAATCTAAGAGCAACCCAAGAGGGCAATTCATGGTTGAGAGCTCCAATGCCCCAAAATCCTTTTCTGAACATGTCAAATCAATTATGACTCTCAGAGATAAGAAGATTATTAAATAAACTAGCAAAACCAATGAGATTGACTGTAAACCTATGACCAAACTTAAATTATCCAAAGATAGAGGAACCAAAAGTAGTGGATGAATCAACTGTACCAGAACCACCTTACTTGCATAAAATTCCATTTTCTAATGCTCTAAAAGCCCCTATTCCTATAGATAAGATGGGAGAAAGACTCGAGAAAATATTGGAATTATTTAGGCAAGTTCAAATTAATCTTCCCCTTTTGGATTTATCAAATAGGTCCTAGCTTATGTAAAATTTTTAAACGATTTGTGCACCCAAAAATGCAAGTCTAGAGCACAAATCTTAAAGAAAGTATGCCTCATTGAATAGGCTAGTTCTGTCTTCTAGCATGCTACCTCTCCAAAGCTTAAGGATCTAGGAGCTCCCATCATTTCCTGTGTTATAGAAAACTTTCACATTGAAAAAGCTCTCCTGGACTTAGGGGCAAGTGTGAACCTCTTACATTGTTCGATGTATGAACTCTTTGGATTCGAAGAACTGAAATCCATGTTGGTCACCTTATAGTTAGTTGATAGATCAATTAAGACACCATGTGGGATGCTCTAGGATATCTTGGTCAAGGTAGATTAGTTTAATTTCTCAATTTACTTCTTAATCCTTGACAGAAAATTTGGCAACAATCCTAGCCAAGTATCAATCATCTTAGGTAGACCCTTTCTAGCAATTGCTAATGCTTGTATAAATTATGGGACTAGAGTCATGGATATGTCTTTCAGAAATAAGAAGTTGAGGTTAAATTTTTTCAATGCATCTCATGAACTACCTACATATGACCATAATGAGATCAACATGCTAGAGGAAGTTATAGAAGACAAGACCCTTGCTTTTCTTGACTTAAACCCTTTACAAGAATGTCTGGTAGATTTTAATGTGGATGCTTTTGATATTGATGGATATATTAATGAAGTGAACAACTTGATCAATACACCATATTCTTTGGCTACCCCATCATGAAGTGAAAAATATTAAACATTACCAAACCTTTCTAACATTTCTTTAGCTTCTTCACTATTATCAGTATTAGAACTATAGCCACTTCCTAATACATAAAATGATAGCCTTTTAGGATCCAATAACATTGCATCATTTTATCTCTGACCAGGAAGTGTAGTTTTTAGGTGACCATATAGGAGTTATGGAATGGACCGTTAATGAATCAAGCCATATTAACCCCTTTACCCATGTACATCATGGAAAAACGAATGCACATATAGAAATTTCTAGGAGTTTGACCTAATTATGTGGGATATTGATATATGTGAGGTGGTAAAATGGATTGACTAGAACTCAGTAAGGCAAGGAGCTAAATGGTGTGTCTTGGTAAAATGGTCACTTACATTCTTTCTCCTAATCACACTCTATGGATGAATGGTCAATATGCACAATCATGTCTCGGCAAATATAGCCATACTGCACTGACTGAGCACTTTTATTGGGTGGATTTGATCTATAAACCATCAGAATACTTGAGAAGGGTAATAAGCTAAGTTGGGGGAGCATCGTAGGCCCAAAAAAAGTCATCATAACTACAAAGGATGAATTGCTCACTTGGTAATGAATGAACACATCAAATTCAGGTGTATCTTTCCTTGCAACTTCTCTATTTTATTCTACTTTGATATTTTCTTCTTTCATTGGGGATAATGAAAATTAAGTTAGGGGAAAAAAACTTAACTAATTAAGTCTTCAAGTATGACCACTATCAATTTTATGTATCAGATTTTATCTCGATTTGAAGTTAATCTGGTATTATAATTGATGAATGACTAATGTGTTGACCCATGGAATGATTTTGAAGATCACAAAATATTGGAGCATATATATGTTACTAATTCTTTTAATTACTTAAGAAATTTTTGCAAGAAATTGGTTACCCTTAGTTTAAATTGGTTTTCAAATTGGTTAAGAGGTAATTCAATTGTGTATAAACTCTTATGGACTTTGAATTATAAAAGCCCTAATTTTTCAACTATGTAATCTTGTAAATGGGCTGTAAAATTGTAAAAATAAGAGTGTATAGATTAGCTCTTGTTTGATTCAAGTGTTAAAGAATTTTGAAGAAGTTTGAAGTATCAATTAAAGTTTTGGCAAGAGCTAACTCATGGATCAAGAGCCGACTCCTTGTGGCACGGCACGACGAAATTTCAGAGTTTTAGTATCTCGAGCCGACTCGTGTCCCAAGAGCCAACTCATGGAAGAATACATGTTTATGAAGTTTAAGATCTCGAGCCGACTCAAGTTTCAAGAGCCGACTCGTCCAGAGTTATGATTTTTTGGTGATTGAGACTTCGAGCCCACTCTGCCTTGAAGAGCCGACTCTACCTTGAAGAGCCGACTCAAGGTTTTTGTTGTCTTGGATTGATTGAAGGCATGAGCCGACTCTAGCTTGAAGAGCCGACTCACATAGAACTTTTTTCTGGGCTGTTTGAGACTTTGAGCCAACTCGTGGACCTCGATCCGACTCGAGTGACCATTTTCTGTACTATAACAGCTAGTTGCTGAAAGTAATTTTTGAATTCCAAATGATTTCCAATAGCTCTTTCAAAAATTCCTAGGCCCTACAATGGCCATATCTCATGGAAAACTATAAAAGGGATTACTTTTAATGGATTAAAGAATTTTTGAGAGATTATTATTGACTTATCTTGGGAATTTGAAGAGCCTTCAAGTCTTTCACCAACCTACTTCAAGAGCATTCAAGGTAGGATTCAAGACTTCACCAACTTCTCTTCATCATTGAATCTACTTATTGAAGAAGCAAAGAAGTAGCTTGAAGAGCATTAAAGAGCATTCAAAGCTAGGCTTCATCTTGATCTACATCGACAATATTTAAACAAACTCGGTTTGTTGTGTAGTTGCTTTTTTATTTCTCTCTATCTTTGTTTTCTCTCTAAGAATAGCAAGGGGTTGTGTCTTAAGAGAGGGTTAAAGGTTTTTAGGTGAATCTTGTGAAAACCTAAGTTGGGTTCTTGGTGATCTCAGGATAAAACCAAGTGTTAGGGTTTCTTTGGTGATCCCATTTAAAACCAAAGGGAGTTTGGATTTTTTTGATAATCCTGGTAAAACCAAAGTGTATAGGTTTGGATTGTGAGCCTAGTAAAACAATCCAACTATATTCCGGTTGGAAGATATAGTGGAAATCCCAAGTGGTCCTTGGATAGTGGACGTAGGAGCCGGTTGCTCCGAACCACTCTAAATTTTCTTGTGTTTTTGTTTGTGCTTACTTTAGCTTATTGCATTTACTTATTTACTTCTGCATTGCATATTACACCATAATACTAAAAGAATTTCAAAGTGTACATAATTGTGAAAAATTTTTATAATCCCAATTCATCTCCCTCTTGGGAAGCCACCTAGGCAACAAGTAGTATCAGAGCAGAGTCTCTGAAAATTACTTAGAGTAAAGATAGATAGCACATCCCATGAGCACTTCTTTGGCCGAAGGTCAATCCATAAATCGACCTTCACTTTTCATCAGAACTAATTATACATACTGGAAGGCAAGAATGAAAATATACATTCAAGCCATATATTTTTATTTATGAAAAATTATTTTGAAAGGACCTCACACATCCACTGTTAGAGTTAATGATATTGAGGTTCCCAAACCAGAAGAGGAATGGAACAAAAATGATATAAAATTAGCTGAGCTGAATGCCAAAGCTATGAATTTGTTGTATTGTGCTTTGGATCCAAATGATTTTAACATAATTTCAACTTGTAATTCTGCTAAAAAAATTTGGGACAAGCTAGAGATTACACATGAAGGCACATCACAAGTTAAAACATCAAAAATCAATCTTCTTGTGCATAACTATGAGTAATTAAAATGGATCCTAGTGAGACTATATATGCTATGTATACTCGCTTTACTGATATTATCAATGGTCTCAAGAGTCTTGGTAGAACTTACACTAATGCTGATCTTGTTCAAAAAGTTTTGAGATCTTTGCCAGATAAATGGGAAGCTAAAGTAACAGCTATTCAAGAGGCAAAGGATCTGAATACCCTACCATTGGATGAGTTGCTTGGTTCACTAATTACACATGAATTAGCCATGCAACAAAGGACTGATGAAGATTCTAAAATAAAGAAATCTATAGCATTTAAAGCTATCGAGGAGGATAAGAATGAAGATTCAGATTCATCTGACAATGATGATCTTGAAAATGATGAGATAGCCCTTGTAATGAGAAAGTTTAAAATGTTTATGGGCAGAAGAAAAATAAATAGATGGAGGAAGCAATTTAGAAAAGGAGATTATGGGAGAGAAAGAGAAAAGTACAAAGAAAAGGAGAATGATCAAGATAAGGATCAAGTTCCAATATGCTATGGATGCAAGAAATCGGGACATATCCATCCTGACTGTCCTGAAGCAAAGAAAAAGATGATCAACAAAAAGAAGAAGAAGGCAATGCTTGCAGCATGGAGTGATAGCGACGAGTCTACATCCACTAAAAAGGATGAAGAAGGAACAAAAACTGCACAGATCTGTCTTATGGGTTTGGAGGACGAGGTAACTACTTTTGAACCTAATTTACAATTTACATATGATGAACTGCATAATGCATTTTGTGAATTATTAGTAGAATACAAAAAGGCTGGTTTGAAAATGAAAACTTTGAAAAATCATTATGATACAATCGAAAAGGATAAAAATGAATTTGGTGAAAGAAATAAGATTTTGCAAAGAAAATTAAGTCTAGTTTGTGAAAGACTTAAGACCATCCAATTTGAAAAAGAAGAGCTTCTTGAGAAAAATAAAGGTTTGCAAAATGAAAATGATGATTTAAAGAAAGAAGTTCAAAAGCTCAAGCCTTTGGTTGAAAAATTAATCCTAAGTTCCAACAAACTTGAATTAATTGTGAAAGATCAAAGAGAGACAAATAACAAATTTGGAATTAGTTGCAAAGGTTCAATTTCAAACAAATTTTCTATATCTACATCATGTGCTCCTAAGTTTATTACTTCAAAATAATTTGACATAAATTTGCTTCATCACGTACTTTTTATTCAAAGCCAACGATTGTATGCTATGCTTATAATAATATTGGTCATAAGGTATTTGAGTGTCATTGGAAATATAATGATAAAAAGAAAATCAAAAAAGTTTGGATTCCAAAAGGAATCATTTTCACTAACTTGCATGGATCCAAGAAAGCTTGGGTACCTAAATCTATTACATGATTGTTTTACAGGGATGTCTTGCAGCCACAAATATAAAAAAAGGATGGTACATGGATAGTGGCTATTCAAGATATATGACGGGTGACATTGATCAATTCTTCATCCTAGAACAAAAGGATGGTGGAATGGTAACATTTGGTGATAATCGCAAAGGAAGGATAATCGATATCGGTAAAATCAAAATTACTCCTTCTACATTTATTGAAAATGTGTTACTAGTAAAAAGGTTAAAACATAATCTTTTGAGTATTAGTCAGCTTTGTGACATTGGTTAAAATATTTTCTTCAAGTCTTCAATGTGTATAGTAGTTGATCCACTTGACTCTAGTACTAAATTCATTGGACATAGACTTGGTAACATTTATGTAGTAGATCTTAATGATCTGGTTATGTCAAGCAATACAAGTCTTGTAGCAATGAATGACAAGAGCAAGAAATCAAGTTTACTATGGCATAGGCGACTTGGACATGCTAGTATGGATACTATAGCTAAACTTATTTTAAAAGATTTAGTCAAAGGATTGCCAAAGTTTAAAGTTAATTTTGATTATGTTTGCGATGCTTGTCAATTAGGAAAACAAGTGAGGAGGAGTTTTAAATCTAAAATATTATTTTTACTACTAGACCCTTAGAGCTACTTCACATGGACCTATTTGGACCTACTAGGACTACAAGCCTAGGTGGTATGAAATATGGCCTTATGATTGTAGATGATTTTTCAAGATACACATGGATTTTGTTTATTACACATAAAAATAAAACTTTCAAAGTATTCAAAAAGTTTTATAAAAGAGTTTCAAATTTAAAAAATCTATCTGTTATTTCTATTCGTAGTGATCATAGCATTGAGTTTGAAAATCAACATTTTGATCACTTTTGCATAAAGCACGGTATTTACTATAACTTCTCATCTCCTAGAACACCATAGCAAAATGGTGTTGTAGAGAGAAAGAATCATACTTTAGAAGAGATATCTTGAACAATGCTTTGTGAAGGAAATCTTCCAAAATACTTTTGGACAGAAGTTGTAAATGTTGCTTGCTATAATTTGAACAGAGTTTTGATTAGACCTATCATTAGAAAAATCTCCTATGAATTATGGAACAATAGAAAGCCTAATATTAAATATTTTTATATTTTCGGATATAAATATTTTGTTCTTAACAATGAAAAAGATAACCTTGGTAAGTTTGATGCGAAATCTGATAAGACTATTTTTCTTAGATATTCTTTAAATAGTAAAGCCTATCATATTTTCAACAAAAGAACTTTGACTGTAGAAGAATTGATATATGTTGTTTTTAATGAATCTGACCTTTCATCTTCTAGAACAGAAGAATGTGTTGATGATGATGCAGGTACACTAGAACATGGACTGAAGGATTTGACTCTCAAAAACAAACAATCAAGTGAACCACATGAAGAAGAGGTAAGCAAGAATCATGATGATATACCCAAAGAATGGAGGTATGTATACTCACATCCCAAAGAACTAATTATAGGAGACCCATCTCAAGGTATTAGAACTAGAGCTGCACATAGAGATACACATGACTTGATTGCTTTTGTTTCTCACGTAGAACCACACACTATAGAAGAAGTTGAAATTGATCCTAATTGGATGTTAGCCATGCATGATGAGTTAAACCAATTCAGGAGGAATACTATTTGGATCCTAGTGGAAAGACCTAATGACTATCCTGTTATAGGTACTAGGTGGGTTTATAAAAATAAATTAGATGAGGAAGGAAATGTAATTAGAAATAAGGCTAGACTGGTAGCACAAGGATATAATCAAGAAGAGAGAAAAGTTTTTGATGAAACTTATGCACCAATAGCTAGGTTAGAAGTCATTAGATTACTATTAGCATATGCATGCTTTATGAATTTTAAGTTATTTCAGATAGACGTAAATAGTGCATTTTTAAATGGTCTTCTATCTGAAGAAGTTTTTGTCGAACAACCATCGAGTTTTATTGATCACACATTTCCAAATCATATTTTCAAATTGAATAAAGCTTTGTATGGTCTGAAATAGGTACCTAGAGCCTGGTATGACAGACTAAGTAAGTTTTTAATTGCAAATGATTTTGTAAGAGGTAGTGTTAACACACACTGTTTATTCAAAGAAAAGATAATGATATTTTAGTTATTCAAATCTATATTGATGATATTATTTTTGGATCTATTGATGAATCTTTGTGTCAAGATTTTGCTAAGCTAATACAGGAAGAATTTGAAATGAGCTTGATGGGTGAGCTAAGTTACTTCCTCGGGCTTCAAATCAAACAATCTAAGGAAGGCATCCGGATTAACCAGGCCAAATATATCAAAGAGATTATCAAAAAGTTTGGCATGGAATCAAGCAAAAAAATTAGAACACCCATGAATCCTGCATGTAGACTTAATAAAGATGAGAATGGCACAAATGTTGATCAAAAGCTATACAGAGGTATGATCGGTTCCTTACTTTATTTAATAGCCAGTAGACCTAATATTTTATTTAGTGTTTGTATGTGTGCATGTTTTCAATCTAATCCAAATGAGTCACACATTATAGCTGTTAAAAGAATCATTAAGTATCTTAAAGGCACATGTAATCTAGGCTTATGGTACTCTAAGCACACATCTTTGAAATTAATTAGTTATTCTGATGCTGATTATGGAGACTGTAAAATTGATAGAAAAAGTACAAGTGGCACATGTCAATTTCTAGGTGTTAACTTGATTTCATGCACTATCGTAAACAGAACTCTATAGCACTATCTACTGTTGAGGCAGAATATATGGCTGCGGGGAGCTGTTGTGCTCAAGTGTTATGAATCAAGCAATAACTAGAAGATTATGGTGTTGTCCAATCTAAAATTCCTATTAAATGTGATAACACTAGTGCTATTAACTTATCCAAAAATCCAATTCAGCATTCTCGAACTAAGCACATACAAATTAGATATCATTTCATTCGTGATCATATTTTAAATAATATTGTTGAGTTAGAATTTGTACCTACTGAAAATCAACTTGCTGATATTTTTACTAAACCCTTTAGTTAAGATAGATTTGAAAAGATTAGTGGCGAATTAGGCCTGTGTGACCCATTCTAAATATTTTAACCAAATTTTTTGAAAAATAAGGAAAAATTATCTAGACATTTCAATTTTCCTTCTAGAGCTTATGATAACCTATTTTAGTGATAAGAATCCCTTAGAAATTAATTTTACTTATTTTCGAGTTTTGAGCTGAATTTTGGCTCGAGCCGATGCGAGTCACTAGGTGGTTCGGCGAGCCGACTCAAGAGTCGGGCCGAGGGTTTTTAAATAGGGTTCCATAGGTTTGAAGTCACTATTTCTTTCCTTATTTCTCACTTTCCCTTAGCCGACTCCTCTCCCTAACTTAGGAAAAGCTCCTAGAACACCTCCTAAACCTTCCAAAATCCTGATCTAAGCTAGATGGCTCCTCGTAAGGCCAAGGCCAAGAAACCTAGGAGAGTGGTTCGGTCAGTGGCAGAGGAAAGAAGAACAAAGCGATGGTTGGATACTTCAAATCCGAAAGAGGAACATCAAATAGAGCATGAAGAAGAGCAAGAGGCACCAAGGCAAGTAATATTAATGGGAAATAGACAAGTTACATCAGGTAGATGCATAGATTTCAGTTTCCTAGAACAAGAAAATTTGCACATTGGTGATTGGTTGGTTAAACGAGGTTGGAAAAACTTTTGTATGCTCAATCCTCCCACTTATCCAAACCTTGTTAGGCAATTTTTTAAGAACATGTCCTTGGGTGCATTTCACATTGAAGGTACTGTGAAGGGTAAGCATATTGAAATCAGTGAACAGAAGTTGTCTAGTATTCTTCATATACCAAAAGAAGGTAAGAGCTACCTAGTGTTGAAGGACAAGCAAAAGACTTTGAGATTGGTACTTGAGAGGACAAATGTGAAAGGTGTTGTTCATGTTAGTGCAAACCAATTATCTTTGGAAATGAGATTATTGCATAACATTATTAGCCGTATCTTTTTGCCCCGGACGGGGAGGTTTGACTGGGTTAGTGAGCATGACCTAGTATTCATGAGATGCTTGGTTAAGGGGGAGGTCCTCAATTTACCATTCATTATGTTATCACAGATGAGGGAAGCTGCTCATAGGGCATGAGCATGTCTTCCATACGGGATGGTATTTATCCTAATGTTTCAGGATACCCTAGTTGATTTGTCTGGAGAGGACAGCAAACCACTTTTACACACAAACAAATACAATCAGAAATCTTTGACCTGAATGGTATTTATTAAGGTTGAGGGTCACTAGATCAGGAAGAGCTCAGGTCTTCTAGTGACTCATTCAGAGGATGATTCAGATGAGGATGCTCAGGAAGCACAGGGACATGGTGCAGAGGCAGAGACACATGTTGACGAGGCTGGACCCTCAGAGCTAGCTCCTTCTACTCCTCGATCACCGGGTGACGATGATTGATTGCAGTGTGTACTGGACAAGATCTCAAGTCTTCACAGAGGGAGATCCGAGACTGATGCCAGGAATTTGCACTTCAGTCAGAGATGTACCAGGGCTTCCAAGATATCATGGCTATTCTTCGATAGCTTACAGCAACTAGTCAGTCTGAACTGACTACTTCTACATCAGCACTAGACACTGGCACAGATTGCGGGCAGGGATAGGAAACACACTTCAGTGACATTTCTTGATGGGGATCTCAGAGCAGCACTGATCTCAGAGCAGTACTAATCCCAAAGCAGCACCGATGCCAGAGTAGCATAAATTTGGTGCGGGCACCAGACTCAGAAGAAGACTTCAGAGCTCCATCTGGATCTCTGATTGACATTGCCCGAGAAATTAGGGTTTGTAATAAAGGTTGACCTGGTCAACCAGTTTATTTATTTTTATTTATTTCTTGAGTCACCATTTAAATTTTGTAGAGTCATGTTGACTCGGTGCAAGTCCCGATGTGGTTTCAATTTGGTCCAAAATGGTGCCACATTTGTCTTCCAATCAAATCAAGGTTCAAGCAAGTGGAGGCCACACTCCAAGCCACACGCCCAGCCACACTCCGAGCACACGCCAGAGTCCAGGAGGCGCCACAGAGGCATCCCAGTGTCATGGTCCCCACACCCAAAGAAGAAAAAGTCAAATTGGAAGCTAATTTAAAGGAGGCGCCCATACCTGCCTATTTTACCTAAGCAAAGAAGGAAGAAAACTTCTCTTGGAGAAGAAATCAAAGAAGGACATCCAATTGAAGTTCAAATCAAAATCAAAGAGCTTAACTTGGAGTGGAAGAAAAGAAGAAATGCCATAAGAAGAGGAGGACTCCAAATCCAAATCCAACTCCAAAGGAGGCGCCATAAAAATTCCAAAAAAAATTCCTTTATGGCCGTCCCAATTTTTTTTGAAGTCTTGGTCGACCAAGAGAGGGGGTTTTCTACCTAATCTAGAGGTTGGAAGAGTTTAGTCCCACATGGGAATTTGTACAAGCTAGGAGAAAATTTTAGGTCTATATAATAGACCTCTCTTTGTAACTTTGAAAATCAATGAAGAAAATTATTTTTTTGCTACTCTCTTGTGTTGAGTGACCTAGGTTTCTCTTCTTCCGCACTATTCTAAGTGTTGAGCTCCGTGAGGGGGTAATCCGGGTTCCATTGGAGCCTTGAGGAGGTGAGAGATCTCCATCTTTATCCAAAACCCTAGGTTAGCCACTTGAAATTCCAAAACCCTAGCCACCCTTCATTATTTTCAATCCATCAAACCCTAGATCCATCCATCTCCCATGGCCTCTCTCTCTCTACAAGTCCAGGCCGTCCACCTTCATCCAGATCCAGTCCGGCTACTTCAGATCCAGGGCAAGTTCCAAGGAAAATCACATCAGCTTCCAGGAGAATCCAGTTTTCAGCAATTTCAATCTTCAAGTTCATCAACCTGGTAAATTCTTCCCTTGACTCTCTGATTCCATCAATTGTTTTTCTTCTCTTCCAGATCTTGAGTTCAGGAGAAGCCAACCCGCCAAAGGACCAGTACTGGAGGATCCATTGCGAAGAAATCTGAATCCGAGGATCCAACAATCTGCTCGGGAGAGTTCTTCCACCAAAATCTGTGAAGATCATTGTCTGGTTAGGTAAACCATCTCTTCTCTTTATTTCTGTTCTGCTGAAAGTTCGGAGCGAAACCCTAGGTCTGGGAGTTTCTCAACCCCCAGCGATCCGTTGCTTCTGAACTACTCTGATAATTTAGTTTCCTTAAAATTGTGCTTTCAATTATCATATTAGTATCTTTCAATGTTAGGTTAACTTTTCTTTGATTTGAAGCCAACTTCTACAAACATATAAAAACAACAAAAAAAAAAAATAGTTAATCTTAATTTACTTCCGCATCGCATTCCTTTATTTGTTCTGCATCATTTTGGTATCAGAGCTTTCGTTATGCATCATTTTTGGTATCAGAGCCCAGTCTAGGGTTTCTGATTTGCTTGCTTGCTTGTTTTGATTGTTCTCTTTTTATTTTGTCTGCTCGAAGTAGACTCCCCAGGACGTCCGGTCCTAGGAACTAAGCGAGGCGCAAGCCTCCTCCTCCCATTCCACGGGGTGTTCCTAGGGCGTGTAGGGGATCCATTTGGTTATAACTTCGTAGCAGGGATTATAAACGGGGAAGACAATCTAGTTGCAGCCCGTAATTTCCCTGTTGTCTGAATTATTTCTCCCTGCATAAAACTCTGAATTGCATGATTTTTGCTTCGTTGAAACCAATATAATTGAACCTATTTTCCATAATTTTTCTGTGATTTATTGGTTTCGGTAAAAATTCTGAGAATTAAAATACAGCAACTCTGTTTTTTGTGTTCTGCAATTCAATTCTTTTTGGAGTGATCATCTCATAATTTACTTAAGGGCAATTGAGCATCTAAGATAAGGGGAGGAGTTGATTACCTCTCCTTAGCCCAAAACCACCATCCAATCATTCGAACCTAGACCTAATTTAAAATCAGTTAGACCTAATTTGCCCTAGTGGGCTAGGGACACCAATTGGTCGGGTCTAGGCTAGTGTTGAGTCAGTTTGCCGAGTTATTCTGTGTGTGCTTAGCACTCAGTGTCTAGAACGGTGGTTTAGGGACTACGTCCCGAAGGGCTTGTGTGCTGGTCCGCCTACCTGGCCAATCACTGATTGGTGTCTAGGATTGGCAATCAAGGACCTAACACTCCCCTTACACCTGCCTGGCTGAGTCCTGAGTTACTACAGGCTAGCTTGCCACTCTGATTGGGCATCTAGTTTGGACTCTAGGTCTAGTGATCCAGTAGTCGATTTAGTCTAGTCTCATTTTGTGTGCTTGCTTGAATCATCATGTTTACCAGAAACGGAGTGCCATATCAACCTGGTCAAACCCAACCTGATTTAGAGGCCATGATCAAAACTCTTACTGAAAGTATGGCTAAAATGAATCAGGATATGACAAACACTGTGGCCCAGTTTAGCGCACAAATTCATGAGGATCTTACCCAACTTAGGGACCGAGTCCAAGTACTTGAAGAACCTAGACATCGGAATTGGACTCCTGACCCCGATTTTAATGTGCCTCAACCTTACCCACATCAGGAGCCTAGAAGGCCTTTATATAGAGATCCTGAACCTAATCATAGGAGGCCTGACCCAGAGCCTGAAGATAGAGATGATAGGTTCATCAGGAACATCAAATTAGATGCACCCACTTTTGATGGTAGTCTGAATCCTAAGGTGTATTCTGATTGGGAGGGTGAGATGGACCAATACTTTGAGTGGTATGCTATGTCTGAGGAGAGGAAATACAAGTTTGCCAAGATGAAATTAGTGCGTCAAGCTAGGTTATACTGGGGGAACATTGAGCTAACCACTAGGAGACGGAATGTTGAGCCCATAACCACTTGGCAGGGTATGAAAGAAAAACTGAGAGATAAATACCTACCCATTTCATACCAGCAAAACCTGTTAGACCAATGGCAAAACCTGAAACAAGGAAACCGATCTGTCTCAGACTACATAGCTACTTTTGATGAATACCTAATGAGATGTGATGTGAGTGAAGCCCACGAAGTCACTTTGTCTAGATTTAGGGCTGGACTGAGGGAAGATATCAAGAGAGAACTATTTCTGAGAGAGGTTACTGATCTAGACCAAGCCTACCAGATTGCACTGAACACTGAGAAATTTCAGAGAGGACCTATACCTTCTAGGGTTAGTGCCCCAATCCTAAGGAATGGACCTAGCCAAGTTATCCCTAGTAAACCTTTTCAGGGTACTTCTACCCCTAGGCCCATGGACAAAGGTAAGGCACCTGACACCCAGAGAACCCCTAGTTCAAATATCACCTGTTTTAAGTGTCAGAAACCAGGTCACATTTCCAGTCAGTGTACTGCCATAGCCTGTTTCAAGTGTCATAAGGTAGGTCATGTTGCTAGCCAGTGCCCACGGAGATCCCTTTACATAGAAGAGGGAGAGAATGATAATTCCGAGCCCAGTGAGGAATTTGAAGAAGAAGTTTATGAGGCCGGAATGAATTTGGTTGAGGAGTATGAAGGAGAGGAGGAACCCAATGAATCTGACCAATTAGGAGTTGTAAGATGCATCCTATCCCAGAATCTAGTTCAAGAGGATTGGTGTAGGACTAACATCCTACAGACTTTTCTTAAATTAGGGGATAAGGTATGTAAGATCATCATAGATAGTGGGAGCTGTGTAAATGCCATCTCTACTAGCACTGTCAAGATGTTAGGCTTAATCCCAGTTCCCCATCCCAACCCCTATAAGGTTTCTTGGGTAGATTCTACCTCCATACCCATCCAGTCTAGATGTCAAGTCCAAATCCAAATGCAATCTTATCATGAAAAGATTTGGTGCGATGTCTTACCCTTGGGGGTGAGCAGTATAATTCTCGGAAGACCTTGGTTGTATGATCATGATGCCACCCTCTTAGGAAAATCCAATACATGTGTCTTTAGTTTCAATGGGAAGAAGATTACGATCCATTCAGTTCCCCCTAAGGACAAGGTAACTAAAGGAGCCGGTAAGGTTAAGGAGATGAAAACTGGAGTGAACCTAATCAGTGCTAAGGATCTAGAACAAGAAATTCATAATGGTTCACCCATATGGATGTTGACTGCTAAGGAACTTAGAACTTCGGAACCCTCAGAGCCTCCTCAAGAAGTTAAACCTGTGTTAAAAGAATTTGAGGATGTCTTTCCCGAGGATTTGCCAGACCACCTTCCACCTCTTAGGGATATCCAGCATGCCATAGATCTAATCCCAAGAGCGACTTTGCCCAACTTTCCCCATTACAGGATGAATCCATCTGAGCATGAAGAACTGCAAAAGCAGGTTGGAGAATTATTGAGGAAGGGGTTTATTAGAGAAAGTCTTAGCCCTTGTGCAGTCCCAGCCTTACTGACCCCAAAGAAAGATGGCACGTGAAGGATGTGTGTTGACAGTCGTGCCATCAATAAAATTACAATCAAATATAGGTTTCCCATCCCTAGATTAGATGAATGAAAGAAATTTTTTTATGAGCAAACTTGTGTTTTCTCTTTTCCGCACTTGCTTCCAGGTGTTGAGCTCCGTGAGGGAGTAAATCCGGGTTCCCCTGGAACCTTGAGGAGGTGAGAGATCTCCAAAACCCCAAACCCTAGGTTAGCCACTCCACTCCCAAACCCTAGCCGCCATCACCCTTCTCTTTCCACCAAGCCCTAGTCTATTCCACTTCTCACGGCCACCCTCTCCAAGTCCAGGCCGGCCACCAGCATCCAGCTCCAGTCCAGATACTTCAGATCTACAGCAGTTCTAAGAGGAAGTCAGATCGGCCTCCAGGAGAATCCTGATTTCAGCAACTTCGGCTTTCAAGTTCTTCAACCTGGTAAAATCTTTTCTTGAGTTTCTGAATTCCATCATTTGTTCCTCTTCTTTCCCAGATCTTGAGTCCAGAAGAAGCCGACCAAACCATGAGACCAATATTAGAGGATCCATTACGAAGATAGCCGACTCCGAGGATCCCACAATCTGTTCGAGAGTGTCCTTCAATTGAAGCAACGAGAGATATCACAGTTAGGTACAAAACCTTCTCTTCTCTCTTCGTCTGTTTCTTGAAAGAGGAGTAAACCCTAGGTCTGGGGGTTTCTCAATCCCCAGCGATCCTACTTCTGAGTTACTCTGATAATCCACTCCTTTTAATTGTGCTTTCTTTCATTTCTTAGTTTCTTTCAGCATTAGTTTATCTTTCCTTTAAGTCAAAGCCGACTTCTGAAAATAAATAAATAAAAAAAATACATTAATTTTAATTTACTTCCGCATCGCATCATCTTTTTGTTCTGCATCAATTTTGGTATCAGAGCTTTCGTTCTGCATCAAAATTTTAATAAATTAGTTTAGAATTTATCTTTTGTTTGAATTTTAAATTAGGATTTGGTTGGTTAGGATTGAGATATGGATAGGCTTATCTATCCTATCTTGTATTTGAATTTGAGTCATCCCTATCTTTTTATCCTGTATTCAAATTCAAATAAGGATTGGACAGGTCTATAAATACTACCCTCAGTCCTTTGTAAAAAAATAGTTTTTGGAGAAAAAAAATTTAAGTTTTTAGAAGAGTGATTCTTCTTGCCTTCACCTTCAGGCATGGGCATGAGGCCCTAGTTATCCCCCTTCCCATTACATGTTCTTTAACCTCTCATAACCTTTGAGATTCAACCTAGTGCCTCCAAGTATCGAGGAGGGTGTAATGCCGTAGAGGTGAGAGGTCTCTTCATTAGGGTGAGTCCCAAAGTCCATTAGATTCAAATCCCTATCTTCCATCTCCACTATTCCTTCTCTACCCCTTATAAAAAAATTCAAAAAAAAAAATGGTACCCTAATCTAGGTGAATTCTAGGCTCACCAACGATCCTATCCATCTGTCCCCCATCAATTTTTGGTATCAAAGTCCAGAAAAATTAGGGTACCCCAAATTCTCCTTCTTTCCCACCAGCTCCAATGAGTCCCTCCACTTCATACCACACCGATCCATTTTTTTTCTAGACTCAACACCATTTAAAAAAAAAAAAATCTCCCAACCAGTGTCTGCACTCCTTTGTGATCCACTGCCCATTGCCACTGTCGCCTCTCTGCTGCCATCACCATCGACGCTGATTGGAACTTCCCATGCACAAATCTCCGGTGACGCCTTCCCCTCCGCTGCGACAGTCGTTGTCGCTACGCACACTCCATCCGGGCAGAATTTACACCCAGCCTCCCCCTCGCCCGCTGGTTCCTCAAAAGCCATACTCAGCCTGGCCCCTTGCCCACCGGATGAGCAGCAGCCCTCATTGGTCCCTTTTGCCTGCAACCAGAAGCAACCGACCGCATAGATCCGTCCGATTCCCCCCTCCGCCTATGAGGAAATCACCACCATCTACCTCCCACCGTAAAGGTGCTTGGCCTCGTCCCGGGCCTTGTGATTATCATCCTCGGCACCTTCCTCACTGAGGCCTCCACCGACATGATCCTCCGGGCCGGCCGTCTGCCGTCCAGCCCCCACGCCACCTCTTATGCCACCGTCGTCGGCGACGCCTTCGACAGCGTTGGCCCAGTCCTTCTCCAAACTTGCATCGTCGTCAACAACCTCGACATTCTCCCTGCCCCTTACAGCCTCCGATTGATGCCTTACCGCCAGATCTTCCAGACACCGGCGAATCACGCCGTCCTCAGCACCAAGGGCACATCCCGCTTCAACTACATCTCCTCCATCACCGACTCCCCCAGGCTTCCTCTGGCATAGCCACTGCAGAGCAGATCGAGGCCCTCCCCCATCCATGCCGGCCACCTATCTCTCTGCCCGCTGTCGCCCATGATGCCTCCTCATCTCCATGCTCGATCCCTCCTCTTTCTTCCCCAAGACGTCCGAGCCCATTTCTGCTCCCCCTGAGAAATCGAAGAATAAGAAGTGAAGCTGGGATCGTCAAAACATATGATCGTGATGCACGAGGAGATGGTGGAGGCCTGCGTGCCCATCCCCTATCGTGATCGGTGCGCCCACCTCCTCATCCCACTCAACAAGTGCCGCGTCGCCATGTTTTACCTACCCTAGAAGTGCGAATCTGAGCGCCACTCCTACAAGAAGTGCGAGTACGAGCTCATCATGGAGCGCATGCTCCTGATGCAAAAGTCCACGAGCTCGAAGAGAAGAAGAAGGCCGCCAAGCTACAGGAAAAATCCCCCATACCCCTCATCCCCTCCACCGCCAATGCCTGATACTGTTTCGCCCTTCTTCTTCCATCCTTTCATCTGGGAAGTCGAAATTGCATAGCTAGGAGAAGGGCATCTAGGTGTCGCTGGCCGTCGTAGCTTCTTCCTCCCTTCCTCTGTTGCTAGTCGCCCTTCTTCCTCTACCGCCAACCACCGAAATAGGTTCGTACCACACTTCTCCCAGCCGTGCCTCCATCTTCCTTCCCAGCATCATCACCGGCCATAGTCTTCCTCCCTAGCGCCATCACCGGTGAACACCTTCCGGTGAATCCCTCCACAAAGTCCCTTCTCGATTCTAGTTTCAAACCGTGTGAAGATGAAGAGGGATTTCACGAACGTGAATGCAATCCCCTCACCCCTGCTGCCGACTTCTCCACACCCTTGCTGTCGACCTCACTTAAGGGATCCTTAAGGGATCCCGCACCAATCTCAAAGCTCTGCAGTCTTCTTCATCAGGTCCTTTCCCAGACTCTATTCCAGTTCGATTCAGCAGGCCATGTTTTAGAGTCACACGGAGTTCAAAGCCGCACCAATTTTGAAGTGCATGATCTTCAAAGTTGCATGAGCTTCAAATTGCACGGAGTTCAAAGCCGCATCAATTTCGAAGCACACGATCTTCAAAGCTGCACACTCTTTAAAGTGCACAGATCTCAGAGCAGAGCTAAAAAAATCATTCTACAGGTCATGTGCATCCTAGAGCCAGCCTAACTCGATGGAGTCGAGCTTCCCCACCTCAAGGAAATGATGGGGATCTCAGAGCAGCACTGATCTCGGAGCAGTACTGATCCCAGAGCAGCACTTATCCCATAGTAGCACATATTTTAATAAATTAGTTTAGAATTTATCTTTTGTTTGAATTTTAAATTAGGATTTGGTTGGTTTGGATTGAGATATAGATAGGCTTATCTTATCCTATCTTGTATTTGAATTTGAGTCATCCCTATCTTTTTATCCTGTATTCAAATTCAAATGAGGGTTGGACAGATCTATAAATACCACTCTCAGTCCTCTGTAAAAAAAATAGTTTTTGGAGAAAAAAAATTTAAGTTTTTAGAAGAGTGATTCTTCTTGCCTTCACTTTCGGGCATGGACGTGAGGCCCTAGTTATCCCCCTTCCCATTACATGTTCTTTAACCCCTCATGACCTTTAAGATTCAACCCAGCACCTCCAAGTATCGAGGAGGGTGTAATGCCTTAGAGGTGAGAGGTCTCTTCGTTAGGGTGAGTCCCAAAGTCCATGAGATTCAAATCCCTGTCTTCCATCCCCACTATTCCTTCGCCATCCCTAATAAAAAAATTCAAAAAAAAATGGTACCCTAATCTAGGTGACTTCTAGGATCACCAACGATCCTATCCATCTGTCCCCCATCATTCCTTTTGAGACCACTCTTGCTGAGGCTGAGGCTGGTACCGAGATTCCAAGATCTGACATTGGAGACACTCCGGCGATAGAGATATTGTCTACCACCAGCACTCTGGCCTTATCTTTTGATCCTCCTACTGCCAAACCCACTCCTATTGTGATTTCCTCTAAATTCAAAGTTAAAGCTAAAGCCAAAATGAAAACCTCTAGGACTACTACACCTATTAGGACTAGACTCAGGGACCTTAGGCCTAGGGTCTCTAAGTTCAGGCCTGCTCCAGGCATTTTAGAGGTCGGTTCCTCCTCTAGTGAGGAAGGCCGTAGTGATGATGACCTCAGTCCATCCTTTTGATGTTTTAGTCCATCCTTTTCTTGTTTTTAGGATTTTATGTTTGTCATGTTTTATTGTTGTGATACTATTTCTGTCATGCTGAGGCACTTTTGTACTGTATCACTCATGTACTGACCTTTCATATATATATATATATATATGACTTTTTATGATACATGTTTTTTTATGATACACATTGTAAAGACTTTCTGTGAATGAATGTTCTCCTATTCTATATACCTTTTGTTGATGACAAAAAGGGGGAGAAGGGAAAAAATATGAATGTGCATGAAAATGTGAAGATATAAATGAAAATGTGAATAAAATGTGCATAAATGTGAATAATGAAAATGAATATGTATGAAAATTTAAAAAAAATATGAAGAAATATGAATTCTGTTTATTAAGTTTTTATGAAACTTACTTCAAATACTAGTTAATTCGGTGAAGTTTCGATATGCAATACATTTGATACATTATGTTTCGATACTTAATACACATATGATACAGATGAAACATTGTATTGAAACAGATATACATTGTATCGACACATATGATACTTTGTGTTGATAGTTTTCAGTTTTATGATATATTATGATACATTGTATTAACACTTATCAGTTCAATAATTTGATACTCAATTTGATTTGATACACACTATGTTAAATATCATTCGATACATGTGAATATGATATACAGTAATTGTAAAGTATTTTTAAGTCCTGTTCATGCCCAGTATTTTGTCATCATCAAAAAGGGAGAGATTGATGACCCCTAGAATGATTTTGATGATCACAAAATATTGGAGCATGTATATGTTACTAATTCTTTCAATTACTTAAGAAGTTTTTGCAGGAAATTGGTTAACCTTAATTTAAATTGGTTTTCAAATTGGTTGAAAGGTAATTCAATTGTGTATAGACTCTTATGGACTTTGAATTATAAAAGCCCTAATTTTTTAACTATGTAATATTGTAAATAGACTGTAAAATTGTAAAAATAAGGGTGTATAGATTAGCTCTTGTATGATTCAAGTGTTGAAGAATTTTGGAAAAGTTTGAAGCATTAATTGAAATTTTGGCAAGAGCTGACTCATGGATCAAGAGCTAACTCCTTGTGGCACGGCATGAAGAAATTTCAGAGTTTCAGTATCTTGAGTTGACTCGTGTTCCAAGAGCCGACTCATGAAAGAATACATATTTCTGAAGTCTGAGATCTCGAGCCAACTCGAGCTCCAAGAGCTGACTCGTCTAGAGTTATAATTTTTTGGTGACTGAGACTTCGAGCCAACTCTGCCTTGAAGAACCGACTCAAGGTATTTGTTGTCTTGAATTGATTAAAGGAACGAGCCGACTCTAGCTTGAAGAGCCAACTCGCACAGAACTTTTGTCTGGGCTATCTGAGACTTCGAGCCAACTCGTGGATCTCGAGCTGACTTGAGTGACCATTTTCTACGCTCTAACGGCTAGTTGCTGAAAGTGATTTTTAAATTTTAAATAATCTCCAACAGCTCTTTCATGAATTCCTAGGCCCTAAAACTGCCATATCTCATAGAAAACTTTAAAAGAGATTACATTTAATGGATTAAAGAATTTTTGAGAGATTATTATTCGCTTATCTTGGAAATTTGAAGAGCCTTCAAGTCTTTCACCAACCTACCTCAAGAGCATTCAAGATAGGATTCAAGACTTCACCAACTTCTCTTCATCATTGAATCCACTTATTGAAGAAGCAAAGAAGCAGCTTGAAGAGTATTAAAGAGCATTCAAAGCTAGGCTTCATCTTGATCTACATCGGCAACATTTAAAGAAACTCGGTTTGTTGTGTAGGACTTTTTTATTTTTCTCTATCTTTGTTTTCTCTCCAAGAACAGCAAGGGGCTGTGTCTTAAAGAGGGTTAAAGATTTTTAAGTGAACCTTGTAAAAACCTAAGTTGGGTTCTTGGTGATCCTGGGATAAAACCAAGTGTTAGTGTTTCTTTGGTGATCCCGTTTAAAACAAAAGGGAGTTTGGGTTTCTTTAGTAATCTTGGTAAAACCAAAGTGTATAAGTTTGGATTGTGAGCCTGGTAAAACAATCCGACTGTATTCCAGTTGGAAGATATAGTAGAAATCCCAAGTGGTCCTTGGATAGTGCACGTAGGAGCCGATTGCTCTGAACTACTCTAAATTTTCATGTGTTTGTGTTTGTGCTTACTTTAGTTTATTGCATTTACTTATTTACTTCCGCATTGCATATTGCACCACAACACTAAAAGAATTTCAAGGTGCACATAATTGTGAAAAGTTCTTATAATCCCAATTCACCCCCTCTTGGGAAGCCATCTTGATGGGGAACTAATATGCATGCAATTTTTTTTGTATGTTTTACATGTTGAGTTAGGTGATTAATTCTCAAATTTTAGATCAAAATTATTTGTAGGAAATTTTGTATGAATTTTTGAAGATCAGCATGCAGATTAGGACCTAGAAAAGTAGCAAAGAAGGACCGCCGGGGCTGAGAAGACTCGGTTAGGGCAAGTTCTCCTACAATAAAACTACTGGAGGTAGAGGGGTGTACCTGACAATGTCTGTGAAGATCACAGTGAAGGGGTCTCTCGTTCCTCGACGGATGCGGCCTGGAAAACCGAGCCAAAGACCCGCGGATACCCGGCTTTCTGCTCGATGATCCGATTGAGGCTTGGCTAGAGTCGTTGGATTCGTAGGAACTCAGGGACCTGCAAACGACCTGTCAGGGGTTAGAAAGCTTACAAAGGAACAAGAAAACAAAGTAAAAACAGCAAGGGAAGGCTTCTTTTGGAGTGGGCATCCAGGGATCTGGAGGGTTTGTTGGCAGCAGGAAGATGATTGCAAACACCAGGAAGAAGAACTCTCACAAACCCCTTTATGCACACAGCAGGGTATCACACCACTCAATAGAAGAACTCAAGGTTTTCATTCATCAAAAATTCTCCTCATACAAGAGGCTAGGGTCCCTTAAATAGACCCTTAACCTTGGGCTCCAAGTAAGGGTACATAAGTCTTTACATAAGAATCATTTTCCCTCTCAAACCCTAGCTAGAAAATAAGGAAATATTAGGTAGAAAAATCCCTAAAAACTTTCTTGACTTGGTCAAGACTCCAAGGACGCCTAGGGGGGCGTGTTGGACTTCTAGGAGCAGCAAAAGGCCGGCCCAAAGGGGCTCGGGTGCATGGGTTTGGGCCTCTGGAAGCTGGGGTGGCCTGGTAGCCAGGTAGCAGGAATATTCCCTGGTATCTTGCTTCTTAGGGGCTTGGGCTTGGCACCTGGGCTTGATTTCTTTGGGCTAGGATGCAGATAGACCTCTGGAATCATGGATGCCCTTATCTATGAATATACTTTGGCATCTGGAAGGGAATCTGGGTATCTGGAGGGCATCTGCAAGAAATCAGGGTTTTCTAAATTTTCCTCCTGGGGTCTTCAAATCTTCAAGCTGGGTTGGACTTGTGCTATACTTCCATGTCTTCAATATAGTTGGACTTGGTCTTCACTTGTATGATATATTCTTGAGTCTTTAGTATGCTTGGACAGGACTCAAAAAAATAAAATTAGCTCAATATGAGCTGACTAGCATTGGACTGAACTAGCTCAACATGAGCTGACTAGTACAGAACTGAAATAATAACTAAAAATACTCAAATAACAACTAAAATGGACTCAGATGAGCTAAGCCCTTATTACAGATGGACTCATAAATTATTGATCAATTTACAGAGGGTTGAAAAAGCCTCTGTCTTATTCTGGTGCCTCAGGTGTCCCCACCACACCTGGGCAACATAATGGTTTAGAAAATTTTAAAAATACTGAGGGATAAATTATTAAGGAAACCTAATAAATTGTAGGGTTTAGACTAGAAAATTTTTGAGTAATTCTAGTACTTTCTATCTATTGATCTCAGTGAAGAATCTACTTCATGAAAGTATAAGTGAAAATATTAGGTATGCATAGAATCTACCTTAAAATTTATTTAAAATTAATAAATTAGATGTTTAGTATCTCTCATTGAGTAACCGGGTTCCTTTAACTAAGTAAGTATTATTGCTCATATCAAATAGTGAGAATGTAAAGAAATCTATTATTGAGTCAGTCTTAACTCGTAACCTTTTTTACTCAAGTCAGTAAACCTGAGGGGTGTTATATATCTAATGCCCTAAAACCAATTAGTTTGAGAGTCGTTGACCTAAGCTCTCTATGAGGATTAGCAAGAAACCTTAAAAGGTTAGGATATTGCACTAATTATATATTTAAAAAAATAGAAAAGAAAGAGAATAAATTAACTAAACTATAAGAAGACACTATACTAAATCCATAATAGGTTAGAAGACTTAAAGATGAGGTGAAAAGTTGGTGAAAGAAAAACTCTAATGAAAGAAAAACTATATAAACTTTTATTAACTTTCTCGACCATTAAATGTGTAGAATTGATAATCCAATAAAGTACCTCTTTTATGGTCAGCTAGGTATCAACTGATCTTAGAATTGTCAAGGTAACTATCACTTCTTAGACAAGTTAGTATACACTACTGATTTATCCATTTTATTCGAGAACGAGTAAAAGTTCAAGTTGGGGAGTGTGATAAATACTTAAATTATATTGTTAGAAGTATGAGATTTTAATTGATCTTTAATTAGATATTTTTTATTCTATTCTATAGGTAATTAGTAGATGGGAGCATACAATTCATTTATGTTTAATGTGGCTCAAATCGAACCTGAACTAAGCTCAAATTGGGCCCAATAGCAATCCAAACCGGCCCAAAAATTAATTTTTAAGGCAACTAGTTTATGGTGGACCAGCTGCCCGGCCTACTAAGAGAAGAATACAGTCTAAGAAGCCATGGATAGCGGTCCACAAGCCTCCACGTGGACCACAAACCAAAAAAGAATAGAAATGGTACGGTCCAGTCCATGAGATCTATGGCATGGTCCATGGGTTTTCAAGGTGATGATGGAGTTTTGGCTGGGTGTTTGAAACATCTCACAATGCCAATGCATTCCACAAGCCATTCCGGTGGTCTACAAGCAATTTCCATGTTGTTTAGTAGTTGGGGGAAGCCTTTGCTCCATCTAAAGGTTGCTAACTGGATTTGGGGGTGATAGAGCTTGATCCACGATCAAAATAGAGCTCGAAATCGATGGTTATTGCGGTTAGAATGTTAGGCTTCAACGTGGGTCATGAAAGATGGCGGAACAAAGCAGCTGGCTATTGGAACATGCGGTTGGGATGCAAGCTAAAGGTTGAAGGCAAAACAGAGCTGGATTTGTTGGTCACGGATCTGATGCAATGGGCGTTAAAGTTAATATTATTAGAAAATCCCCGAATCTGAGTATATGCCACAGAAGCACCGTGTGAGAGAGACCTTGATGAGATAATGGCAGTCTTTTTTAAACCAAGAAGTAAGAGAAGATATAGAAGAGATTAGGAGAAAAGAGATTGTATTATTATCCTTGGAGAAGATCCTGATATAGGACACAAGAGAAACTCCTTCCTGTGTTTCCTCACGTAGAATCCCCTTCTCCAAGCTCGTGAAACACCCTCCACGATTTCCAAGCCCTCACCCATGTGATGTAACCCTCACGCAAGATTCCTCACGGTGAGAAAGAGAGATCATGCATACCCCTCTTAAACCAAAAGGGAACCGACTATACCTCTAGACCTAAAACCCCATTACCCACAAACCAGGTTATGTTATAATCTCTCAAAAGCTTTGCCCTAAGTTACATACATGAAAAAACACTCAAACTTGGGTCGAGCCTCTTGACCCAACTGACTCACATGTTCTCTTAACTTCAGACTTAGAGTATCCTTGGAACACCTCCAGGACCCACTTGGGACACTCCCCCAAGCCCCAGGTATCCTCGAACATCCCTGCCATGGCCTCCCAAGTCTCTCCAAGGCTTGGGAGCACCACAAAATCTCTATAATCTCCACCTTGGTGCCTCTAAGCCTTGGCAAACCTGGCAATGTCCTCCTACATAATCCCACTGTAATTGCATGTTCTGACAGTCTCTTGTATGGATCTCCTTGCCTCTACCAATACCCTTCAGCTGTTGTATACTCTTGGAGGCCTTTGGGATGATCGCCTCCATAGCTGAAGATCCTTGCTTGTACCTTGGCATCACCATTATAGCCTTCCTTCTGCCTGGTAGCTGCATCGACTTTTCCTTTGACTTTCCTGAAGAGAACCTAGTGAACCTGAACCAGCACTCACTGCAACTAGAGCTCTACCTGACACCATCTCTTCAGAGCCATGCCTGACTACCTGTGCATACTGCTCCACCTACCTTGATGCACCCGTGGCACTGGTGTTGGGATGTGAATCCTTCCCATGCACTCCTCCGCTCTGACCTCGTGTCGAATCCAGATCCACCCGTGAAGCCACCTCTCCCCGATGCTCCACCTAAGACTGAAGTCCTCTTGATGCCATAGAATGAAATCCAGAGGTCAGCAACTCAATGCTGCCCTGCTGAGCCTGCACCTGAACCTCGTACCCCGTCATTGCCTCCTCGGACCCTCCGCATCTCGCGGACCCCTCCGAGATCATTTCGGATACGCGACCTCCCATAAGCTCCTCTAAAACCAAGAGCTCATTCGACTCTTTCTTTAACCCAGTGACTGAACCTAAGATATCCGAGCTTTCCTTTTCTCTATCCTTGCACTTCTTCATAAGCGGATACTCTCTCTTAAAGTACCCTGCTACACCACACCCATAGCACTTCCCAGCCATGCTACCTTTCTTGAACTGTACCCATCCCACCTATTCACCTTTCTTTTTCCATCTCCTTGGCCTCTCTAACGTAGCCAAACCCTCTTGGAAGACCTCCCTCTTCGTCATCCGTTCCCACTGCTCATTGGACCTTAGCATTGATATGATCTCCTCATACACTAGCATCTCCTTTTCATATAGTAGTGTAGTCACCAGAGGATCGAAGCTCCTGGGTAGTGAACATAAAAGTAACAGACTTTTATCTTCCTCTTCTAAATTCACCCTAATGTTGAGCAAATCCATGCTCATCCGGTCGAACCGCTGAATGTGTCCTGTAACATCATCACCCTCTTGCATCTGAAGGCTATACAGTTGCTTCTTCAGCACTAACTTGTTACACATATTCTTCCCCATATACATGGTGTGCAACCTCGACCATAATCTCTTGGGTGTCTTCTCCTCTAACACGTCATACAAAACCTCATCCACCAGACAAGCCCTAATCGTGGCACATGCCCTTTTCTACAAGGACATCCACTCCTTGTCATTCATACCCCCTGGCCTATCTTCTAAAACCAAATCTAATCATATCTGAACCAGCAAGTCTTCCATCTTAACCTTCTACATAGCGAAACTCCTTTTCCCATCAAACATATACACACCAATCTTCACCCCACTTCCTTCCATGATCCAAAACAATCACAAAATAGTGAAAGATTGACAAAAATCTTGAAGAAGATACCCGATATAAAGAGGGTATAGACAGCAGCCCCAGATCTTGTCCATCCTTTCAACAGCTTGAGAAAACTTAGATTTAAACCCTTCTCCAAAATCCTAAAGAAACCATGAAGGGATCCTGGGATAGAAATCTCCTCTCTCCATGCTCGACCCGCTCTGATACCACTTGATAGAAAATCCCTGAATTAGAGTATATACCATGGAAACACCGTGAGAGAGACCCTGATGAGATGATGGCAGCCTTCTTTTAAACCAAAAAGTACGAGAAGATATAGAAGAGATTAGGAGAAAAAAGATTGTATTAATATCCTTGGAGAAGATCTTGATACAGGACACAAGAACCAGCCTCCTCTCTGTAACCCGAGAAGAAACTCCCTCCTGCGGACTCCCTCATGCAGAATCCCCTTTGCCAAGCACGTGGAACACCCTCCATAATTTCCGAGCGCTCACCCACATGATGTAACCCTCACACGAGATTCCTCGCTATGAGAAAGAGAGATCATGCACATCCCTCTTAAACCAAAAGGGAACCGACTACATCTCTGGACCTAAAACCCCATAACCCACAAACCGAGTTATGTTACAATTTCTCAAAAACTTCCTCCTAAGTTACATACATGAGAAAATGCTCAAACCTGGGTCAAGCATCCGAACCCAATTGACTCACATGTTCTTTCAATCTCAGACTCAAAGTATCCCTGGAACATCTCTAGGACCTGCTTGGGACATGCCCCCAAGCCCTAGGGATTCTCGAACATCTATACCATGAACTCCCAAGTCTCTCCAAGGCTTGAAAGCACCATAAAATTCCTATAATCTCCACCTTGGTGATCCCAAGCCTTAGCAAACCTAGCAATGTCCTCCTACACAACCTCGTTGTAATTGCATATCCTGACAGCCTCTTATACGGATCTCCTTGCCTCTACCAATACCCTTCAACTGCTACATGCTCTTGGAGGCCTTTGGGATGATCGCCTCCATAGCTGAAGATCCTTGCTTATACTTTGGCACCACCATTGTAGCCTTCCTTCTGCCTGGCAACTGCATCAGACTTTTTCTTGGACTTTCTAGGAGAAAACCTAGTGAACTTGAACCGGCATTTGCTATAATTGGAGCTCTACCTGGCACCATCTCCTTAGAGCCATGCCTGACTACCTGTGCACACTGCTCCACCTACCTTGGTGCACCCTTCGCACTAGTGCTAGGATGTGACTCATCCCCATGCACTCCTCCGCTCTGACCTTATGTTAAATCCTGCTCCACCCATGAAGCAACCTCTCTCCAGTGCTCCACCTAAGATTGAAGTCCCCTTGATGCCATAGAATGAAATCTTGAGGTCAGCAACTCAATGCTGTCCTGTTAAGCCTGCACCTGAACCTCGTACCCTGTCACTATTGATGCAGAACAAAGAACAAAGAAGCGTATGCGGAAGTAAAATTAAGATTAATTCTTTTTTTTTTTTTGTTTTTTTTTTTATATATTTCAGAAATTGGCTTCGACTCAAAGTAAAGCTAAACTACATTGAAGGAAACTAGGTAAGGATTGAAAGCACAGTTTAGAAGAAACTAAATTATCAGAGTAGTTCAGAAGTAACGGATCGCTGGGGGTTGAGAAACTCCCAGACCTAGGGTTTCGCTCTGAACTGTCAACAAAACAGAAATAGAGAGGAGAGATGGTTTACTAACCAGACAGTGATCTTCTCAGGATTTTGGTGGAAGAACTCTCTCGAGCAGATTGTGGGATCCTTGGAGTCAGCTATCTTCGCAATGGATCCTCTAATACTGGTCTCGTGGTTTGGTCGGCTTCTTCTGGACTCAAGATCTGGGAAAGAAGAGGAACAAATGATGGAATCCAGAAACTCAAGAAAAGATTTTACCAGGTTGAAGAACTTGAAAGTCGAAGTTGCTGAAATTAGGATTCTCCTGGAGGCCGATCTGACTTCCTCTTAGAACTGCTATAGATCTGAAGTATCCAGACTGGAGCTGGATGCTGGTGGCTGGCCTGGACTAGGAGAGGGTGGCCGTGAGAAGTGGAATAGACTAGGGCTTGGTGGAAAGAGAAGGGGTATGGCGATTAGGGTTTGGGAGTGGAGTGGCTAACCTAGGGTTTGGGGTTTTGGAGATCTCTCACCTCCTCAAGGTTCCAGGGGAACCCGGATTTACTTCCTCATGGAGCTCAACACCTGGAAGCAAGTGCGGAAAAGAGAAAACACAAGTTTGCTCATAAAAAAAATTTCTTTCATTCATCTGATTGATGTAAACTTACAAGAGGGGTTTAATTTATAAGGCTTTACAAGGGAGGAGGGTTTCACATCTTCCCATGTGGGACTAAAAGGAGGGGATCTACAAATTAGGATAAATCATACACATATGGTCGGCCAAGGTACCAAAAAATTGGATTTGGGTTATAAAAGGCAGGTAGATGGCGCCACCTTGCTTGGATCTTCAAGAAAAATTTCTTCCCTTCCATGGATCAACTCTTTTGGACTCCTCCTTTTCTTCCTCCCTAAGTCAAGGTCCTTCCCATCTTTGTTTTGGATGTCTTTGGCAGGTAGTGGGCGCCCCCTTGAAGTTCTCTTCCAAGAGAATTTCTTCCCTTCTTTGCTTTGGGTTTCTTGGGAAAGTCTTGGCCGCCCCCTTGATTTGTGGTCTCTTGGTGGACTTCTCTTTATCTGGCGCATGAGAGAAGGAAGTTGCCATCTGTGGAGTGGGGACCAAAGGCTGCTGGATGTAGATATGGCGCCCCTTGGACTGGGAGTGTGGCTGGGAGTGTGGTGTCCACTTGCCTGGTCTTGGGAGAAAATGTAACATCCCAGGTTGAAACCCTAGTCCACTACTGAGTCAACATGACTCAACAAAATAAAATGCAGGTAATGTAGACTCAAGCTAAATTGAGTTGATCTAGTCAACTCTTATTACAAACCAAAAATCCTAATTCTTCGGGCAAGGTTAATCAGAGATCCAGATGGAGCTCTGAAGTCTTCTTCTGAGTCTGGTGCCCGCACCAATTCTCCCAGGATGGGATGAACTCGACCCTGTCGAGTATGGATCAAGTTGGCTCTGGTATCTCTCCAAGAGGTCTGGGTCCAGCTCTTGTAACTCTTCTCGGGAGATCCAACAGTCATCAGAATCTGGCCTTCCTAGCCAGCGGACCAGGTATCTTTGGTATCCTCGATTACGAGTAGAGATAACCTGATCATCCAGGATCTTTTCAATCTGCTTTTTCCTCACAGGCCAATTTGTTGGTGGACACACAGGGTCAGGTTCACTCTCAAGAGCAGGATTAGATTCAAAAGCCTCACTGGGAATCACAGCTGGCTCCCTATACTCTACTAGGTCTGTAATGTTGAAAGTGGAGCTAATGCCCAGTTCTGGAGGCAACTCGAGCACATAGGCATTGGATCCTACTCTCTTTACCACTCTAAATGGTCCAGCTCCCCTAGCGTGTAACTTTCTAACGGTTCCAGAAGGAAACCGTTCAGGCCTTAACCTAATCATTACATAGTCTCCTTCGTCAAAAGTTTTGACTCGCCTTTGAGAATCAGCCAATTTCTTATAAGTTTCGTTACTTAAATTTATTTTGGCTTGAATTTCTTTATGCAAGTCTTGTATATGCTGTGCAAAACCTTCGGTAGACTCGGAGACCCGTGTGTGGACTGGTAAAGGAGCTAGGTCAAGAGGTGTGTGGGGTTTGTAACCATGCACAATTTCAAATGGACTCTTACCCGTAGACCTATTGACCGAGTCATTATATGCAAATTCAGCTCTAGGTAAGTACAAATCTCAGTTCCTAATGTTTTCACCAACAAGACACCTTAGCAGATTGCCTAAACTACGGTTCACTACTTCGGTTTGGCTGTCAGTCTGGGGATGATAGGCAGTTGAAAACTTAAGTTTCGTCCCTAACTTATGCCAAAGGGTTTTCCAGAAATAGCTGGTGAACCGAACATCCCTATCTGAAACAATGGTCTTGGGTAGGCCATGGAGTCGAACTATCTCATTAAAGAACAGGGTGGCTACCTTAGACGCATCAAATGTTTGGGAACAAGGCAAGAAATGGGCCATCTTGAAAAATCGGTCTACTATAACACAGATAGAGTCATGCCTCCTCTGGGTCTTAGGCAAACCTAACACAAAGTCCATGCTCACATCTTGCCAAGGGCGATCTGGGACAGGGAGTGGGGTATAAAGGCCGGTGTTCTGTTTTCGCTGTTTGGCAACAGCGCAGGTCCGACACCTAGCCACAATGTGTGCTACATCTCTTTTTAGCTAGGCCAGAAAAAATGGTCTTCAATAGCCAGGGTGGTCTTATCTTTTCCGAAATGGCCAGCTAAACCTCCAGCATGAGTTTCCCAAATCAAGAATTCCCTAAGAGAGGTTCTAGGGATGCAAAGCCTATTCTTAAAGAACAGAAAGCCATCTAAAAGGGAATAATCCTTATGTTCACTAGATGGTCCTTGAGTTAGATCCTGGTATACAGTCTTGAAATCCGAACACGACCCATATTCTTCTTTGATTTGCTCAAACCCTATGACTTCAGCCCTAACAGAATTCAACAATAAAGATCGACGACTAAGGGCATCAGCTACCTTATTTTCAGACCCAGCCTTATGCTTCAAAACAAAAGTATAGGACTGGATATACTCTACCCACTTAGCATGCCTAGGGTTAAGCTTCTTCTGAGAATTCAAGAATCTAAGAGCCTCATGGTCCGAAAACAGCACAAATTCTTGCGGTAGTAAATAATGTCTCCAGTAACGCAAAGCTTGCACTACCGCATAAAATTCCTTATCATAGGTAGAATACCTAAGCTTAGCATCATTAAGTTTTTCACTAAAGAATGCTATGGGATGGTTCTCTTGGCTTAGGACTCCACCTATACCTACTCCTGAAGCATCATAGGCAACCTCAAATACCTTTGAAAAGTCTGGTAGTCTCAAAATGGGTGCCTGGGTCATCCTATCCTTAAGATCTAGGAAGGCTTTATGGGCTGCTTTGGTCCACTGAAATTCTCCCTTCCTGATGCAGTCTGTGATAGGAACAACTACGGTACTAAACCCCTTGATGAATCACCTATAGAAGGTAGCCAAGCCATGGAAATTCTGACTTCATGCACACTGGTCGGCTCTGGCCATTCTACTATGGACCTAATCTTTTCAGGGTCGGCAGCCACGCCGTCAGGGGTTACAACAAATCCAAGGAAGATAATTCTACTGGTCATAAATTTACACTTTTTGAGATTACCGTAGAGACTATCATTCCTCAAAACTTGACAGACTTGTCTAAGGTGTCCTAGGTGATCAGCAGGGGTCTTACTATAGATCAGGATGTCATCAAAATAGACCACTACAAACTTCCCTATGAAAGCTCTAAGTACCTGGGTCATAATCCTCATGAAAGTACTAGGGGCATTGGACAACCCAAAAGGCATAACAACCCATTCATAGAGACCATCCTTAGTTTTGAAGGCTGTTTTCCACTCATCCCCTGGTCTAATCCTAACCTGATAATAGCCGCTCTTGAGATCAATTTTAGAAAAAACCATGGCACCGGCCATCATATCAAGCATGTCATCTAGTCTAGGGATGGGGAACCTATACTTGATTGTGATTTTATTGATGGCACGACTGTCAATACACATCCTCCACGTGCCATCCTTCTTCGGGGTTAGAAGTGCAGGGACTGCACAAGGGCTAAGACTCTCTCAATGAACCCCTTCCTCAACAATTCGCCAACCTGCTTTTGCAGTTCTTTATGCTCAGATGGATTCATCCTATAATGGGGCAAGTTAGGTAAAGTAGCTCCTGGGACTAAATCTATGGAATGCTGAATATCCCTAAGAGGTGGAACGTGGTCTGGCAGATCCTCGGGAAAAACATCCTCAAATTCTTCTAATAAAGGCTTAACTTCCTGAGGAGGCTCTGAGGGTGTAGGAGTCCTAAGTTCCTTAGCAGTCAACATCCAAATGGGTGAACCACTATGAATTTCTTGTTCTAGGTCCTTAGCACTAATTAGGTTCACTCCAGTCTTCATTTCCCTAACCTTACTGGTTCCTTTAGCTACCTTGTCCTTAGGAGGGACTGAATGGATTGTGATTTTCTTTCCATTGAAACTAAAGACACAGGTGTTGGATTTTCCTAAGAGGGTGGCATCATGATCATACAACCAAGGTCTTCCAAGAATTATACTGCTCACCCCCATGGGCAAGACATCGCACCAAATCTTCTCTTGATAGGATTGCATTTGGATTTGGACCTGACATCTAGACTGGATGGGTATAGAGGTAGAGTCTACCCAAGAAACCTTATAGGGGTTGGGGTGGGGGACTGGGGTTAAGCCTAACATTTTGACAGTGCTAGTAGAAATGGCATTCACACAGCTCCCACTATCTATGATGATTTTACAAACCTTATCCCCTAGTTTAAGGAAAGTCTGTAGGATGTTAGTCCTACGCCAATCTTCCTGAACTTTAGTCTGGGACAGGATGCATCTCAAAACCCCTAAGTGGTCAGATTCAGTGGATTCTTCCTCTCCTTCATACTCATCAACCAAATTCATTCCGGCCTCATAAACTTCTTCTCCAAACTCCTCATTAGGCTCGGAATTCTCTTCTCCTCCCTCTTCTATATATAGGGATCTACGAGGGCACTGGCTAGAAACATGACCTACCTTATGACACTTAAAATAAGCTATGGCTGTGCACTGAGTGGAGATATGACCGGGCTTCTAGCACTTAAAACAGACGATACTAGGGGTTCTCTGGGTGTCAGGTGCCTTACCTTTGTCCATGGGCCTAGGGGTGGGGATACCCTGATTAGGCTTTCTAGGGGTAACCTGGCTAGGTCCATTTCTTGGGATTGGGGCACTAACCCTAGATGGCATGGGTCCTCTCTGAAACTTCTCAGTGTTCAGTGCAATCTGATAGGCTTGGTCTAGGTCAGTAACCTCTCTTAGAAACAACTCTCTCTTAATATCTTCCCTAAGTCCAGCCCTAAATCTAGACAAAGTGACCTCATGGGCTTCACTCACATCACATCTCATCAGGTATTCATCAAAGGTGGTTATGTAGTCTGAAACAGATCGGTTCCCTTGTTTCAAAGTCTGCCATTGGTCTAACAGATTTTGCTGGTATGAAATGGGTAGGTACTTGTCTCTAAGTTTCTCTTTCATACCCTGCCAAGTGGTTATGGGCTCTACATTTCGTCTTCTAGTGGTCAGCTCAATGTTCCCCCAGTATAACCTAGCTTGACGTATTAATTTCATCTTGGCAAACTTGAATTTCCTCTCCTCAGACATGGCATACCACTCTAAGTACTGGTCCATCTCACCCTCCCAATCAGAATACACCTTAGGATTTAGGCTACCATCAAAAGTGGGTGCATCTAACTTGATGTTCCGAATGAACCTATCATCTCTATCCTCAGGTTCTGGGTCAGGCCTCCTATGATTAGGTTCAGGATCTCGGTATAAAGGTCTTCTTGGCTCTTGGTGTGGGTGAGGTTGAGGCACATTAAAATCTGGGTCAGGAGTCCAATTCCGATGCCTAGGTTCCTCAAGTACTTGGACTCGATCCCTAAGCTGGGCAAAATTCTCATTCATATCCTGACTTAATTTGTACATACTCTCAGTAAGAGCTCTAACCATGGCCTCTAAATCAGGTTGGGTTTGACCAGGTTGGTAGGGTACTCCATTCCGGGTAGACATGATGCAATCAAGCACGCAAAATGAGACTCAACTGAACGACTACGGGCTAACTAGACCTAGAGCCCAAACTAGGTGCCCAATCAGAGTGGCAAGCTAGCCTGTAGTAACTCAGGACTTAGCTAGGCAGGTGTAAGGGGAGTGTTAGGTCCCTGAATGCCAATCCTAGACACCAATCAGAGATTGGCCAGGTAGGCGGACCAGCACACAAGCCCTTCGGGATGGAATCCCTGAACCACCGTTCTAGACACTGAGTACAAAGCACACACAGAGTAACCAGACAAACTGACTCAACACTAGCCTTGACCCGACTTGTTGATGTCCCTAGCCCACTAGGGCAAATTAGGTCTAATCAATTTTAGATTAAAGGCTTAGGTTCGAATGAAGGGGTGGTGGTTTTGGGCTAAGGAGAGGTTATCAACTCCTCCCCTTATCTTAGATGCTCAAATGCCCTTAAGTTGAATTAAGAGATGAACACTAAAAAATAAATGGATTGCAGAATACAAAAACAGAGTTACAGTAATTTAATTCTCAGAAATTGCACGGAAACCAATAAATCATGAGAAAATTATGCAAATTAGTTTCAATTATACTGGTTTTAGAAAAATAAAAATCATTGAATTTGGAGTTACCTGTCGTGAGAAATAAATCTGCAACAGGGCAATTACGGGCTGAAAATAGAGTACTTCCCCGTTTACAATTCCTGCTATGAAGTTGTAACCCAACGGATCCCCTACATTCCCTAGGAACACCCCGTGGAATGGAAAGAGGAGGTTTGCACCTCGCTTCATTCCTAGGACCGGACGTCCTGGGGAGTCTACTTCGAGCAGACAAAGTAAAAAGAGAGGGACTCAAACAAGCAATCAAATAGAAACCCTAGACAGGGCTCTGATACCAAAAATGATGCAGAACAAAGAACAAAGAAGCGTATGCGGAAGTAAAATTAAGATTAATTCTTTTTTTTTTTATATATATTTCAGAAATTGGCTTCGACTCAAAGTAAAGCTAAACTACGTTGAAGGAAACTAGGTAAAGATTGAAAGCACAGTTTAGAAGAAACTAAATTATCAGAGTAGTTCAGAAGTAACGGATCGCTGGGGGTTGAGAAACTCCCAGACCTAGGGTTTCGCTCTGAACTTTCAACAGAACAGAAATAGAGAGGAGAGATGGTTTACTAACCAGACAGTGATCTTCTCAGGATTTTGGTGGAAGAACTCTCTCGAGCAGATTGTGGGATCCTCGGAGTCAGCTATCTTCGCAATGGATCCTCTAATACTGGTCTCGTGGTTTGGTCGGCTTCTTCTGGACTCAAGATCTGGGAAAGAAGATGAACAAATGATGGAATCCAGAAACTCAAGAAAAGATTTTACCAGGTTGAAGAACTTGAAAGCCGAAGTTGCTGAAATCAGGATTCTCCTGGAGGCCGATCTGACTTCCTCTTAGAACTGCTGTAGATCTGAAGTATCTGGACTGGAGCTGGATGCTGGTGGCCGGCCTGGACTAGAAGAGGGTGGCCGTGAGAAGTGGAATAGACTAGGGCTTGGTGGAAAGAGAAGGGTATGGAGGCTAGGGTTTGGGAGTGGAGTGGCTAACCTAGGGTTTGGGGTTTTGGAGATCTCTCACCTCCTCAAGGTTCCAGGGGAACCCGGATTTACTCCCTCACGGAGCTCAACACCTGGAAGCAAGTGCGGAAAAGAGAAAACACAAGTTTGCTCATAAAAAAATTTCTTTCATTCATCTGATTGATGTAAACTTACAAGAGGGGTTTAATTTATAAGGCTTTACAAGGAGGAGGGTTTCACATCTTCCCATGTGGGACTAAAAGGAGGGGATCTACAAATTAGGGTAAATCATACACATATGGTCGGCCAAGGTACCAAAAATTGGATTTGGGTTATAAAAGGCAGGTAGATGGCGCCACCTTGCTTGGATCTTCAAGAAAAATTTCTTCCCTTCCATGGATCAACTCTTTTGGACTCCTCCTTTTCTTCCTCCCTAAGTCAAGGTCCTTCCCATCTTTGTTTTGGATGTCTTTGGCAGGTAGTGGGCGCCCCCTTGAAGTTCTCTTCCAAGAGAATTTCTTCCCTTCTTTGCTTTGGGTTTCTTGGGAAAGTCTTGGCCGCCCCCTTGATTTGTGGTCTCTTGGTGGACTTCTCTTTATCTGGCGCATGAGAGAAGGAAGTTGCCATCTGTGGAGTGGGGACCAAAGGCTGCTGGATGTAGATATGGCGCCCCTTGGACTGGGAGTGTGGCTGGGAGTGTGGTGTCCACTTGCCTGGTCTTGGAAGAAAATGTAACATCCCAGGTTGAAACCCTAGTCCACTACTGAGTCAACATGACTCAACAAAATAAAATGCAGGTAATGTAGACTCAAGCTAAATTGAGTTGATCTAGTCAACTCTTATTACAAACCAAAAACCCTAATTCTTCGGGCAAGGTTAATCAGAGATCCAGATGGAGCTCTGAAGTCTTCTTCTGAGTCTGGTGCCCGCACCAACTACCTTCTCAGACCCTTTGCATCCCGTGGACCCCTCCAAGACCGTTTTGGATACACTGCCTCCCGCAAGCTCTTCCGAAACCAAGAGCTCATCCGACTCTTTCTTTGATCCAGTGACTGAACCTAAGAAATTTGGGCTTTCCTTTTCTCCATCCTTGCACTTCTTCCTAAGCGAACCCCCTACTTAAAGTGCCCTACTACACCACACCTATAGCACTTGCCAGCCATGCTGCCTTTCCTAGACTGTACCCGTCCTATTTGTTCACCTTTTTTCTTCCATCTTCTTGGCCTCTCTAACATAGCCAAACCCTCCTGGAAGACCTCCCTCTTCGTTATCCATTTTCGCTGCTCATTGGACCTTAGCACTGCTATGATCTTCACATACACCAACATCTCCTTTCCATACAGTAGTGTAGTCACCAATGGATTGAAGCTCTCGGGTAGTGAACATAAAAGCAGCAGACTTTTATCTTCCTCTTCTAAATCCACCCTAATGTTGAGCAAATCCATGCTCATCCGGTCGAACCACTGAATGTGTCCTGCAACATCCTTAGCCTCTTGCATCCGAATGCTATATAATTGCTTCTTCAGCACCAACTTGTTACACATATCTTCTCCATATACATGGTGTGCAACCTCGACCACAATCCTTTGGGTATCTTCTCCTCTAACACGCCATACAAAACCTCATCCACCAGACAAGCCCAAATCGTAGCACATGCCCTTTTCTCCAAAGACATCCACTCCTTATCATTCATACCCCCTGGCCTATCTTTCAAAGCCAAATCTAATCCCATCCAAACTAGCAAGTCTTCTACCTTAACCTCCCACATGGTGAAACTCCTTTTTTCAACAAACTTTGCCACACAATCTTCATCCCACTACCTTCCATGATCCAAAACAATCACAAAACAGTGAAAGATTGATAAAAACCTTGAAGAAGATACCTGATATAAAGAGGTGTAGACAGCAATCCCAGATCTTATCCATCCTCTCAATAGCTTAAGAAAACTTAGATCTGAACCCTTCTCCAAAATCCTGGAGAAACTTTGAAGGGATCCTGGGATAGAAACCTCCTCTCTCCATGCTCGAATCCACTCTGATACCACTTGATTGAAAATCTTTGAATCAGAGTATATGCCATGGAAGCACCGTAAGAGATACCCTGACGAGATGATGGCAGCCTTCTTTTAAACCAAGTAGGAGAAGATATAGAAGAGATTAGGAGAAAAGAGATTGTATTATTATCCTTGGAGAAGATCTTGATACAGGACACAAGAACTAGCCTATTCTCTATAACTCAAAAAGAAACTCCCTCCTACGGACTCCCTCATGCAAAATCCCCCTTCTCTAAGCCCATGGAACACCCTCCATGGTTTCCAAGCCCTCACCCACGTGATGTAACCCTCATGCAGAATCCCTTTGCCAAGCACGTGGAACACCCTCCACAATTTCCAAGCGCTCACCCACATGATGTAACCCTCATGCGAGATTCCTCGCTATGAGAAAGAGAGATCACACACATCCCTCTTAAACCAAAAGGAAATCGACTACACCTCTGGACCAAAAATCCCATAATCTACAAACCGAGTTATATTACAATCTCTCAAAAACTCCCCTCTTAGTCATATACATGAGAAAACACTCAAACTTGGGTTAAGCCCATTGATCCAACTAACTCACATGTTCTCTTATCCTCAGACTTAGAGTATCCCTAGAATACCTCGATGATCCACTTGGGACACGCCCCCAAGCTCCAAGGATCCTCGAACATCCCTGTCATGACCTTCCAAGTCTCTCCAAGACTTGGGAGCACCACAAAATTCCTATAAATATGAGGTGAATGCTTGAAATAGATTGCAATGTAGAATCATATTATTTGGAAGCTCAGAGTGCGAACTTGCTTGGGTGCTTGGTGCATGGGCTATGGATTCGGTTGAAGGAGCACATGGAACATGCCAAGTAGGAGTAGAACGTGAAATGGGTAGTGTTGGGATATGTCGGTTCAGACACAAATCAACCACCACTTCGACCGCTTGTGCACCCCCTCCCGAACCAGACATCTCGAACCAAAGCACCTAGGGGAAGCTGAATGATTAACGAACAAGGCGATGATGTGATCTTCGAATTCAGTCGAAGATCATATCCCTTAGCTCTGACAGAAGACACGGCCCTTGGCCCCTAGTTGAAGATATGATCTTCGGCCCAGCTGAACACACAGTCTTCAGCCTCAACCATAGGTACCAATCCGAAAGTGTCTCAAGATGAAGATACCTCTCCAATCCAGCAACGACCACTCTTGGAGAAGAGGTCCGAAGGCAGATCTTCGACCAACCTCAAACCCACACGAATGTGGGGGTAACTGATGAGGAATAGATGGATAGGATCGTTGGTGAGCCTAGAAGTCACCTAGATTAGGGTATCATATTTTTTTTGGAATTTTTTTAGGTAAAGGGTGGCGAAGGAATAGTGGGGCTGGAAGATAGGGTTCGAAACTCATGGACTTTGGGACTCACCCTAATGAAGAGACCTCTCATCTCTACGGCATTACACCCTCCTTGATACTTGGAGGCACTAGGATGAATCTTAAAGGTCACGAGGGGATATAGATGATGGAATGGAAAGGGGGATAACTAGGGCATCACGTCCATGCCCGAAGGCATAGGCAAGAAGAATCACTCTTCTAAAAACTCAAATTTTTTCTCCAAAAACTATTTTCTTACAAAGGACCGAGGGTGGTATTTATAGACCTGTCCAACCCTCATTTGAATTTGAATACAGGATAAAAGATAGAGATGATTCAAATTCAAACACAAGATATGATAAGATAAGCCTATCCATATCTCAATCCTAACCAACAAAATCCTAATTCAAATTTCAAATAAAAGATAAATCCTAAATTTATTCTGGATATGCTCCAAGATTTGCATGGCTCCAAGATTCATGCTTGCTCCGGGATCCATGCTGGTGAGGTTCCCATCATTCCCCTGAGGTGGGAGAACTCGACTCCATTGAGTTAGGATCAAAATCCAGCAGCTTCAAGAGATTATTATTTTTATTTATTTTTATTTTTATTTTTTTATTCTCCTCTACTTTAAAATCTGTGCAGCTTTGAAAGTTGTGTAGCTTTGAGATATGTGCTTGCTATGAGATCCGTGTAACTCCAAAAACTGTGCAACTTTGAGAACCGTGCAGGATGTGAAGTCGGTAACAGGGGCAGAAGTTGCCTTCACAATCATGCGCTGGAGCTTCTTCTTCTCCCTTCTCCATGGACCGGAATCTAGAACAGGAGAGGCTCGTAGAGAGCAGTCCGGTGGGCATTCGCCGACGGCGGTGCTGGGGCAGAGACGACGGCTCGGACGGCGATGGTCATCGGATCTTCTGGACAGGGAAAGGCATAGGCTTAGGTGGTTGTGGAGGCTCCGATCCAAGGAGCTTCTACCGTAGAGGAAGAAGATAGTCGCGAGCTCAGCTAGCACAGGGCGGAGGGGATGGCTTTTAGGGAGCAATCTGGCGGGTGATGGAATTGATGACCGGACGATGGAGGAAAGGGCATTGTGGGAGACCGCAGGGGTGTCAGCGGACCTGTGGCATAAGGGGGCTTGCAGGGAGGCTTCGGACAAGATCTTTGCCGGTGTTCTCGAAGGAGCCGTCACCGGAGAATGGGTGGCACGGAGATCTGGACCGGAGGACGAAGCTGCTTTCGTTCGGTTGCAGGCTACGGAGGCAGTCGACTTCTTCACGGAGAGTTGCGGGGTGGAGCAGGGGAGGTAGTACGGTCGGGACGGGCAGACCTGGATGGGTGAAGGTCGGGTGGAGGCTCATCGATGGATCCCCAGTCGTCGGTAGCTGGCGATGGAGGCTATGCCGGCATTCCCTGTTGGAGGTGGAGGAATGGGGCTTCGGGTAGTAGCATCGGTGAGCTTGATCCCGTGGGAGGCGAGGGCACCGAGCTTGGTAAGGGTGATTGCCCTGGCGACGGGTGTTCGCGGCAGCAGGGAGATGGGTGGAGCATCCGGAAGATGTGGCTGTGGGCGAAGCGAGGGATCGCCGACCCTGGGATCTGGTGAAGGGAGATGAGGGGGACGCGGCAGCAGGGAGATGGGCGAGCTCGACGCGGCGGCCTCGGGCGGGATGGCGGAGGTGGCAACTTCAGCCTCTTTGATCTTCTGCTTGGGAGGAGAGCGGTCGGAATGCTCCGGATCAAGGATCGTGGCAGCCGCAGGCGGGGGAAGATGAGGGGCTCGACGCGGTGGCGTCGGGCGAGATGGCGGAGGTGGCGACTTCTTCTTCCCCAGTCAGTGACTAGGAGGGGAGGAGAGGACAGAGGCGTTGGGTGGGAGGAGGACGAGGTCCTCGCCGGTGGGGAGGAGCGATTCGTCGGTGGTGAAGGTGGCGTTGGGTTTTTTTTTTTTTTTTAGGTGACGGTGATGAACTAGCTGGGAGATTTGTTTTTTTTTTTTTTTTTTTTGAATCTGGAAAGTAGAGGGATGGCTGGTAAAAGAGAATCTGAGATGATATGAAGGTACCCTAATTTTTTGAGCTCTGATACCAAAATTGATGAGGGATAGATGGATAAGATCGTTTGTGAGCCTAGAAGTCACCTATATTAGGGTATCTTATTTTTTTTGGAGTTCTTTTAGGTAAAGGGTGGTGAAGAAATAGTGGGGCTAGAAGACAGGGTTTGGAACTCATAGACTTTGGGACTCACCCTAACGAAGAGACCTCTCATCTCTAGGGCATTATACCCTCCTCAATACTTGGAGGCGCTAGGATGAATCTCAAAGGTCATGAGGGGATAAAGAAGATGGAATGGGAAGGGGGATAACTAGGGCATCACGCCCATGCCCGAAGGCTAAAGCAAGAAGAATCACTCTTTTAAAAACTCAAATTTTTTTCTTCAAAAACTTTTTTCTTACAAAGGACTGAGGGTGGTATTTATAGACCTGTCTAACCCTCATTTGAATTTGAATACAGGATAAAAAGATAGAGATGATTCAAATTCAAACACAAGATAGGATAAGATAAGCCTATCCATATCTCAATCCTTACCAACAAAATCCTAATTTAAATTTTAAATAAAAGATAAATCCTAAATTTATTCTGGATATGCTCCGAGATTCGCAGGCTCCAAGATTCGTGCTTGCTCCGGGATCCATGCTGGTGAGGTTCCCATCAGTAACAGTTATAATTGGTTGCCTAACTATCATCTCCAAAGTACAACTATGCCGAAGCATCCACATGGCCATGAACTCCAATGGTAACACCTCTAGCCTGACCGGAACTGTTCAATAACCGCCCATGATTAGGTCAGAAGGGAATCAATTAGCCTCCATCATAACCATAGGATAGAGGATGAAGCCGTAGGCTGGGCCGGCTGATATAAATACCGATGAGGGAACACTCGAGATAGGCACAACGAAACCCTAAAAAAGACCAGAGTTCCTTTCCTCGCCATCTCCCTCCTCAAAATCTTTCCCATTCTATTGCTAGAACCCGCCTATGACTTAGGCATTGAAGTATGCCCCACCGGAGAACATCCAGCCAGGGGCCTATTTTGCAAGTGAACCAGGAGAGCAAACCTGTGATCTGACAGCTCCACCCAGTCAGGAAAGGGATTCTATGCCAATAGATTGGCACACCAGGTAGGAGAAGGGCTACCAAGTACGAGAGAACATTAAGCATCTACCATTAGCTCCCTTCCTTAGAAAAGGATAAGTGTAAGGAGTTCCCAATGGCAAAATGAAAAACTCAAAATGCCTCAACAAGTAGAAGTCGCATTCCTTCTCAGAGTGGTGAGCCCCTAGCAGGGAACGACATTCCGCCTTCCATGCTTGTCATGGGACAATAGCAATTTGAGACTCTCCTGAACCAAATCAATGCTCTCATGACTATGGTTCAGAATTTTTGTGATAAAGTCCTTCAGGTGGGGCATCCGCCAGCCACCTTCAGACATAGCTATCAATCTCGAAGGGAAAAAGCCCCTCGAGATGGGTTCACCTGTCTTTCCCTCCATGATCGATCCTCTCTCGGGGGTCAAAGCTCCTGAATGCCAAGACTAATCGATTCACTACGAAGACGAAAGAGGCCTAGGCGATCTCTCTCTGCTTCCTCCGAAGACTCCACTCCCGAAAGGGACCTACCAAAGGAAGTCCGCCCCGATTACGAGGGAAAGCTTAAGGCCCTCAAATTAGAGGTTGCAAAGCTCCAGGAGTAGAGGAACCACGGTAACCTCATGGAGTGTGAGCTACGCCCTCCGTTCACCTCTCGCATCATGGCTGAAGTTATTCCCCGGCACTTTAGGATCCTTCAGATGGAACCCTATGACGGCACCACTGACCTGCTTGATCACCTAGGTAGTTTCAAAGCCCACATGATGATTCAAGGGGCTTCAGATGCACTGTACTGCCTCGCCTTCCCATCCACTTTGAAGAAAGCCGCTCAGATGTGGTACTCAAGCATACACCCAGGTACCATCGATTCTTTTTTCGAGCTAGAAAAATTGTTTGTCTTGCATTTCAGGACCTGCCGCAAGTCACCCTGCAACACGGACACCCTGTTCCTCCTTCACCATAATGAAGGAGAAAGTTTGCAGGATTATATCTCAAGATTCAACTCAGCTATGCTCGAGATCCCTGATCTCAACGAGCACGTGGCCATGTCCGCATTAAAAAAGGGGCTCCGAACGTCCAGACTCACCTTTTTCCTGGACAAAATGTTCTCCATAAGCTATGCTGAGATCCTGTTAAGGGCTCAGAAGTATGCCGATGCTGAAAAGCAAGCGACGAACCGATGGCTAGCCGAAGGGAAGCCCCTCCCGAAGAAGAAGAACAGTAGGGGACTCGGCCCCCTGCACCCAACAACAATAAATATTCTGATCGACGATGAAGTCCCAGGCCCAGAGCACCAGGTGAGAGATTCGACTCCTATACCCTCCTCAACCTCCCTAGAGAAAAGATCCTACTAGAGATAGAAAAAGAAAGCTACCTCCAATGGCCACGTCCCATGAAGGCATCCTCTTCCGTGAGGAACAGGAACAAATACTGTCGATTCCACCGGGACCATGGCCACGACACCAAAGAGTGCATCCAACTCAAGGATGCTATTGAGGATCTTAACAAGAGAGGTTACCTAGGGAGGTACATCGATCACCAAGTACCTCGACCAAAAGCTGCAGTTCCCTAGAGGGCTCCTGAAGAAGCCAAATTACTGAACCAGAGGCCCAACCAGCGGGAACATAGGGATGCTGCATCGATCAATCAACTAGAAAAGGGCCAAAGACGATGCCCCAAAGCGGCTCAAAGACAACAACACCATACTCTTCTCCGACGATGACCTCACGGGGGTCCAACTTTTGCATGATGACCCTATTATAATATCGACCGTTGTGGCCAATTATGATGTAAGGCATATCTTGGTTGATAATGGAAGCTCTACTGACATCTTACTCTATGATGCATTCTCTTGGATGTGTCTACCTAAAAATAAATTGCAAAAGTCTCCTATGCCACTCACTGGCTTCGAAGGCAACCAGGTTGATATTGAGGGTGAGATAGTGCTACCTGTAACCCTCGGCACCGAACCCCGATAGAAGACACTACCGATTAACTTCATGGTAGTCTGAAACCTTTCAGCTTATAACATGATTTTGGGATGGCCCACCTTGAACAAATTTCGGGCCATAGTGTCAACTTATCATCTCCTGGTATGTTTTCCCACCAGGAGTGGCGTCGGAGAAGCAAAGGGAGACCAGAGAACAGCACGACAATGCTTGATGATTCAGGACAAGCAATCCAACAATCCCATAACTTGTGATCAGTTAGATCCGAGAGACCCAACTGCAGACTCTACTGAACCCATGGAAAGAACCGTTCCAATACAACTAACTAAGGAGGATCCCATCAAGGTCGTGCAAATCGAAAGCCTGCTCGATGAGGAAACCAAGGTGAAGCTGATATATTTCCTCAGAAACAATGTCGATGTCTTTGCATGGTCAACCTCGGATATGCCTGGGATCCCAGTCGAGGTGATTACTCATCAGTTAGAGGTTGCCCCCGAATACAAACCAGTTTGGCAGAAGAAAAGGAGCTTCACCCCTGAAAGACAGAAGGCAATAGATGAAGAAGTAAACAAGCTCATTAAGGCGGGATTCATTCGAAAAGCACACTATCCTGAATGGCTGGCCAACATGGTAATGGTGAAGAAAGCTAGTGGTAAGTGGAGGATCTGTATTGACTACACAGACCTCAACAAAGCCTGCCCAAAAGATAGCTTTCCCCTTTCAAAGATCGACCAACTAGTTGACGCCACCACCGGCCATCAGCTATTAAACTTCATGGATGCCTTCTTCGAATACAACCAGATCCGAATGGATCCCCAGGATGAGGAAAAGATGGCCTTCATCATCGAGAAAGGTCTTTACTATTACAAAATGATGCCGTTTGGGCTGAAGAATGCTGGGGCGACATTCCAAAGGTTGATTAACAAGGTGTTCAAAAAATAACTGGGAAGGAACATGGAGGCCTATGTCGATGACATGATCATCAAGAGCCTCCTTAAATAAGACCACATCAAGGATTTGGAAGAGTCATTCTGTGCCCTACGACACCACCATATGAAGTTGAACCCAACGAAATACACCTTCGGGGTAACTTCAGGCAAATTCTTGGGGTTCCTCATTACTAAAAGAGAAATCAAGGCAAACCATGAAAAGATCCAAGCTCTTCAAAATATGAGACACCCTTTTTGCAAGAAGGAGGTACAGCAGCTGATAGGAAGGATCGTCTCCTTGAGCAGATTCATCTCCCGGTCGGTCGAGAAGTGCCTCTCTTTCTTCAAGGTACTCCGACAGTCCCGAGGCTTTGAATGGACTGAGGGCTACCACCTTACTTTTGAAAAATTGAAGAAATACTTGGAGACCCCACCCTTGCTCTCCAAACCTCAAGATGGGGAAACACTCTATCTGTACCTCTTTGCTATGGACGAAGCAATCAGTTAGGTCCTCGTCCGAAGAGAGGAAGATGGCCTCCACAAATTGATCTACAACATCAACAAAGTCTTGCACGATGCTGAGACAAGATATTCGAAGATGCAGAAGATGGTTTACTCTTTGATAATTACGGCAAAGTGACTACAGCCTTATTTCCATGCCCACGCTGTCGTAGTTTTGACTGACCAACCCCTTAAGGCCATTCTCTGATGTCTTGACACTTCTGGAAGAATAGCTAAATAGGCTATGAAGTTGAGTGAGTTTGACATCAGCTTCCAGCCTCGATTAGCTATGAAAGCCCAGGTGCTGTCCAACTTCTTAGTTGAGTGCACTTGGAAGTCTGAAGGTGAAGCATGGCCGACCGAAGAGGAAGGAGCCACTCTGAAAGTACGGAATCCATTTGGGTACTCCATGTAGATGGGGCCTCCAACTCCACTAGATGCAGAGTGGGCCTCATACTAACCGAACCAGATGGATCCACAATGGAGTACGTACTTCGATTTTCCTTTTATGCTTTGAACAACCAAGCCGAATACAAAGCCCTACTTGCAGGACTCTAAATCACCAAGAACTTGGGAATCCAAAGACTCCAGATCTTCTCGGATTCCTAACTGGTGGTCAACCGGTCAAAGGCAAGTTTGAAGCCAGAGACTCTACGATGATCTAATACCTAGAGAAGGTGCAAGCCCTATCTTCTCAATTGGAGTTTTTTGAGATCATTCATGTCCCCCGATCGGAGAACTCCTAGGTAGACACACTATCTAGGCTCACCACCACCACTCCAGAATCCCTCGGTTGCACCTTTATCGAACATCTTGAAGCTTCAAGTATAGCCAAAGAAGCTTTGGAGGTGCACCAAATTGAGACCGAACCCAGCTAGATGGATCCCATCCTTAAATTTCTAAATGAGGGTACACTACCAGAAGACAAGATAGAGGCCAAGATAACCTGCTAGATGGCATCTCAATACATCATTTTAGATGGGACCCTCTATAAGAGATCATTCTCCTAACCTCTACTGAAGTATTTGGGACCATCAGACGCCGACTATGCCCGAAGGAAAGTCCATGAATGCATATGCGGAGATCACTGGGGGGGGTAGGTCTCTCGCGTATAAAATAATACACCAGGGAAACTATTGGCTCACTATTCAAAAAGATTCAGCCAACTTTGTTCGAAGATGTGATCAGTGCCAGAGGTATGCCAATGTCCAAAGACAACCATTAAGCCATTTGATTTAGCTGACGACTCCCTGGCCCTTTTCCTAGTGGGGCATGGATATCCTTGGCTCGTTCCCACCAGTGTCGGGGCAGAGGAAATTCCTCATCATTGCGATCGACTACTTTACCAAGTGGGTCGAGGCTGAACCACTGGCTCACATCATAGAAGGAAAAGTCAAAAGTTTCATCAGGAATTCCATCATATTCTAGTTCGAGATTCCGCACACTATAATCATCGATAATGGGAGGCAATTTGACAACCCCAAATTCAAAGACTTCTGTGCTCAATACCATGCATAGCACAAGTTGACATCTGTCAACCACCCGTAATCTAACGGGGAGGCTGAAGTGACAAATCGAACCATCCTCCATGGTCTAAAGACCCGACTGAATGATGCCAACGGACTTTGGACAGAGAAGCTGACCTTCGTTCTTTGGGCATATCGGACGACCCCGAGAACAGCCACTGGCGAGTCCCCATTCAACCTGGCATATGGTACCGAAGCAGTCATCCCCATCAAAATCACCTTGCAATCCTTGAGGATCGACAAGTACGAGGAGCCTAGAAACTCCGAATGCAGGAGGGTGGACTTGGATCTACTACCGAGTACCAGACTCTAGGCTTAGATGAAAATAGCAGCATATCAATAAAAAGTTGCCAAGTATTACAACTCTAGAGTGAAAGAACAGACCTTTCGCATCGAGGACACGTTACTGCAAAGAACTGAGGTATCCAGGCCAATGAAGCAAGGCAAGCTTTCCCCCAACTGGGAGGGACCCTACCAAATCAAAGAAATTATTCATCCAGGAACATATCGACTCAAAACCCTGGATGGCATTGTGTTGCCTCAACCTTGGAATGTACAAAATCTCTGTAAGTACTACCAATAAACATGCCCCGAAGATTTTCATGGAACCCTGTTCAAGAATAAGTCTAAACAGCCCACCATGCCAATGGTGGAACAATGGTCTTAATGATCCATTCAATGGAATCGACCAAGAGCACAAAGGTGAGTCTGATCCACTCACCTTATCGGTATGCCCGACGAGCGCAATGAAAAGCCCAACCAGGCTACCAAATGATCAAAGGCTCAGGGATGGTTTATATAACCTACCCTACGGTGAATCCGAAGACATGCCGGGATGGGCCTAATCAGCCTACCTTAATTATGAAAAAAGGCGCAGGGACGGTTCACACAACCTACCCCCTATGGTAAATATGAAAATGCACTGGGGCAGGCCTAATCAACCTACCTTAACTTCAATAGAAAGGCATAGGGATGGCCTATACGCCTTACCCTATGGAAAATCTGAAGATTTGTCGAAGTGAGTCCAGATCACTCACCGTATCAACAACAACAGACACCCTGTAGGATGGCCTAATCAGGCCCATCCTATCGGCAAATCTCAAATAGCTCTACAAGTTCATCACTCAGTTATCACACTAGAGAATCCACATTCTGCAATGTTTCAAGCCGAGACATGCCTTTCACAGAGAAAGAAAGAAAAGAAGAGAAGGATACTTTCATTTCATTAAGGAGCCTTACAAAAAAAATCCGGGGGAAGAAGAAGAAAGAAAAGAAAAGAGAACAAACAATGGAAAGGCAGATCTAAAGATCACCTGCCGGCCTCTTTCCATGCCGGTGGGGGGTGTTGAATCTCTAGGAGGCGCTCGGGGAGGCTTCGGACTTCCCTTTCGATTCAGACTCTGACTCCTCTTCAAAGTCGAAATCATACTCATGGCTAGGGAAGGGGACAGAGGGCCTAATGTTCTCCAAGCCCTTCAAGTCGTAGTAACGAAAGGCCTTGTCCCTATGCTCCCGGAACCCCCAGTAGTAGGAGTCCAGGACCGCCTCGGCAACCTCATCCTTAAAGGCTGATAACACCAGGAATTTAATGACGGCCTCCGCCGCCTCTATCCTGGCCTCCTCCGCCTTCGTGGTGGCCTTCACAACTTGAGCCCTAGCTTCCTCCAACTGAGCCTCCAGGACCGTACCCTCCTCTCCACGCGGGTGATAAATCATGGATTTACACATTTATTTTAAGTATTTTAGTTAATTAATGGTGCTAACATTCTTTTAATAACCTATTTTCATAATTAATTTAGACTTTCTTGCAAAACTAATTATTTTAAAAATATCTTTGAAAAATGTGAAATTAGAATACGTTCATGAAAAATAGATTTCAAGTCAAAGCACCACACACCCATTTAAATGATTAATAAAATATTTAATTAATGATCATGGAATTGGTAAAATTAATAAGTTTGAAACTCGCCAATAGTTAGAGCTTGATTTATGGAATCCAACGATGCAAATGGTACTTAAATCAGGTTCGAAATGAAGAAGTTATGAATTTCTTTAGCATTTTGCACACATTTTGATGCTGCACGTTTTTTGGAGTAGCCGGTTCATCATGGACCGGCTGCTGGGTTTATAACTCGCAAGTTGGTTCACTGGCAGCCATTGTTGCCAGTCCACGAAGCAGGGCATGGACCACAGCTCTCCAGAGGTGCCGAAACTCGTCGGGAAGCACGCCGGTGGTGTCCACAGCCGAAGGAGAAGCTCTGGCGGTGCTTTGACGGGCGGTGGTGGCGGATTTTGGTGGCAAACGAGAGGAACGCAGTCCACGTTCTTCACGAGGAAGTCCACATTGCCAGAGCAATCCACGGGCTGATGGGCATTGCCGAGCGTTCTTCGCGAGCTGGGCATTCTTCACGGGCATTGCAGTCCATGGGCATTGCGGGCGCTTCTCACGAGCCTCACGTTGCAGTCCACAGGCTGCTGATCGTTCCTCATGAGCTTCTCCATGGGCATGGGCGAGCAGTCCACGGGCACGGGCGTTGCGCGCAATCCACAAGCTCCACGGCGCAGTCCACGAGCGGCGTGATCTACGGGCACTGCAGGGCGGTGAGCACGGAGCAGCAATGGCGGTCGCGGTGTTTCTTTTGTCCCACATCGCTAATATGCAACGAGCTCTCCTCTCCGATCAATTATAAATTGAACCCCATAGCACAAGGCAGAGGGATCCTGGAGAAAGGGCAAGGTACAGGGTAGAGGGCATTGCTTGGGTTGCGGGTTGGCTTTTGGGAGTGAGGTTTCTCAAAGGAAAGCATGTCCCTACACCATCTTCCAGCCTTCTCCCTCTCTGAGATCAAGATCCGAAGAAGAAGATGCAGAGGAAGCCCAGTTCGCTCCACGGAGTACGAAGGAAGGAGCTATCTTCCCGACGAGGCTGTGCTGATCTATTCTTGTCTTTGTTCTTTGTTATTTTAGTTTTTTTTAGTGCATTGTTCTTAGACCTTAAAATCAATGCAATATTTTTTTAATTCCTGTCTTTCACCTTGTCTGCAAGTAGATGCTAGGATCTAAATAATAGATCATGGTGCCAAGTTTACTTTTCCCGCAATTTTAATTTTTATATTTTTTTGACTTCAAATATTTTTTTCAACAAGATCAAAAATTTCAAATCCTAAACACCGCCTTCTCTGTGGATTCGACCCGACTCCTCTTGCTACGTATTTTTAAATATTTTAAGAAGTCGGATTTTAAACTGATAGCCACGGTGTTTTAACGACAACCCCGCGAATCTATCAGCGGGCTATCTCATTGGGCCAGTGGTCGTCGTCGTTACCTCGATGAGCCTTCCTGCTAGGCTCACCCTCTGCCCTGGAACCAGAGACCCTCTTTCGGGCCATTTTTCGGAGCTCTGCAATGTTAAACTTAATCTCCGGGATATACTAAGAAAAAGAGGGAAGACAACCTTTGGAATAAAGGTTTGCCCCTCTGATGTCTTGATGGCCTCCAAAAAGGAAGGAATTGGGTCCTATTTAATGGGATCTCGTACCCACGGACAACCACAGAAAAATGTGCCCCACGCCTTTCCCCGAACTAGCCAGGGGGTGCCACGTGTGGAAACAATGCACGAAGCTCGAATGGCCACTATGGGGACGGTACGGTCACTAGTAATCACTCTCGAGGATAGAGGCCACCGGTGCTTCGAACCTGGAGCAATCTCCCTTGGATGGTTACAACATTAATGACTACATTTTGGGAAAGGAAAGACTGGTGGCATCCAGGATGCATGGGGATGGGACCGTTCGAAAACCAACGCACCCAACATAGACAACAAAAAATGTGCTCGATGTCCCCCACCAGTCACCAATAATGTGATGACATCTTTCCACCATGCTGCCACCAATGCGAAAAAGATAATTATGATGGATAATTGACACCAGTCTAATGGAGATCAAACCCGATCCAAAAGACCGGTCAAGTCCTTTCTGAACCAATCAACCATGCTAGAGAAATCAGCAATGGTCTGACGGCATTACGATTGATGTGGGACTAATATGCATGCAATTCTTTTTGTATATTTTATATGTAGGGTTAGGTGATTAATTCCCAAATTTTAGATCAAAACTAGTTGTAGGGAATTTTGTAATAATTTTTGAAGCCAAGCATGCAGATTAGAACCTATAAAAGTATTAAAGAAGGATCGCCGGGGCTGAGAAGCCTCGGTTAGGGCAAGTTCTCCTACAATATAAAGACTGGAGGTAGAGGGGGTGTACCTGACAATGTCTGAAGTGCCTGGTGAAGATCGTAGCAAAGGGATCTCTCGTTCCTCGATGGATGCGGCCTGGAAAATCGAGCCAAAGACCCGCGGATACCCGGCTTTCTGCTCGGTGGTCCGATTGAGGCTTGGCTGGAGTTGTTGGATTCGTAGGAACTCGGGGACCTGCAAACGACCTGTCAGGGGTTAGAAAACTTAGATGAAATCAAGAAAATAAAGAAAAATAGCAAAGGGAAGAAAGTTTTGGAGGGGGCTGGAAGGATGGTTGGCGGCAGGAAGATGGTTGCAAACACCGGGAAGAACTCTCAAACCCCTTTATGCACACAGCAGGGTAATCACACAAACAATAGAAGAACTCAAGGTTTATTTCATATATCAAAATCACTCCTTCATACAAGAGGCTAGGGTCCTTTAAATAGATCCTTAACCTTGGGCTCCAATTAAGAGCACATAAGTCTTTACATAAGAATCCTTTTCCCTCTCAAACCCTAGCTAGAAAATAAGGAAACATTAGGTAGAAAAATCCCTAAAAATTCTCTTGACTTGGCCAACACTCCAAGGATGCCTAGGGGGGCGTGTTGGACTTCTAGGAGCTGCAAGAGACCAGCCCAAAGGGGCTCGGGCATATGGGTTTGGGCCTCTGGAAGCTTGGGTGGCCTGGTAGCCAGGTAGCAGGAATATTCCCTGGTATCTTACTTCTTAGGGGCTTGGGCTTGGTGCCTGGGCTTGATTTCTTTGGGCTAGGATGCAGATGGACCTCTGGAATCATGGATGCCCTAATCTATGAATATACTTTGGCATATGGAAGGGAATCTAGGCATCTGGAGGGCATCTGCAAGAAATCAGGGTTTTCTGAATTTTCCTCCTGGGGTCTTCAAATCTTCAAGCTGGGTTGGACTTGGGCTATACTTCCATGTCTTCAATCTAGTTGGACTTGGTCTTCACTTGTATAATATAGTCTTGAGTCTTCAGTATGCTTGGACAGGACTCAAAAAAATAAAATTAGCTCAACATGAGCTGACTAGCAATGGACTGAACTAGCTCAACATGAGCTGACTAGTATAGAACTAAAATAAGAACTCAAAAGATTCAAATAATAACTAAAATGGACTCAAATGGGCTAAGCCCATATTATAGATGGACTCATAAATTATTGATCAATTTATAGAAGGTTGAAAAGCCTCCATCTTATTCTGGTGCCTTTGGTGTCCCCACCAACGATCCCACTTTGGAGTTCGTTTTCAACCAAGCCGCAAACATCGGCCCTGAACTGGTTGGCCTTCTGCTTACCCTCCGGAAGAAAATTGACTCAAAAAAAGACTAGTTTTAAGAGAATTAGTCATTTATTTCAAAGAGGAAAAACCCTCATCCAGAAGGGAGACATTATAATTGGTTGACAAAAAGAAAAATATAACAGTTTCATTCTATGTCAGCCCCTTCGGCAGCCAAAACAGAAGTAGGGATCGAAGCTTTGCTAGTGACTGTTCCACTGCCTTCAACAGGGTGCAGCGATGCTGCCTCAGACTGAACCTCTAAGTCTTCAGCCTCGTCCCCTGGAATAGTGGCCAAGGAGAAATCCAAGCTGGGATAAAGTTTTTTAACTTTACCCAGGCAGTTGGCGTGACCCAAGAGGTAGCTCTCTAGTGCAGCTTCATGCACTTCATCTTTGAAGGCCTGAGAGCTTTTGTAAGTCTTGATGGCCTCGGAAGATCTCTCTTTGACTCACGCAGCCCTCTGATTGGCCACTAAAAGACTAGTCTTCATTTCATCGATCCTCCTTTCCAAGGCGGCCTGTTAGGACTTCAGCCCCTCAATGTCCCGAAGGCTTTCCCTCAGTAGCAGCTCGAGAGAGATCACCTTCCCCCTCTTCTTCTGCAAATCGATTGCCACATCAGCCACCTGCGCCTGAAGTGTCCTCAGTTCTCTTCTCAAGATGTCATTGGACACAACAGCCTTACCCAACTTCTCTTCTGTGGCAATCCGAAGTCTTTTGGCAACACCTTTATAAACTACAGCTGAAGCCACCTGACTTCGGAGTCTTCACCGAAGATGATGGATTCGTAGGAACCTCTGTCCAGCAAAGAAAGGCCATGAGAAACCTGTCAAAAGGGGAGCGCACGCAAAGCCAATCTAGCTAACACACACAGACAGGCAACGTGCATGCCAGAGTCTACCTATTTTATTTCAAGAAGGATGGCAGAAAAAGGATTCCTGGACTCCTGTCTCCCAGTTTTAGTGGCAGGTATATCACACCCGATGGGTCTCCTTTCTCCTGTAGCTGAAGCCGTAGGCTTGATATCTTTGACACATGAGGGAACACCGCCAGCGTCTGACCTCCTAGATGGCCTAGCCAGCGCGGCCCTCCCAGGAGAGGACGGTTCCTCACCTAAGGAAGAACCTATCTCGAATGGGGCACCACTCCCAACCTGAATACATGGCAATGCCAACACACACCTCCGCCTCCAATCCAATCTCCTCACCTGGAAGCCTCTCACCGACCTCCCCCTTGCCGCCCGTTTGAGCTGTGCTAGGTCCAGCCTCATACTACAACAAGTCCCTCTAGCTACATAGAGATGAGGAGACAAAAATGGCATCAGGAGTAGCTTTGCCAGGAGCGGATGACATTCAATTCAAGAAAGCTTGCTTTCTTATATAAAGACTATCAAAGCTTAGGTCAAATGCCCTCATTCACAACAAACCCCTGGGCATGCCAGGCATGCTTGCCCTAATTAACAGGGGCCCCAACTTGTGTGATGGAGGGAACCACTGAGGAGAACTATTGCATGTTGGGAGGGACCACTAAAAGGCTGCAGCCATGATGATCCCTTTTTCTGAGTGCAGTCATTATGACTTCGATCGCCATTCTCTCTCTAGGTAACAGCATGACGATCACCAAACCCCTGGTGAACCAGAAGTTCCCCTCAGATAAGGGTTTCCTTACATATTTTTAAGGTCTAAGGGATGAGCCCACATTTAGAAAGAATCGACTCAACAAGGAATTGCATGACTCAATCCGTCGCTGGAATCGACGGCTCTACCAAAGCCAAGTCCGAAGACTCCAAACTTAGGGAGTCCCCTAGCATCCACAAAAAGAAAAAGAGGAAACATTCATTAATCCAGAAAAAATCATTGATTACATGCCAAGAAGGGAATACAAAGCTCGAAGCTGATCGAGCCCCTACAGATCAACCAAGAGAGCCCTAGAGTCGGCAGAATGGAGTATCTAATCAATTTGGACAAGGAGGATTTCCTCAATCTGGGCCAAAGCCGAGGAACCTTCGACCTGAACCTCCTCTTTAGTTTGAACTGAGATTGCCGGATCAGCCACGACCAGCTCCTCGGCTAGGTCAGGACTTCTTCATTTTGGCTCGGCATCTCTTTAGCCTCAGCAAGGGCCCCGATCTCCTCTTTTTCCTCCTCAATATCATATGCAGGAACACCTGAAAGGTCCAGATCAGGGAAGGCCTCACCAACCTTAGCAAGTCCATTGTTAAAGCCATATTGATAACTGAACAGGCTCGCTTTAGTTACTTCCATCTTGAACTTCGAAGACTTTTTGAAGTCCTCGATGGCTTTAGCTGCCAGTTCTCTCATGGCTTCGGACTCTCTCGTGGCTGCTTCGGCCTTCAAAGTTGCCTTTTTAGCCTTTGAAGATGGTCCTTCAGCCCTCCTGATCTCCTCCTCAGCCGTCCTAGCTAGGCCTTCAGCCTTCTCCTAGCTTTCCTTAACAGAATGCTCCAAGAAATCAATTTGCTTCTTCTTCCTCATTAGCTTTTCCTCCTGCTCAGAGATCTTTAGATGGGCATTTTTTAGTTCACCCTTCAGACCCTGAGCCTCAGCGTCCACACGATTGAGCTGATTCTCCATGGACAGCCTCAGCTCCTTGACCACCTCCCTCTTAGCTCTGGCCACTTGGAGCTCCTCCTTCAAACCATGAATGAGACTGTCAATGTTCCCCAGCCCCTCTTCCATGAAGGTGACATCATAGAGCAGCTGCACCAACAAGACAAGGCATAAGACCAGTCGTGAACTAAATGGCCCATCAGACATAAAAGAAATGATGAAGACCCTACCTACAATAAAGAGGAAAAAGTGGAATCGAATACCTTGGTGGGGCTCTGACCCTGGATAACTACCAAATCATGGGGTAGCAGAATGTCCTTCAATACCCGCCTAGCTACAGCAGGACTGAAAGACCCCCCATGGTGGAAAGCTTTGAGGGGTCTGCAGGAAAACCTCCTCCCAGAGGAGCCCTCCAGACAGACTCCTCCTCGACTTGTGGTGCCTTGCCCCTGTCCACCGTAGGGGGCAAGGTGACGATGCATCGGCCACCAAAGACGAGCTCTACCTAATCCGAACCGGAGAGTAGACCATTGGCAGAGACTCAGCTAGCGGAGGCCCTTCCAAAGCCTCCATCGTTGGTACCCCGTCTCCTCCAAACGTTCCTCTGGAGGATGAAGCACTTCCGCTTCTACCAGGATCATCCCCCCAGACCTTCTCCCGAACTTATGATCCTGAAGGGGGAGCCTGGGCTGCCTTCCTCTTGGAAGATTGATGAAGCTAGCCCAAGTCAGGCCTCATCCCACCACCTGCAAACAAAAATGCCCTTCAAAATCAACTGGACCACGGAAAAACTAAAAGACGAAAGCTGAAGACCTTTACCACTTATACATAACATGGGGGACTCGTTAATCCCCGCAAGGTGGAGATTCCTTTCCTCCAACAGTTCATGGATGGAGACGGCCTTCGAATCGAACAATAAGGCATAATCAGATTGATCAGCCACTAGAATCTTTTTTCCAGCATTAGCATCCAGGTGTGGCTCCCTCCACTCATTACTAAAGCCCCATGGTTGGGTGGAAGAAACAAAAATAAAATTGAGCTTCCACCCATGGATGGCGCTAGGCATGTCCCTCATGATTTTGCGACCAAGATGAGGTCCGATAACCCACCATCCATGGAAATCCCTCTTGAAAACAAAAAGAGAAGTGAACAAGTTGGTCCCAGTCCTCACATTAGCTATGTGACACTAGACCAAGAACCCGCAGACATTCCGAATACTATTTGGAGTCAATTGCATGGGCACGATATGATACATGTGAAAAACTTTGATGAAGAAAGGGTGCAGCGGAAAGCGAAAACCAGCCTTAAAATGATATTCATACATAGCAATGCACCCGGCAGGAGGCCTATGCACCCACTCTTCAGATGTCAAAAGTATCAGAGGAAACTCTTCGAGAACATGGTAGTGCTCCCGAAGGTGAGCCATCTTTCCTAGCGAAACGGTGCTAGAGACTAGCTCCGGACTCACCACATCACCAGCACCGAAAGGCCCAACCTCCCCCCCTCGAGTTCCTATAGACTCCGCCATGATAAGAAAAAGAAGCAAGAAAGGAATAGAAAGGTCCTACCTACGGAAGAGACTGATATCCAAAAGCAAGAAAAGCTAGGCCAAAGGTGGAAGTGAACAAAGGTGGAGAAGCTTCCTCGGCCAGTCTTCCCTTTCCCCTCGTAAAGGGACAAGAAGACTCCAGGACACCATCTTGATAGAAGGGACAATCTCTCTGAGCCCGCCACGGACACCAGAGATGGATGTGAAACTCCAAATAGCCCTAAGCTAATTTGACATGGAAAGGACCGAAGGTCATGATCCTCATGATGACAATCAATGACGAAGATGAGGCTCACGTATTTTCTGAGGGACATGAAGGGCCCATGACCTCCACCCAAATCCAAACGAAAAGATTGGCTAAATCGCAACAAAGCAGAAAAAGGAGAGGCGACCTTCTGATCGACCCAGTACTTTTCCACACTCCAATCAGGGAATGACAGCTGTCCACTACCTGATCCTCAAATCAATCGATAGTTATGGCGAGCGATCAAATCAAAGATTTTGTAATCATTAGCCATACCTCTCCCTAGAGGAAAATGACAATCCGGTGATACTCTCACTCTTCGAGGCAAATCATTGCTTCGAAAACTGAGAGTGGGGGCAACTGTTGGGATATGTCGGTTCAGATACAAATCAACCACCAGTTCGACCGCTTGTGCATCCCCTCCCAAACCAGACATCTCAAACCAAAATGTCCAGTGAAAGCTGAATGATTAACAGACAAGGCGATGTTGTGATCTTCAGATTCAGCCAAAGATCACATCCCTTAGCTCCGACCGAAGACACAGCCCTTGGCCCCTGGCTGAAGACATGATCTTCGGCCTAGCCAAAGACACAGTCTTCAGCCTCAGCCACAGGTACCAATCTGAAAGCATCTCAAGATGAAGACACCTCTCCGATCCAGCAATGACCACTCTTGGAGAAGAGGTCCGAAGGCAAATCTCTGGCCATCCTTAAACCCACACGAACATTGGGGTAACAGTTACAATCAGCTGCCTAACTATCACCTCCAAAGTACAACTATGTCGAAGCGGCCACTTAGCCACAAACTCCAATGGTAATGCCTCTGGCCTGACCGCAACTATTCAATAACTGTCCATGGTTACGGTCAGAAGGGAATCAATTAGCCCCCATCGTAACCGCAGGAGAGAAGACGAAGCTGCAGGCCAGGCCAGCCGATATAAATACTGGTAAGAGGGGACACTCAAGGTAGGCACAACGAAACCCTGAAAAAGACCAGAGTTCCTTTTCTCGCCATCTCCCTCCTCAGAATCTTTTCCATTCTATTACTGGAACCCGCCTCTGACTTAGGCATCGGAGTATCCCCTGCCAGAAAACATCCGGCCAGGAATCTATTTTATAGGTGAACCAGGAGAGCGAACATGTGATCTGACAGCTCCGTCCGTTTGGAAAAAAGGAATTCTATGCCAACAGGTAGTGTGGATCATGAGAGAGTTTGATGGAACTATCATGGCTTAGACACGGAATAGGTACTACAAAAAATGGAACTGCTGGCATCAAAATAGGATTTGTGGAATGCGAGCTTGATGCAGAACAGAGTGATAGGCGAGATTGCGAACTAGTTGAAATGGGGGAATAGATGCAGCATAGACACTTCCTTCTTCGCCTTTAAAAAGAAGGTAGTAGTATGCAGCTAGGGGGATTCACTGGCTTCACCCATTTATGAAGCCTTCAGCTTTCACCCCATCGAGCCTTCAGCCCTTATCTCCTTTCCCCAAACGTCGTTCATTGCTTTCACCCATTTATAGAGCTTTCAGACTACATCCCATCTTCCTTCCCCAAAGAAGCCATTCGGAAGTCCCTCTACACCTCAATATTTCTCCTCCATCTCCCACTTCATGCTGTCATTCATACCATCTAGATTAACATCACCAAGCCTTCAGCCTTCATGCCACCGTATCCCTCTTTTCTTTTCTTTTCCACATTTCCATTTAGGGATGGCAATAAAATCCAAACTCATGGGTACCCGACCCGACCCGACCCGATTAGGCCAGGTAGTCAATGCTTTGACTGGGCTTGGGCCGAGTTTGGGTAAAACCTGAATGCTTAACTTTAGGTTTGGACCGGGACTGGGTAGATATACACCCGACTTGAACCCGGCCTGAATTATTCTAATATTTAAATATATATATAATCAATATATATTTTATTAATTATAATTATTAGTTATTAAATTTTAAAATGCTTGAACCTTATATCCCATTCATTATATATATATATTCAAAATTCTTTTTCATCCTATTCTATTTAGGGTGAATTCAAAACAAGATCATAATTAATTGTTTACCAACTTCATAATATAAATTTTGATTGAATATGAAATTAACTATTGTTGAACTAAAAATATAGTTAAGTTTTATTTATTTAATATATGTATAATTTATAAAATTGTAGATGATTTTAAAGTTGATAAAAATAAAAAAATATTTAATTTGACTCAATTGGGTTCGGGCCGGGTAAACCCGATTACCCGATACCCAATTAAGATGGATTTGGATAAATAAAACCCAGTCTCGATAGTGTTTGGGCTAGGTTTGGGTAGTATATTGAATATTTGGATTTGGATTTGGGTAGTTATACACCCGGCCCAAACCGGCCCATTGCCATCCCTAATAAATTTTTATTGAATATGAAATTAACTACTATTGAACTAAAAATGTAGTTAAATTTTATTTGTTTAATATATGTATAACTTATAAAATTGTAGATGATTTTAAAGTTGATAAAAATGAAAAATATTTAATAAGACTCAGTTGGGTTCGGGCCGAGTAAACCTGATTACCTGATACACAATTGAGATGGATTTGGGTAAAAAAAACCTAGTCCCGATAGTGTTTGGGCCGGGTTTGGGTAGTGTATTGAATATTTGGGTTTGGGTTTAGATAGTTATACACCCGGCCCGAACCTGGCCCATTACCATCCCTATTTCCATACCCTTCATTCTCCACTTCTCCTTCTTCCATGCCACTTTCTTCCGTCCCCAGCTATCATCGAGGCCCTGTCCAATAAACATATCGGTAAGGATGTTGACAAGAAATCCCTTCATGAATGCTAAATCTCTACTTCTCAAAAAAAAAATCCTTGGAGTACTTGGAATAGACGGTATTTATTTTATTTTTTCTTTTATACCTCTCTTTCTATGAAATAAAAACTTAATTCCATTCTATATTTTTATAAATCTTTTATTTAAATTCATATTTAAAATAATTTATTTTTTTAAAATAAGTCATGATCAACAGATACGGTTTGTACTCTTGAAATAGATTATCTTTTTCTTGTATGTATCCAATCTTGACTAACCTATATTTCAATGAATGAACTGTGATCCAATGGTAGGGATGGCAATTTTACTGATCCGATGGGTATCTGACTCGACCCGATCCTAATGGGGCGGGTAAAACCCGACCCGCCTAATTTATAAATGGATATGGATTATATAAAAAAAACCCGAGTCGAGTTCTGGTCGGGTACGGGTAGTAGTATGCCCCGACCTGAACCCGACCCATTTATATCTAAAAAAATTATGTTTATAAAATATTTAAGTAAATTGGATATGGAATGGATATACCCGACCTGACTCAACTCGATCTGACCCATTTAGCTTTTAAATAAACTAAGTTTTATGAGACCGGGTATACCCGACCAGACTCGATCCACACATGATTTTTATACCCGACCCGATCCGAGATGGGTAAGGGGCGGATAATTTTTTAGCGAGGCTGGTATGGGTTTGGGATGACCCGACCCAAATCTGACCCATTGCCATCCCTATCCAATGGTAGGATCATGATCTCATCAAATAGGTTACATCTTGATAGATGACATACAAATTACTTGTATAGAAAGATCATATCAACTGTCTGTCAAGTAATCAATTAAAATTTCTTGAATTTTCTCTATTATTCGAATCTATATTACTTTTATTGTTCATATAAGTTAGTGAGTGTTGGCTTAATATCTTAGTTATTAAATCACCTCTATTTTTCTTTAATTTCATTTCCAAAATAACTATCCAAGGTTTTATGAATTTGATCCTTAATCCCACTACTTTATATAGTAGTTATGGAAATAAGTTATTATAATTGGTATACTGCAACATGCATCATTACCCAATGAAGGAGGTGGAAGGCCGGAGAGGAGGGCGAAGAGATCGTTGGAGCTTGGTCTATTGATGGGTGAAGAGGGGGGAGCCAGGGAGAGAGGGCAGCGAGGACTTGGTTGGCTAGTGGTACCATCGGAAAGAGTCGAGAGATTGGAAAGGCATAGATAATGACCAAAGGATTTTTTCTTTTGCCTCTCCTCTTATGATTTTCAACTGTTAGATCAAAGATTTAATAACTCAATATTTTTAATATATATTCTATAAATATATATAATTGTTATATTATATTTTTGGGTCATGGATCTATTTCGTATGGATATTAAATATCCAAAACTCTAACCATTTATATTATAGTTAAATGGATCTTGGTAAATAGGTCCAATGTTAGTACTAGGCCCGAACCCATTTGGATAAATACCCACGGGTCTCGGGCCTGGACTTGGCCTGCTGACGGGCCTGGACCCAGCCTGCTGACAGGCCTGTTTATGCATGTTTCTAAAAAGAAAAGTCAACAACATATATTATATGATGTGATATTATAATATTTATATTATATTTAGTATATTATATTATTCTTATATTATGACAATGCTATGTTATTATCATTGTTATATCATAATAATGAGATATCAAATTTTATAATAATATTATACTATTATATTACAATATTTTAATATTACACTAATTAAAATAAATAATTTGTAAATTAAAATATTTTATAATAACAATTCTTAATGGTTTAAAAAATTAAAATTTTAAATATATTATATAATATTTTATATTATTATTGTCTCGTGTTAAGAAAAATTTTCTTCGTTGAGTTACTAAACAATTGCTAAAGGCACACAACACTTTAAAAATATAGTTAATTACCACATTGTTGGCTGGGGCTAGCTCACACCCTTGAATTGGGGTTCTGGATCTATGGAAGGTAGGTGCCAATGTTAAGGGGGGCTAGGGCCCATGCCAAAGTCCTTTGCCTCCAGGCATGAGCCAGCTCGAGGTTAGTATGCTGGGGGTGCTGCGATGCTGGGCGGGGTGTCAACTCGTATGCTTCGGTATTGCTGTGCTACCAGTTTAAGAGAGATAAACTTGCCTCTTATAATAGAGACGTTCCTTTTGTAAGAATGGTTAGGGACATCTATCCGACAATTGGTATCAGAGTAGTATAAATAAAGCATGATATTAAGAAAACATTAAATCATCATATATGATAATAAATCTTTGGATGCTCTCTCTAAATATTATTCCTCCTTAAAAAATATGCATTCATTGAGAAATAAAACATGAAAGCACAAGCATCATAATTTCAGACAATTTGATATATGAACATAAATACTAAGTCTGAAATCAAATATTTGAATTTCAAGATATACAAGATTTTTAATATGCAAGGGATTGATCATTTAGAAACTTTTAGCATGATTTCAAATTTATTTGAAATGATTTGATATTCATACAGATGCTAGAAGTAATTTAATAGCAAGTATAGCTACTAGAGTAAAGGTTTATTAATATACATACCTTCTTCTTAAATGTAATCCTTAACTACCAGTTCTATACTTGTTCCAAATCATTTCTAGTCTAAGCATGGATACAAAATAGAATACATTTCATGAAAACCATATGATTTAAAATAATTTTGATTACCCATACAAAAATTAGAAGTAATCTAGTACCAAGTTTAGCTGCTAGAGCAATGATTTATCAATATGCATACTTTCTTTTTAAATGTAATCCTTAACTACCAGTTCTATTCTTGATCCAAATCATTTCTAACTTAAGCATAGATGCCAAAAATATATACATTTCATCACAACATTTTACTTTAAACCAAAATCAAGTAAAAGTCTAATAATCACAAGTTTAATCATGAGAGCATAAAATCCATCAACATCAAAAAGTTCATAATCATAACAAATGACTATTAGTCAAACTTGATTCTAATCAATCATTTAAAATAATTTTCAAAGTAATTGATGCAACATTTATAACAAATATTCAACTATATTTTAATTATAGAAGTAAATGTTTATAATTTACTAATATATATAATCCTTCCTTTACCATTTAGTCCAAAATGTAGCTTGTCCACTCTTTTTCAATATCTTGTACAGCTACTTTTCAACAACTTTCTTTTCTCATGTTGGGCTGCAAGACATTCCTCTTCCTCATTTATCATGAAGCAAAGATTAGTAACTTCTTGTTCATCATCCAAACTTGAATCTTCGCTATCGCTCCAAGTTGCCATCATTATCTTGAATTTCTTTTTAACCTTGAGGGCTATTATCTCTTCTCTTGATCAGCAACCACTTCTTTGTGCCATAAATTCAATTCATGGGTCATAAGTGAACTAATAAGCTCTTCCAAAGATAGGGTATCAATATCATTGGCTTCTTGGATTGCAGTTATCTTTGGATCCCATGATATTGACAAAGATCTAAGAATTTTATTAACCAAATCAGCATTAGTATAGACTTTGTCAAGACTTTTCAATTCATTAATAATAGTTATAAATCTAGTATACATATCAGATATAGATTCAAAATGCAGCATTTTAAACATTTCAAAAGATGAACAAGCATATTAATTTTAATACTTTTTACTTGAAGAGTACCTTCATGAGTAATTTCAAGTGTGTTCCATATCTGCTTCGCCTATATGCATGTAGAGATTCTATTGAATTCATTAAATTCAATGCACAGAAAAGCAAGTTCATTGCTTTAGCATTATTTTCATATTGCTTAATGTCATATTCATTCCAATCCTCTTTGAGTTTTGGAATATAAATGCCATTAATCAAAATGGAAGGAATATGGGACCAATAACTATAACATTCCAAATATAATAACTAATAGATTGAATATAGATGCGCATGCGAGTTTTCCAAAAAGTGTAATTAGTGCCATTGAAAAAAGGTGGTTTATTAGTTGCATGTCCTATAGCAAAACAAGTACCTTCTAGGGTCATCATGATCTTTTAACTCAAAATCATTGGATTCTTTGCAAAGCACCAAGTTTGGATACCAACTGTTGCCACTTAGAATGTCATGGTCTGTAGCTGGAGATAGCCTCGGACTGCACCTCGTTGCTCGAGATCTTGCTCGGTCGCCTGGAACTTGCAAAAAAGAGAAGACCCTGGTCAGTGATCCTAACGGGGGCACTCCGATGCTAAAGACAGTGGTGATCCAGGGAAATATATCCTCCTGATCGAGCCCCATAGGTGGGCTCCATGCTAGGAGGAGAAATTTGTGAAATGAGAGAGTGTGAATGGATCGAGAACAGAGCGAGGGAGTGATAGCAGAGGAGAGCCCGAGTTGGGTGGCTGTATCTGTCAAGTGCCTTCCTATGGGTCTCCGGTAGCCTGGAGCAGTGGCCTTCCTGTGCACTGCCCTCCTTTTGCCCGTGTGTTTACTCATTTGTGACCTGACTTACCTTTTTTCTGGGAACCTTAGAGAGGTCTTTTAAGCAGGATTACTGTTGTATGGCTGCCTTGATATCCCCCACTGGTGATGCGACGTTCCTTGCTATGTGAGAGGCGTCTTTCCTTATTCATGATAGGGGACATCATCGCACGCTCTAGCCATCCTTTCGATCACTCCATTTTGGGAAACCTAGTAGAGCCTCAATTAGGGGGGCAACTTCCTCCTGGGTTTGAACCTTTGAGTTGACTTCCTCTTTGGGATGACACAGATGGCCGGTAGGGGGCGCAGTGCCTCGATCGAGGTGTAACCTCTCTTCCAGTGAAAGTGGTAGTTGGGGCAGTTATTGCGGCTTGACGAGCGCCCCTCCATGGTCCTTGGGCGGCTCGCCGTCATCCAAGGAAGGTGGTGACATCCTTCGGCTACAAGGCGCTTCATCCAAGGTGGGCGAGCTCAAGAAGGCGAAGCTCGACCTCGACCGTGACGTCTCGACCTTGAGGGGAGCCAATCGAGCAAAGGAGCCTGGGCAGAGGCAGAGCTCGACTTCAGCTGCGACATCTCGACCTCAGGGGGAGCTAGACAAGCGAAGGAGTTCGGGTAGAGGTGGAGCTCGATTTTGGCCATGGCATCTCGACCTCGAGGGGAGCCAGCCAGGTGAAGGAGTCCAGGCAGAGATGGAGCTCAACTTCGACTACAGCATCTCGACCTTAAGGGGAGCCAGCCAAGCAAAGGAGTCCGGGCAAAGGCGGAGCTCGACTTCAGCCATGGCATCTTGATCTCGAGGGGAGCCTGCCGAGTGAAGGAGTCCAGGCAGAGACAGAGCTCAACTTTGATCACGACGTCTCAACCTCAAGAGAAGCCAGCCAGGTGAAGGAGTCCAGGCAAAGACGTCCGATGTGGCAGCTTCATCCAACGTGGCATCTAACAGGGCCTGATATGAGTTCCATGTCAACGATCCTGCCACATCATTTGCCCCCCACTCTTGAGTCCCGTTGGTGAATGGTGCTCGGGGCGAAGAGAGTAAATGCGGTGCTGACATGGAAAGGTAAAAATCTAGTACAATAATTACCGCGAACGCCAGAGCTTCACGAGGCGGTCCTTCGAGCCAATGTGGTGGAGACACGCGGAGCCATTCGAGGAACACTTATTAATAGCATGGAATTCAAAATGATCATGGCCGAAACAAGGCATCAACCTTCATCGATTGCTGACACTTGGTGGGGATCCAACGGTGGTGGTTCTGTAATGGTATGGTTTGAGTCGGTCACTTCAAAATGAAAGACAGATTGCCAAAAATATCTCTTCTTTCAAACTTCACGTGCCCGCCATCGTACCAAAGATCCCTCTTCTCCCCGGTCGTTCTTGTCTTTGTAAGTTTAGCCAGGTTCATCTCCTTCCCCTTCTTCCGGCTGGGTAGAGTCTTCCTCTAGGGTTAGGGTCTTCTCAGACCTTGTCTGTCTCTTCCTTCTCCTTCTCTGTGCTTCAACTTTTTATTCTTCTTCCGAATGTCTTGCTTAGGGCCAAATTTTCATCCCTTGACCGACCAAAATGAGGCTGGGCCTTCTCGACCGAGACCGCTTTCTTCCTTCGATGAGGAGGAAACACATTTCGAGATCTGAAGAAGGCCTTGCCCCACGGGTATAGTTATCAGGGAACCCGGGATCCGTCCCCCAACTCCTCCTCCACCTGAACTTGCCCCCGAACCCTCTCAATCGACAGGTCCGGGTGGCGTCGCTTCGATGATGACTGACGAGGAACTCTCAACCATTCGGGACACCTATGGCATCCCAGACTCTATCCAGCTCTCGGTCCCTCAACCAGGGGAACAGGTCACCTCCAGTGGCCCGTGCCGGATTGCCCTCTAGAGGAGTCCCTCGTAGAGGGCCTCCGATTTTCTTTTCATCCATTATTTCTCTCAGTGCTAAGTAACTATCGCCTTGTTCCTGCTCAGCTCATCCCAAACACCATTATGACCATATTTTATTTCATTGTTCTTTGCCATTTCCATGGGATTGTTGCTCGTTTTTCTCTCTTTAGGATTTTTTACACCCTGAAACACCACCCATCTGAGGAAGGGTGGTGGTCCATCTCTTTGATGCAGAACAAAGAACAAAGAAGCATATGCGAAAGTAAAATTAAGATTAATTCTTTTTTTTTTCTTATTTCAGAAATTGGCTTTGGCTCAAAGTGAAGTTAAACTAAGTTGATGGAAACTAGGTAAGGATTGAAAGCACAATTTAGAAGAAGCTAAGTTATTAGAGTAGTTTAGAAGTAACGGATCACTGGGGGTTGAGAAACTCCCAGACCTAGGGTTTCGCTCTGAACTTTCAACAGGACAGAAATAAAGAGAAGAGATGGTTTACCAACCAGACAGTGATCTTCACAGAATTTGGGTGGAAGAACTCTCTCGAGCAGATTGTTGGATCCTCAGATTCGGCTATCTTCGTAATGGATCCTCCAATACTGGTCTCGTGGCTGGGTCGGCTTCTCCTGAACTCAAGATCTGGGAAGAAGAAAAACAAGTGATGGATTCAGAGACTCAGGGAAGGATTTACCAGTTCGAAGAACTTGAAGGCTGATGTCGCTGAGATCCGGATTCTCTTGAAGGCTGATTCGACTCCCTCTGAAAAGAGCTATGGATCTGAAGTATCCGGACTGGAGCTGGATGCTGGTGGTCAGCCTGGACTTGGAGAGAGAGGCCGTGGGAGGTGGGATAGGCTAGGGTTTGGTGGATTGAAGTGGATGATGGCGGCTAGGGTTTTGGAGTAGAAGTGGCTAACCTAGGGTTTGGGGTTTGGAGATCTCACACCTCCTCAAGGTTCCTGGGGAACCCGAATTTACTCCCTCATGGAGCTCAACACCTGGATGCAAGTGCGGAAGAGAAAAAACACAGAGTTTGCTCACAAAAAAAAAGTTGGCTTCATTCATCAGATTGATTAGAACTTACAAAGGGGTTTTAATTTATAGGACTTACAAGAGAGTAGGGTTTTACATCTTCCCATGTGGGACTAAAGGAGGGGATCTGCAAATTAGGATTGTAGGATCAATCCTTACACATATGGCCGGCCAAATAATTCCATAAAATTGATTGATGGCTTAAAAAGGAAAGTGGGTGGCGCCTCCTAGCCTTGACCTCCAAGAAAAATTATTTTTTTCTTCTATGCTTGGCCTTATCTGGAAGTGTTTGGGTGACTCTTAACCTTGCTCTTCAAGATAAATCTTTTCTTTTATATCTGGCTCTATTTGGAATTACTAGGGCGCCTCCTAACCTTGCTCTTCAAAAGAAATCTCCTTCCTTCCATGGCTCAACTTTTTTTTTGGACACCTCCTTTTCTTTCTCCCCAAGTTATGGCTCTTCCCAACTTTGCTTTGGGCATTTTTGGCATGGGATGGGCGCCCCCTTGAAGTACTTTCCAAGAAGAATTTGTTTCTTTTCATAGCTTGGTTCTTATGGAAAATTGTGGGCCGCCCCCTTGAATTATGGATCCCTGATTGCTCTCTACTTAAATGGCACATGAGAGAAGGGACCTGCTATCCTGTGGTGTGGGGACCAAAGCCTACTGGATGGAGATGTGGCGCCCCCTGGACTCAAGTGTATGGCTGGGAGTGTGGCTGGGGGCGTGGCACCCACTTGCTTGGCCTTGGGAGAAAATGTAACACCCCAGGTTGAAGCCCTAGACCACTACTGAGTCAACATGACTCAACAAAATAAAAATGCAGGTAATACAGACTCAAGCTAAAATTGAGTTGATCAAGTCAACCCTTATTACAAGCCAAAAAACCCTAATTCCTCGGGCAAGGTTAATCAGAGATCCAGATGGAGCTCTGAAGTCTTCTTCTGAGTCTGGTGCCCGCACCAATTCTCCCAGGGTGGGAGGAACTCGACCCTGTCGAGTATGGATCAAGTTGGCTCTGGTATCTCTCCAAGAGGTCTGGGTCTAATTCTTGTAATTCTTCTTGGGAGATCCAAGAGTCATCAGAATCTGGCCTTCCTTGCCAGCGGACCAGGTATCTTTGGTATCCTCGATTACGAGTAGAGATAACCTGATCATCCAGGATCTTTTCAATCTGCTCTTTCCTCACAGGCCAGTTTGTTGGTGGACACACAGAGTTGGGTTCACTCTCAAGAGCAGGATTAGGTTCAAAAGCCTCACTGGGAATCACAGCTGGCTCTCTATACTCTACTAGGTCTGTAATGTTGAAAGTGGAGCTAATGCCTAGTTCTGGAGGCAACTCGAGCACATAGGCATTGAATCCTACTCTCTTCACTACTCTAAATGGTCCAGCTCCTCTAGCATGTAACTTTCTAACAATTCCGGGAGGAAACCGTTCAGGCCTTAACCTAATCATTACATAGTCTCCCTCATTAAAAGTTTTGACTCGCCTTTGAGAATCAGCCAACTTCTTATAAGTTTCATTACTTAAATTTATTTTGGCATGAATTTCTTTATGCAAGTTTTTTATATGCTGTGCAAAAACTTCGGCAGACTCGGAGACTCGTGTGTGGACTAGTAAAGGAGCTAGGTCAAGAGGTGTGTGAGGTTTGTAACCATGCACAATTTCAAATGGACTCTTACCTGTAGACCTATTGACTGAGTCATTGTATGCAAATTCAGCTCTAGGTAAGTACAAATCCCAGTTCCTAATGTTTTCACCAACAAGACACCTTAATAGATTGCCTAAACTACGGTTCACTACTTCGGTTTGGCCATCAGTCTGGGGATGATAGGTAGTTGAGAACTTAAGTTTTGTCCCTAACTTATGCCAAAGGGTTTTCCAGAAATAGCTGGTGAACCGGACATCCCTATCTGAAACAATGGTCTTGGGTAGGCCATGGAGTCAAACTATCTCATTAAAGAACAGGGTGGCTACCTTAGACGCATCAAATGTTTGGGAACAAGGCAAGAAATGGGCCATCTTGGAAAATCGGTCTACTACAACACGGATGGAGTCATGCCTCCTCTGGGTCTTAGGCAAACCTAACACAAAGTCCATGCTCACATCCTGCCAAGGACGATCTGGGACAGGGGTGGGGTATAAAGGCCGGTGTTCTGTTTTCGCTGTTTGGCAACAGCGCAGGTCCGACACCTAGCCACAATGTGTGCTACATCTCTTTTTAAGCTAGGCCAGAAAAAATGGTCTTCAATAGCCATGGTGGTCTTATCTTTTTCGAAATGGCCAGCTAAACCTCCAGCATGAGTTTCCCAAATCAAAAATTCCCTAAGAGATTCTAAGGATGCAAAGCCTATTCTTAAAGAACAGAAAGCCATCTAAAAGGGAATAATCCTTATGTTCACTAGATGGTCCTTGAGTTAGATCCTGGTACACAATCATAAAATCCGGACACGACTCATATTCTTCTTTGATTTGCTCAAACCCTATGACTTCAGCCCTAACAGAATTCAACAACAAAGATCGACGACTAAGGGCATCAGCTACCTTATTTTCAGACCCAGCCTTATGCTTCAAAACAAAAGTATAGGACTGGATATACTCTACCCACTTAGCATGCCTAGGGTTAAGCTTCTTCTGTGAATTCAAGAATCTAAGAGCCTCATGGTCCGAAAACAGCACAAATTCTTGCGGTAGCAAATAATGTCTCCAATAACGCAAAGCTTGCACTACCGTATAAAATTCCTTATCATAGGTAGAATACCTAAGCTTGGCATCATTAAGTTTCTCACTAAAGAATGCTACGGGATGGTTCTCTTGGCTTAGGAATCCACCTATACCTACTCCTGAAGCATCACAGGCAACCTCAAATACCTTTGAAAAGTCCAGTAACCTCAAAATGGGTGCCTGGGTCATCCTATCCTTAAGATCTAGGAAGGCTTTATGGGCTGCTTGGTCCACTGAAATTCTCCCTTCCTAATACAGTCTGTGATAGGAGCAACTACAGTATAAACCCTTGATGAATCGCCTATAGAAGGTAGCCAAGCCTGGAAACTTCTGACTTCATGCACACTGGTCGGCTCTGGCCATCTACTATGGACCTAATCTTTTCAGGATCGGCAGCCAGCCCGTCAGGGGTTACAACAAAACCAAGGAGATAATTCTACTGGTTTAAATTCACACTTTTTGAGATTACCGTAGAGACTATCATTCCTCAAAACTTGGCAGACTTGTCTAAGGCCTAGGTGATCTGCAGGGATCTTACTATAGATCAGGATGTCATCAAAATAGACCACTACAACTCCCTATGAAGCTCTAAGTACCTGGGTCATAATCCTCATGAAAGTACTAGGGGCATTGGACAACCCAAAAGGCATAACAACCCATTCAAAGAGACCATCCTTAGTTTTGAAGGTGGTTTTCCACTCATCCCCTGGTCTAATCCTAACCTGATGATAGCCGCTCTTGAGATCAATTTTAGAAAAAACCATGGCACCTGCCATCATATCTAGCATATCATCTAGTCTAGGGATGGGGAACCTATACTTGATTGTGATTTTGTTGATGGCACGACTATCAACACACATCCTCCACGTGCCATCCTTCTTCGGGTTAGAAGTGCAGGGACTGTACAAGGGCTAAGACTCTCTCTAATGAACCCCTTCCTCAATAATTCGCCAACCTGCTTTTGCAGTTCTTTATGCTCAGATGGATTCATCCTATAATGGGGCAAGTTGGGTATAGTAGCTCCTGGGACTAAATCTATGGAATGCTGAATATCCCTAAGAGGTGGAAGGTGGTCTGGCAGATCCTCGAGAAAAACATCCTCAAAATCTTCTAATAATGGCTTAACTTCATGAGGAGCCTGAGGGTGTAGGAGTCCTAAGTTCCTTAGCAGTCAACATCCAAATGGGTGAACCACTATGATTTCTTGTTCTAGATCCTTGGCACTAATTAGGTTCACTCCAGTCTTCATTTCTCTGACCTTATTGGTTCCTTTAGCTACCTTGTCCTTAAGAGGGACTGAATGGATTGTGATTTTCTTCCTATTGAAACTAAAGACACAGGTGTTGGATTTTCCTAAGAGGGTGGCATCATGATCATACAACCAAGTCTTCCAAGAATTATACTGCTCACCCCCATGGGCAAGACATCACACACACCAATCTTCTCTTGATAGGATTGCATTTGGATTTGGACCTGACATCTAGACTGGATGGGTATAGAGTAGAGTCTACCCAAGAAACCTTATAGGGGTTGGGGTGGGGACTGGGGTTAAGCCTAACATTTTGACAGTGCTAGTAAAATGGCATTCACACAGCTCCCACTATCTATGATGATTTTACATACCTTATCCCCTAGTTTAAGAAAAGTCTGTAGGATGTTAGTCCTACGCCAATCTTCCTGAACTTAGTCTGGGACAGGATGCATCTCACAACCCCTAATTGGTCAGACTGTGGATTCTTCCTCTCCTTCATACTCATCGACCAAATTCATTCCGGCCTCATAAACTTCTTCTTCAAACTCCTTATTGGGCTCGGAATTCTCTTCTCCTCCCTCTTCTATATAAAGGGATCTACGAGGGCACTGGCTAGAAACATGACCTACCTTATGGCACTTAAAACAAGCTATGGCTGTGCACTGGTTGGAGATATGACCGGGCTTCTGGCACTTAAAATAGATGATACTAGGGTTCTCTGGGTGTCAGGTACCTTACCTTTGTCTATGGGCCTAGGGGTGGAATACCCTAATTAGGCTTGCTAGGGGTAACCTGGCTAGGTCCATTTCTTGGGATTGGGGCACTAACCCTAGAAGGCATGGGTCCTCTCTGAAACTTCTCAGTGTTCAGTGCAATCTGATAGACTTGGTCTAGGTCAGTAACCTCTCTCAGAAATAACTCCCTCTTTATATCTTCCCTAAGTCCACCCTAAACCTAAACAAAGTGACCTCATGGGCTTCACTCACATCACATCTCATCAGGTTTCATCAAACGTGGTTATGTAGTCTGATACAGATCGGTTCCCTTGTTTCAAAGTTTGCCATTGCCAACAGATTCTGCTGATATGAAATGGGTAGATATTTATCTCTAAGCTTCTCTTTCATACCCTGCCAAGTGGTTATGGGCTCTACATTCATCTTCTAGTGGTCAGCTCAATGTTCCCCCAGTATAACCTAGCTTGATGTACTAACTTCATCTTGGCAAACTTGAATTTCCTCTCCTCAGACATGGCATACCACTCAAAGTACTGGTCCATCTCACCCTCCCAATCAGAATACACCTTAGGATTTAAGCTACCATCAAAAGTGGGTGCATCTAACTTGATGTTCCGAATGAACCTATCATCTCTATCTCAGGTTTTGGGTCAGGCCTCCTATGATTAGTTCAGGATCTCTGTATAAAGGTCTTCTAGGCTCTTGGTGTGGTGAGGTGAGGCACATTAAATCTGGTCAGGAGTCCAATTCCGATGCCTAGGTTCCTCTAGCACTTGGACTCGATCCCTAAGCTGGGCAAAATCCTCATGGACTTGTTCTTTAAACTGGGCAACAGTGGTAGTCACATCCTGACTCAGTTTGTTCATACTCTCAGTAAGAGCTCTAACCATGGCCTCTAAATCAGGTTGGTTTGACCAGGTTGGTAGGGCACTCCATCCGGGTAGACATGATGCAAGCAAACACACAAAATGAGACTCAACTGAACGACTATGGGCTAACTAGACCTAGAGCCCAAACTAGATGCCCAATCAGAGTGGCAAGCTAGCCTGTAGTAACTCGGGACTCAGCCAGGCAGGTGTAAGGGGAGTGTTAGGTCCCTAGATGCCAATCCTAGACACCAATCAGTGATTGGCCAGGTAGGTGGACCAGCACACAAGCCTTCGGGACAGAATCCCTGAACCACCGTTCTAGACACTGAGTACAAAGCACACACAGAGTAACCAGACAAACTGACTCAACACTAGCCTTGACCCGACTTGTTGATGTCCCTAGCCCACTAGGGCAAATTAGGTCTAATTAATTTTAAGATTAAAGGCTTAGGTTCGAATGAGTGGGTGGTGGTTTTGGGCTAAGGAGAGGTTATCAACTCCTCCCCTTATCTTAGATGCTCAAATGCCCTTATGATGAATTAAGAGATGATCGCTCAAAATTAATTGAACTGCAGAAATTCAAAAATAGAGTTGCAGTAATTTAACTCTCAGAAATTTTACGGAAACTAATAAATCACAGAAAAATTATGTAAAATAGCTTCAATTATACTGGTTCCAGAAAACAAAAATCATGCAATTCGGAGTGACCTGTAGTGAGAAACAATTCTTACAACAGGGCAGTTACGGACTGAAAATAGAGTACTTCCCTCGTTTACAATTCCTGCTACGAAGTTGTAACCCAACGGATCCCCTACACGCCCTAGGAACACCCCGTGGAATGGGAAGAGGAGGTTTGCACCTCGCTTCGTTCCTAGGACCAGATGTCCTGGGGAGTCTACTTCGAGCAGACAAAGTAAAAGAGAGAGACTCAAATAAGCAATCAAAACAGAAATCCTAGACAGGGCTCTGATACCAAAATGATGCAGAACAAAGAACAAAGAGCGTATGCGGAAGTAAAATTAAGATTAATTCTTCTTTTTTTTTTATATATTTCAGAAATTGGCTTTGGCTCAAAGTGAAGTTAAACTAAGTTGATGGAAACTAGATAAGGATTGAAAGCACAATCTAGAAGAAGCTAAGTTATCAGAGTAGTTCAGAAGTAACGGATCGCTGGGGGTTGAGAAACTCCCAGACCTAGGGTTTCGCTCTGAACTTTCAACAGGACAGAAATAAAGAGAAGAGATGGTTTACCAACCAGACAGTGATCTTCACAGAATTTGGGTGGAAGAACTCTCTCGAGCAGATTGTTGATCATCGGATTCGGCTATCTTCGCAATGGATGCTCCAATACTGGTCTCGTGGCTGGGTCGGCTTCTCCTGAACTCAAGATCTGGGAAGAAGAGAAACAAGTGATGGATTCAGAGACTCAGGGAAGGATTTACCAGTTCGAAGAACTTGAAGGCTGATGTCACTGAGATCCGGATTCTCTTGAAGGCTGATTCGACTCCCTCTGAAAAGAGCTATGGATCTGAAGTATCCGGACTGGAGCTGGATGCTGGTGGTCGGCCTGGACTTGGAGAGAGAGGCCGTGGGAGGTGGGATAGGCTATGGTTTGGTGGATTGAAGTGGATGATGGACGGCTAGGGTTTTGGAGTAGAAGTGGCTAACCTAGGGTTTGGGGTTGGAGATCTCACACCTCCTTAAGGTTCCTGGGGAACCCGGATTTACTCCCTCATGGAGCTCACACCTGGATGCAAGTGCGGAAGAGAGAAAACACAGAGTTTGCTCACAAAAAAAAAAGTTGGCTTCATTCATCAGATTGATTAGAACTTACAAAGGGATTTTAATTTATATGACTTTACAAGAGAGTATGTTTTTACATCTTTCCATGTGGGACTAAAGGAGGGGATCTGTAAATTAGGATTGTAGGATCAATTCTTACACATATGGCCGGCCAAATAATTCCATAAAATTGATTGATGGCTTAAAAAGGAAAGTGGGTGGCGCCTCCTAGCCTTGACCTCCAAGAAAAATTATTTTTTTTCTTCTATGCTTGGCCTTATCTGGAAGTGTTTGGGCGCCTCTTAACCTTGCTCTTCAAGAGAAATTTCTTTCCTTTTATATCTGGCTTTATTGGAATTACTAGGGCGCCTCCTAACCTTGCTCTTCAAGAGAAATCTCCTTCCTTCCATGGCTCAAACTTTTTTTTTGGACACCTCCTTTTCTTTCTCCCCAAGTTATGGCTCTTCCCAACTTTGCTTTGGGCATTTTTGGCATGGGATGGGCGCCCCTTGAAGTACTTTCCAAGAAGAATTTGTTTCTTTCATAGCTTGGTTCTTATGGAAAATTGTGGGCCGCCCCCTTGAATTGTGGATCCCTGATTGCTCTCTACTTAAATGGCGCATGAGAGAAGGGACCTGCTATCCTGTGGTGTGGGGACCAAAGCCTACTGGATGGAGATGTGGTGCCCCCTGGACTCAAGCGTATGGCTGGGAGTGTGGCTGGGGGCATGGCGCCCACTTGCTTGGCCTTGGGAGAAAATGTAACACCCAGGTTGAAGCCCTAGACCACTACTGAGTCAACATGACTCAACAAAATAAAAATGCAGGTAATACAGACTCAAGCTAAAATTGAGTTGATCAAGTCACCCTTATTACAAGCCAAAAAATCCTAATTCCTCGGGCAAGGTTAATCAGAGATCCAGATGGAGCTCTGAAGTCTTCTTCTGAGTCTGGTGCCCGCACCACTCTTCCTACCCAAAGGGCATAAAATTTGAGGTTCCCTCTTTCATTAAAGGATGGAAGAGTAAATATTTCTTCGCCTCGGTCGAAGGGGTTGACTGGGTTTGATGCGACCCAAATCGGTCCCCTAACTAGAATCCAACTATCGAAGTGACTGATCGAGAGGCTTACGACTAGCTTCGCGCCGACCAGAATTCCTCCCTCGAGTTCTGCTATCAGAGCAGAACCTATTAGAAGCCAGTGTCAACCCATATTGGAATTGGGTGAGTTCGGCTGGAACTTTGTCTCTTTCTTCTTTTTCTTTATTTTTTTTGACTATCCGAGCTCAGTATTGACCTTGCCCTTCTTTGTGCAGGCATGAAGTCCTCTTTAGATGACCTTCTCGATTTCTCCCAGAAGAGGGGTCCATCGGCGGGGTGAGAGAGTCCCCGCCAAAGAGAGCCCGGGACGAGGACGGGGCAACGACGGCACTCGTTGAGCCAGCCAGGCCAAGCAGGAGGAGGGCCAAACCTGCCTCCAAGCTAAACCAGGGAGAGCTAAACCTGTTCATGACCCAAGCAGGATGACGACCAAGCCCACTTCTGAGCCACCGAGGCAGCGAGATGTGCCCCCGGTGCCAGAGCCCAAAGTGGTCGCCCGGGCCAGGATTGCTGCTGCTACCATTATGACGCTCCCGCTGATGGGGACCAAAAGTTTATTTTATTTTATTTTACTTGAGTTCATTAGTCCTGTAATAAAGTGAGACAACTAAGTCCAGTTGAGTCCACTTTGTCAGGTCCAGTTATTTTTAGTCTAGTCGAGTCTAATCGAGTCCTGTAAGTTTCATTCATGTTAAGATCCAAGAGTAAAGTAAGCAGACCCGGAGATTCACCATGCCCCTCAAGTAGAGCTGGACTTCATGCACCTGGGCCCTTCATGCCGGCAAGCCTGCGAGAGAGAGCTCCAGTCCGAGACAGGCCCACTGTTGATCAGGTCCACCAGGATTTCTTGGCCCATAAGTTAGGGTTCTTAGCCCTCAAGTTATGTACCCTGGGGTGAATCTATAAATTCCCAACCCCCTCTTGTATTTTTTAACAATGAATGATGAATGAATATTTCTTTAGTTATGTGTGAACTTTTCAGGATTTCTGTGTGATCCCTAGGGCATCTGTGTGAGCCCTTTGCTATGTGCTTGTCCTCCACGGGGAATCTGTGTGAACCCCAGTTATCCTTCACCCTCTCTTTCTTCTCCCCTGCAAATCCTAATCTCTGGTGACTTCTACGCTCACCAGCGATCCATCCCCGATCGCTGTCCCGCATCAAGTGGTATCAAAGCTAAAGGATTAGGGTTTTGCTCTTTCTTCCCGGCTCCAAATCCTTCCTCGTGTCTAGATCTTCTTGTGCAAGACTTCTCAAACCTCGGTCACCCACCGAGGCCCGTCAACGGCCTGCACCCAAGCCCCTCTCCCTTTCTGCCATCGCCATGAAGCACGCCTCCACCAACGCCGATCCAAAAGTTCACGCCCGAACCCCTCCTTAGCCTCCATCGTGTGAAGTCTCCCATCCCCTGCCGATCGATGCCTGTTCCTGCTCACCACCAGCAGCCGACGCCCTAACTCCCAATCCCCTCCGTCCAGTGCACAGACCGTAATGCAAGCGGCAGCCAACCTCCACCATCGGAGAGCCACTGCCAAGATGCAGATCTTTGTGAAGACCCTCACCGGTAAGACCATCACCCTCGAGGTCGAGTCCTCGGACATGATCGCAACGTCAAGGCCAAGTTCCTCCCACCGACCGGCACTGCCCCAGGCCACCAGAGCGATGCATCCATCATGAAGCCCGATCATCGCCCATAGTCTCCGCACACCCGCTGCCGCATGCCCGTGTCACAGATCTGCTCGACGCCGCCGGCCACCGGGGAGAAGCCGTCCGAACCACAACACCCAAGTCGGATCCACCTAGCCCCTTTCACGGATGCCAATAACCATCGAAATAGAGCAGCACTCTATCTCTGTCATCGCCAGTCGCTGCCAAGCTCCCAGCTCTCAGATCCGGTCGCGGTGATGCCCTCCGATGCCCGATCTCTTCCTTCACTCCTCCCCCAGCTCGTTCGTGTCCTCCGCTCACCATCTCGCTCCCTGCTACCAAGCACTACCTAGCCCATCGGAGATCCAGTCTTCCACCACTCGTTGTCCACAGTCCCGTCACCGGTGAAGCCCATCGGACCTCCACATCCAGGACTTACCCTTGGCTTCACATGCCCATCAAAGCACCCAGAGAAGAACCGCATGATCATGAAGGCAATTGCCTTCACTGTTGCCGACTTCAGCGCATGCATCTTGGAGCAGCACGCTTTCTGGAGCAGCACGGATCTCAGCACCGCACGGCTTCCAAAGCTGCACAATTTTTAGTGTAGAAATAAAAAAATAAAAAAAGAAAAAGAAAAGAAACTCAGTGAAAAAAGATAAAAAATTCAGAGGAAAAAAAAGAAAGAAAGGTGAAAAAAAAATGATGAACCTCACCTGCTTTAATTTGATTAGTTTCGATTCCATCAAATCCCATTGAGCCTGACTGGACGGAGTCGAGTTCTTCCTACTCCAAGGGAATGATGGGGACCAAAAGTTTATTTTATTTTATTTTACTTGAGTTCATTAGTCCTGTAATAAAGTGAGACAATTGAGTCCAGTTGAGTCCACTTTGTCAGGTCCAGTTATTTTCAGTCCAGTCGAGTCTAATCGAGTATTGTAAGTTTCATTCATGTCAAGATCCAAGAAAAGAGTAAGTAGACCCGAAGATTCACCAGGCCCCTCAAGTAGAGCTGGACTTCATGCACTTGGGCCCTTCATGCCGCCAAGCCTGCGAGAGAGAGCTCCAATCCGAGACAGGCCCACTGTTGACCAGGTCCACCAGGGTTTCTTGGCCCATAAGTTAGGATTTCTTAGCCCTCAAGTTATGTACCCTGGGGTGAATCTATAAATATCCCACCCCCTCTTTTATTTTTTAACAATGAATGATGAATGAATATTTCTTTAGTTATGTGTGAACTTTTCAGGATTTCTATGTGATCCCTAGGGCATCTGTGTGAGCCCTTTACTGTGTGCTTGTCCTCCATGGGGAATTTGTGTGAACCCCAGTTATCCTTCACCCTCTCTTTCTTCTCCCCTACAAACCCTAATCTCTGGTGACTTCTATGCTCACCAGCGATCCATCCCCGATCTCTGCCTCGCATCACCTGCCTCCCTGAGATTGTTGAGGTTGAAGAAGATGGAGAGTAAGAGAGAGTGGCACCGATGTCAGCAACGATGTCCATGGTGGCGGCGAGCTCCCACCGCGCACCCGAGTCCTCGGTCGAAGGAGATGGTGACGTCGCATCGGCTGTGAGGAAGAGGGGGAGAGACCCTCACAAGAAGCTGCCCGAGGTGGTGCTGAACACCTCACTGGTACGAGACTAGGAGCTAGCCGAGCGCATGATGGATTTCACCATCCCATTGCGCTATTGGCGGAGAAGGCGGGGAAGCTTCTGGGAGATGCCATCAGCAGCACTTTCCCATAACTTTTTTCGGTAAGTACTCCTTTCGCTCACCCCTTTCCTTCCTTCCTTTTCACTAAGGTTGACATCTTCTTCGGTGCAGCTTGGTGCTTAACACTTGCTAATAAGGGACTGCTACAAGAACTGGGCTAGGAAGGACAAGGAAAGGGCAATATAGCTTAAGGTCTTAAAGGCCGATAATAAGCAGAAGTCTTGATGGGGGACTAATATGCATGCAATTCTTTTTGTATGTTTTACATGTTGAGTTAGGTGATTAAATCCCGAATTTCAGATCAAAATTATTTGTAGGGAGTTTTGTATGAATTTTTGAAGATCAGCATGCAGATTAGGACCTAGAAAAGTAGCAAAGAAGGACCGCCGGGGCTGAGAAGCCTCGGTTAGGGCAAGTTCTCCTACTATAAAACTACTGAAGGTAGAGGGGTGTACCTGACAACGTCTGTGAAGATCGCAATGAAGGGGTCTCTCGTTCCTTGATGGATGCGGCCTGGAAAACCGAGCCAATGACCCGTGGATACCCGGCTTTCTGCTCGGTGGTCCGATTGAGGCTTGGCTGGAGTCGTTGGATTCGTAGGAACTCAGGGACCTGCAAACGACCTGTCAGGGGTTAGAAAACTCATAAAGGAACAAGAAACAAAGGGAAAACAGCAAGGGAAGGCTTCTTTTGGAGTGGGCGTCCAGGGATCTGAGAGGCTTGTTGGCAGCGGGAAGATGATTGCAGCACTGGGAAGAAAAACTCTCACAAACCCCTTTATGCACACAGCAGGGTATCACACAACTCAATAGAAGAACTCAAGGTTTTCATTCATCAAAATTCTCCCTTCATACAAGAGGCTAGGGTCCCTTAAATAGACCCTTAACCTTGGGCTCCAAGTAAGGGCACATTAGTCTTTACATGAGAATCATTTTCCCCCTTAAACCCTAGCTAGAAAATAAGGAAACATTAGGTAGAAAATATCCCTAAATTTCTCTTGACTTCGTCAACACTCCAACGACACCTAAGGGGACGTGTTGGGCTTCTAAGAGCAGCAAGGGGCCGCCCAAAGGGGCCCGGGTGCATGGGTTTGGGCCTCTGGAAGATGGGGTGGCCTGGTATAGCCAGGTAGCAGGAATATTCCCTGGTATCTTGCTTCTTAGGGGCTTGGGCTTGGCACCTGGGCTTGATTTCTTTAGACTAGGATGCAGATGGACCTCTAAAATCATGGATGCCTTGGTCTATGAATATTTTGGCATCTGGAAGGAAATCTGGGCATCTGGAGGGCATCTACAAGGAATCAGGGTTTCTGATTTTCCTCCTAGGGTCTTCAAATCTTCAAGCTGGGTTGGACTTGGGCTAAACTTCCATGTCTTCAATCTGATTGGACTTGGTATTTACTTGTATGATGTGGTCTTGAGTCTTCAATATGGTTGAATAGGACTCAAAAAATTAAAATTAGCTTGACATGAGCTGACTAACACTAGACTGAACTAGCTCAACATGAGCTGACTAGTACAGAACTGAAACTCAAAATCAATTAAATGGACTCAGATAGGCTAAGCCCTTATTACAGATAGACTCATAAATTATTGATCAATTCATAGAGGGTTGAAAAGCCTCTATCTTATTCTGGTGCCTTTGGTGTCCCCACCAACAAGGAATTTTATTCATAAGATTTCATAAGATAAGTTCAAGTTACAAAAGGGTCTAATATATAGACCTATAAGAAAATCAAAACCATACAAGTTCCCATGTGGGACTAATAGGACTAATCTACACTTTAGGCATCAAATTCTCTTTCCTTGGCCAACCAAGACTCCTTCCATGAGTGAGCGGCCCAAAAACTCTAAGAAAACTTGAAAATTAGCTCTAAATGGCAGGTTATGTGGGTGTCTCCTAGTATCTCTCCATGAATCAAGGATTTTCTCTTCATGGTTTGGTTCTTTTGGACACCTCCTAGTCTTGCTCCACAAGTTTAGGCTTCTTCTTTTCATGGCTTTGGTACTTTAGGAAACTTTTGGGTGCCTCCTTGATTTTCTTCCCAAGACATGCTCTCTTCCTTTTATAACTTGGATTTTTATGGAACATTGTTAGGCACCTCCTTAATCCTCTCTTCAAGAAAAACTCTTGCCATCCTGGCTTGGGTTTATCTAGAAAGAAGTTGGCTCCTCCTTGGATTGAGGTATCTTGATGGGTTTCTCCCCCAAGTGGTGCAAGAAAAGGGGAACTTACTTCTTATGGTGGGGACCAAAGACACTAGATGGAGATGTGGCAGGGAGTGTGGCACCCATTTGTAGCTGGACCATGGAAGGAAAATGTGGCACCCTATGGCAAAGGGAAAGGCGCCAACCTGGACCTGGACTTGGACTAAGTCAACATGACTCAACAAATTGAAATGACAAAATTACAGACTCAAAATTGGGTTGATCAGGTCAATCCTTATTACAAACCCTAATTTTCTTGGACAAGGTCATCAGAGATCCAGATGGAACCCTTAAGTTTTCTTCTGATTCTGGTGCCCGCACCAATTCTCCCGGGGTGGGAGGAACTCGACCCTGTCGAGTATGGATCAAGCTGGCTCTGGTATCTCTCCAAGAGGTCTGGGTCCAATTCTTGTAATTCTTCTCAGGAGATCCAAGAGTCATCAGAATCTGGCCTTCCTTGCCAGCGGACCAGGTATCTTTGGTATCCTCGATTACGAGTAGAGATAACCTGATCATCCAGGATCTTTTCAATATACTCTTTCCTCACAGTCCAGTTTGTTGGTGGACATACAGGGTCGGGATCACTCTCAATAACAGGATTAGGTTCAAAAGGCTCACTGGGAATCACAGCTAGCTCCCTGTACTCTACTAGGTCTGTAATGTTGAAAGTGAAGCTAATGCCTAGCTCTGGAGGCAACTCAAGCACATAGGCATTGGGTCCCACTCTCTTCATCACTCTAAATGGTCCATCTCCTCTAGCATGTAGCTTTCTAACGGTTCCAGGAGGAAATTGCTCAGGCCTTAACCTAATCATTACATAGTCTCCCTCAACAAAAGTTTTGACTCGTCTTTGAGAATCAGCCAACTTCTTATAAGTTTCATTACTTAAAGTTATTTTGGCATGAATTTCTTTATGCAAGTTCTTTACATGCTGTGCAAAGTCTTCAGCAGACTCGGAGACTCGTGTGTGGACTGGCAAAGGAACTAGGTCAAGTGGTGTGTGAGGCTTGTACTCATGAACAATCTCAAAAGGGCTTTTTCCTATAGACCTATTGACCGAGTCATTATATGCAAATTCAGCCCTGGGTAAATACAAATCCCAATTCCTGGTATTCTCACTCAACCAAAATCTGAGTCAATGTCCTAAACTCGACTGACGACGCATTCCTAAAGAATGGACTTTATTCAAAGGAACCCTAGGTTTAACCTAACAATTAAGGCTCTCTAGGTTTGACCTTGGGTCGGAGGATGGCATGCAGAGCATGAAAACTTATCATGGGTGCCTAGTAGGTGCCATAAGGTCTTCCAGAAGTAGGTGGCAAACCTAATAGGTTCTGACACGTGGTTCACTCTAAAGACTTCGACAAAGTATACTTGGATGGTGTAAGAAGCATTGGAAGTCCTAGAGAAAGGAAGGAAATATGAGGTGGAGTCTCGAATTACCTGCTGACTAAAGGTGGTGACCTGAAGGTTTGAATGGTGATCTATGAGTGTCAACTGGTCATCCTTACGAAAGGAAAAGTTTGCTACTCCTAGGAATGGATCAAGAGATGGTTCGAGGAGTAGCCTAGGACATGTGATTGCAACAGTTAAAGTTTGTTCTCTAAGCAAATAATGATCCACTTTCTCAAGAAATGGATTAGAGAATGATTCATGGAAGGGCCTATGGATGATGACCTCAAGACTTGAAATTTGACCTATGGGTGAGGAAAGGTATACTCTATAGAAGGGTAGGTCAGTCATGCGAAGGAAGGGGTCTAGGGCCATAAGGAGGACTTCTACAGGACTGGGTGAATCAATCTACTCAAGAAAAGGATGTTCAACTGAGATTACGGGAGAGACCTTAGTGGCTGGGCATGGGACAAGGTCCAATGTAAGAGGCTTGATTCAATCATCCTAAGGAGATGATCTACCATAGGGTGGGCAAACTTAAACAGTTCAGTGCAAAGATCTTCAATTGGTACTTGGGGAATGACTGTGATTAGAGGGTATGAACTGATAGCTCGGGCTAACACTATGAGTTCTTCCTGAGGGTATTTGACTAAAGGAACCTGGTTCTCACAAATCTCTTGAATTTCTGAACTAGGTCCTACCACTTGGTTGCTTTCCAAGGTCTCCTCAGGTAAGGAACCAATAGTATCGATGTCACATTCTTCAAGTTCTTCCCCCTCATATTCATCAACTAGACTCAAGCCAGCATCATATACTTCCTCGATGCCATCTTCAATGGTTTCGGGTCAGTGGTAATCGGGTCAACTGATTTTGGGCTTGTCATACCAAACCTTTCTTCCTCATTGGTAGGCTTGGGTTCTCCCTCATTAATGTCATCCTTAGGATTCTTGCCACTTAGCTGTGCACAAGCCAGTCCTATGCATGGGCACTGACTAGTTTTATGGCCTCTTTCTTCATAAAACCAACATTCTTGCGATATAGGAACCTGGGTCACACTGGGTTTCAAGCTAGTAAAGACCTTACTTGGGCATGGGTGTGGATCTAAATGGTGTGATCTAGAAGACTTGGGTTGTTGAGTGACTGGTCTAGAATATTGTAAGGACCTCTCATAGACACGATCCACACTATAGATATCATGGTTAGGCTTCCTAGGGTTATGCTCGGGATCACGGTGTAAGGTCCTCCTAAGCTCCTGGTGTGGGTGAGGTTGAGGCACATTAAAATCTGGGTCAGGAGTCCAATTCTGATGTCTAGGTTCCTCAAGTACTTGGACTCGATCCCTAAGCTGGGTAAGATCCTTACGGACTGGATTCCTAAACTGGGCAACAGTATCAGTCATATCCTGACTCAATTTGGTCATACTTTCGGTAAGAGTTCTAATCATGGCCTCTAAATCAGGTTGGTTTAACCAGGTTGGTAGGGTACTCCATTCCGGGTGGACATGATGATGCAAGCAAGCACACCAAATGACTCGACTGAAATGACTACAGGCTAACTAGACCTAGAGCCCAAACTAGATGCCCAATCAGAGTAGCAAGCTAGCCTGTAGTAACTAGGGACTCAGCCAGGCAGGTGTAAGGGAGTGTTAGGTCCCTAATTGCCAATCCTAGACACCAATCAATGATTGGCCAGGTAGGCGGACCAGCACACAAGCCCTTCGGGATAGAATCCCTGAACCACCATTCTAGACACTGAGTACAAAGCACACACAGAGTAACTAGACAAACTGACTCAACACTAGCCTAGACCTGACCAATTGGTGTCCCTAGCCCACTAGGGCAAATTAGGTCTAATAATTTTAAGATTAAAGGCTTAGGTTCGAATTCATGGGAGGTAGTTTTGGGCTAAGGAGAGGGTCTCAATCCTCCCTTATGTTGCAACTTCGGTGCCCTTAAGATAGGTTCAATTTATGCACACTCAAATAAAAAAAATAGCTTGCAGAAGAAAAAAAAATAGAACAGCAGTAAAATTGATCTCAAAAAATATACAGAAATTAATAAATCATGAGAGTTTTATGTAAATTACTTTCAATTATATGGTTCCAGTAAAACAAGAATTACTTAATTTAGAATTTTTTGCAGGGAGAAACAATTTGAATAACATGATAGTTACTGGTAGAAAATAGAACGTGTGTCCTGTTTATAATCCCTGCCTAGAAGTTATAACCCAGCGGCACCCCTACACGCCCTAGGAATCCCCGTGGAATGAAAGGAGGAGGCTTGTGTCTCACTTGTTCCTAGGACCGGACGGCCAGGGGAGTCTACTCCAGGCAGCAAAAGTAAAAAGGAACGAAAAAAACATAATCAAACAAGCAAGAATCCTAGACAGGGCTCTGATACCAAACTGATGCAGAACGAATGCTCTGATACCAAAAGTGATGTAGAACGAATGCTCTGATACCAAAAATGATGCAGAACGGATATGTGGAATGCGGAAGCAAATTAAATTATGTATTATTATTATTTTTTTTATATATATTTTCAGAAGTCGGCTTTGACTCAAAGGAAAGATAAACTAATCTTGAAAAAACTAAGAAATGACAGAAAGCACAAGTAAAAGGAGTGGATTATCAGAGTAACTCAGAAGTAGGATCGCAGGGGATTGAGAAACCCCCAATCTAGGGTTTGCTCTGAGTTTCAATGAAATAGACAAAGTGAGAAGGGAAGGTTCTTGTTACCTAGCAGTGATATCTCTCTATTTGGTGGAAAAAGACTCTCTCGAGCAGATTATTGGATCCCGGGAGTCAAGGTATCTTCGCAATGGATCCTCCGATAATGGTCCTTGGCAAAGTTGGCCTCTTCTTGAACCCTGGATCCTGGAGAGAAGAAGAACAAGGTTAGGAACAAGAGACTCAGGGAAGAGAGTTAGCAGAGTAGAAGAAAGGATGGGATCTGAAAGTCTTCAGCTGATCTGGAACTCCTAGGCTGCGGATTTGGGACTTCTTCTCCTGGATCTGCTGGATGGACTCTGAAGCAGTGGTAGCTGACTTGAAGATGGTTGGACTGGGATCCTGGTGGTCAGCCACCCTTTGGAAGAAGAATCTTGGAGATGGTGTAGAGGCTAGGGTTTGGTGGTGGTGAGTAGAGATGGGTGGACTAAGCTAGGGTTTCCGGTTGGAGATCTCACACCTCCTCAAGGTTCCTAGGGAACCCAGATTTACTTCCTCACAGAGCTCAACACTCAGAATAAGTGCAGAAGAACAAGACTTTGCTCAAAAACAAGGGATTTCATTCATAAGATTTCATAAGATAAGTTCAAGTTACAAAAGGGGTCTAATATATAGACCTATAAGAAAAATCAAAACCATACAAGTTCCCATGTGGGACTAATAGGACTAATCTACACTTTAGGCATCAAATTCTCTTCCCTTGGCCAACCAAGACTCCTTCCATAAGTGAGCGGCCCAAAAACTCCAAGAAAACTTGAAAATCAGCTCCAAATGGCAGGTTATGGGGGTGTCTCCTAGTATCTCTCCATGAATCAAGGATTTTTCCTTCATGGTTTGGCTCTTTTGGACACCTCCTAGTCTTGCTCCACAAGTTTAGGCTTCTTCTTTTCATGGCTTTGGCACTTTAGGAAACTTTTGGGTGCCTCCTTGATTTTCTCCCCAAGACATGCTCTCTTCCCTTTTATAACTTGGATTTTTATGGAACATTGTGGGGCACCTCCTTGATCCTCTCTTCAAGAAAAATTCTTGCCATCCTGGCTTGGGTTTATCTGGAAAGAAGTTGGCTCCTCCTTGGATTGAGGTATCTTGATGGATTTGTCCCCCAAGTGGAGTAAGAAAAAGGGGAACTTACTTATGGTGTGGGGACCAAAGACACTAGATGGAGATGTGGCAGGGAGTGTGGCACCCACTTGTAGCTGGACCATGGAAGAAAAAATGTGGCACCCTATGGCAAAGGAAAGGCACCAACCTGGACCTGGACTTGGACTGAGTCAACATGACTCAACAAAATTGAAATGACAAAATTACTGACTCAAAATTGGGTTGATCAGGTCAATCCTTATTACAAACCCTAATTTTCTCTCGGGCAAGGTCAATCAGAGATCCAGATGGAACCCTGAAGTCTTCTTCTGATTCTGGTGCCCGCACCACCGGCAAGGTTGTGAGTCGTGACAGCATATCGGTGCGAGCATTCTCTCTACAAGGAATGTGGGAGATGCTAAAGCATCGGAATCCTATCATGCTCGAACGGACTTGCTCTAGGTAATTCAACATCTGGGGATCTCTGGCTTCATACTCTCTGGAGACCTGTCCGGCCACCGGCTGGGAGTCGGTGAAGACCTTCAGGCTAGGTACACCCAGCTCGCGGGATACTCTGAGGCCCGTAAGGAGTGCCTCATACTCCGCATGGTTGTTTGTTGTAGCCAACTTGAGGCGGAGTACACATTCAGCTACAATCCCATTGCCATTGGCGAGGATGAGTCCTACTCTGCTTCCGCCTATGTTGGACGCGCCATCCATGTGGAGGATCCAAGACTCCTCCATGCTTCCCTGCTCCATTTGGTGCTCTGATGTGATCTGCTCCTGCTCTTCGGCAAGTCCCATGCACTCGACCAAGAAGTTGGCCAACACCTGGGCCTTTTGAAATGACCTCGGCCGATACGCAATGTCGAACTCACTGAGCTTCAATGCCCACTTGGCCAAGCATCTAGATGTGTCGGGGCGGCTAAGCATGGCCCTCAAGGGTTGGTCATCAGGACCATGATCGAATGTGCTTGGAAGTATGGCTTAAGACACTGGGCAGATATAATAAGAGCAAAAATGAGCTTTTCGGATCGGGTGTACCTGATCTCTGTATCTCAGAGGATTTTACTAGCATAGTATATCAGTTTCTGGGATCTGTCCTGATCCGTGAGGACGAGAACCAAGCTGACAACCACCGGGGTGACCGCCAGGTATAGCAAGAGTTCTTCTCCCTCCTTCGACCTAGAGAGTAGTAGGGTGATGCCAGGAAGTCCTTCAGCTCCTAGAAGGCTGCTCTGTATTGTTCGATCAAGACAAAGTCATGCATTTTGCATAGCACCTTGAAGAAAGGGAGACAATGATCTATCGACCTCGAGATGAACCAGCTCAGTGCTGCGATCCGACCCGTCGGACGTTGAACCTGTTTCTTTGAGATCAAATGCTCCATGTCTATAATTGCCTAGACCTTCTCCGGTTTGCCTCGATTCCTCACTGGATAACCATAAAGCCAAGGAACTTCCCTACTGCTATGTCGAATGTGCACTTCGTCAAGTTCAACTTCATTTTGTGCTCCCTGAGGTTGTAGAAGGTTTCCACCAGGTCGGTGACATGGTCCGAGCTTGGCTTGCTCATGACGAGCATGTCGTCGACATACACTTGCATGTTTCTACCAATCTGGTCCTTGAAGACTCGATTGACTAGCTGCTGGTACGTGGCTCCAGCATTCTTCAAGCCGAATGCATCATCCAGTAGCAGTACGTCCCTCGGTCAGTGATGAAGGCAGTATGCTTCTCGTCCTCCGGATGCATCCGGATCTGATTGTACCCGGAGAATGCATCCATAAAGGAGAGCAAGCGGTGCCCTGAGGTGGCATCCACTAACTGATTGATCTTTGGCACCAGGAAGCTATCTTTCGAACAGGCTCGATTGAGGTCAGCGTAGTCCATGCAGATCCTCCATTTTTCATTACTCTTCTTTACCATAACTACATTCACCAGCTAGCTCGGATATTGCACTTCATGAACAAGTCGGCTGCAAGAAGTTTATCCACCTCCTTGTTGATCGCCCGTTGCTTGTCCGGGTGAAGCTCTTCTTCTTCTACCAAACAGGTCGGTACTTTGAGTCGATGCTCAACTTGTGGGTGATGATGTCAGGGGGGATCCCTGGCATATCGGCTTCTGTCCAGGTGAACATGTCAGCATTCGCTCGAAGAATTCCAACAAGTGGGCCCGCTTGTCATCCGGCAGCTGGGCCCTAACTTGCACCATCTTCGCCGGGTCGGCCCCGAGTGGGTACGATAGCAGGCACTCAACCGGGTCACCTCTGGGGTCCTGTGCCCTTTGGTTGAGATCGTCTACACTGGGCTCATCCTCGGACACCTTTGCCCCAGGAACAGCTTGGAGATAATGTTGGATTGACTTAGGTGCCCCCCTCATTTCTTTGACACCATAAAGGGTAGGGAACTGCACCAGAAGCCTCTTGGTTGAAATGACCGCGTCAAGCAGATTAAGCTCAGGTCGGCCAAGAATCACGTTGTAGGCAGAGGGAAGCCTAACAACGGTGAAGGTCATCATGATGGTGCTCTGCCGAGGTGGGACCCCGATAGTAACAGGGTGAGTGATCTCACCTTCAACTTCCACGGAGTCTCCCGTGAAACCGACGAGGGGAGTGTGCACAAGTCTGAGCTGAGCAGAGGATAGATTCATCCTGGAAAGTGCATCGTAAAAAAGGACATCAGTTAAACTTTCACTATCGACCATAATCCATTTTACAAGATGCTTTGCAATCATCATCTCAATGACCACAGCATCATTGTTTACATGTTCAACCCAGATTCCCCCTCCCTTTCAATGGGGAGTACATTTTCAGACCCCTCTCTTGCCCGAGCCCTCTTGGGGGCATGCTTGATCCCCTAGCAGATCATTCCCACTGGCTTCTTGGTAGGGCGGTTGTTGACCACAGGGATTGGAGGTAGGGCAGCAAGCACCTGAGGTTCCACCAGGGTCTTGTCCCACACGAACCTTCTAAGGTAGCCCCTCCTTATAAGGTCTTCAATCTCCCTCTTGAGGTGACGGTATTCCTTGGTGTCGTGTCCGTGGTCATGGTGAAACTGGCAGTACTTTAGCTTGTCACGACCATTAAACGGCTACAGTGGAGGTGGGCACTTCAGGTAGCGCTCACATTGAATCTCTATAAGGATCTTCTTCCTCGGGGCTAGGAGAGGCGTATACATTTCTTCGAGGATGGGATTGCTCCTTGACCTCGGACCCTGGCAGAATTTTGATGTTGCTGGTCTGGTCTTCCATACCCTGGACGTATCCCTAGGAGCTGGCTTCTTCAGTGGCTTTCATCTAGCTCCCTCCTCGTGCGATCCGCCTCCTCGGCATGGATGTACTTTTGAATACGGAGGAGGAGTTTGGAGTAGGTCTTGGGGGCTTCTTGTCAAGCGAGTAGGTCAGGCGGGAAGTCCAGACCTCTCTTCAGTGCCAGCATGGCAATTGGCTCGTCCAAGTTGTAGATCTCCAACACGGCAACCTTGAAATGGGCCATGTAGTCCCGTAGGAGCTTGTAGTCCTATTGCTTGATGGAGAAGAGGCTGTCCGCTTCGTGTGGCACCTTCCAACAAGCATCAAAGTGGGTCACGAACTTTTGCTCCAGCTGAGCAAATGAGTCGATGCTTTCCAGCTCCAGGCGGGTAAACCATACCCGGGTTGTCTTGCAGAGGGTGGCTGGGAAGGTGATGCAAAGGAGAGCGTTGGTTTCCCCTGAACCCTCATGAGGGCCTTGTAGCTCTCAAGGTGGTATAAGAGATCGGTGGTCCCATCGTAGGGATCCACCTGCGGCATGCGGAACCGAGTTGGGATCGGTTCCTCTTGGATCTCTCGGGAGAAAGGGGGGTGGGCGTCATAGCCTGTAGGCTCGCGGGAGGAGTCTTGTAGATCAACAAACCGACGGGATAGCTCTGGCCAGCTTGCGCTCTTGTTCCTCCAGGTACTTTTATGCCATGTGCCTGATGGCCTCATCGGTTGACCCCTCCGCTAAGGTCGATGGAGGAGGTGAAGGTGGCAACTGAGGGGGGTCACGATGGGAGGCCTTGCCCTTGTGACCTCGATGGTGCTGGGTAGCATCCTTCTCATAGGTCAGAGATCGGCTTTCCCGGTCAGCCGACCCGGTCTAGTGTCTCTTTGCCAGGGTCCTGTGGCTTCTCCGGTGGTCTGTTTTGGCTTATGGCAGCGAAGGCCTTCCTTGGAAGGATCGCAGGCAGTCATGGTGTGCGGCGGCTTGGGCCATGGGAGTCCTTGGCTGTTGGTGGGTGGCTAGGAAGCAGTGCTGGTGCTGCAGCTAACGCACTACTGTAGTGAAAAGTTGCATCTACTAGGCGAGTGCGGCGAGCTGAGCATCCATCGAAGGTGGCTATAGTGGAGTGGGGAGCTCCCTCTCTGGACTGTGTGGGTCCCCTCGAGAAGGGGGATCCCCACATGGCTGGTGGAGACTTCTCTCACTCACGTCACCACCATGCTCCCGGCGGGCTACTTGCTAAGGGGATTGTCTTGGATTAGAATGCATCTGGCCTTTCCCTTACCTGGTGTGCCAATCTGTTGCCGCCTAGAATGCCATAGCCTGTAGCTGGAGATGGCCTCGGACTGCACCTCATCGCTCGAGATCTTGCTCGGTCACCCGGAACCTGCAAAAAAGAGAAGACCTGGGTCAATGATCCTGGCAGGGGCACTCCGATGCTCAAGTCAGTGGCGATCTAGGAGAATAGATCCTCCTGGTCGAGCCCCGTAGGTTGGCTCCATGCTAGGAGGAGAAATTTATGAAATGAGAGAGTCTGAGTGGGTCGAGAGCAGAGCGAGGGAGTGACAGTAGAGAAGAGCCAAGCTGGGTGGCTGTATCCATCAAGACCCTTCCTGTGGGTCTCCAGTAGCCTAGAACGGTGGCCTTCCTGTGCGCTGCCCTCCTCTTGCCCGTGTGTTTGCTCGTTTATGACCTGACTTACTTTTTATCCAGAAGCCTTGGAGAGGTCTTTTAAGCAGGATTACCATTGGATGGCTATCTCAATAACCCCCACTGGTGATGCAACGTTCCTTGCCATGCAGGAGGCGTCTTTCCTTATTCGTGATAGGGGACATCATCGCATGCTCTGGCCATCCTTTCGGTCGCTCCATTTTGGGAACCTAGCAGAGCCTCGATCGAGGGGGCAACCGCCTCCTGGCTTTGAACCTCCTGAGTTAACTTCCTCTTTTGGGATGACACAAATAGTCGGTAGGGGGCGCAATGCCTCGATTGGGTGCACCCTCTCTTCCAGTGAAAATAGTAGTGTGGAAGTTATTACGGCCTGACGGGCACCCCTTCATGGTCCTTAGGCGGCTCGCCGTCATCCAAGGAAGGCGGTGACATCCCCGGCTGAAAGGCACTTCATCCAAGATGGGGCGAGCTTAAGAAGGCGGAGCTCGACCTCGATCACGGCATCTCAACCTCGAGGATGTCTGACATGGCAGCTTCATCCAACGTGGATCCAACAGGGTCTGACATGAGTTCCTATCAACGATCCCGCCACATCACCAACGATTTTGGATTCCGGGCTTTGATATCAATTATTGCCCAGTGATGATGTTGAAGAAGCTTGTCTTTCAAATCTAATCTTGGGTTCCAGGCTCTGAAACCAATTCTCGATTACTCTTTGTTTTTGAAATCTAATCCATTGAGGGGAGTTACATTCAATTAGTTTCAAAATTTATTATAATATTTAAAAAGGAAAGAAATTATTTTTTATTGCAAGTACTTATCATTTTGTGGTATCATGTTCAATTAGTATCATATTTAATTGGTATCATGGTTCATTGATTTCATACATTGATTTTGATGATCTCTTGCTATTCTTTTCACCTTCATTTTCATTATGTATTGCCTTTCGTCCTTTTCATGATGAAAAAAGGAGGAGAAAAATGTTAAGTATAAAAAGAGAAAAGATTTGATAAACATGAAAAATTATATGAGAAATGAAAGAAAATGCAAAAGGGAGAGAAGAAAGCAAATATTTAATCTTAAGGGAAGAATTTGCAAGGGGTAGAATGTTTAAAAATTTTAAATAATTTTTGCATATTTGAAAAATATTTTGAAGAATTTTTGAAATTTTTTGGATTATATTTGAGGGGGAGCTTGATGCTTATTGATTTTAGGCTTGTCTATGCTATTGTTAATCTTTTAAGCTTACCCTATTCATATACTTAAAGATTTTGTCATCATCATAAAGGGAGAGATTATTGACTCTGGTCTTGATTTGATGATTGACAAAATATTTAAGTATATATAAGTACTAATTGTGTATTTTAGTGTGTTTATCAGATCTTAGTACTCATCCATGTTGAATGAAAAAATACATATTTTCAGTTGAAGAAAGTTCTTAAATTAATAGAAAATTAAGTATATGAACTTTGAAATTGATATGAAAGAACTTGAAGAGGCTAAAAATTAATTTTAGAGAAGTTTAAAATTTCAGTATTGGCACAAACAAGTATCAACTCATGAAGAAGTTCAAGTATCGACTTAAGGCCTAAGAACTAGAAAAATATATAACTATAAAAATCCAGAATTTTTGCCTTGAGCTGACTCTGTTGACTCCGTTATTGATTTTGATGATAAACAAAATACTTAAGTATAAGTTGAGTACTAACTATTTCTTTGAAGTATGTTTTTATAGAAAAAGATGCTCATCAATTCAACAAAATTTGATTGATTGTCAAACAATGGAAAATCCTAACTATGGATGAAAGATCACTTTTAAAGTGGACTTTAGTACTTGAAGATTGCTTGAAAGGATACAAAGAGTTTAACACAAATTGGTTTCAGCAAAAGTTCAGTGGTTTTTGAAGAAATCTCAGTCAAGTGTCGACTCAAAGTGTTGACTCATGACAGTGGAAGTGTCGACTTAAGCCGGTACGCAAAAAGAGTTTCAGATGGCATGACTGAAGTGTCGACTCATGCCAGTCAAGTGTCAACTCAAGGTGTCGACTCAAGGATTGGCTCATCGTTGAGAAAATTTTGATACAGAACTTGCTGAAGTTGAAGACTTGCTTGAAGTGCGACACATGGATGTCAAGTGTCGACTCACCAGAAGAAGTGTCGACTCATCTAAGAATTTTAGAGAGCTTCAATGAAGAATTTGAACTAGGTGTCGACTTATGGAATGTAAGTGTTGACCCTAAGTGTCGACCCACAGCTTGAAGTGTCGACACTTGGAGTTCTGGGAATAATAACTGCTAGTTTTTCAAACACAAAACTCGCTCCTCTTGGCTCCCAATGGCTAGCTTTTCATGTCTAACGGCCATAAACCGACTTTGAGGCCTTGGGAAGGTATTTAAATAATTCAAATCAAATCTAAACACAAGAAGATCACCAAGAGAAAAAGAAAAGCAAGTGCATTTACTCCTATTCATTGAGAGCAACTACCTTCAAGCAAAAAGAAGTCTCCAAGCATTCAGGAGCCTTCAAGAGCCTTCAAGTTCAACCTTCTTGAGCATTAATTCAGGCTTCATTAAGTTAAAGATAGTACTTCATCAAGCTTCAAAGAGATATTTACTTTTATTAGAAAGCTTTCATTGTTGCTTTACTTTAAACTTATATTTGTTGCAAAGGTTTCTGGTTAGCCTATTGGAAAACAAGGAGGTTATTGGTTAACCTTGAAAATAGAGGTTATTTGTGAGCCTTAAAACCAATTAGGTTCTTGGTTAGCCTGCAAAACCAAGGGAGGTTGTTGGTGAGCCTTAAAACCAATTAGGTTATTGGTTAGCCCGGAAAACCAAGTGAGGTTTTGACTTGTGAGCCTTGTTAAAACAAGTCGGGTTTTGATTAGTGAGCTCGGAAACTAATCGGTTATAATCGGTTGAGATTATAGTGAATTTTTAAGTGGGCCTTGGGGAGTGGATGTAGGTGCATTAAAAAGCACAGAACCACTATACTTGCTTTATGTTTATGATTGTTTGTCTCTCTCTTTTGCTCTTATTTTTATTGCTTTTAAATTTCTGCTGCATACTTTTTAAGAGCACATTACACTTGCATTTCATTATACTTAGGTTGTTTATTGAATTGGTTCACACACTTACAATTAAATTTTTGAAAACCCAATTCACCCACCCTTGGGTTGCTTACTGGACAACAGACTCAAGTGTCGACTCACCAGATTCAAGTTTCAACTTATGAACAAACTCACGTATCGACTCACCAGATTCAAGTGTCAAAACTTGGAGTAACGACTAGTTTTTCAGAAGTGCAGAATTGATTCCAACTTGCTTGAAACAGCTAGTTTTTTAGCCTCAACGGTCATAAACGGTCATCTATGGATTGGAGAGCTATATAAATACCAAAAATCAAATGGAAAAGTAATCCTTCGGTGAGATCATCGAATATCCTTCAAGGATTCAAGTGTTGAGTGGTTTAAGCCTTCATGCTTCCAAGATTGAAAGAAAGCTTCCAAGTCCACATCTTCATCAACATTCAAAGGTTTCAACATCTTGAAGACAAGTTCTTCATCAACATTAAAGGGCTTTGTTTAAGAAAGCTTTTATTGTGTTCTTTTCATATTGTGCTTACTTTGTTTATTAAGATTTTTGGTGAGTCTTGGAAAATCAAAGAGATTTGTTGGTGAGCCTTGTGTGAAAACCAACATAGGTTATTGGTAGGTTGTTGGTAAGCCTGTAAAATTAACAAGATTTTGGTTAGGCGTAAAAACTAAGAAGTTGTTGGTTAGCCTAAGTTAGAAAACCAACAAGGATTTTGACTCGTGAGCCCGGTGAAACAAGTTGGGTTTTGATTAGTGAGCCCGAAAAATTAATCGACTGTAATCTTGGTGATTATAGTAAAATTTCCAAGGAGAACTTGGAGTGTGGATGTAGGTACATTGGAGTGCACCAAACCACTATATATTCTTGTGTTGTTATTGCTCTTATTTTTGCTTATTTATTCTTGCATTTATTTGTTAATTCCGTTGCATATTTTCATTAAGCACACAAACACTTTGGCAAAACATAAGCACTTGATTTGAATTGGCACATCCTTATTTTATATCCATTGAAATAGTTCAAATATTTTTTAAAACTCAATTCACCTCCCTCTGGGTTGCATCATCATCGATCCGACACTTGGTATCAGAGCCGAGGTCACGGGTTCGAATTCTCGCAGGCAGAAAAATCGAGGGATTTTTCGCTGGGGGGATTGTGGGTGGGACCAGCTACACCCTCGGGATGGGGGTCTGGGCCCACGAAAGGTGGGTGCCACTGTTAAGAGGGGCTGGGGCCCATTCCAAGGTCCTCTGCCTCCAGGTGTGAGCCGACTCGAGGTTAGTATGCTGGGGGTGCTACGGTGCTGCGGTGCTGGCGGGGTGTCGACTCGTGTGCCCCGGGATTGCTACGCTGCCGGTTTAAAAGAGATAAACCTACTTCTTATAATAGCGACGTTCCTTTTGTGAGAATAGTTAGGGGCATCGATTCGACATAAATGTTGGATAATAAAACTAAAAGCTTTATTACCTGTAGTAATTATCCTAAACAAGATCTAAAGCAACTAAGAAAATAGCTGTCATTGCCCAAGAAAAGAAAAAGAAAAAGAAAAAAAGGAATCTACCGTGTGCATATTGGCAATCCTTCCACTAAAATCAGATCCAAACAAAAATTAAAAAAATGAAAATAAAAATAAAGCTTAAACTTCTTGATGTGGCTTTGGGACTCACTAGTTTAGATGCATGATCCATCTTGAACCAAGTTTGTAACAAAACGTCTCAATAATCATATGAGACAAAAGGCCAAACGCTGTTAAAACTGACGACGTTATGGTCAGACAGAAAATTGTGTATCTCAAGCTTTATAACAGGCCCATGTGACATTTAGATAACTTGAGCTATACTATAACCATCCGATCAATGGAATTGTGTATGAAGTCGCGGAAAGAAAAATAATCTGGTGTACATCGTTTTCAAAGGCATCTTACAAACAGTCATCATAGAAAGTGTTCAAGAATCAAACAACTTTCGTTGCGTTTCCGCAATCATATCAATGTCAACACGAGTTAGGACGATTTAACTAAAAAAAATTGATCCCGTGTCAGTTCTACCGACTCTAACAAGAAGTTAGCACGAGTTAGGACGATTTAACTAAAAAAAATTGATCCCGTGTCAGTTCTACCGACTCTAACTAGAAGTTAGCGGGCTGTCGGTTGGAAATTTGGTCTAGAACTCTATTTCGTCTCGCAGTCACCTTATAACTAGCTAATAGCTATCAGATAATAAGGTTTGGGCGGCAACAGAAATGCCATTAGAAAAGTCTGGAGTTAACATAATTGGTTTTAGCATGCAAGAGTGTTCTAAATGTTCCATTTCCTCTACTAATTAGTTGGTATCAAATCCTAAAAGCACTCATAAGTTTTAAGTTATTGTAATCAAAATATTAATCAATAAATGCATTATCTTTTAGCATGCACTTTGAATATTTATCTTGGTGGATCGCATGTAAGGTCCGATAGATTCTAGAGTAATCTTGGTAGATGTCAGACACGAGGTTTAGCTACTAATTATCTTTTTAACCCTTGTGTTTGGTTCTTTTTATTGAAGTGGCTTACTCTTTTAATATCGATCATTTTGTTTTCTTCTTCTTCAACAACAACAATCGACCCTTAACTGTGTTCCAATTGAGCTTATTTAGTCTAAATAGTTGTATAACTTAAATCCCTAATTGTCTTATTCTAGTTGACTTAAAGGCGTCGCAGACCTAAACCATATTATGTATTCATCTTGAAGTCACTTGCATCCCCGAAGTTTGACCTGTAATCCTAATTTAACACGGACCTCCGGGATTTGCCCTAATCTTGCATTACACTGTCACGTCTTAAAATGCCATGCCACTACTACCAGAAAGGGTCTAGAAATGGAAACATGCTGGCCATGAGATGCGCATGCAGCATAGATTCCTCCGGCTCTTCTTCTTTAAACGAGCCATGTTAGTAACCAACTATAAAATCTTCTTCTTGAAAGTTGATCATAAGATTTACATCACCTTTCCTTGCTCACGCGTCCTTTCTTGCTAACCCATGGCCTGGCAAAGTTACATCTTTTTCCTACATGTTAGTTGCTCATAGGTGGTAAATACTATGATATCACTTTGTATAATTTAGGCTTGCCGAGAAAAATTATACTCTATATAATGCATGCACCACATGGCTGTGCATGCAGCCAATCACAACTGCTCGATCTTGTAGACCCCATTCATTAAGTGATAGAACAAGCGGCAGTGATTAGCTGCATAAGCAGCCACATAGTGCAAGCTAATGTAAGGCATAATTTCTCTAATGCCTAACAAAAGGGTGGTTGAATCTGTGGCAGGTGATAGGGTGTGGCCATCTTATAGATAATATTATACTTTTCATCATGATTCAAAGGATTGGTTATAGAAGTATATTTCGCAGTTACTGATGATAGCCCTTGGAATACCAAAGTGGGAAAGGATATGTTCCTTAACAAAGTTTACAATAATTTGCTGTCATTGATTTTACAAGGTATTGCCTCTGTCCACTTGGAAACATAATCTATGGCTATTAAAATATACTCATTTTCAAAAGATTTTGGAAATGGTCTCATGAAGTTAATTTCACATACATCAACAATTTTTACAATCAGGATTGGATTCATAGACATCATATCTCTCTCCATGATTCAGCCTATTTGCTACATCTAACATGACTTTTACAATATTTATAAGCATCTTTAAATAGGTTAGGCCAATGGAATTCACATTGGAGTACCTTTGTCATTATTTTTTAGCTCCAAATGATCACCACAAGCTTGGTTATGGTAAAAGGATAATATTCTCTTAATTTCTTGATCTGGAATGCATCTTCTAATAATTAAGTCAGGACATTATTTAAAAATATGGATCGTCCTAAATAAAGTACTTCACTTGGAAGAAAAATTAATTTTTGTCCTGAGTATTCTAGTGCATCGAAATTTTACTGGTGGCCAAATAATTAACTATGTTAGCGTATCATGGTTCTATAGTAATGGACATAAGTTGTTTATCAAGAAATGACTTATTGACAGATAATTCTTCAATAGGTGTGATAGCTAGCATAGATAGATAATCCGCCACTATATTTTCAATATCCTTTTTATCTCTAATCTCTATGTCGAATTCTTATAAAAGCAGGATCCATCTAATTAAGCATTCCTTGGCATCCTTCTTTGAAAGAAGATGCTTAATGGCAGAGTGATCAGCATAGATGATTGATAAGTCTATTAAATATCTCAATTTAAGCATTAATATATATATATTAATGATATATTTCTAAGAAATGATGTCTTTATTAGTATTTCACAGAAAAGTAGTCCATGGATAGAAAGAGCTCAATTTTTTAAATCAACGGTACAAATGGCACTTAAATTGAAGTTCAAACAAACCCAAAAATAAGAAAAATCTAATATATTAACTTTTAGCATGGATTTTAAAGTAGTCAATCTATGGTGGACCAGTTGCTTGGTCTATAGAAGTACGGTGCGGTCCATATATAATGGCCATTAACCCCAGTCCACAAGCCCGTTCCATGGACCATATTCCTTCCTGAACCTTATTCTCACCAAAGAAGACTCCAGAGACACTGTCATCAATTGAAGAAGCTTTCAAGAACCCATCCATGGTCAGAGAAAGCATTGGAGAACCATCATGATCCATCTCATTATGCCAAGCCATCATCGTTGCTCCCTGCTTCTTGGCCATCACCATCATTTTGAGAGCTCGTCGCTGATCATAGCCAAGCCACTGCTGTTCCTCCGACACCCGCCACCGCTAACTCTCCTCCATCATGGTGGCCGGACTCCTTCCTCAATCCAGTCATTCACCACCATCAGCCACCATTACCACCACCTCACCTCCTCACTGCTCTCCACCATTGGCTATGGCAACAATGGTAGCACCATCCTCGTTGCCTCCCTTCTCCAATCATCATCTCGAGATGTCGACCTGAGAGGCTTCATTATTGGGCATCTTCATCATGCTCATCTTACTTCTCTGAGATGTTGCTCCGGTCTTCTTCCAACCATATTATCACCATCAACACCATGCCGATCCACCACCAACTTTATTTACCAAAGTCCCCTCTCAGTCCAGTAATCCTCCCTGATTCGTAGTTGTCATCCTTCTTATCTTCGTCACCATGATCCACCTTCTACTTGCATGATCCAGTGATGGAGAATCTATTGGTGTGATCCAAGAGTCCAACTCCAATTCAAGCAATGATCCAACATTAAGAAAGTTTTTGATTGAAAGAAGGATTTCATGGCATAATTCATGGCCCGATTTGAGTAAGAAAAGGACTTCCAGCATGATTTTGACCATGTTTTAACAAGCATTCTAAGGCAATGTCAAAAGCCCACAACAACAGAGCCAATCAGGTTTAAGATGTATTTGGTAGATTAGGCACTATTTAAGGCAATCCGATGGCTAAGTAACTATCAAAGGTTTAAAAGTTAATTGTATAAGGATTTTACCTCTAAATCAGATTAGAATTTGGACTTGGTTTGGCTCTATATAAAGGGCATCACCAAGCAACCTAAAGGGGGAACCAAGCAAAGAGATAGAGAGCCAAGAGCGAGAAGACAATATGTTTTATTTTATTTTTCCTTTTGTAATTATTTTAAGCTTTGAGAGAATGGGAGAGGAATGTTAAAAAAAATTCTTTTGGAAAAAAGGTATTGTGATAGAGCCCGGTGATGGGGTGCAGATAGGGGATGGATCGCTGGCGAGCTGAGAAGTCACCAGGGGATTAGAGCTTGCTTGGAAGAAGAAAGAAGAGGGCGAAGGGATCACACAGATACCCTAAAAAGAAGAAGAAGGGATCACATAGATATCCTAAAAAGAGGGGGAAGGGATCACATAGATATCCTAAAAGAGGGGAAAGGGATAACATAGATACCCTTAGGAGTGAAGGGATCACATAGATACCCTTAGGAGGACCATCACATAGAAATTCACACAACAAATCACATAGAAAATCACATAGAAAATTTCATTAATTCATAGCATGAAAAGAAAATACAAGAGGGGGTGGGGTATTTATAGATTCATCCAGGTCCCTGGACTCCAATATAGATGAGGACTACATGACTTGAGGGCCAAGAAAGCTCTTATTGGGCTTGGGCAGCAACTTCATGGGCTTGGGCTGATCTGGGGTGCCAACATTCTTGGATTGAGGGGGGGGCTCCCTTGTGGGCTTGGCGGCATGAAGGGCCCAAGTGCATGAAGTCCAGCTCTGGTGGAGGGGACTGGTGAATCTCCTGGTCATGTGGCTCTCCTCTTGGTTCTAACTTGAATGAAAATTACATGGACTCGATTGACTTGACTGGATTAAAAACGATTAGACCTGACTAAGTGGACTTGACTGGACTCAGTTGTCTCACTTTATTACAGGACTCAATTGGCTCACTTTAGTACAAGTGACTCAGTACTAATGGACTCTAATAGATTCTGGGTCCCCATCATTCCCCTAAAGTGGGGAGAACTCGACTCTATCAAGTTAGGCTCAACGGGGGCTTGATGGGACCGAATCCAAGCATATCAAAAGAGACAAACCCATATAATAGATACAATCAAATGAACCAAATATCCCAAATAAGCTTGGAATAAAGAGGATGCTCTACTTTGAGAATCATGCATCTTTGAAATTTGTGCATCTTTGAAAATATGCAGCTCTAAAATTTATGCTGCTTTTGAAATTGTGTAACTTTGAAGAGCATGCAGCTTTGAGGAGTGTGCAACTCTAAAATGGCAAATGGGAGGGGCTAACTGCTTTCACGTTCGTGCGGTGCCCCTCTTCTTCCTTAAGGACCGAACAGGGAGCAGAGGTGCGACTTCGGAGGAGTTCATCAGTGTCGGTGCTGGGTGAAGACGGTCTGGCAGGGCGGCGGTGGTTACAGCGAGAAGTGATGGTGGTTGGCGACGGCGGTGGGGAGGACAACCGATGGGAAGGATGTCGCGTGGATCTACGACACCATGAGATCTCCATGGATGGTGGTTGTTGGCTAGCTGTGGATGACTCCAGGCGGAGGACGGGGCTGAGGAGATGGCGGCATAGTCGAAGGGGGCCGGGTCGGATCGATGGAAGGAGGATGCCGAGGTGAGGACTTCGATCATGGCTTGGATCTTCCGAATGATGTCGGTGGTGCAAGGTAGATGGTGCACTCGATGGTAGGAGATTCTAGTGGGAGATGGGGCATCCAATGGGATCTGGTGGAGGCATAATCAGATCTGGGCGATCTGGATGGAGAAAGATCGGCAAGCGACGTCGATCGACTGCTCGGATGGATCCAGCAGGAAGGCGGCATCGCTAAGTCTTCTCGGGTGTCCGATCGATGGGAAGCTTCATGGATGGAGGATGGGGCATCAGTGAGGTAGAGAGGAAAGGGATCGATTTAGGTAGAGGCTGACGGAGGTGAAAAGCGGCATGCCTGGGAGCAATGATCGATGGTGGAAGGGAGGTGATTCAGTGGAGGCAGCAGAGAGTGGAGGATGGGTGGAGGTCATGGTGTTCAGTAGAACAGGAATTATGATGTGAGGAGGATGCAATCTGGCTGACGGCAGTGTTCCTGGTAGTGGCAATCGGAAGAATGGAAATAGGAGGTTCCACGGGATGCTTGACGATGGTTTGATAACAAGCTCGAGGAGGAAGAAGAAAATACCCTAGTCCTCTGGGCTCTGATACCAAATTGATGGGGGACAGATGGGGGATGGATCGCTGGTAAGTTGAGAAGTCACTAGGGGATTAGGGCTTGAGGAAGAAGAAAATACCCTAGTCCTCTGGGCTCTGATACCAAATTGATGGGGGACAGATGGGGGGTGGATCGCTGGCGAGCTGAGAAGTCACTAGGGGATTAGGGTTTGCTTGGAAGAAGAAAGAAAAGGGCAAAGGGATCACACATATACCCTAAAAAGAAGGTGAAGGGATCACATAGATATCCTGAAAAGAAGGAGAAGGGATCACACATATACCTAAAAAGAGGGAGAAGGGATCACACAGATACCCTTAGGAGCGAAGGATCACACATATATCCATAGGAGGACCATCACACAGAAATTCACACGGCAAATCACACAGAAAATTCCATTAATTCATAGCATGAAAAAAAATACAATAGGGGATGGGGTATTTATAGATTCATCTAGGTCCTTGGACTCCAATATAGATTGGGACTACATGACTTGAGGGCCAAGAAAGCTCCTCTTGGGCTTGGGTAGCAACTTCATGGGTTGGGCTGATATGGGGTGCCAACATTCTTGGATTAAGGGGGGATGCTCCCCTGGTGGCTTGGCAGCATGAAATGGCCCAAGTGCATGAAGTCCAGCTCTGGTGGGGGGTTTGGTGAATCTCCTGGTATAGTGGCTCTCTTTTGGTTCTAACTTGAATGAAAATAACATGGACTCATTGGACTTGACTGGACTAAAAATGACTGGACCTAACTAAGTGGACTCAACTGGACTTAGTTGTCTCACTTTATTATCGGACTCAATTGGCTCACTTTAGTACAAGTGACTTAGTACTAATGGTCTTTAATAGATTCTCGGGTCCCCATCACCCGGTCTCCGAGAAGATGTATCCTGGAGCCATGCTCGATTGAGGTACAGTCTATAGGGAAGTATAGGTTTATGTACTTAAATTTTTATATTTATTTTTTTATTCTATGTAATTAAATAAAACTTTTAATTTATTTTAAGTTCTTTTCTATTTGATTTTCTAAAATTAATTACTTATAGGTGGGATGGATCATGATCTTAACACGATATGGTCTATGCTCAACATTGATAATTGATTATAGAAATTTTATTCACGTATCTTGTTAGAATCTATCTAACTCAATTGTTGGATAGACTATACTTGTCGATGGGCCATGATCCTAATAGGATATAGTTCGTACTTGACAAGATAGCCAATGCTAGGAATTAGTTTGAAAGATTCTAAAATAAGTATGGATTTTACTTGGATTAGAATAAGTACATGATTTGTGTATGTGATTACTTAGAACCTGAAGATATCTTTTCATTATATAAATCTCTCAATCTTATATTTAATTTAAATTGATTAGTTTTAATTAAACCATCATCTTCTTTTAAAAATCTAAATATTTATTTCTTTCTTTATTTTTTTATAAAATAATTATCCTTGATCCCCGAGAATATGATCCTACTCATCTTAGCTATAGTAGTGAGTTAGTTTTTGTTTTTGTCTATCCAGGATAGTGATCAAATTTAGCACCATTGCTAGGGACCAATGCATAATTATTTAAGAAAAAAAGTAAAAATATATATATATTTTTTAGTTTAGTCATTGTTCTCTTTAGTTTTATTGCCTTCTTATTTTAGTTGCCTATTTTTTTGGATTTCCTTTTCTTCTTATTAGCATATAAAAATTTTTACTTTCCTTCTTTTCATAAGTTAATACCTATCCTAATTAACCTTTTTTTTAATTAAACTACCTTAAATAACCTAAGTAAAATAAAAGACATCTTTCTATAACACTTAATTAATTTAAGAAAATAAATAATAAATTTTAAAACTTTCTAATTTTTTTAGATACCTTGTTTGATTTTTAGTACATTCTCATAAAATATCTTAGGGCATAATCCCTAAACAACACAAGGTAGGAAGTTCATTACCTTTTCTTGGCCCACAAACCACCACCCTTTATAATACATAACCTAAGCTTTTAATCTAAAATAAATTAGACGTTGATCCTAGGACATTCAAGCTCACTAGGACAAGGCTTCCAGAAGAATTGGACAAAGTCAAGATTAGCTGGTCACTAGTATCTAGGAAAGGGGTTTAAGCATGATGTAGTCCTGAAAGAAAGTGATTTTTAATTGGTTCCATTGACTGACCTGGTCAATTTATTTGATGTCTAAAGAAAGCAATGGAGGGACCCTCACCAACCTTACCCTTACCTGGCTAGTCAATTATTTAGTCTTTGACTTGAAAGACTCAACAAGGCCTTGGTAGTTAGGAACTATCTAGATATAGGTTAACCCTAGGATAGAGAGTCTATTTTTGATAACTTGTTTGTTAACAAAACTTAAATCTAATTAATATCCTTCTTTATTATCTTTAGATTTAGGACTTCTTAGATTCTTATCTCTAGAACTCTTCTCTCTTTCTTCCATCCTCTTCTCCCTCACCCTTAAAAAATATACAATAAAAAAAAATACTTTTTCCCGCTAAGATAAAATGATGATTGGTCTAGTCTAAACCTATAAGATAAAGGTCATGATTCCATTAAATGACAAAAAGCCTAATGGATTATTGTTATCTAGATTCTATTGACAATCTCAAATCCTATAGGATTATGGTACATGATTGACTCATCTGACTATCAAAATTAGATCCCAAGCTAACAATTTTATAAATAGACCATAGATTAAAAGGTCATGAATTCCATTGAATGACCAAAAAGCCTAATGGATTATTGTTATCTAGATTCTATTGAACAATCTCAAATCATTGGTACATTATTGACTCTATCTGACTGTCTAAAATTAGATCCCAAGCTAACAATTTTATAAATAGACCATAATCGATTGATATGTATCCTAAATTCACTAGATTCAATGATGCATATAATTATACATGAGAGCTTGAAGAGACTAAAATGACATCTTTGATCCATAGAATTAAGAAAGTCCTGGAACATAAAGGATACACCCAATTAAACCATTTGCATGCACCCATGTACAATTCATGCAATGCATCGAATCATATTATAGAGGAGTGTCCCTATTTGATGCATCCAACCCAAAATAGGTTTACACATGAGAGTACAGTTAATGAAAAGTACATGACTAAACCTTATGCACCAACCTATAACCCGGGATGGAAAAATCATTCCAATTTTGTATGGTCACAAGATGCAACACTAAGAGCCCATAATTTTGATCAGCCCTACCTTAGTCCTAGCCAAGTACTTAATCATCAACCAGGTTTAGTTCTTGAGGAAGATTCTAGTCCTCTAAAAAAAGCTCTAGCTAAATCCCAAGCTAACACCTACATTACCCTGAATAACTTTATGTAGACCACAGGCCAACAGATAACTTCTAACACCTAGGCTATTGCCTATTTGGAGATGCAATGAGTCAGTTAGCCATGGCTGTAAGTGAAAAAGAGCTACTTAGTTAGGCCAAGAGTGATCCTGAGGGACAATACATGGCTGAGAATTTTAATGTCACTGTAACTATCCCTAAACAATCAATTATAACTCTCAAAAATAAATTGATCATCGAGCAACCCTGTATAACTAAAGAGACCAACCTAGATAATTCGACTAAGGTAAAAATATGGGAGGATGAACCACTTCTACAATCATCCAACTTTCCTATAGTCCCAATCCCAAGTACCCCAAAATCATCCATTATTTTTAATAGGAAGGAAGAACAAATAGGTATAATAATGAAATTAATTGAGACTTCCCAAGGATCATAAATGTATAATATAGTAAAAGAAGCTACACAAAAGTCTCCCCCATGATTCATTAGACCCCTATCTGGCTCACCTTAAGATGGATGAATTTGATATAGATGGTATAATGTAGTAATGAATAACCTAGTAGAAATACTCTACCCTAATAGCACCCCACTTTGGATTAAGAAATATGAGCCATTATCCAAACCCCCATTAGCTTCTTTGTTAGAACCACCACCTAATCCAAAATTAAAGCCACTTCCTATCACATCCACTGATACCTTACCAATAATATATGATCAAGAAGCCCAAATCAAAGGTAATCTAAAAGTATATAAAGAAGCTATTTGGTAGGACATTGCATATATGAGTGATAATGACTTCAAAACTTTTATATCTGATATCTCAATATTAGGTACTACTTTCAAGGACTACCTCCAAAATTTATCTGTAGTATTGAAATGATGTATATAGACAAAATTAATATTAATTTAGAAAAGGTGCTAAGTTATAGATCAGAAATGGATTACACCAAGATCTAAATTATTAGTTGAACCTCTCATGACACTGGTTGAATCTTTGCCTAAAAAGGAAAAGGCACCAAATGGGGATCCTGAAGTACTCCCTTAGCATATCGATTACATAGATCTAGATCCTTTTGAATCTTGACTAGTATATAAGTTATACCTAGATCTAATTATAATGAAAGAATTGTTAGCTATCAAGGGAATAAGCCACTTAATGGTCTTATGCAGGAAGTACTCTAAAGTTGAATCTAAATCATGTAGGGAATTACAAACCTAAGTCAAGACTCAAGTAGGAATAGGATGAGAACTCTAAGAGTTATGGCTAAAGACATTAAACTTAGCATTTGTTAGGAGCAACCCAATCTTTTTATTGATTCTTGCTTTAGTCATTTTCATTTTTGTCGGAATAATAAACCACTTCGTATGGACGCACCTTGTAATACATGATGCATATTTAGTCCAGGTGGTACATCTCCTTACCTTACTTTCTTGTCTCAATTTTTCTTGTTCCATAAAGGACAATGAAAATTGAGTTAGGGATAGGAAAACCAACCTTTCAAAAAAAATTTGAAAAATATTTTTAAAATAATTTAAAATTTTAAAAAAATTATATGGAGAAACATTTTATAAATCATATGCCATGAAAAAAAATTTTGAACAAAATAGACTAGAAAAAGGTAATAGAGTTAGAAAGTATTTGCTAAGGATTATAGAAACTCAAGAAGTAGACTAGCTGGTCAAACTTTTAGGTCACCTAAAGGCTATTAACACTTTTATTATACATGCACATTAATGAGATAAAGTAGATATTAGTTATAAGATCAATTAAAGATTTAATTATTACTAAAAAATTGATAATTGATATACATCCCATTTAAATAAACTTAAATTTAAGGAAAGAGCTACTTGCTTGAAAAAAGAAGAAAAAAGGGCAAGTTCTAAATATTGGTTTTCTATTGAGTAACTAGGCACCTTCATCTAAGTAAGCATTATTGTTCACATCAAAAAGTTGACAGTGCAAAGATATTGCCAATAAAATAAAAAAAATTATATGATGTGAAAGCTATCTCAGTTCATAAGCTTAATTTGAAAGTGTATAGAAAATTGATCAAAGTAGGTGATAAGAGAAGATACAATTATTCTTTACAAGCTAGTACTAAAATACCAAGTTAATCATTACAAATACAAGTGTTATAGACCTTTAAATGAATTGTAAGGATGTTTGTAATAGTTCTGACTATAAAATTTACTTCAAAAATTTAATACTTAGTGATATTAGCTAACTTCTTTTAACTTTAATACTAGATCTAATTTTATAAAAGATCTCAATAATACATGGTTTTATATTAATAGTTATATTCTTATTGCATTGCTAAGGAATAAGCAATGATTAAGTTGGGGGGTATGATAAATCTATTAAATATCCCAATTTAAGTATTAATATATATATTAATTGATATATATTTCTTAAAAATTGATGTTTCCATCAGTATTTCATAGAAAAGGAGTCCATGAATAGAAATAGCTTGATTTTTGAAAACTAACGATGTAAATAGTACTCAAATCAAAGTTCGAACAGGTCCAGAATTAAGAAAAAACCAACATATTAACTTTTAGCATGGATTTTAAAGCAACCAGTCCATGGTGGACCAGCTACTTGGTCTACAAAAGTTGGGTGCGGTCCATACCAGCCATCAACCACAATCCACGAGCACGTTCCGTGAATAATCCTTCTTCCCGAGCCTTATTCTTGCTAGAGAATTCACTAGAGACATCATCATTGATCGAAGAAGCTTTCGAGAACTCATCCATGGTCAGAGAAAGCACTGGAGAGCCATCATGGTTCATCTCATCATGCCAAGATGCAGTCGTTGCTCCCAGCTTCTTGGCTATCACCATCATTCCGAGAGCTCATCACTAATCACAACCAAGCCACCGCTGCTCCTCCCATACCCACCATCACTAACCCTCCTGCATCCTAATGGCTGGCCTCCTTTCTTAGTTTTGTCATTCACCACCATCAATTACCATCACCTCACCTCCTCCCTACTGATAATCACATTATATACATATACATAAGTATTAATTTAATACTTAAATTATCTTTATTTATTTAAAATCAATATCTTAATACATTTTTTGTAGGAAAGAAGATTGTCAATGTGAAGAGCTCAATTTATTAGTTCCAACAAAATAAGTTTGAAGCAAATCGAACTTAAAATAAGCCCAAAATCGAAGTTTGAAATTCATTAAAGAATTGCATGAACTTTAAAGTAGCTGGTCATGGACCAGCCACTTGGTCCATATAACTCTCGATGGTTCACCAACAACCATTCTTGTTGGTTCATGGCCTAAAGCCATGGATTGTGAAGAAATTCTAGCCACTTATCCACTGGATCTTCTCATCATCGACGTCGTCCATCCTAAGAGTTGATCACCGATTGTCTTTTCCTTCCTTTGGTGACACCAAGAGGTGAGGCAGCACGTGGAGGTCGATGGCATGGTTGATTCCGATAGTGAAATGAAAGAGGAGGTCCACCACCACCTCGATAATGAAAAGGATGGCAGCGACAATAGCACTGACAAGCATGGATGATCAACGATAAAAGGTTTCAACAATGGAGGTCCACAACCATAAGAAGGGACCCGGATAGAAGATCCTGGTAATGAAGATGATGACAATGCTAGCTCCGGTGATATCTCCATCAATGGCAGTGAAGGTTTATGCACTGGTATCTTTAACGAGGCTCCCTAGCAGGTGATCAGGTAGTGGAAGGCCCGGTTTGACGATGGGGAGGCACTAGCGATTTGAAGGAAGAAGAATGGCAGTCATATAATAAACGATGACCACCCCACGATTCTAACAAGATCCATGATTCTAGTGACGATGACATGAGGGGACTTCGGTGGCAAGGTCTTGATGGCACGAGGAGGTTCTAGCGATAGTTCTGGTGAAGATCCAAGGTTTGGTGATGGTGTTTGGGTGACGGTGGATCAATTGATTAAAGGAAGAAGACAACCATCATGATTCTGTCGTTGGATCTCAATCTAATTTCCAAAATCAAACCCAACTAGAATTTGGCTTGATCATGGGTAATATAGTAATTTTTGAACATTTGATCCAAATCCAAGGGCTGAAAAGTTGTTGACTAGTCAAACATTAGTTGTAATGGCAACCCAAAGCCTAACACTACTGGGATTGGACAAATTCATATCTAACCATTGAGTCTTGTAAAACAAAATCCCAGCTAGTCTTTTGATCCTTTTGTTTAGTCCCATACTAGAAAAATATGAAGACCTCTCCCTGCTAAACCTTATAAGAAGGCTCCTATATCTCTACTTGGAGGCATCACTTCTTAGAATCTTTCTAAAGCCTTTGCATAGAGAGAGAGGAAGGGATCAACCCATGAGTGACTAGTGCATAAATTTTGGAAGGGAAGAGAAGATGTTGTAGCAAAGTAAAGTAGTCCTTTTATTCTACACTTTTCCTGTATTTCATTTATTTTTATATGCAATAAAAGATTGTAAATTTAGTTATGAATTATTTATCTACTTTTTTATTAGCTTTCTTCTATGCTTTCATGTTAAATTAGGATTAAGGACAACTCTTGCTTTTCAGAGATGCATCATGATCTACGGATATGGGGCATATCGAGGGAAGAAAAGTTGAATACCTAGTACTTCCCAGAGATGCATCATGATCTACAGATACGGGGTGAGTCGAGAAAAGACCGGTATTTCCTTAAACTTAATTACCAATATTTTGTAAAAGAGATACACTTTACACATTTTGGAGATACGTCATGATCTGTTATGGATACAGGGCATGCCAAGGAAAGACAGGTATTCTCTTGAGTAGAATTATAAAAGAAATATAACTTTGTTAGTTATAAGATTGACTTATAACCATCGAGATACATACTTTCATGAGATCTCACTATTAGAATGGTTAAATTTCTTTATATTTTTATTTTTCTTTCCAAGTAAACCAAAATATTCTTCTTATTCTTTTTCAATCACAACTTAGCTCTAAGGTCTCTGAGAATATGATTTTAACTCACCCTAGTTATAGAGTTTGAGTTGGTGAATTATTTTTGACTACCCATGATAGCGATCAAATTTTGGCACTATTGCTAGGAACCCTAGGCATGGTTGTGATTTTTAAAAAAAATAAGTTTTTTAATTTAGTTCAAATCTACTGCCATCATAATTCCATTATTGCTTCTAACTAAATTAAAAACTTACCTGAAAACAACCTAACATAAAAAAAAAAACAAGGACATTGCATAATAGTTAATTAAAATAGAGAAACTAATTAAGACATAAAACTTATCACTTATACTGGACATCTTCTTTGTTTGTATTGCATACTTCATAAAATATCTTAAGAGTACTAAATCCTAAAATAACATAAGATAAAGATTTCATCACCCTTCCTTGGCCCACAAACCATCACCCTGCATAATGCATTGACCTAAGCCTATAATTTAAGTCAATTAGATGTTAGCCCCTAAGAATTCTCGAGCTCACTAGGATAATGGATCCTAAGAGTTGGATTGGATCAGGATTAGCTGGTTGACTGGTGTCTAGAAAAGAGATTCAGGGATAATGTAGCCCTAAAGGAAGGTGATTCTTTAATTGGTTCCGTTATCTGACCTGGTTAATTTATTTGGTATCTAAGAAAGTAACGAGAGGACCCCAACCAACCTTTCTCTTACCTGGCTAGTTGGCTACTTAGTTTTTGACTTGGAGGACTCAAAGGCAATCTTGGAATAGTTAGGAGCTATCTAGACTTAGGAAATCCTAAGACAAATAGTCCATTGTATGCTCACTCGATTGCAATTAACATAGAACTTTAACTAATAATTCTTCACTATCTCTCTTAGCTTTAGGATTCCTTAGACCCTCTTCTTTAGAATTATTCTCAATCTTTCTTCTTTCCTCCTCTTTTTTTAAAATAATAAAAAAACTTAGAAGAGGATTGCTTTGATCTAGGACTTTTGATTAAATATCCTAAAATCATCAGAACAATCCAATGAAATAAAACAGTGCTAAGAACATGGATCTCAATAGTAGAGTGGAGAAGTTGTCCCATGCTTTAGATAGTAGACTAAATGCCTTGTTCTATAAATTAGATCGTCTAGTGGCTATCTGACACTCTTCCACTCCTTCCTTTCTTCTTACATGATAGGCATGCTCTATATATTTGAGCCTAACTTTATGAGTGAATGCCCAGCCACATACTAATTTCTTGAGTCTAAGAATGACCAAGTTTATCAAAATCAAACTTATATGGCCTACAGACTAGGAGAGAACCTAAATCTTAATGCTTACAACCCAGGTTGGGGGGCTCAACCAGATTTTTCATGAAAATTGTATCCAATGATTATCCTAGTACCATAAAGATCTCCATTCATAAATGCACCTGATTACAATCAACCGTATCCATATGTCAGCCTTCTTCTCATCCTTATAGCCTATCATTTTAAGAAAAGTTCCTACAAGCAATAGATCGGATAGAGCAAATTGGTCAAAACCCACCTTCCTAATAGACCAACCCAGATATCGATAGGTTTGCTTAATTTCAACAACTAATCATGCCTTAACAGTAATCTATTGATGAGCTTATGAATTAAACTGATTGATTATTAATTGAAGTTGATAGGGAGGTGGAAGGAGTACTACCTAGTTAGTTCGAGAGTAACTTAAAAGGACACTACCAAGCTAAAAGTTTTAATAGTAATTTAGAGGGTTAATACCAAGCTAAGAATTTTAATAACCCTTTCGTTTTTTCTGAACAATCGATCATAACTCTCAGGAATGAATTGGTCATGGAACAATCCTGCAACATCACAGAGACTAATATAGATAATCAATTAAGGCAAAAATATGTAGAGAGAAATCAAACTAGTGGGATAAACTACTTCCATCATCATCCTACTCACCTATGGTCCATTTTTCAAGTGCCCTAGAATCATCCACTCTTTTTTCTAAAAAGGAAGAATAAATAGATGGCATGATAGAATTAATTAAGGCTTTCCAAGAACCATAACAAAATAACATAATAGGGGAAGCCATACCTCCAATTTATCCCCAGAAGTTGTTAGATCTCTGTCTAGCTCATTTCAGGGTAGATAACTTTAATATAGATGGGTATATCATAGGGATGAATAACCTTCTAGATATACCATACTTCAAAACCACTCCATTATTGATTGAACAATATGGCTAGCACCTAGCCTCCTAATAGCTCCTTTGTTAGAATTACCACCTGATCTAGAATTGAAGCTGCTTTTTGTCATACTTACTAACACCCTACTAGTGATCCTTAATCAGGAACACTAAATAGTCGGTGTTCTAAAGATGCATAAGAAGCTATTGGATGGGATATCTCTCAAATGAAGGATAATGATCTCGAGAACTTTATAACTAATTTCTACATATTTGGTACTACTTTCGAAGATTATGTTTAAAATCTATTTATCATCCTAAAATGATGTATGGAGACAGACTTACGGTTAACTTGGATAAAGTGCCATCAGGAAGGGATGATGTCAAGATATATTATTGACCCTTGGAATGATTTTGATGATAACAAAATATTGGAGCATGTATTTGATACTAACTCTTTTCAAATATTTAAGAAGTTTTTGCAGGATGTTTCAAATGAACAATCATTTTACCTACAATTCTGAAATCATAGAAGAGTATCAATGTACTCATAAGAAAATGTTCATATATTGAAGAGCCCAAGAAAACTAAAATGTATATTCTTATTAAAAGGGGCAATTCTATGTAATTTTATAGTTTAAATCTCTTAGATTAAGTTTAAAAGAAGTTTGAAAGTGGTTAGAAGTTGTTAGAAGAAGATTGATGAAGTTTGGAAGTCTCTTGGACAAAGTTCACTCGAGTCGACACGAAGATTTGAGCTGATATAGTGATCTGGCATGGCACACAAATTTTTGATACTCAGCCAATCAAGCCGACTCACTAAGAAACCGAGTTGACTCTTCTAGAGTGAGTAAATTATAGTTCTAAGAAAATTGGTCATTTGAGCTGACTCAACTAAAAAGAGCTAACTCTGGTAGAAACTAGTTTTTACCTATCGAGCATCTGAGCCGACTCGACTGAAAAGTGCCAACTCAACCAGAGTGCAGTTTTTATATATCTGAGAATCCGAGTCGACTCGAGGTCGTCCAAGCCAACTCGAGTCCCATATTTTCAAAATGCAATGGCTAGTTCCAAAATTGATTTTTTGAATCCTTATTACATTCCAATGGCTAGTTCTCATTTTCCAAGGCACTGCAATGGTCAAATTCAGCTGGGAACACTTCAAGAAGGTATAAATGAAGGATCTAAACAATTTTGAAGAAATTAATGAGTGCATTGAATATTTTTCAAGAGCTTTCAAGCAAGAGTCAATTTCTTCACCAACTTTCAACTACTATATTAAGTCAACCTTTGAAGAATTAAGAGGAGCCTTGAAGAGCATTGAAGAAGCCTTGAATAAGCATTGAAGAGGCCCTCATTCAAGAGCTTTAATTGCAACAACTCAACTTTTAGAGTTTGTTTTTGTTGCTTCCTTTTATTACTCTATTTTGAGTATTGTTCCAAGTACATCAGAGGCTATAACTTGTGATTTGTTTAAGGTTTTTGGTTAGCCTTGAAAACCAAGTTTGGGTTGTTAATGAGCCTAAAAAAACTAACATTGTTTGGTGATCATGGTGTAAAATTAAGATTGGATTTTGGTTTGTCAGCCTTGTATAAAAGAAACCAACTGTATTTCGTTATGAATATAGTGAAAATCCCAAGTGGTATCTTGGATAGTGGATGTAGGAGATGGGTTGCTTCGAACCACTAAAATTGGTGGTGTTTGTGCGTTCTTTTGATTGTGTTCTTTTACTTGCTTCTGTAATTAATACCTAATTCACTACACTCACCACACTAAGATTTCAAAAAGGCACATATTTATAAAAAGTTTTCATACCCAATTCACCCCCCCTCTTAGGTATGCCAACTGGGCAACAACTGGTCTCAAAGCAGTGTCTCTATAATTCAATTATCTAAAGAAAAGATCTATAACAAATTTCATGAATACCTCTTTGGCTGAGAGCCAATCTACAAATAGACCTTCACTTTTCACCGGCACTAATTATACATGCTGGAAAGCATGAATGAAGATTTATATCCAAGCAGTAGATTTTTAATTATGAAAAGTAATTTTAAACAGACCTCACACATCCACTAAAAAGGTTGATGGCATAGACATCCCAAAACTGGAAGAGGAATGGGATGAATATGACATGAAGATGGGTGAACTAAATGCTTAAGCAATGAATCTCTTGTATTGTGCTTTAGATGCTAACAAGTTTAACTGAATTTATACTTGCATTTCTGCAAAAGAAATTTGGGATAAACTTGAAGTTATCCATGAAGGAACTTCCCAAGTTAAAACTTCAAAATCAATATTCTTGTATATAATTATGAACTATTTAAAATGGAACCGAAAGAAACAATATCTGCCATGTTTTTGATCTACAGATATGGGGCATGCCAAGGAAAGAAGAGTTGAGCACCTAGTACTTCCTGGAGAAGCATCATGATCTACGGATATGGGGCATAACGAGGGAAGATAGGTATTTCCTTAAGCTTAATTACTAGTATTTTATAAAAGAGATATACTTTATACTTTTAGAGATGCGTCATGATCTATTATAGATACGGGGCATGCTAAGGAAAGATAGGTATTCTCTTGAGTTAAATTATAAAAGGAATATAACTTTGTTAGTTACATGATTGACTTATAACCTCCAAGATGTATACTTTCATGAGATCCCATTATTAGAATAGTTTAATTTCTTTTTACTTTTTATTCTTCTTTCCAAGTAAACCAAAGTATTATTCTTTATTCTTTTTTAATCACAACTTAGCTCTAAGGTCCCTAAGGATACAATCCCGACTCACCCTAGCTATAGAGTTTGAATTGGTGAATTATTTTTGACCGCCCATAATAGCAATCACCTATCTCCACCATTGGCTATGGCAACATTGGTAGTGTCGTCCTTGTCACCTCCCTTCTCTAATCATCATCCTGAGATGCCAACCCAAAAGGCTTCACTGTCGGTCATCTTCATCATGCTCATCTTCCTCCTTTGAGATGCTGCTCTGGTCTTCTTCCAACCATATCGTCGCCATCAATGCCATGTTGATCCACCACCATCTTTATTCACCAAAGTCCCCTCTCAGTCCAACAATCCTCCCCGATTCACAATCACCATCCTTCTCATCTCCATCACCATGATTCACCTTCTTCTTGCACAATCCAATGATGGAGAAGCTACCAGCTTGATCCAAGAGTCCAACTCCAATTTGAGCAATGATCCAACATTAAGAAAGTTTTATGATCAAAAGAAGGATTTCATGGCATAATTCATGGCCCAATTTGAGTAAGAAAATGACTTTCAGCATGATTTCGACCATGTTTTAACAAGCAATCTAAGGTAATGTCAGAAGGCCAGCAATAGAGCCAATCGAGTTTGAGATGTATGTGGCAGATCAAAAACTATTTAGGGCAATCCAATGGCTAAGTAACTATCAAAGGTTTAAAAGTTAATTGCATAAGGATTTTACCTCTAAATCATATTAGAATTTGGACTTAGCTTGACTCTATATAAAGGGGATCACTAGGCAACCTATAGGAGGAACCAAGTAGAGAGTTAGAGAGCTAGAGAGCCAGAGAGCCAAGAGATAGAAGCCAATATCTTTTATTTTATTTTTCTTTTTGTAATTATTCTAGGCTTTGAGAGAGAGGTAGAAGAAAAAAAAAAAGAATTCTTCAGGAGACAAGGTGCTGTGATAGAGCCCCGAATCTCTAAGAAGATGTATCCAAGAGCCATGCTTGATTGAGATGCAATCTATAGGAAAGTATAGATTAATGTACTTAAATTTTTATATTTGTTTTTCTACTTTATATAATTGAATAAAGCTTTTAACTTCTTTTAAATTCTTTTCTATTTGATTTCCTAAAATTAATTGCCTATAGATGGAAAAGATCATGATCTTGATATGATATGGTGCATGTTTAATATAGATAATTGATTCTAGAATTTTTATTCATGTATCTTGTTAGGATCTGTTCAACTCAATCGTTGGATAGCATATACTTGTAGAATGGGCCATAATCCTAATAGGATATGATTCGTACTTGGCAAGATAGCCTATGCTAGGGATTAGTTTGAAAGATTTTAAAATAATTATTGACTTTGATTGCTTGGATTAAAACAAGTACAGGATTTATGTATGTGATTATCTAAAATTTTAAAGATGTCCTCTATTATATAAATCCCTCTATCTTATATTTAATTTAAATTAATTAATTTTAATTAAACCATCACCCCCTTTTAAAATCTAAATATTTATTTCTTTCTTTACTTTTTTTATAAAATAATTACCCTTGATTCCTGAGGATATGATCCCAACTCATCCTAGCTATAGTTGTTAGGTTTTTATTTTTGATCGCCCATGATAGCAATCAATGATTACATGAGACCCTAATAAATAAGACCTAAATTTTTCTAAGATAAATATCATAGCTAAAAATTTCTTTTCAGTAATTAAGTAGTTGAGCTATGCATCATTTAATGTCTTACTAGCAAAGAAGATTACTCGAGATAGCTTATCATCAATTCTTTGACATAGGACCTTTCCTATGGCATGATCAGATGCATCGCACATGAGCTCAAAAGGTTGAGTCCATATAGGTGAGTGAATAATTGGGGCTAAAGTTAATTCTTTCTTTAAATATTCAAAAGACTCGAAACATTCAGATATAAAGTCAAATTTGACTTCCTTGGCTAATAGGTTAGTTAATGGTCAAGCCACTTTGCTAAAATTTTTGATAAATCTCCTATAAAATCCAGCATGTCCAAGGAATTATCTAATTTCTTTGACTAATTTAGGTGGAGAAAGATTTGTAATTAGATCTACCTTGGCTTTATCTACTTGTATACCTCTTTTTGAAATCACATGGCTAAGAACTATGCCTTCATCATAAATTGATACATTTTCTAATTTAATACTAGATACTTTTCCTTACATATTTGCAAGAGTAGTTTGAGGTGATATAGGCATTCAGAAAAGGCAGACCAAAAGATAGAAAAGTCATGCATGAAGATTTAAGGAACCGTTTGACGATGTTTGAGAAAATACTTATCATGCACTTTTGAAAAGTGGATGGTGTACTACATAAGCCAAAGGACATACATCTGTCGGTGAAGGTTCCATATGGATAGGTGTATGTTGTCTTCTCCTGATCTTATGGGCTATAACGATCTGATTATAACCAGAGTATCCATCTAGAAAGTAGTAAAAGTCATGCCTAGCTAATCATTCTAAAATTTAGTCTATAAAGGGCAAAGGAAATTGGTCCTTCCTAGTGATAGTATTTATTTTTTTATAGTCGATGCAAACTCTCCATCTAGTTTGAATTCTAGTTTGGACCAATTCATTATTATCACTTTGGATTATAGTAACTCCTAACTTTTTGTATATCACTTGCGTAGGACTTATCAAGAGCTATCTGAAATAGAATAAATTATACTGTTGTCAATGAGTTTTATAATTTCTTTCTTTACTACCTCTTTCATAGCTAGGTTGAGTCTTCTTTGGGGATCTCTTATAGACTTGGCTTCCTCCCCTAAGTAAATCCTATGTTGAACAATCGAGGGGTTGATCCCATTATATCAACCATGGTCCATCCTAAAGCTTTCCTATTTTCTCTAAGGATATTTAATAATTCTCCTTCTTACATGGAGTATAGGTCTACTGAAATAATCACTGGTAGGATTTTTGAAGGACATAGGTATGCATATTTGAGGTGCTTAGGAAGTGATTTTAGTTCCAATTTGGGTGCTTCCTCCATTAATAGTTTGGGCATTATCTCAAGTGGTTCAATTAGAGGTTTTCATCTTGATTTTTCATTAATTATAGCAACCACATTAATTTCCTCCCCATCTTGGTTCATCCTGTTGCCCAGGTGGCTACCCAAGAGGGGGATGAATTGGGATTTCAAAAATTATTACTGCAGATATGTGCTTTTAGAAATTAACTTATCTTAGTGAAAGGTGCTGTGGTTATGAATGTAAAGAACAAGTTAAAAAAAAGGACAAGAGCAGCAATGCAAACACTAAAGATTATAGTGGTTCAAAGCAAGCCCATTCCTATATAAACTATCCAAGATATCACTTGGGATTTTCACTATATTCACACCCGAATATAATAGGATTTTTTTACAGGCTCACAATCCAAAACCTCTACATTTTGGTTTTACCAGGATCACCAAAGAAACCTGACATCCTTTGGTTTTAAACAGGATCACTAAAGAAACCCAACTTGGTTTTAACAGGATCACCAAGAACCCAACACTTGATTTTTGCTAAGGCTCACCAAGAACCTATTTGGTTTTTCAAACGGGCTCACCAATAACCCAACAATTCAAGGATGAATTGAAAGTAAATGCGATAATAAATGACAAACTCTAGTTATCGGATAGTTGCCGATGCAACTTGAGAGAAGCCCCACTAGAATGTACTTCAATGCACTTTAATGGCTTCAGTAGCTTTTTTTCAAAGTGCTTCAAGCTTTAGATGAGAGTTGGTGAAGACTTGAAGACTGATTTTAATGCTCTTAGTGCTCTCTTCCTTGTTGATAGGTTGGATGTTCAATAAAGCATTAAAATTTTGAGGAACTCTCTAATTCTTATTTCAAAGAAGTTCAAATCCCTAAAATATGTGGTTTTCCACATTCCAAGGCAGTTTTTGTCATTGTAGACCATTGGGATGTGACATTTGACCATTGGAGTACCTTTTTGCATTCAAAAAAATATTCTGGAAATAGTCGTTATGCACTTGGAAATAATATTTGAGTCGGCTCGGATACTTCGAGTCAGCAGGTCGACTCACCATTTCTTCAGCAGGGTCGGCTCTTTGTCTCAAGGTGTAAAAACTTCACTCTGGACGAGTTGGCTCTTAACAGTTCGGGTCGGCTCGAACTTCCATCATTGAAATCATTGAACTCAAGGGGTCGGCTCGCTTCTACTTGGATCGACTCTTCTTCTCAGAATCAGAAAACTTCACTTTGGAGGAGTCGATTCATTGCAGATCGGGTCGGCTCGCTTTCACAGGTCTTCAAAATTTGTTCTAGCAGAGTCGGTTCAATCTAGTTGGGTTCGACTCGCTTGGCTATTCTCAGAAAATATCAGGAATGGACTCTGGATGAGTCAGCTCAGTTTTACTTGAGTCGGCTCGGTTTGCTGCATGCCAGAATCCTTAGTGCGTGCCATGAGATAGAGTTGGCTCTTCTTCAGGTTGGGTCGGCTTGAGTGACTTCTTCAGAATTTTTACAAATAGACTCAAGAACACTCTCACCAACACTCTTAAACTTTTGATACAAACCAACTCAAACTAAGTCTAAAGCACAACACACATAGAAGTAACCCATTTACATGATCTTTCTTAATTTATTTCTTTGGGTTCTTCTTTATAAAATATGATTACAACACAACTCAAAACAAGAAGTATAAATGTAGGAGTTGAAGTTTGAACAAAGAATTCATCCTATAAAAACTTGTAAACCACTTAAAGAGTTGTTAGTAAAATATGTGCATGCTCCAATGTTTGGTTATCATCAAAATCACTTATGGGGTTAACAATCTCTCCCTTTTTGATGATGACAAAATACTAGGTATGAAAAAGTAAGATAGAACTTTATATTTACAGATTTACTTGTATAATTGTATTTGCAAGAATGTATAAACAAGTAGAAAGAATTGACTCTAATTTTGAGCAATACATATTTATGATATGCTCAGCTTTCATTAATGTCAAACCATGGAAGGATAATTAGAGCAGTGAGAGGTAATCTTCCCCTCAATAAGATACTCCATGTTTTAACAAACTTTTCATGCAAGACAATGTTTTTCTTAAGCATTTCATGAAAATTTCATTGTTCGGAGCCCAAAAATTTCATTGATCAGAGCCCATGTATCAAAGTTTCTAAGAGAACTTTATATATCAAAGCTTAAAACATTATGTATCAGTGCTTAAAAGGATCAAAGCATATTGTGTTTCATGTATTAGAGCATAGGTAAATAGATTTTATCCTTTTCAAGCTTTATGTATCAGAGCAAAAGAAATATTATCCTTTTCATGCAAATACATAAATTTCTCCCCCTTTTTGTCATAAATCAAAAAGGTGAAGTCATTAAAACTTATCTTTTGAAATAGATTGAGAAAGATGTTAATATTTGTTTGAGATAATTATACTTTCTCAACTTCAATTGGATATTCTAATTAAAATTCATTGCAGTTGCATTAAGGACATTGCATAAGTACAAGAAGAGTTCATGACAAAAGAAAACTTTCATTTCATTTAGAGATTTTTAATACAAAGTACAAAATACAAAATATAAAAGAGAGAGTACATTCAATCACTGTCTATATCTACTCTAGTGTTGGTTGAATAACCCGGAATTAGAATTCCAATAGGCATAGAGGCAATGGGGTCAGGATCTAATACATCGGATGGTGGAGGAGTAGAATAAGATCCCTAAGGCCTAAGATGTGGAGCTAGCTATCTGGGATGGACAGACTAACCAGCAAAGGTTAAAGATTGTGGCCTAGGTCTAGACTGAGGAATAGCAAATGTAGCAATGACTCGGCTTGATAGCTGATCTAACTTGAATGGAACTGTGTCCACATCTTCATCCACCTTCTATAGATCTTTATGTAGTTGGACCAATTCAGATGCTTGCTCATTAGCAAATGCTTCAGCAGAACCCCTAAATCTTCCAAATTCAGCTCTCAATATTCTAATCCCCTTGGTATAATCTTCTTCCATCCTTCTTCCTTCTTCTACTGAACCCATTCTAACTCTCAGATTATGCATTTCAATTCTGTATGCCTCAAGTGTTTGACTGATAGAATTTTTAAGAGTTTTAGAGCTGGATGAGATCAATTGAAGAATAGGTTGAAGGTTTGGCTTAGTTGCATAGTTTGCACTATTGGAGGCTTCAAGAACATTTACTCTGTTGTGCAGATCATTAATTTGTCCTCCAAACTGATCTAGTGATGTAGGACGACTCAAAGAATGCTAAATATGCAAGAGAAATAGTAAACTAATTTTTTAATATTTTTTTAAATATTAAAATTGTAGGTTAAATTTCCAAAGTTAAGTAAAGACTGGCAGGATATTCAGCAATTCTAAGAATCATCATGATCGCAAAGAACTCATGCAAAATAATAAGTAGCCAAGACCCGAGAGTTGAGAAACTCCTTATTTAGGATAGCTTATCTTCATCAAATCAGATAATAAGAGAAGGGTAGGTTTCGTACCAGTCAGAGATTGAAACTTTGCAGTGGAAAGGATCACTCACACTCTGATTGGAGCCTGGATGAAAAAGCTTCAGTTCCTTGAATCAGATGGCTGATCTGGACCCGGTCTAAAGGCAAGGAAGGTCTCCTCTAGGAAGGTGAAACACCTTGGGGATCCTGCAAGTGTCGGGGGTCAATCATAATAGTAATTAAATAAAGGAATAAAAACTAGGGTTTAAAATTGAAAGAACTAGGTTTAGGTGTGGATGTCCCTGGAAAGAAGTAGTTGCTTGACTAGGGCAATAGCTAAAGCATCTTCCTCTGGGCATGGCTGATCTCCAAGGACGCAGAAGGGTGCTAGGGCAGTAGGGTTTTGATCAAGGAACACAAGGAGAGCACACAAGAACAAGAGAACCAATACTAGAACATCAAACACAAAGTAGTTACTCAACATTTAGCAAGGTTGTATTCATAAGAAAAAGGTGATTACAAGAGGGGGAGGGGTAGGGTATTTATAAAGTTCCCATGCCCTCACTAACCATGGTTACACTTAGGTTACTAGTCCTTTCTTAGCTATGTTAGAATTACAAGGTTTAAAAGAATTAGGAATCCCAACTAGGTTAGAATAGACTTGGTATTCTCCTCTTTCACTTCAACTTGGACTTGGTCAAACACTCTTGGATGCCCCTCCTTTGGGCGTGTGGGCTTTACGGCAGCAAGGGGGAGGTTGGCCATGGGCCAAGGATGCATGGGCTTGGGCCCCCTGGAAGTTGGGGCGCCTGGTTCCCTAGGCTGGCATATTCCCGGTATCAAAAGGGAATCTTGATTCTTCTTGCTTGGACTTACATCCTGGGCTTGAATTTGGAGGCCTAGAGTGCTGGGATAACCTGGAAAACATGGACTCCTAGCATATGGAATATTCTGGAAGCATCTGGATAGAATCTTGCATCAGAAATGGCATCTGGAGGGAATCAGGGCACCTGGGTGTCAATTAGGCTCCCCTATGCTGATGTAACTGACTCTGGCTTCAGAATGAGGTCTAGTGGAACTCCTAAATAGCATAGCCTCCTCTCTTGTATAAGAAGTGGACTTATACTAGACTCATACTGATGTACAGACTCAATGTACTGGACTAGGTTGAGGGTTGAGACAAATCAACTAACCTCAACTTATTACAGAACTCAATCCTAGTTGATTACAAAACTTTGACATATAACAAAGTAAACCAAATAGGGCTCAGTAATCTGTGTCTGATCCTGGTGCCCCCACCAAATCAGAACGGGTTTAGGATAGTTTTTATTTGCTTTACATTATCAAACCCTAATTTTTGCATCCTATCTACTGCATTAGGTATCTAGGTTTCATCTTATTTTGGCATCTTAGAAAATTTATTTTTCTATAGAATCTACATGAATTATTCTCTGTCATGTCCTCTATTTTATCAAAGTTTTTAATTAATTTTACAGAAATTTTAAATTATTAAAATTTGGCATATTAGAAACCCTAACAGATTTTTGAAAATTTCTGCAGTAGTCTAAAATCCCTAGGATTTGCATCATCATTTGATTTTTTTTCTGCATGAAATTTGGTAGGTATTATCATCACCATCCATCCTCTATTCCATAGTTTTTTTTGAATTTCTTCTACTCAGTAACTATATCAAATTCTGCATCAACTGAAACCCTAATTCTCTTATTTTTTCTGATTTTGTACTTGACTAACTCAAACCTAATTAACTTCTAAAACCCCAATCCCAAGCCAAACTTTGTTTGATAACCCCAGTTAACTTAAACTTAACTTGACATCTCATAAATTAATTAAAAATTATTTTATTTTCTGATTGTTTTAGTTTGCATCAGGACCATTGAATGTTCATCATCTTTTAATCTAACCTTAAGGGCAATCAATATAACATCAGGGCAGGAGGTCATAACTTGTCCTGGGCCCACCTAGCATTTCCACCCAAGCCTTAATTAAAATTGATTAGACTTAATTTGCCCTAGAGGGCTAGGTGACACCCACAGGTCGGGTCTGAGCTGTGTGGGCTAACTAGTGCATTTAATCCTGTGGCTATTACTAAAAACTAGTATCAAGGCTGGGGGTCCAGAGTCAAACGACCTAAGAGGACTGATGGTTTTTAATTAGAATCCTGTGACAAGCAGGGGGAGCCTCCCACCATCCCACCCCCTACCTGGCTAGTGGAAGGATTAGCTGCTGGGTTTAGTGTAAGTTGAGCTAACTCACCTAGTTTTGGCTCTAGGTCTAGGAAACTTTATATTGTACTAGCATTTTTTTCTTTTGCATGCTTGGCTGTATCATTCCACTTTGATTGTTTGATTTGTTGCATGACCACTAGATTAGGAACCCAATACCAAAGGTCCAAAACTCAGCCCAGCCCAACTATGGATTTCAATTTTGAGGCCATGATGAAGACCATGAGTGATCAGATTATCTCCCAAATGAACTATATATTTGACCAAGCCAATACCCAATCCCAAGCCCAGCTTGCCCAAATAGACCGTAGGTTTGACCAATCCGATACTAAGCTTGATCAACTGATCCAATCAAGTAATCAAGCAATTCATAGTTTTGACCAAGTAGGAGACCAATTAGGAACCCTAGGCAAGACCCACAGAGTTGAATACTTGCCCTATAGACCCCAGGAACCCATAGTCCCTAGATATGAACCTAATAGTAACCCACTATCACTCAATCAACCTGAATGCTATAGGATTGATACCCCTAGATTTAAACCCATAACCTTTAAATCCATAACCTATTAACCCATAACCCTTAGTTTACCCACCCCTGTTATCCCAGACTTTAGTCAATTTTCTATTAGTCAAACCCCTCTTACCATCCCATTGGTTCACCAAGATGACTTAGAAGAAGAAATATATGAGGCTGACCCAAGTTTGGTAGAGGAGTTTGAAGATAATGGTCTATTGAAGATCTAGAAGAGTACCCTATAGAAGACCCAAGATTAGTTGATTATGACCAAACCCAGATAGAAACCAACCCAGAATTAATAGAACCAGAAGTCCAGTGTAACCAACCCAGTTCAACCATGGAGTCCAATTTAGGAACCTTCCTTAAGGCCATGAGTGAACAATTGACCCAAATGAACCTCAAGCTTGACTAATCCATTACCTAAAATCAAGCCCAGTTTGACCAAATGATCACCCAATCCTAAAGTCAGTTTACCCAATCAACCACCCAAACCAACCAAATGACCCAAACCAACAACCAAGCAACCAATAGGCTTGACCAATTAACTAATAGGTTGGACCAAGTAGAAACCAATCCAGTGTTAGCTGATCCAATAGAAACCCAGGTAGAAGCCACCCTAGAGTTAGCTGACTTTAACCACACCCAACCTATAGTGGAAGAACCCTTAAAGGAAGAAGACCATGAGGAATCCAATCCTATAATTAGCATCTTACCTGAGGAGGCACTGGAAGAGAACCCAATTAGAGAGCCTAGTCCTTTGATTTATGAGCCAGAAGAGTTATTAAGGACTTGACCTCTTTAAATCAATGCCCTCAGGATGAAGTCACCTCTTTGACTCTACTTGATCTCTTTCTTGAAATCAATGACCCTTTCTTTCATTATATATACCCTTTAGATAGACATCAAACCCATAAGGTAAACCTCGTTAGTCTAGGACTAATTCCAGACATCCCTTCTTACATCTTACTCTATCCAATTAACCCCGAACCCTTTTCTTACTTTCCACCCAATCAGACTAACCCTGAATCCACCTCATATTTTCTGCCTTTTCTTGAATTTTCTAATGTTTCTTTTACCATTCATTTACATTTTATAGGGATAATTATACTGCATTCATTCATTGCACAAGTTAGATTTGCATCATATTTTTGGTATACCCTATGGCACCTAGTAGGCATACATAGTAAGTTCTCATGTGCATGCCATGCTAGGGTCAAATGTAGAAAGTCTATAGTCCATTAAGTTTTGTTTCGTAGAGTTCAATAAAATTTTATTTGATAGGAAAGTCTAGTCGAGTCTTTTAGGTATTAGTTTTGAGTCCAATAAATTCATAACCTTGAATCATCTGTCTGCACCTGCACTTACCTCTGCACAGCATATGCAAATTAGTCAAAAGCTGAACCTAATTAATGAACTAAATAATAACTTGGCTAATTCCTAAAAAAAATATAAAGAATTTTATGCAAAGGAATATGTGATGATAAAGGAATTTCTGCTCATGAAGCTGGCCCATCCAAGATAATGAAGAGTAATGGGCCCAATGCCTATGTGCCTGAGATATCACCTAATTTAGGTATTAGCTCCACCTTCATCATCTCAGATCTTATAGGGTCTAGGAAGCCAGCAGTGATATCCAGCGAGCCCCTTGAGCCACTCCCTTTCTTTGTGAGTGAACCCACCCCAGAGCGACCACATACAATTTGGCCTTTTGGTGAGGTAAAGATTGAGAGAACTCTGGATGATCAAGCTATCGGCACCTGGAATAGAGACTGTCAATGGTATTTGGTCTGGTGGTAAGGTCGGCCAGAATCTGAGGACTTGTGGATCACTCGTGAGGATCTGCAGCACCTCAACCTAGACCTACTCGAGCACTATGAGAGCCAAGTTATCCCACACTCGACGGGATCGAGTTCCTCCCACCCCGGGAGAATTGGTGGGGGCACCAGGATCAGACACAGATTACTGGGCCCTATTTAGTTTACTTAGTTATGTGTCAAAGTTTTGTAATCAACTAGGATTGAGCCCTGTAATAAGTTGAGGTTAGTTGATTTGTCTCAACCCTCAACCTAGTCCAATATATTGAGTCTGTACATCAGTATGAGTCTAGTATAAGTCCACTTCTTGTACAAGAGAAGAGGCTATGCTATTTTGGAATTCCACCATACCTCATTCTGAAGCTAGAGTCAGTTACATCAGCCTAGGGGAGCCCAATTGACACCCAGGTGCCCTGATTCCCTCCAAATGCCATTTTTGATGCCAGATTCCATCCAGATGCTTCCAAAATATTCCATATGCTAGGAGCCCATGTTTCGCAGGTTATCCCAGTACTCCAGGCCTCCAAATTCAAGCCCAGGAAGCAAGCCCAAGCAAGAAGAACTAAGATTCTCTTTTGATATCGGGAATATGCCAACCTAGGGAACTAAGCGCCCCAGCTTCCAGGGGGCCAAAGCCCATGCATCCTTGGCCCATGGCCGACCTCCCCCTTGCTTTCCTAAAGCCCAAACGCCTAAAAGAGGGGCATCCAAGAGTGTTTGACCAAGTCCAAGTTGAAGTGAAAGAGGAGAAGACCAAGTCTATTCTAACCTAGTTGGGATTCCTAATCCTTTTAAACCTTGTAATTCTAACATAGCTAGGAAAGGACTTGTAGTCTAATTTGGAAGAGGACTTGCAACCTAAGTGTAACCATGGTTAGTGAGGGCATGTGAACTCTATAAATACCCCACCCCTCCCCCTCTTGTAATCACCTTTTTCTTATGAATCAACCTTGCTAAATTTTGAGTAATTGCTTTGTGTTTGGTGTTCTAGTATTGGTTCTCTTATTCTTGAGTGATCTCCTTGTGTTCCTTGATCAAAACCCTACTACCCTAGCACCCTTCTACATCCTTGGAGATCAGCCATGCCCAGAGGAAGATGCCCTAGATGCTACCCCAGTCAAGCAACTACATCTTCCCCGGGACATCCACACCTAAACCTAGTTCTTTCAATTCTAAACCCTAGTTTTTATTTCTTTGTTTAATTGCTATTTTGATTGACCCCAGATGCTTGCAGGATCCCCAAGGTGTATCACCTCCCCAGAGGAGGCCTTCCTTTCCTTCAGACCGGGTCCAGATCAGCCATCTGATTCAAGGAATTGAAGCTTCTTCATCCAGGCTCCAATCAGAGTGTGAGTGATCCTTTCCACTGCAAAGTTTCAATCTCTGACTAGTACGAAACCTACCCTTCTCTTATAATCTGATTTGGTGAAGATAAGCTATCCTAAACTGGGAGTTTCTCAACTCTCGGGTCCTGGCTACTTATTATTTTGTATGAGTTCTTTGCGATTATGATGATTCTATGCATTGCTCTCCTATTTTCTAGTTCTTATTTTATTTTGAAAATTTATCATGCAAATCATAATTATAAAAATCACAAAAAGATTTATTTTATATTTTTCCTGTATGTTTAGCAATCTTAGAGTCATCCTGCATCATCTAGTCTAGTTTCAACTGACTGGCAAAACTCGCCAAACATTATAATCATTGTGCAAGTGAGTGATTCAGATAGTGTACCCAATTGTTATGAAATGAAGTCCTGCAAAGATGATGTATCAATGGTAGGTGTAGGAGGAGTAGTGCTAGGTTCAGGAATGTCAGTAGCTGTATGAACATAAGCAGGTGCAGAGGGAGCCAAGTCATGTACCGAAGCATCATGTGCAGGAACATCAAAACCTAATAGATCAGGTGAGCCTGGCTGTGGCTGTGACTCAGGAATAGGCAATGAAATGTCCTCATCAGCCCGCATCTCACCTTCTTTATGTTCTTCAATTTTAGTAAGATTATTAGACTTCTTCTTCTAGATACCATCAGAAAATAGATAACCCATTTTATGTAATGTTTTGGCGGTGTATGTATCCGTGTGTTGAAGAGGTCTACTGTCTTCATCAGTTAAGTCCATGTGTGCAACTTAGAAGAATAGTGTTAAAATCATTCCATAAGGCAGACAACCTTTCACTTTTCTAATAGCTTGCTTCATCTGGGATAACATTATTGTTGGAAGGTTAATTTTATCTCCATGTATTACCAGCTCCATAAAACATAGATCTCTTTCACTAACCCAATCGAAACGACCTGTTCTGGGTCGGAAGATTCTACTTATAAAGCTATGAAGAAGTCTCATTTTCATAGACAGGGAGCTAGCTTTTAGAATACCGATTTCATTCACATCTTCTTGTTCTAAAACAGTTTGAAGTGCCCTTGTTTATCCTTTAGAACTAGGTGTTCTATTCCTTCGAAAGGCATTTCTAACATACTTCCTAGACTTTCTTTAGAAACAATGATTCTTTTTCCCTTTACCACAGATTCTATATGCTATTCTCCAAATCTTAAATTCTCATAAAATATTCTAACTAGGTTGGGATAAGTATGATTATTCAAAGAGCACATAAAATCCCAGCCTTGGTTCTGAATTAGGTCACCAACAATTAATCCTAATTCCTTGAGAAACTAAAATAAGATCCATCTACCTGTAGTGATGGGTCGCATTGCTAGAGATATCTGCTAACGAGAAGAGGGAAGGCTTGGTTCTTCAACTGATTGAGCTAGAACCCTTGAAGAGCTTTCTTCCCAAAATTTTGAATGCCTCTCCTACGGAGCTTGCTCAACATCTTGACGAGGTCTTTTTCCAACTACCTTTCTTGGAGCCATTCTCGCAAAATGCAGTGTTCCAAGGGATTTGGAAGGGAAGGATTTTTGGAAAAAGTGTTTCGAAGGGAATGATCGAAGAGCCAAAGAAAGAATTGAAGAGAAATAACCCTACGGCTCAACTTAAGAAAGAGTCGGCCCGACATCCGAGTCGGCTCGACAAACAAGTCATCTGCTCGAGTTGGCTCAAGCAGAGGGAGCACAAAAATGAATTGGAGCATCTACTCAGAATCTTTAAAAAAAAAAAAAAATGGATGTGGAGGTTATCCAGATAATACTACCTCAAGTTTGTAGAAACATAGGTTGAGGTTTCTAAAGTGGGTTACACAACCCTAGTTCACATCTAATCATTGCAAATCTATCATAACTTAAAGGTTTAGTAAAATATCAGCAAGTTAGTTTTCAGTTGGCATGAATTCAAGTACAATATCATTATTCAATACATGATCTCTTATGAAATGGTGCCTAATTTCAATGTGCTTAGTTCTAGAATGCTGAATAGGATTCTTAATTAAATTTATAGCACTTATATTATCATATTTGATTGGAATTTTAGATTGTGTAACACCAATGTCTTCTAGTTGTTGTTTAATCCAGAGCACTTGAGCACAACGACTACCAGCAGCAACATACTCTGCCTTAGTAGTGGATAATGCTACAGAGTTTTGTTTCTTATAGTGCCATATGATTAAATTCAACCCTAGAAATTGGCATGTACCACTAGTGCTCTTTCTATCAATTTTACATCCATCATAGTCAGCATCCAAAAAACCAATTAAATTTAAAGAAGATTCTTTAGAATACAAAAGACCTAAATTACTTGTGCCTTTTAGATATTTGATAATTCTTTTGATAGCAAGCATATGTGATTCCTTAGGATTTGACTGAAAACGAGCACACACACATACACTATACAAGATATCAGGTCTACTGGCAGTAAGATATAATAGGGATCCGATCATACCTCTATATAGCTTTTGGTCAACATTGGATCTATTTTCATCTTTGTCCAATCTACAAGTAGGGCTCATGAGTGTGCTAGCTTCTTTGCTTGTCTCCATGCCAAACTTCTTGATTATTTTGTTGATATACTTGGCTTGGTTTATAAAGATTCTTTCCTTTATTTGTTTTACTTGTAATCCAAGAAAGTAGTTGAGTTCATCCATAAGGCTCATTTCAAACTCACCCTGTACCAACTCAGCAAATTCTCCACAAAGATTTTCATTAGTTGCACCAAATATGATATCAACAACATAAATTTGTACAACTAACATATCATTCCTTTTTTTCTTAATAAAAAGAGTTTTGTCAATATTTCCTCTTTTAAAATCATTTTCAAGTAAAAATTTGCTTAGTCTATCATATCAAGCCTTAGGTGCTTGTTTCAAACTATATAAAGCTTTATTTGATTTAAACACATGATTTGGAAAAGCATGATTTTCAAAACCTGGTGGCTGTTCTATAAAAATTTATTCGAAAATAAATCCATTTAGAAAAGCACTTTTAACATCCATTTGAAAAAGTTTAAAATTCATGTAGCAATCAAATGCAAGAAGTAATCTAATGGCCTCAAGTCCTGCTACAGGTGCATAAGTTTCATCAAAATCAATGCCATCTTCTTAATTGTACCCTTTAGCTACCAACCTTGCTTTATTTCTCATAACTTTACCATTCTCATCTAATTTATTTTTATAGACCCATTTGGTTTCTATGATGGGATGGTCTAGAGGTCTACTAACAAGTGTTCAAACATTATTCCTTTCAAACTGGTTTAATTCTTCATGCATGGCCATCATCTAGTTTGGATCAGTTTCAGCTTCTTCTAAACTATGTGGTTCAACTTGTGAAACAAAGACTAGATAGTCATGTACATCTCTATGTGCAGATCTAGTCCTAACACCATGAGAAGGATCACCAATAATTAGATCTTTAGGATGTGAAGTTATATACCTCCATTCCTTTGGTAAATCAGTATGATCCTTACTTACCACTTCATTTCCATCTTGTATTGGCTTGTCTTGTATGCTTAGATCTTCCATCTTCTTTTGTAGTGTACCTGCATCATTGTCAATACACTCATCTTTTCTAGATGGTGAGGAGTTAGCTTCATCAAAAACAACATGAATTGACTCTTCTACAATAAGAGTCTTCTTATTAAACACTCTATATGCTTTGCTGTATAGTGAATAACCAAGAAATATTGATTCATCAGATTTTGCATCAAATTTTCCTAGGTTATCTTTACCATTATTTAATACAAAGCATTTACACCCAAAAACATGAAAATAGTTAATATTATATTTTCTTCCATTTCAAAGCTTATAGAGGGTTTTCTTTGAAATTGGGCGTATTAAAACATGGTTCAATATGTAACAGGCAGTGTTCACTGCTTCTACCTAAAAGTACCTTGGAAGATTGCCTTCACACAACATGGTTCGGGCCGTTTCTTCCAAAGTCCTATTCTTTCTCTCTACAACATCATTTTGTTATAGTTTTCTAGAAGCAAAGAGTTGTGATCAATGCCGTGCTCAGTGCAATAATCATCAAAAAATTGATTTTGAAATTCAGTCCCATGATCACTTCTTATAGAAACAACAGAAAGATTTTTCTCATTTGAAACTTTTTTATAAAATTTTTGAAATACATCAAAAGTTTCATCTTTATGTACAATAAATAATATCCATGTGAATCTAGAAAAGTGATCTATAATCACAAGGCCATATTTCATACCACCTAGGCTTATGGTCCTAGTTGGTCCAAATAAGTCCATATGAAGTAGCTCAAGGGGTCTAGTAGCTGAAATAATTTTTTTTGATTTTAAACTTCTCCTAGTTTGTTTGCCTAATTGACAAGTATCACATACATAATCAAGATCAACTTTATAATGTGGCAAACCTCTAACTAGATTTTTTGAAATTAATTTGGAATTGTATGCATGCTAGCATGACCTAATCGTCTATGCCACAGTAAACATGACTCCTTGATCTTAGCATTCATTGCTACTAGACTAGAACTACTAATCATGGCTAGAATATTCAGATCCACCACATAAATGTTTCCAAGTCTATGACCAATGAATTTGTTGCTAGAGTCAAGAGAGTTAGTTACTATACATATAGATGATTCAAAGATAACCTTGAAGCCTTTATCACAAAGTTGACTAATACTTAACAAATTATATTTCAATTTATCTACTAGCAGCATACTTCAATAAAAGTACAGGGGGTTATTTTGATCTTACCAATTCTGATTATTTTTTTCTTGCCATTATCATCGAAGGTAATCGATCCTCCTTCTTTCATTTGTAGGGTGATAAATTGCTCTTTATCACCAGTCATATGTCTTGAATAGCCGCTATCTAGATACCATCATTTCTTAGTATTCAGCGCTGCAAGACAATCCTGTAAAATAATCAAGGAGTGATTTTAGGTACCCAAGCTAACTTGAGTCCTTTCAGGTTAGCAAAATTGGTTCCTTTTGGAACCCAAACAGTTTTATATTTCAATGCACCACTCTTGGAATTTTTCAAAGAATTGCATTGATAAGATTTATGTCCAAATCTATGACATGCATAGCAAATAATTTTATCATACTTGAATGATGAATGCTTTGAAGCTTTGACAGATGCAGAAATGGATATGTTTGGTTTGAAAGATTTTTTAGCAGAATTCTTAGGAATGTACTTTAAACCTTTTGAAATAGAATTTGATGGAAAAGCTTTTTGAGCTTTAGTATTTGAAGTTGAAGCTTTTGAAGATACAAATTTTGTTGCTAAATTTTTTTTGGCATTTAAAGCATTAAATCTAATTCTAGCTTTGCATTTTGAATTTCTTTGCTCATTCAGAATTAGCTCAAGCTTATTAGAACTCAAGGTAAGTTTTTCTACAAGAGGCTTAAGCTTTTCAACATTCTTTTTCAAATCATTATTTTTGGCAACTAAACCTTTGTTTGTCTTAATTAAAACATTCTTTTCAATTTTCAAAGTAATAACATTATCAAAAAAAATATTCAGTTCTTTTTGTAAAATGTTACTCTTTTCTGAAATCTCATCCTTGTCTTTTAGTAAAAAATCATTTTGTTTCTTCAAGGATTTGATTTTAACCCTAGCTTTCTTGAATTCAACAAGCAGATCATGAAAAGCATAATTCAATTCATCATAAATAAATTTAGTTTGAAGCTCAAGGGATGATACCTCATTCTTAAGACCTATTAAACATAAGTTTGCAGATTTTGTGGTCTCTTCTTCTTCAGTAGATGCGGATACTTCGCTATCGCTCCACGTCGCTACCACACCTTTCTTTTTCTTTTTCTTAATACCCATTTTCAACATAGGATAGTCTGGTCGGATGTACCCTGGTTTCTTGCATTCGTAGCATACAGTCACTTCTTTTTCCTTCTATTTTTCCTAGTCCTTTTCTTTGCTGTATTCTTTATTCTTGTAGAATTTCCTATAGTTTCTCCCTTTTCATCTTCCCAAGAACCTTTTGAATCTTCTAACAACCATAACAACATCTTCATCTTCCATGTCACTTTCAATGGAGGAGCATTCTTCTTCCGATTCATCATCCTTTCTTGAGTCCATAGAAGCTTTGAAGGCAATAGATTTTTTCTTCTTTTGATCATCCTCAGTTTTGTGCTGCATGGCTAGCTCATGAGTGATGAGAGATCCTAGCAGTTCATCCAGTAGTAAGGTATTCAAATATTTTGCTTCCTGGATCGGTCACTTTTGGATCCTACTTATCTGGAAGAGATCTTAAAATCTTCTGCACAAGGTCATCATTGGAATATACCCTGCCAAGACTTTTTAAGCCATTAATAATATCAGTGAAGCATGAAAACATGGCTGAGATTGTTTCATTAGGTTTCATTTTAAATAGTTCATAACTATGCACAAGAAGATTAATTTTTGAGGACTTCACTTGAGAAGTTCCTTCGTGGGTCACCTCAAGTTTATCCCAATTTTTTTTTATGGAAGAGCAAATGAAAATTCGATTAAACTCATTACTATCCAAAGCACAATATAGCAAGTTCATTGCTTTGGCATTTAACTCACCCATTTTCATGTCATGTTCGTCCCAATCCTCATCAGGTTTTAGAACATCCACTCCATCAATTTTAACCATGGGGATATATGGACCCTTCAGAATGACTTTTCACAACTGAAAATCAACTGCTTGAATGTAAATTTTTATTTTAGCTTTCCAGTATGCATAATTGGTGCCAGTGAAGAGTGGAGGTCTATTAGTTGATTGGCCTTCGGCCAAGGATGTACTCATTGGATAAGCTATCATCTTTACTCTTATGTATTCAGAGACACTACTCTAGTACCAGTTGTTGCCTAGGTGGCTATCCAAGAGAGGGGTGAATTGGAATTTCAAAAATTATTGCTGCAGATATGTGCTTTTAGAAATTAACTTATCTTAGTGAAAGGTGCTATGGTTATGAATGTAAATCACAAGTTAAAAAAGAAGGACAAGAGAAATAATGCAAACACCAAAGATTATAGTGGTTCGAAGCAAGCCCGCTCCTACATCCACTACCCAAGATACTACTTGAGATTTTCACTATATTCACACCTGAATACAGTATGATTATTTTATAGGTTCACAATCTAAAATCTCTACACTTTGGTTTTACCGGGATTCCCAAAAAAACCCGACACCCTTTGGTTTTAAACAGGATCACCAAAGAAACCCAACTTGGTTTTAACAGGATCACCAAGAACCCAACACTTGGTTTTTGCTAAGGCTCACCAAGAACCTATTTGGTTTTTCAAACGGGCTCACCAATAACCCAACAATTCAAGAATGAATTGAAAGTAAATGCAACAATAAATGACAAACTCTAGTTGTTGGATAGTTACCGATGCAGCTTGAGAGAAGCCCCACTAGAATGTACTTCAATGTGCTTTAATGGCTTCAGTAGCTTCTTTTCAAAGTGCTTCAAGCTTCAGATAAGAGTTGGTGAAGACTTGAAGACTGATTTGAATGCTCTTAGTACTCTCTTCCTTGTTGGTAGGTTGGATGTTCAATAAAGCATTAAAACTTTGAGGAACTCTCTAATTCTTACTTCAAAAAAGTTCAAATTTCTCAAATATGTGGTCTTCCATCATTCTAAGGTAGTTTTAGTCATTGTAGACTGTTGGGATGTGACATTTGACCTTTGGAGCATATTTTTGCATTCAAAAAAGAATTCTAGAACTAGCCGTTGTGCACCTGGAAACGATATTTGAGTCGGCTCGGATACTTTGAGTCGGCTCAGATCCTTCGAGTCAGCAGGTCGAGTAGCCATTTCTTCAGCAGGGTCAGCTCTTTGTCTCGGGTGCAAAAACTTCACTCTGGACGAGTCGGCTTTGACAGTTCGGGTCGGCTCATCTTCCATCGTTGAAATCATTGAACTCGAGGGGTCAACTCGCTTCTACTTGGGTCGACTCTTCTTCTCAGAATCATAAAACTTCACTCTAGAGGAGTCGGCTCATTGCAAATTGGGTCGGATCGCTTTCACAGGTCTTCAAAATTTGTTTTGGCAGAGTCGGCTCAATCTAGTTGGGGTCGACTCGCCTGGCTATTCTCAAAAAATATCAGGAATGGACTCTGGATGAGTTGGCTCGGTTCTACTTGAGTCAGCTCGGATTGCTGCATGCCAGAATCCTCAATGCGTGCCATGAGGTAGAGTCGGCTCTTCTTCAAGTTGGGTCAGCTCGAGTGACTTCTTCAGAATTTTTATAAATCGACTCAAGAACACTCTCACCAACACTCTCAAACTTTTGATACAAACCAACTCAAACTAAGTCTAAAGCACAACACACATAGAAGTAACACATTTACATGATCTTTCTTAATTTATTTCTTTGGGTTCTTCTTTACAAAATCTGATTACAACACAACTCAAAACAAGAAGTATAAATGTAGGAGTTAAAGTTTGAACAAAGAAGTATAAATGATCTTTCTTAATTTATTTCTTTGGGTTCTTTACAAAATCCGATTACAACACAACTCAAAACAAGAAGTATAAATGTAGGAGTTAAAGTTTGAACAAAGAATTCATCCTACAAAAACTTGTAAACCACTTGAAGAGTTATCAGTAAAATATGTGCATGCTACAATGTTTGGTTATCATCAAAATCACTTAGGGGTCAACAAATCCAAAGTTCTAGGTCAAGCTCTTCACCGCTAAGGTCAATCAGATCATAAACATTATCCTGAACACAATTTAAGTCGCTCATTTGATTTATATTGGTGAGATTAAAAATATTCAAATTGATTGGCATGTTCCCAAAGGAAAGTTTCATTATCCCATTCTGGTAATTGATTTGGGCATTAGCTATCACCAAATATGGTCTACCTAATATAACTGGGATGTGACTCTTTGGGTTCATTATCAGTTCAATTTCTAGAATTACAAAATCTTTCAGATAAATAAAGTCACTAATTTTGATCAGCACATCCTCTATTATTCTCCATAGTACTTTTAAAGATCAATCTGCTAGTTATATGGTAATTTCCATGGGCTTTAGTTCTCCCAAACCTAATTGCTTATATACTGAATATGGCAATATATTGACACTTACCCCCAAGTCTAATAAAGCCCTATTATGAGGGTGTTCCTTATAATATAAGAAATAGTGGGTGACCTTGGATCTTTGCATTTTACTGGCATGTAGTTTGATAGGTAAGAGCTCACACTACCTACCAAGAAGGCTCTTTTAGGTACATTGGTGGTCTTCTTCTTGGTACACAGGTCCTTAAAGAATTTAGCATAAGCCAAGACCTATTGGATCATATCAAGTAAAAGAATATTCACTTTAACTTGCTTAAAAACCTCCAAAATCTTATTTAATTGGGATGAATTTTGGTTGGGCTTAAGTTTATTTGGGAATGGTGCTACAACCCTAATCTTTGGTTCATCGAATTCTAGCAAAGGCTCAACTGGTGGGTTGGGTATTATATTAGGCTTTGATGCCTTTGGTGTTTCAAGTTGACCCTGCTTAATCAATTGTTCAAAGAATGACTTCTAATTCTTCTTCTTCAGACATACCCACCTGGTTATTTATCTACCTCCTAGATCTCAATGTATGGATAGTGTTTAACTAGTTAATATGGGTTCCTTGTTTCAATCCGTGAATATTTAGATTCCTAGGGTTAGCCTCGGGCTAACTCTATAGTTTATCCCATTTTCTCTTACCTATAGTTGTGGCTAATTGACCTACTTGCATCTCTAAACAAGCTATATCCTGGGTATTAGAGGATAACTGTTGACCTATGCTCTACACAAAGTTGTTCAGGGTAGTGTAGGTATTAGCTTGGGATTTAGCTAGGGTTTCTAGAGCTTTCTTTAAAGAACTGAATTTTCTTTCATTATCATTGACTAGTGGGTTGTTTCTTATAGGATTAAGCCTTGGGTTAGACTGGTTGAAATTGGGACCACCTATATTAGGACCTTATGACCAGGAAAAGTATGGATGGTTCCTTCACCCTTGGTTAGTGGTTGGTGCATAAGAATTATTCATCATTCTTTGATAGGTTGCATTTACCTGTGCACACCCATGTTTAGTTTGGATCATGAAGTGGGGACACTCTTCTATTACATGTCCTGGATCATTGCATCCATTGCATACAAGTGTGGATACTTTGTTCACTTGATTTACAAGGGCTTGTCCCTTGACTTCCAAGACTTGCTATATCCTACGAATCAAGGAGCCATCTTAGCCTCTTCGGTCATGGATGCTGAGATTTGGTACATACCACCTCTTGATGGTGTGTTTTTAGATTTCCTAGTTTTCTCCCACTGTAAGCTCTTTTCTGCTAAATCCTCTAGAAGTTGCCAGGCTTCATTATGTAGTTTCTACATAAAGTTGCCCTCACACATCGACTCGAGCATGGTTTTGATATTTGAGTTTAGACCTTCATAAAAGGTTTGGCAAAATCTTCGAGTCTCTATCCTATGGTGTGGACACTGGCTTAAAAGGTTCTTAAATCGATCTAGGCATTTCTAGAAGGGTTCTCTCCCTAGTTGATAAAATTGGATGATCTCATTTCTTAACTTGGCTATTTTATGGTGTGGGAAGAACATCCTCAAGAACATTTCAACAAAGTCCTCCCATGCTGTGATTGATTGGGTAGGTAAACTATACAGCCATTTCTTGGCATTTTTTTTAAGGATAAAATTATTCAACCTAAGTTTAATAGCATCTTCTAAAAGTTCATGTATTCTTATAGTATCACACAATTCCTTAAATTTACTAATAAAAATGTAGGCATCCTCAGTTCCGGTGAATTTGGAAAGCATATTGATAATTTGAGGCTTAATCTTGAAATTGATAACATTAGTTGAGGATAGTCGAATGCACGATGGTTGGGCAAATCCAATCGGGTAGTAATAGTCTCTTAAGCTTAGGGGATGTCCTAATTCTTCCATGGTTAACTTTAAGTTTTTTTGGTTAAGGGTAGGGTTTAGATCTATTCTCGCTAGTCGACTAGACTCCCTTTTCCAAGTTATAATTTTGAATTTTTTTTGAAAGAAGAGGGGAGAAAAGGAAGGAAGAAAGAGAGAGAAGAATTTTAAAGGTGAAAATCTAAGGAGTCCTAAATCTAGAGATGATAGAGAAGAATATTTTAATTAGATTAAAGTTTTACTAGCAAACAAGTTGCCAAATAATGGACTCTCTATCCTAGGATTATTCTATATCTAGATAGCTCCTAACTGCCAAGGCCATCTTGGAGCCCTCCAAGTTAGAGACTAACTAACCAATTAGCCAGTCAAGCATGAGGTCGGTAGGGGTCCTCCCGTTACTTTCCATAGATACCAAATAAATTGGCTAAGTTAGTCAATTGAACCAATAAAAAACCATCTTTTTTTAGGGCTATATCATCCTTGAACCACTTTCCTAGATACCAGCTGACTAGCTAACCTTGACTAAGTCCAACTCTTTTAGAAGCCTTGTCTTAATGAGCTCGATTGTCACAGGGGCAATGTCTAATTGATTTTAGATTAAAGGTTTAGGTTATGCAGTGTGAACAGTGATGATTTGTGGGCCAAGGAAGGATAATAAAATCTTCACCTTATATTATTTAAGGGTCATGCCCTTAAGGTATTTTATGTGAATACAATACAAATAAAGCAAGATGTCCAAAAAAGTTAGAAGATTTTTAAGGTTTATTATTTATTTTTTTACATTAACTATTATGGAAAGATGTCTTTTATTTCCTTTTAGGTTATTTAAGGTAGTTTGATTAAAAGGAAAAGTTAATTAAGTTAGGAGTTGATTTGTGAAAAGAAGGAAAGTAAGAATTTTTTATATGCTAACAAAAATAGAAGGAAATTTAGAAAATAAGGCAACTAAAATAAGGAAGGCAATAAAGCTAAAGAGAGCAATTACTAGGATAGAAAAGAAATATATATTTTTATTTTTTTTGCAAAATAATTGTTCCACAATCCCTAACAACAGTGCCAAAATTTGATTGCTTGTCATAGGACGGTAAAAAAAAGTCTAACTCACTACTATAGCTAGAGTAAGTAGGGATCGTATCCTCGGAGATTAAGGACAATTATTTCATAGAGAAGAACAAAGAAGATGGATTATAAAAAGATTAGAATAAAAATAGTGGTTTTAGAAGAAAGCAATTTTAAATTGATTAGTTCAAGAAAATAAGAGAAGTAATCCAGGAATCCGAATCAACCATACAAACAAGTTTTAGTTTCTTTTCTTGATGTTCCAATAACAATAATCTAGCAAATTAAATGTTAGTATAATTTATGTCTTATTAGGTAAAAGCAATATCTGAAGATCACAACACATCCGTTTAAAATATAAGCTATCTAATTTAATTACAAGATTAGAAGTTTAATCCACCATACTACGATCTACCTCTCTTAGGCACATACCATATCCAAAGATCACGGTACATTGATAGAGGGTATAGTCCATGTATGTTAGATCAAAACCTCAATCAAAAAAATAAATCAAGAGATGTATAAAGGAAAAGCAAGATTTTTTTATTGCAAAAAAATCAAGTACAAAAAAAAATAAAAACTCAATTACAGGCTTCATCTTCATCCCAAGTTGAAGGAGTCTAGCCGTGCATCGCTGTCACCAGCATCTTCTCTATAATTTTTTCTTTTTTCCAAGCCTAATACAAGATCTAAATAAAAGAGCAAGAAAATAAATTAATAAAATTTTTGATATAAAACTGATGCCTGGACTAGTACCTGGATACTCCTTTTATAGAGCTCATCAATAGCTTTCTCCAAGTTAAATTTGGAGTCAATATGAGTCAAAATTGGTTGTATATTATGAAAAACAATCTCAACTATTTGATCTATAGTTTGATGGGTGATCAATGATTTCCTTCCTTCCTAGATAGACCGAATCCTCACCAATACCCGGACCACATCCTAGATGCCTAAAATCTCCTCCTCCCAGTTGAATTCCACCATTAACTAGTCTCAACCAATCTTTCCCGGTCACCAACAGACTGCGGCGTTGGCTAGTGGTGACATGAGTGGTGGAGAAATAGAAAGGAAGCAGCATGGGCTCCTTGGAATAGGGAATAGGGTGATGGACTAATGAAGGGGAAATGGTAGTGGCACTCATGGAATGGCAATGGTAGGAAGGTTGCCCGATGGGCTTGGGAGGCAACATGATGAGAGGAAGCAATGACTCGGGAAGAATGGTCGACGATAGGGGAAGAGAAACAGCAACATCTCTGGCTGGGAAGAGGACGATGGTGACATCTCGAGCTAGCAAGGAGATCTCGGGAGGGAGTGATGGGTGGTGTTGATGGGCTTCTCTGGTGGGTGATGGCAACATGGAACGGTGAGGTGGAGGTGGTGGCATAGCAACATGATTGTGTTGGAATGGTAAGGTGAAGGTGGTGGCACGGCAGCAACTCTCTAGTAGCTTCTTCGATCGACGATGGTCTCTCCAGTGGTTTCTCTGATGAGAATAGGGCTCGAGAAGGAAGATGGTCCATGAGCAGGGGTGTGGAATGAAGATCATGGTAGCCATGGACTGCTTCCCATTTTTGTAGATTGAGCGACCGGTCCACCATGGATCGACTACTTTAAAATCCATAATAAATTGATCATATTAGGTTTTCTTTGATTCTATGCCCATTTAAACTCTGATTTGATTGTCGTTTATACCATTAAATTTCAAAAATCAAGCTCTTTCCATCCATGAACTTCTTTTCTACAAAATACTAATAAAGTATTAAGTTTTAAGAAATATAGATATAGTAATATTTTTTTAATGCTTGAATTGAAATATTTAATAGTCTTATCACATATGATGACCTAGATCCTGTGAGTCCAAGCACAACAGCTTCCAACTTAGACTCTGTCCTCCTAATCCCCTGTTGATAGATGTCATGATCTTAACCAACTCTCATGTAAATCTATCTATAGCTCTTCTCATCTTGCCAAAGTCAACTCTTAGGTCATCCATATCAAACGGATGTGCTCCCTAAGTCCTCTGACTCTGCTCTACCACCTTCACTCTAAGGGTAAGCTCCATCAGGTCCTATCGAATCTCCTAATAACTTCTAGTGACCTCCTGATGGCTCTATGTAAACTCCTATCTCAAGTCACCAATTATGGACCTAATCCTTGTCATCAAAGTGTTAGAGAACTGAACAAACTACTCAAAAGAAATCCCAATAGAAGTAGAAATAGGTACTGAAGCTCCAATAGTAGTAGGTGTAGCCAGTCGAGTCCTAAGACTGGCTGGCTATGTAGGAATGTGCTCGGTCAAAGCTCTAGCAGGTTGTGCCGAATCTAAGGGTGTAGTGTCAACATGTGTCTCCACCTCATCAGCATCCTCCACATCAACATCATCATCATCATCATCATCATTATCAGAGAAAGCAATTATTCTATGTCAAGATATTCGACGTACCCATCTATGATCCACCTTTTGGTAACCCATATAGTGGAGAGACCTCTCATTGTACAGATATATATGTAATAGTCTTTTGGCATCCTCCCCGATATAGTCTACACCAAACTCCTAGAAAACAAGTGTAAAACCATGCCATAGGATAGGCAAGCCCTAGATCTCCTAGCTGCCTCCTTAAGTTGGGCTAACATTAGTGCTAGTAAGTTTATAGGATGATTCTCTATCAAATAGTTCAAGAATGTGATGTCCTTCTCGATCACCTTGTCAAACCTTCCAATTTTGGAAAAAAATAGTCTACTGACCATATTATGCAAAAGCCTCATTTCTACTAACAGTTGATTGGCTTGTAGATTTTTTAGATTTCTAGCATTCTCATTTTCCAAGATTACTTTCAAGCCATCTAGCTTCCTTTCCAAGTGTAGAAAACATAAACCATTTCTAGGCATTTCTAACAGATTTCCTAATCTCCTTTCATCTAACACAATCAACACTCCTTTAACTGTGGATTCGATGTATGAACCTCCCAATCTCATATTTTCAAAGAAGGAATGAACTAGTATAGGGTATACAGGTACCTTTAAAGAACAAAAATACTCCCATCCTTGTGCCCATATCCACTATCCAATACATAAGTGCTCTTGCTCCAAAAAATTGAACTAGATCTTTCATCCTATGGTCACCAATTGATTGGTCATGGAAATCTGAGGTTAAGGTGGAATCGGAGGATTCTTGAGAGCCGGTTGGTCATTTCTTCTCTTGGTCCACCTCTCAGTCAAAGATGTCACTCCCAATCTCCTTATCTTGTAGGCTAGAGCCTTACATGGTCACATTTCTCTTAGATTTACATGGAAAAAGGTCTACAATGTTGTAATAGGATTTGGAATAGTGAGAAATAGTGAAAGGGAAAGGGATGGCTCAAGGGTAAAAGTAAAACGTAAGAGAAATTAAAGTTCGGTCAAGTTTTTTTAAAAAAACTAAGTTTTTGATAGGTGAATCAGCTTACACAATTGGTTCAGCAAGTGCGAGTCAGCTTGTGCAAGCTAGAAACAAAAAAATTAGGATTTTGAGCCAAAAAAGATGGGAATCAAATTTAAGAAATTCTAACCAATGAACTAAGAATGACTAAGCTCTCAAAATGATGAAGTTGATTCAAGAGAACTTTTTTGATTTTGAAGACTTTCTAGAGAATATCACCTAGAAGAGGTCTCTAATTCATCTCTAATCATTGAAAATTTATCTTCACTAAGAGGCTTAGTAAAAATGTCAGCTATTTGTTTGTCGGTACTAACAAATTCTAGCTCTTGATACCACTATACACATGATCTCTAATAAAATGATGTCTAATCTCTATATATTTAGTCCTTGAATGTTGAATAGGATTTTTAGTTAAGTTAATAGTACTAGTGTTATCACATTTGATTGGAATCTTAGTTTATTTTATACCAAAGTTTTCAAGTTATTACTTAATCCTAAGCACTTGAGCACAACAATACCTTATAGCCACATGTTCTGCCTCAGCAGTTGATAGTATTACGGACTTTTATTTCATACTATGCCATGAAATTAAGTTCAACCCTAGCATTGCGGCGGGATCGCTGATGTAGGATCCCTATCAAATGCCATGTTGGATGAAGCTGCCACGTGGGACACCTCAGCCCGGACCCCTTCGCCCGGTCGTGCTCCCTCCAGGTGGAGAGGCCGAGGTCAAAGTCGAGCTTTGCCTCTCCTTCACCAGGCCACGCTTTCTTTGGGTGGAGAAGCTGAGGTTGAAGTCGAGCTTCACCTCTCCTTCCCCGGTCGCGCTCCCTCCGGGTGGAGAGGCTAAGGCCAAAGTCGAGCTCTGCCTTTCCTTTACCGGCTGCGCTCCCTCTAGGTGGAGAGGCCGAGGCTGAAGTCAAGCTCTGCCTCTCCTTCAGCCGGCTGCGCTCCCTCCGAGTGGAGAGGCCGAGGCCGAAGTCGTACTCCACCTCTCCTTCGCCCAGCCATGCTCCCTTCAGGTGGAGAGGCTGAGGCCGAAGTCGAGTTCCGCCTCTCCTTCGCCCAGCTGCGCTCCCTTCGGGTGGAGAGGTCGATGCCGAAGTCGAGTTCCACCTCTCCTTCGCCCGACCACCCTCCCTCTGGGTGGAGAGGTCGAGGCCAAAGTCGAGCTCCACCCCTCCTTCGCCCGGCCGCTCTCCCTCTAGGTCGAGATGTCGAGGCCGAAGTCGAGCTCCACCTCTCCAGATTGGCTCCTCCTTAGATGAAGAGATCTACGACTGAAAGAAGTCACCGCTCTCCCTAGATGGTGGCTCGATGCTCGAGGATCACGAAAAGATGCCAGCCAAGCTGCGATGATGGTCCCAGCTACCACATACACCAAAATGGAAGGAATCCTCCGATTGAGTTTCTGCATTCTTCACCAATCGTCTGCACCCTCCAAAAAAGGAAGTCAACCAGTAGATCCAGATCCAGGAGGTGATGGCCCATCGATCGAGGCCCTGCTAAGTTATCCAAAAGGGAGCGACCGGAAGGAATGTCAAAGCGAACAGTAGCTTCCATACCACCAGAATGGACAAGCAACCTATCCACGGCACGAAACATCACCGCACGTGCCCGTAGGCAGGGGGAAGATCTCGAGGTAAGCAGCGCGCAATGTCCCTAGCAAAAAGGGTCTCCCAGATTCAAACAAGGTAAGGAGAAGAAGAAAAAAACTCAAGCTAAGATTAAAGGATCGATCGAGTGAGGTCCAACGAGCAAGAAGGGAGCAGCGTACATGAAGACAATGCTCAAGGCTACCGCGAAACCCCAAGGAGGTGTCTAGACGGACACAGCCACTCAGTTCGAGCTCTCCTTTGTTGCCATTCTTATACTCTGTGCTCGGCCTGCTCGCACTCTCTCACCTTATTAACTCTCCTCCTAACATGGAGTCCACACTCGGGGCTCAACCAGGAGGATCTATTCCCCTAGATCGCTACTAACTTGACCGTTGAAGTGCCATCACTGGAATCCCCAGCCCGGGTCTCTAACTCTATTTTACAGGTCCGGGTGCCCGAGCAGGATCTCGAGCGACAGGAGCGTGTTCCGAGCTTGACCTCAGCTACAAGCCACGGTGATCTTGGCAGCAACAGATTGGCATGCCAGGTAGGGGGCGGGCAGGATACATCTTGATATAACCTGGTCCCCTTATAAGCAACCCAACGGGAGGATGGTGATGATGCGAGTGAGAGAAGCCTCCACCAGCCATGCGGGGGATCCCCCTTCCCGTGGGAACCTACATAGTCTAGAAGGGGAGCTCCCCGCAATAGCTTAACCACCTCTGGTGGTACTCAACTGGTCGCACTCGCCCAGCAGATGCAAATTCTCACTATGGCAGTGCGCCAGCTTCAGCACCAGCACTGGTCCTTGGCTACCCACTAGCAGCCATGGACTCCCGCGGCCCATGCCACATCACCCCGCGACAGCCTGCACTCCTTCTAGGAAAGGCATTCACAGCCGCGGACCACCACTGACCATCGGGGGAGCCACCAGACACCGGCAAAGAAGCAACGGGCCAGATTTATCGATCAGTAGAGCCGGTCCCCGGCCTTGGAGCGGGTCGCTGCTAAACCCCACCGAGGTCGAAGAAGCAAGATTCCCCATCATGACACCCCTCACATGTCACCTTCTCCGCTCCAATCAGCCACCACAGAGGGTTCAACTGATGAGGCCATCAGGTGCATGGAAGAGAAGTGCCTGGAGGAATAGGAGCATAAGCTTGCGGAGCTATCCCACCAGTTTGTGAGATTACAGGGCTTCACTAGCGAGCCGATGGGCTATGACACCCATCCCCCTTTCTCCCGAGAATTCCAAGATGAGCCAGTTCCGAGCCAGTTCTGCATGCCGCAGGTGGATCCCTATGACGGGACTACCGACCCCCTGGATCATCTTGAGAGCTACAAGTCCCTCATGAGAGTCTAGGGCATGACCGACGCCCTCCTCTGCATCACCTTTCCTGCTACTCTCCGAAAGGCAGCTCGGGTATGGTTCACCTGCCTCGAGCTGGAGAGCATCGGTTGCTTCGCTCAGCTAGAGTGAAGTTCGTGGCTCACTTCAATGCATGCAAAAAGGTGCCACGGGAGGTGGACAGCCTCTTCTCCATCAAGCAACAAGACCACGAGCTCCTACGGGACTATGTGGCCTGCTTTAAAGTTGCCACGCTGGAGATCTACAACCTTGATGAGCCAGTCGCTATGCTGGCACTTAAGAGAGGGATCAAAACTTCTCGGCTGACCTACTCTCTTGATAAAAAGCCCTCCAAAACTTACTCTAAGCTCAGAAGTACATCCACACCGAGGAGGTAGATCGCACGAGGAGGGAGCTGGATTGAAAGCCTCTAAAGAAGCTGGCTTCTGGGGAGACCCTCGGTGCACGGAAGCCCGGACCGTCCACACCAAACTTTCACCAGAGGTCGAAGCCGAGGAGAAACCCCATCCTGGAAGAGAGTTTCGCACCTCTTCTTGCCCCAAGGGTGAAGATCCTCATGAAGATCGAGGGTGAACGCTACCTGAAGCACCCACCTCTGCTGAAGCGATCAATCGTTCGCGACATATCAAAGTACTGCCAATTCCACCGCGACCACGACCACGACACCGAGAAATGCTGGCATCTCAAGAAGGGGATTGAAGAACTCATAAAGAGGGGCACCTTGAAAGGTTTATAGGGGGCAGACCCCCAGTGGAACCTCAGGTGCTCACCGCTCTCCCTCCAGTCCCTGCAGTCAACAACCGCCCTACCGAGAAATTGTTGGGGATGATATGCTGGGGAGTCGAGCATGCTCCCAAGAAGGCCTGGGGGGGAGAGGATTTTGAGAATGGATTTTCCTTTGTGAGAGAGAGGGGGGTTGAAATTAAAAATATAAATAATGATGCTGTGGTCGTCGAGATGACGATCGTAAAGCATCATGTAAAATGCATCATGGTTGATAGTGGGAGCTCCATGGATGTGCTTTTTTATGATGCTTTTTCCAATATGAATTTATCCTCTGCTCAACTTAAACCTCTGCACATACCCATCATTGGTTTCATGGGTGACTTTGTAGGAGTCGAAGGGGAGATCACTCTCCCGGTTACTGCCGGGATACCACCTCGGTAGAGTACCGTTATGATGACTTTCATGGTTGTTAGGCTTTCCTCGACCTACAACGTGATCCTGGGCTGACCTGGGCTTAACTTGCTCGACGCGGTCATTTTCACAAAGAGGCTATTGGTGTAGTTTCCAACTCCCTACGGTGTCGAGGAGATGAGGGGGGCACCTCAATCAATCCAACATTACCTCCAAACCATCTCTGGGGCCAAGGTTACCGAGGATGACCATAGTGCAGATGACCTCGACCAAAGGGCACAGGACCCCAGAGGTGGCTCGGTTGAGCACCTGCTGTCGTATCTTCTCAAAACTGACTTGGCGAAGATGGTGCAAATTAGGGGGCAGTTGCAAGATGATGAGCGAGCACACCTGCTAGAATTTCTCTGGGCGAACGCCGACGTGTTCACCTGGATGGCAGCCAACATGCCTGGGATCCCACCTGAGATCATAACCCACAAGCTGAGCATCGACCCGAAGTATCATCCTGTGCGGCAAAAAAAAAAGAGTTTCGCACAGGAGAGATAAAGGGTGATCAACGAGGAGGTGGACAAACTCCTCACAACCGACTTTGTTCGGGAAGTGGAGGATCTACATGGACTAGACCGACCTCAACTGAGCCTGTCCGAAGGATAGCTTCCCTCTGTCGAAGATCGACCAGTTAGTGGATGCCACCTTGGGGCACCGCTTGCTCTCCTTCATGGATGCATTCTTTGGGTACAACTAAATCCAGATGCACCCAGAGAACGAGGAGCACACAAACTTCATCACCGACCAAGGGATGTACTGCTACCAGATGATGTCGTTCGACTTGAAGAATGCTGGCGCTATATACCAGTGCCTGGTCAATCGGGTCTTCAAGGACCAGATCAGTAGGAACATTCAAGTCTATGTGGACGACATGCTCATCATGAGCAAGCCGAGGTCGGACCACATCGCCGGCCTCGCGGAAGCTTTTCAAAACCTCCGAGAGCATAAGATGAAGCTGAACCCGACAAAATGCACTTTCGGAGTAGCAACAGGGAAGTTCCTTAGCTTCATGGTGACCCAAAGAGGAATTGAGGCAAACCCGGAGAAGGTCCAGTGATGCAGAACGAAAGCTCTGTTACCAAAAATGATGCAGAACGGATATGTGGAATGCGGAAGCAAATTAAAATTAATGTATATATATATATTTATATATATTTTCAGAAGTCGGCTTTGACTCAAAGGAAAGATAAACTAATGTTGAAAGAAACTAAGAAATGACAGAAAGTATAATTAAAAGGAGTGGATTATCAGAGTAACTCAGAAATAGGATCGCTGGGGATTGAGAAACCCCCAGATCTAGGGTTTGCTCTGAGTTTTAACGAAACAGACAAAGTGAGAAGGGAAGGTTCTTGTTACCTAGCAGTGATATCTCTCCATTTGGTGGAAAAAGACTCTCTCGAGCAGATTATTGGATCCCGGGAGTCAAGGTATCTTCACAATGGATCCTCCGATAATGGTCCTTGGCGAAGTTGGCCTCTTCTTAAACCCTGGATCCTGGAGAGAAGAAGAACAAGGTTAGGAACAAGAGACTTAGGGAAGAGAGTTACCAAAGTAGAAGAAAGGATGGGATCTGAAGGTCTTCAGCTGATTTGGAACTCCTAGGCTGCGGATTTGGGACTTCTTCTCCTGGATCTGCTGGATGGACGCTGAAGCAGTGGTAGTTGACTTGAAGATGGTTGGACTAGGGTCCTGGTGGTCAGCCACCCTTTGGAAGAAGAACATTGGAGATGGTGTAGAGGCTATGGTTTGGTGGTGGTGGAGTAGAGATGGGTGGACTAAGCTAGGGTTTTAGGGTTGGAGATCTCACACCTCCTCAAGGTTCCTAAGGAACCCGGATTTACTCCCTCACGGAGCTCAACACTCAGAATAAGTGCGGAAGAACAAGACTTTGCTCAAAAACAAGGGATTTCATTCATAAGATTTCATAAGATAAGTTCAAGTTATGAAAGGGGTCTAATATATAGACCTATAAGAAAAATCAAAACCATACAAGTTCCCATGTGGGACTAATAGGACTAATCTATACTTTAGGCATCAAATTCTCTTCCCTTGGCCAACCAAGACTCCTTCCATGAGTGAGCGGCCCAAAAACTCCAAGAAAACTTGAAAATCAGCTCTAAATGGCAGGTTATGGGGGTGTCTCCTAGTATCTCTCCATGAATCAAGGATTTTCCCTTCATGGTTTGGCTCTTTTGGACACCTCCTAGTCTTGATCCACAAGTTTAGGCTTCTTCTTTTCATGGCTTTGGCACTTTAGGAAACTTTTGGGTGCCTCCTTGATTTTCTCCCCAAGACATGCTCTCTTCCCTTTTATAACTTGGATTTTTATGGAACATTGTGGGGCACCTCCTTGATCCTCTCTTCAAGAAAATTTCTTGCCATCCTGGCTTGGGTTTATCTAGAAAGAAGTTGGCTCCTCCTTGGATTGAGGTATCTTGATGGATTTCTCCCCCAAGTGGTGCAAGAAAAAGGGGAACTTACTTCTTATGGTGTGGGGACCAAAGACACTGGATGGAGATGTGGCAGGGAGTGTGGCACCCACTTGTAGCTGGACCATGGAAGAAAAAATGTGGCACCCTATGGCAAAGGGAATGGCGCCAACCTGGACCTGGACTTGGACTGAGTCAACAGACTCAACAAAAATTGAAATGACAAAATTACAGACTCAAAATTGGATTGATCATGTCAATCCTTATTACAAACCCTAATTTTCTCGGGCAAGGTCAATCAGAGATCCAGATAGAACCTTGAAGTCTTCTTCTGATTCTGGTGCCTGCACCAATTCTCCAGGGGTGGGAGGAACTCGACCCTGTTGAGTATGGATCAAGCTGGGTCTGGTATCTCTCCAAGAGGTCTGGGTCCAATTCTTGTAATTCTTCTCGAGAGATCCAAGAGTCATCAGAATATGGCCTTCCATGCCAGCGGACCAGGTATCTTTGGTATCCTCGATTACGAGTAGAGATAACCTGATCATCCAGGATCTTTTCAATCTGCTCTTTCCTCATAGGCCAGTTTGTTGGTGGACACACAGGGTCGGGATCACTCTCAATAACAGGATTAGGTTCAAAAGGCTCATTGGGAATCACAGCTAGCTCCCTGTACTCTACTAGGTCTGTAATGTTGAAAGTGGAGCTAATGCCTAGCTCTGGAGGCAACATAGGCATTGGGTCCCACTCTCTTCATCACTCTAAATGGTCGAGCTCCTCTAGCATGTAGCTTTCTAACGGTTACAGGAGGAAACCACTCAAGCCTTAACCTAATCATTACATAGTCTCCCTCAACAAAAGTTTTGACTCGCTTTTGAGAATCAGCCAACTTCTTATAAGTTTCATTACTTAAAGTTATTTTGGCATGAATTTCTTTATGCAAGTTCTTTACATGCTATGCAAAGTCTTCAACAGACTCGGAGACTCGTGTGTGGATTGGCAAAGGAACTAGGTCAAGTGGTGTGTGAGGCTTGTACCCATGAACAATCTCAAAAGGGCTTTTACCTATAGACCTATTGACCGAGTCATTATATGCAAATTCAGCCCTGGGTAAATACAAATCCCAATTCCTGGTATTCTCACTCAACCAAAATCTGAGTCAATGTCCTAAACTTGACTGACGGCGCATTCCTAAAGAATGGACTTTATTCAAAGGAACCCTAGGTCTAAACCTAACAAACTAAGGCTCTCTAGGTTTGACCTTGGGTCAGAGAATGGCATGCAGAGCATGAAAACTTATCATAGGTGCCTAGTAGGTGCCATAAGGTCTTCCAGAAGTAGGTGGCAAACCTAATAGGTTCTAAGGAGTCTTGCAACCTAGAAATCTCAATAAAGTGTAATCCCATAGCTCAAGAAACATGAGAAGATTCAGGGAAGGGTAGGAAATAAGAATCAGAGTTTTGAGGTGGCTTATAGGAAACAAGAAATATACCTTGGTTATTCAGGATGACCTTAAAATGAGGACATTGTTCTATAGGTGCTCTCATCCAAACCTCATGATTTACTCTAGGAGGGTCTACAAGTGCAAGTTCTAGGGTAGGCTGGGTGCTCCTAGAAGGTGGAAGGTTATTAGGAAGGTCTTTGGAATGTTTATCTAAAAGGTCTTCTAAGCTACTGTCTTTTTCTTGTTCTTGGACCTTCTCAATGGGCAATTCTTGTGAACCCCTTCCTTCTTCACACTTCTCTACCAGATTTGACTCAGGGGTGTCTTCTTTGGATTCCTCAATAAGTTCAGGGGTATTCTCACTTAAACTCTCATTGGGTGCAATTTCCTCTTCCTGAACTTCCTCAAAAGGGTCTTCTCTTAGGGTTAGCTCCTGAATTCCTTGAGTGGCAGGGGTCCCCTCAATAACCCCATCAGGTAGGAGTTGGTTAATTGAATTATCGGGAGAGATATCCTCAAATTCTTCTTCTTCATATTCATCTATCAAACTTATGTCAGGCTCATATATTTCTTCCTCAATCTCACTAAAAGGTTCTAATCTATTCTCCTTTGATTCCTCTTTAAGTACGGCTCTGGTCGGGTCAACTAATTTTGGGATGGCCATGCCTAACTCCTTCTCAGTGTTATCCTTATGGTCAAGAGGTGACACAAGTGGGAATTGACAAACAAAAGTTTGGTTCACTACGAGTGTCGGATCAATCGAAACTTGACTCAAGTTGGTAGAGGTTGGCTTTAAGTCCAAAGTACTTGATTGGTTATATCATAAAGACCATTAATAGTCTTGGGCTTCTTGGTAGGCTCGGTCTAACTTATTGGTCTTTTCAAGGCATAGCTTCCTATAATTGTCTGGGTGTAACCCAACCTTAAACCTCGATGTGATCTGAGCTTCAGTCTCAATGGTATTGCATTTCATGTCATACCACTGGAAGTCCTCGATATATTTAGACACAGGCCTATTACCTTGTCTTTTCTCACAGGATCTACCTAGGTACCTATCTCTCAACTTCTCATATCTCTCCAAGTATATATTTCCTCTTTTCTTTGATAACACTTACGCTCAATAGCATACCAATGCGACCTAGCATGTTTGGTGAACTTGGTTTTGGCCAACCTAACTTGTCCTAATTCCGATATGTTAGTGCACTCAAAATATCGATCCATTTGTTCTTCCCACTTAATATATGTCTCTTGTCTTCCATCAAAAGTGGGTGCATAAGGTTCGGTGTTCCTAACGGGTCCCTTCTCTGAGTCAACCAAGTATGGGTATAGGCTCCTAAGGTTATGCTCGGGATCACGGTATAAGGTCCTCCTAGGCTCCTGGCATGGGTGAGGTTGGGGCCTATTAAATTTTGGATCAGGGGTCCAATTTTGATGTCTACGTTTCTCAAGTCCCTGGGCTCGGTCTCTAAACTGGGCAAAACCCTCATTCATATCTTGACTCAATTTGGTCATACTTTCGGTAAGTGTTCTAATCATGGCCTCTAAATCAGGTTGGGTTTGACCAGGTTGGTAGGGTACTCCGTTCCGGGTGGACATGATGATGCAAGCAAGCACACCAAATGAGACTCGACTGAAACGACTACGGGCTAACTAGACCTAGAGCCCAAACTAGATGCCCAATCAGAGTGGCAAGCTAGCCTGTAGTAACTCGGGACTCGGCCAGGCAGGTGTAAGGGGAGTGTTAGGTCCCTAATTGCCAAACCTAGACACCAATCAGTGATTGGCCAGGTAGGCGGACCAGCACACAAGCCCTTCGGGATAGAATCCCTGAACCACCATTCTAGACACTCAGTACAAAGCACACACAGAGTAACTAGACAAACTGACTCAACACTAGCCTAGACCCGACCAGTTGGTGTCCTTAGCCCACTAGGGCAAATTAGGTCTAATTAATTTTAAGATTAAAGGCTTAGGTTCGAATGCATGGGAGGTGGTTTTGGGCTAAAGAGAGTGTCTCAATCCTCCCCTTATGTTGCAACTTTGGTGCCCTTAAGATAGATTCAATTTATGCACACTCAAATAAAAAAAATAGCTTGCAGAAAATAAAAAAATAGAAAAGCAGTAAAATTGATCTCAGAAAAATCTACATAAATTAATAAATCATAAAAATTTTATGTAAATTACTTTCAATTATACTAGTTCCAGCAAAATAAGAATTACTTAATTTGAAATTTTTTGCAGAGAGAAACAATTTGAATAACAGGCCAGTTACTGGCAAAAAATAGAACGTGTGTCCCGTTTACAATCCCTGCCTAGAAGTTATAACCCAGTGGCACCCCTACACACCCTGGGAACCCCCATGGAATGGGAGGAGGAGGCTTGTGTCTCGCTTGTTCCTAGGACCGGACGGCCAGGGGAGTCTACTCCAAGCAGCAAAACTAAAAAGGAACGAAAAAACAATCAAAAAAGCAAGAACCATAGACAGGGCTCTGATACCAAATTGATGCAGAACGAAAGCTCTAATACCAAAAATGATGCTAAACAGATATGTGGAATACGGAAGCAAATTAAAATTAATATATATATATATTATATATATTTTCAGAAGTCGGCTTTGACTCAAAGGAAAGATAAACTAATGTTGAAAGAAACTAAGAAATTATAGAAAGCACAATTAAAAGGAGTGGATTATCAGAGTAACTCAGAAGTAGGATCGCTAGGGATTGAGAAACCCCCAGATCTAGGGTTTGCTCTGAGTTTCAACGAAACAGACAAAGTGAGAAGGGAAGGTTCTTGTTACCTAGCAGTGATATCTCTCTATTTGGTGGAAAAAGACTCTCTAGAGCAGATTATTAGATCCCGAGAGTCAAGGTATCTTCGCAATGGATCCTCCGATAATGGTCCTTGGCAAAGTTGGCCACTTCTTGAACCCTGGATCCTGGAGAGAAAAAGAACAAGGTTAGGAACAAGAGACTCAGGGAAGAGAGTTACCAGAGTAGAAGAAAGGATGGGATCTAAAGGTCTTCAACTAATCTGGAACTCCTAGGCTGCGGATTTGGGACTTCTTCTCCTGGATCTGCTAGATGGACTCTGAAGCAATGGTAGCTACCTTGAAGATGGTTGGACTAGGGTCCTGGTGGTCGGCCACCCTTTGGAAGAAGAACCTTGGAGATGGTGTAGAGGCTAGGGTTTGGTGGTGGTGGAGTAGAGATGGGTGGACTAAGCTAGGGTTTTGGGGTTGGAGATCTCACACCTCCTCAAGGTTCCTAGGGAACCCGGATTTACTCCCTCACGGAGCTCAACACTCAGAATAAGTGCGGAAGAACAAGACATTGCTCAAAAATAAGGGATTTCATTCATATGATTTCATAAGATAAGTTCAAGTTATGAAAGGGGTCTAATATATAGACCTATAAGAAAAATCAAAACCATACAAGTTCCCATATGGGACTAATAGGACTAATCTACACTTTAGGCATCAAATTCTCTTCCCTTGGCCAACCAAGACTCCTTCCATGAGTGAGCGGCCCAAAAACTCCAAGAAAACTTGAAAATCAGCTCCAAATGACAGGTTATGGGGGTGTCTCCTAGTATCTCTCCATGAATCAAGGATTTTTCCTTCATAGTTTGGCTCTTTTGGACACCTCCTAGTCTTGCTCCACAAGTTTAGGCTTCTTCTTTTCATGGCTTTGGCACTTTAGAAAACTTTTGGGTGCCTCCTTGATTTTCTCCCCAAGACATGCTCTCTTCCCTTTTATAACTTGGATTTTTTATGGAACATTGTGGGGCACCTCCTTGATCCTCTCTTCAAGAAAATTTCTTGCCATCCTGGCTTGGGTTTATCTGGAAAGAAGTTGGCTCCTCCTTGGATTGAGGTATCTTGATGGATTTCTCCCCCAAGTGGTGCAAGAAAAAGGGGAACTTACTTCTTATGGTGTGGGGACCAAAGATACTGGATGGAGATGTGGCAGGGAGTGTGGCACCCACTTGTAGCTGGACCATGGAAGAAAAAATGGGGCACCCTATGGCAAAGGGAATGGCGCCAACCTGGACCTGGACTTGGACTGAGTCAACATGACTCAACAAAAATTGAAATGACAAAATTACAGACTCAAAATTGGGTTGATCAGGTCAATCCTTATTACAAACCCTAATTTTCTCGGGCAAGGTCAATCAGAGATCCAGATGGAACCCTGAAGTCTTCTTCTGATTATGGTGCCCGCACCATCCAGGCGATCATCGACATGGAGCATCCAATCTTAAAGAAGCAGGTGCAACACCTGACGGGTCGAATCACCATACTAAACTGATTCATCTCAAGGTTGATAGATCGCTGCCTTCCTTTTTTCAAGGTACTGCATAAGATGAACGACTTCACCTGGACAGAGGAGTGCAAGATGGCCTTCGAGGAGCTTAAAGACTTCCTGGCATCACCACCACTCCTCTCCATGCCGGAGGCAGGAGAGGAGCTCCTGCTATACCTAGTGATCACCCTTGGAGCCATCAGTTTGGTACTCATCCGCATGGATCAGGACAGGTCCCAGAAGCCTGTGTACTATGCTAGCAAGATCCTTCGAGATGCCGAGATTAGGTACACCCGATTCGAAAAACTAATTTTTGCTCTTATCATATCTGCTCAGCATCTCAGGCCATACTTCCAAGCGCATCCTATCGTGGTCTTGACAGACCAGACCCTGAGGGTTGTGCTTAGTCATCCTGATACATCCGGATGTTTGGCTAAGTGGACACTGAAACTCAACAAGTTTGACATTGCATACCGATCGAGGTCATCACAAAAGGCCCAGGTGCTGGTCGACTTCCTGGTCGAGTGTGTGGGACTTGTCGAAGAGCCAGAGTAGACTATCCTGGAACACCAAGTGGAGCCCACTGCCAAGGAGGAGTCCTGGATCCTCCATGTCGACGGTGCATCCAATGCAGGCAGAAGTGGAGCATGTCTCATCCTCGCTAACAGCGATGGAGTTCTAGCTGAGTGCGCACTCCACTTCAAGTTTGCCATAACAAATAACCAGGCAGAGTATGAGACACTCCTCATGGGCCTCAGGGACTCCCGCAAGCTGGATGTGCAAAGCCTGAAGGTCTTCACCAACTCTCAACTGGTGGCCGGACAAGTCTCCAGAGAGTACGAAGCCAGAGATCCCCAGATGATGAAGTACTTAGAGCGGGTCCGCTCAAGCACGACAGGCTTCCGATGCTTCAGCATCTCTCACATCCCTTAAGGTGAAAATGCTCACACCGATATACTGTCAAGACTTGCGACCTTGCCGGACTCGTCACTAGGGTGTGCACACATCGAGTACCTCAAAAATCTAAGCAACGAAGCTCCCGTAAAGGTGCAGCAAGTCACCCCGAAGCCAAGCTGGATGGATAGGTACATCGAATAAATCACTGATGGCACCCTGTCGAAAGATCACGCAAAGGCCGGCCTTATCAAGAAGAAGGCCTCGCGATTTGTCCTCATGGAAGGACAGCTCTACCGCCGATCCTACTCCTATCCGCTCCTAAAATGCCTGAAACCCGCAGAGGCTACCTTCATGCTCCAAGAGATACACGAAGGCCTTTGTGGAAACCATGTCGGGGGGAGGACCCTTGCATACAAGGCTCTCCGATAGGGATACTACTGGGAGACCATGAGGGAGGACGCCGCTGACTTCATGAAGAGGTGTGACCGATGCCAGCGCCACGCCCACATACAGCATCAACCAGCAGCGCCGCTCTCCCAGCTCTCCGCCCCATGGCCGTTCAACTAGTGGGGAATAGACATCCTAGGTCTATTTCCCCTTGCATCAGGGCAATTGAAGTTTTTGATAGTGGCCATCAACTACTTCACCAAGTGGACAGAAGCAGAGCCATTGGCATGAATCACGGAGCCAAGGTCCGCCAGTTCTTCTGGAAGTCGATCATTTGCCGCTTTGGGCTTCCCCATAGCATTATCACCGATAATGGACGGTAATTCGACAACTGGGAGTTCAAAGAATTCTGTGCGGAGCTCGGCATCCAACATTGTTTTACCTTGGTGGCTCACCCCCAGACCAATGAGGAGGCCGAGGTGACCAATCGTACCATCCTCCAAGGACTCAGGACCAGATTGGACCAGGACAAGGATAGGTGGACAGAAGAACTCCCCAGCATTCTCTAGGCCTACCACACAACACCCCAGATGGCCACGAATGAGATGCCTTTCAACCTCACTTTCGGTGCAGAGGTCGTTGTTCCAGTCGAACTCGACATGCCCACACAATGGATACAGTAGTACAATGAAGCAGAGAATCCGATGTGCCTTCTTCTCAACCTGGACCTACTCGAGGAAACCAGGGACAAGGCTGGACACCGGATGGTGGCTTACCATCAGTGCATAGCCCAGTACTACAATGCATGGGTAAAGCCAAATGTTTTCCGCCCTGGCGACCTGGTGCTGTGCCGAGCTGAAGCGTCTCAACTTCGGGCATGCGGCAAGCTCTCGTCGAACTAGGAGGGCCCCTACAAGGTGGTCGAAGCCCTTCCACATGGAGCTTACTGTCTTGCAAATCTGGATGGTACCAGATTCCTGCAGACATGGAATGCCTGCTACCTGAGAATATACTATCAGTAGTGTAAGGCCTTTTTCTAGTAATAATAAAGACCCTCTTTTGTGCAAACTACTTTTGCCTTGCAGGGATATCGCTGCCCAGCCTAAGGTCTGGCATGCTTAAGCCTGGAGTCCAACTCTCTGGCACTCAAGCCTGGAACCCATGCTCTCTGGCACCAAAGCTCGGATCCCACGCTCTCTGGCGCCAAAGCCCGAAGTCCAGCTCCCCGGCACCGAAGAACGGAGCCCAGCTCTCTAGCACCAAAGCCCGGATCCCATGCTCTCCGGCACCAAAGCCCGGAGTCCAACTCTCCGGCATCGAATAATGGAGTCCAACTCTCCAGCACCAAAGCCCGGAGTCCAGCTCTCCGGCATCGAAGAAGGTGCCCAGCTCTCCGGCACCAAAGCCCGGATCCCATGCTCTCCGGCACCAAAGCCCAGAGTCCAACTCTCTGGCACCGAAGAATGGAGTCCAACTTTCCGGCACCAAAGCTCGGAGTCCAGCTCTTCAGCATTGAAGAACGAAGTCCAGCTCTTTGACACCAAAGCCCGGAGCCCAGCTCTCCGGCACCAAAGCCCGGATCCCATAATCTCCGGCACCAAAGCCCGGATCCCATGCTCTCCGGCACCAAAGCCCGGATCCCACGCTCTTCGGCACCAAAGCCCGTAGTCCAGCTCTCCGGTATCGAAGAACGGAGTCCAACTCTTCGGCACTAAAGCCCGGATCCCACGCTCTCCAACACCAAAGCCCAGATCCCACGCTCTTCGTTACCAAAGCCTGAAGTCCAACACCCTAGCATCGAAGAACAGAGTCCAACTCTCCGGCACTCAAGCCCGGATCCCATGCTCTCCGGCACCAAAGCCCAGAGCACAGCTCTCCAGTGCCAAAGCCCAGATCCCACGCTTTCTGGTGCCAAAGCCCGGAGTCTAGCTCTCTAGCACCAAAGAATGGAGTCCAACTCTCCGGCACTTAAGTCCTGATCCCACGCTCTCTAGCACCAAACCTGGAGCCCAGCTCTTAGGCACAAAGCTCAGAGCCTAGCTCCCGGGCACCAAAGACTGGTCAGCCCAGTACCAAAGCCCGGAGTCCAACTCTCCGGCACCGAAGACCAAAAACTTCTGAAGCCCGGTACCAAAGACCGATCAGCCTGACACCAAGATCGGTCAGCCCGGCACCAAAGATCGGTCAGCTTGGCACCAAAGCTCGGAGTCCAGCTCTCCGGCATCGAAGACCGGAAACTTTTGAAGCCCGATGCCAAAGGCCAGATAACTCGACACCTCAGGCCCGGAAACTCCTGAAGATCGAAGCCCCGCAGTCACTTGGTGATGCGGCACACATACGATTAATGTTTTGAATATGGGGTTTGCAGAGCAATGAAACCTAATTATACTTAGCATTGTACTCATCTTAATAAGATTTAAGGATTATATGAAAAGGGACTATTACATGATTAGACACAACTCTAAAACTAAGAAGGAAGAAGATCTAGACAATAGGGGCTAATGATTGAGGACTTACCTTGATGAGTTTTCCAACTTTCCTATGATTCAAAACTTGAAACTACTGATGCTCTGGACTGGAGAACTTGGATAACAGTGATCAGAACCCTGGACTTGGGCTTCAGCTTGTTGGTTCATTGTCAAGGAGAACCCTGTTCACAACTCAAGGACTTCGAAGGACCCTGCAATGAAGATCAAAGTTAAGGTTGATGGATGCAAACATAAAGAAGGGATGGGAGAACTTGTGAACAAAGAAAAGATAATTGAGAAGATCTGGATGACTCCAATGCCTTTGCCTTGAGCTTGGATGATGAGTTGCTAGGGAAGAGAGTGGCTTTGGGCGTGGAAGAAGAAGATAGGAAAAATTTCACACATAAAACTCAAGACAACTTCACTTCAAACTTCATTCATTTCCAAAATCAATCTCTTTTACAATGGGCATCCAAGGCTTTTAATAGCCTCACAAAGCTAGCTTTTGAAATTTAAAAACTCCCCAAATCGAGGAGGATTACAAGGGGGTTGGAGGATTTGGTGGAGAGTTTGGAGGGATGTGGGGGGGGTTGGAGGATTTGGTGGAGGACTTGGAGGGATGTGGCCAACCTCCTTGAATTTGAATCTCCCTTGTTGGCGCCCAAAGGGTGATGAGGTGGCTGGTGAAGTGGCACCTGATGACATGGCATGGTGAGGTGGTCTTCTACTTGGATAAGAATGACATCTGGCGCCCAGTGGTCCTAGTTGATGGTCATTTTCTCTTGCTTGGTTGATGTGTCTTCTCTTCTTCATGTTGTCAAATTCTGGGGTCTAGAATTTGAGTCTTGTTGCTGGCTTTCATGGCTTTAAGACTTGATTAGACTTAACTCAACTGAATTAGACTTAACTCAACTGAACTGACTTGACTGACCTAGACTTTAAAACTTGAAATGGACTTACAGGAAATGAAATTTTAAAAGTAATTACAGGACTCAATAAACACTCTTGATTTGAAACTCAAAATTAATTACAGGACTCTTGAAAAGGAAATGACTCTTGAAAATAAAATATTTTTGAACTAAAGGATACAAGGTAACCTAATTATCTTCGATCCAAATTGGGATAAGGCTAACCTTGTTGGAGTGAAGTTTCTTTCGACTTCTGGTGTCCACACCAATTCTCCTGGGGTGGGCAGAACTCGACCCAGTCGAGTATGGTTCAGTTTTGCCCTGGTAATGCTCGAACAAGTCTGGGTTAAGTCTTTGCAGGTCCTCTCGAGTAATCCAAGAGTTGTCGGACTCAGGTCGACCTTGCCATTGAACCAGGTATCGTTGATAGTCCTTATTCCTGGTAGTAATGATCTTGTCATCCAGGATTCTCTCAATCCTCTCTCTCTGCTCAGGTAAGGTTGGTGGTGGACACTCGGAAATATGTTCACTCTCAATGAAAGTTTCTGGCTCAAAAGGCTCACTAGGTATTAGTAGTGGTTCTTTGTATTCTACTAGGTCTAAAACATTGAAGGTTGTACTAATACCCATATCAGGTGGAAGTTCCAAAACATATGCATTAGGCCCTATTTTCTTTAAGATCTTAAAAGGTCCCGCTCCGCGGGCATGCAGCTTCTTTATGGTTCCAGGGGGAAACCGTTCAGGGTTGAGCCTAATCATCGCATAATTCCCTTCACAGAATTCTTTAGCCCTCTTATGTGAGTCAGCTAAGTGTTTGTAAGTTTCATTGCTCAGGTTGATCTTATTACTGATTTCTTTATGTAGATTTGTGACATGCTATGCAAAAGACTCAGCAGACTCAGAGACTCGTGTGTGAATAGGTAGTGGGATTAGATTTAAAGGCTTCCTAGGCTTGCAACCATGGACTATCTCAAAGGAACTTTTGCCCGTAGATCGATTGACCGAACTGTTGTAAGCGAACTCAGCACGTGGCAATAACAAATCCTAGTTCCCTAGACTTTCTCCCACTAGGCATCTCAGCAAGTTCCCTAGACTTCTATTTACAACCTCGGTTTGTCCATCAGTCTGGAGATGGTAGGCAGTGGAGAATTTCAGTCTGGTTCCTAATAGGTACCAAAGGGTTTTTCAGAAGTAACTTGTGAAGCGGACATCCCTATCAGAAACAATGGTTTTTGGTAACCTGTGGAGTCTGACTACTTGATCAAGAAAGAGTTTGGCTATCCTAGAGGCATCGAAAATTTGGGAGCAAGGTATGAAATGGGCCATTTTTGAAAACCGGTAGACCACCACAAAGATTGAATCATGTTTTCGAATGGTCTTGGGTAATCCTAGAACAAAGTCCATGCTTAGATCCTGCCATGGACACTCAGGTACAGGTAATGGATTGTATAGCCCAATATTCTTCTTTTGTTGCTTTGCAACAGCACATGTCCTACATCGGGCTACAAGGTTTGCTACTTGTTTCTTAAGACCTGGCCAGTAAAATTGTTCCTCAACAGCCAAGATAGTCTTGTTTCGTCCGAAGTGGCCAGCCAAACCTCCCACATGTATCTCCCAAACTAAAAAATCTCTTAAGAAGGTTCTTGGGATGCAAAGCCTATTCTCTCTAAAAAGATAACCATCTAGAAGGGTATAGTCACTATGATCACTAGATGGTCCTTGACGCAAAACCTGATAAATTTCACCAAAATCTGGACAGGTTTCGTACTGCTCCTTAAGTCTTTCAAAACCTATAACTTCAGTACTGACTGAAGTTAAAAGTAACGTTCTACGACTTAGGGCATCAGCTACCTTATTATCTGTTCCTGATTGATGCTTTAGGACAAACGTATAGGATTGGATGTACTCTACCCATTTGGCATGCCTAGGGTTTAGTTTCTTTTGGGAACTCAAAAACCTAAGGGCTTCATGGTCTGAAAATAAAACAAATTCTTGCGGTAGGAGATAATGCCTCCAATACCTTAATGCTTGCACTACCGCATAAAGCTCTCGATCATATGTGGAGTATTTTTTCCTGGCTTCATTCAATTTCTCACTAAAGAATGCTACGGGATGGTTCTCTTGACTCAGAACTCCACCAATACCTACTCCCGAAGCATCGCATGCTACTTCAAAGACCTTAGAAAAATCGGGTAGTCTTAAGACTGGTGCTTAGGTCATCTTATCTTTGATGTGAAGGAAGGCCTTATCAGCTGACTTCGTCCATTCAAAGTGGCCCTTCCTAATACAATCTGTGATAGAAGCAACTATGGTGCTAAACCCTCTAATAAATCTTCAATAAAACGTAGCGAGGCCATGAAAACTTCTTACTTCGTGAATATTATTGGGTGTTGGCCACTCTACAATTGCCTTAACCTTCTCAGGGTCAGCGGATACTCCTTCAGGGGTCACAACAAATCCTAGGAAGATAACTCTAGTAGTCATGAAAGCACATTTCTTTAGATTGGCATAGAGGTTATCTTTCCTAAGTGCTAAACATACCTGTCTCAGATGTTGTTGATGATCTTCTCTAGTCCTACTATAGACAAGTATGTCATCAAAGTAAACGACAACAAATTTTCCAATAAAGGCTCGTAGGACTTGGTTCATGATTCGCATAAAAGTGCTAGGGGCATTTGATAACCCAAAAGGCATGACTACCCATTCAAATAACCCATCCTTAGTTTTAAAGGCAGTCTTCCATTCATCCCCTGGTCTGATCCTAACTTGGTGATAGCCGCTCTTCAGGTCAATCTTAGAAAATATAGTTGCACCGGCCATCATATCTAACATATCATCCAAGCAGGGGATGGGAAACCTATATTTCACTGTGATTTTATTTATGGCACGACTATCAACACACATTCTCCATGTGCCATCTTTCTTAGGGGTAAGTAAGGTTGGGACTGCGCATGGACTCAAACTCTCCCTAATGAATCCTTTCTTTAGGAGTTCTCCTACTTGGCGTTGTAATTCTTGGTGCTCGGTAGGGTTCATTCTATAATGGGGAAGGTTCGGTAGGGTTGCTCCAGGGACTAAGTCTATCGCATGTTGTATATCCCTAAGAGGTGGGAGTTGGTCGGGCAAGTCATCGGGGAACACGTCTTTGAACTCCTCTAGCACTTCATTGACTTCTTGAGGTTGTTCTTTTGAAAGAGGTTCTTGATGATCCTTAATGGTCAAAATCCAAACAGGTGACCCATTGTTAATTTCTTTCTCCATTTCTCTAGCAGTGATCACGTTTATCCCCTTTTTCTTATCACTCAATTGGCTTGATCCTCTCTTAATGGGGTTCTTAGGTGGAGAAGAATGGATTACAATCTTCTTTCCATTATGAGTAAACGAGCACGAATTAGAATGACCATAGAGTATTACGTCAAGATCGTACAACCATGGTCGGCCTAAAATTATGCTACTTACTCCCATTGGAAGTACATCGCACCATACTTTCTCCAAGTAAGATTGGAACTGAATGGTTACTAGGCACCTAGACTTAATGGAAATCATGGTTGAGTCTATCCAGGATACCTTATAGGGATTAGGATGGGGTACGGTGGGCAATCCTAGGTTTTTAACTGTGTTGGTGGATATGGCATTGACACAGCTACCGCTATCTAAAATGACTTTGCATACTTTCTCACCTATCTTAATGAATGTCTGTAGGATGCTAGTCCTACGCCAATCTTCTTGGGTTTTAGCTTGGGTAAGAATACACCTAACCACTCCTAACAGATCTTGATCTACCAGGACTTCCTCATCCTCATACTCTTCAGCCAAGTTCTCATCTGCCTGGTATACTTCCTCCTCAAATTCACCTTGGGATTCTACGGCTTCCTCTTCTACTTCGCCTATGTGTAGGGCTCTATTAGGACAGTTGCTAGAATAGTGACCCACTTTGTTACACTTGAAACATGTGTTTGGAGTTCTTTGGGTCTCAGGTGTTTTTCCCTTGTCATCTCTACGGGTCACAGGCACATTAGGATTGGGTCGGTTGAATCTAGGCTGATTGGATCCTGATTGCTGATAAGGTGCACTAGTCCTAGGGGCTTCGGGCCTACGATAGACTAGACCTCTATGGAATCTCTTAGCATCCCTAGCTATTTGATAGGCCAATTCTAGGTCATGTACCTCTCGCATGAACAATTCTCTTTGAATTTCTTCCCTGAGTCCGGCTCTAAATCTAGACAAGGTCATCGACTCAGATTCATCAACATTGCACCTCATAACGAATTCGTCAAACTTCGCTATGTACTCTGCGACACTCCTATTTCCTTGAGTAAGTCTTTGCCATTGATCTAGGAGTCTTTGGTGGTAGGACATAGGAAGGTATTTCTCCCTAAGCCTAAGTTTCATAGCTCGCCAGGTCACTATGGGCACATCACCTCTCTGTCTAGTGAGTCTCTCAATGTTTCCCCAATATAACTTAGCTTGGCGCACAAGTTTAAGCTTTGCAAACTTACACTTACGCTCCTCACTCATCTCAAACCAGTCAAAATACTGGTCCATCTCACCTTCCCAATCAATGTAGATATTTGGATCTAAAATTCCATCAAAGGTGGGAGCTTCTAGCCTAATGTTCTTCATGGTTCGGTCATCTTGATCAAAGTGAATTGGGGTGGGTCTCCTGACATTGGGTTCATAGTTAGGCTCATGATGGAATCTCCTTGGGTTGGGCTCGATGGTTTGACCAGGGTGGGGTCCTCTAGGAATTGGATCATAAAACTGATCTTGGGGAGCTCTCCTAGGGTTTGTTTCGTAGAGAGGGTTTTGATATGGAATCCTTCTAGGGTTCAATGGGGTCTCGAGTTCAGGTGCAAGACTTGGCTCAGGCTCAGTCTGGGCTTCATGATTGCTTTCAGGGGTTCTAGCCTCCAACTGATCCAACCTAGTAGTGATGTGGGCTAACTGCTCATTCATGTCTTGGTTGGTTTGTGCCACATTCTGATTTGTTTGGGCCAATTGCTCAGTTAAACTCTTAGTCAGTTGGGCCACTTGATCATTTAGGCCTTTGATCAAATTCCCAAAGTTTTGGTCCATGGCTACACTTGATTGGGCTTGGATTGGTGAATACGGTGTCCCTGCTCTAGTTGTCATGCATGCAAATGGACTCAAGTTCGAGCTAAGGTTTCCTAGACCTAGAGCACAAATTAGAAGTCTAATTAAGTGAACCAACTAGCTAGTAGTACTTATGGGACTTAGCCAGGTAGGTGGAGGGGAGTGTAGGTCCCTGATTGCCAACCTTAGACACCAATCACAAGCCCTGATGCACCAATCCGAGATTGGCCAGGTAGGCGGACCAAATCACAAGCCCTGATGCACCAATCCTAGACACCAAGCCAGTAAGCACACACCAATTAGCTGACACAGTTAACTTGACCCTAACCTGAACCCAACTTGTTGGTGTCCCTAACCCACTAGGGCAATTAACATTCTACTCAATTTTAATTAACGGGCTGGGATCGATATGCTGGTTGGTGATTTTTGGGCTAGGGACAGGTGATGAAACCCTGACCCTATGTCAAATTGATGCCCTTAATTTGATTTCTCATGAGATGAATGAAATGCAAAGGTCCTGCAGAAGTGTGTTGCAATTTGAAAGTGGTGTGGAAAACGTGATGAAAAAAATATCCAAAAATTCTGAAAAATTCACAAAGGATTCCTAACTTATATGTTTCAATGTAGATGAAAGGAATTTTAAAACTAAAATCTATACTAATCTAAGCAGATCCTACAAATGAAGATAAATAAAAAGGACAGAACATAACCCTAATGACAGTGTCGAACTGCAAAAATTTTTATTTTTTTTTTATAATTTTTTTCTGATGCTGAAATTTAATATGGTGATAACTAACTTAAAAAGGAACAAGAAAAAAAATATTTCAATAAAAAATCAATGACTTGCCTTTGGAGCTGCAGACGGATTACAGTAAACAGATGCAAATTTTCAGAAAACAGAACCTAATCAAACAAGTGCAACGGCTTACCCAAAACTTCAATCTAAAAACTCATGTCCGGCCAGGGGCTCATTATTCCCATGGGTCGTGACAGTGTACTGGAGTACACCCGCTCAGGAGGCGTGAATTTTAGATCTTGCTTGGATTTAAAGAAAACTATTCTACCCTAATGCAACCATGCTCTGATACCAATTTGATGCGGCATACATATGATTAATGTTTTGAATATGGGGTTTGTAGAGCAATGAAACCTAATTATACTTAGCATTGTACTCATCTTAATAAGATTTAAGGATTATATGAAAAGGGACTATTACATGATTAGACACAACTCTAAAACTAAGAAGGAAGAAGATCTAGACAATAGGGGCTAATGATTGAGGACTTACCTTGATGAGTTTTCCAACCTTCCTATGATTCAAAACTTGAAACTACTGATGCTCTGGACTGGAGAACTTGGATAACAGTGATCAGAACCCTGGACTTGGGCTTCAGCTTGTTGGTTCATTGTCAAGGGAAACCCTGTTCACAACTCAAGGACTTCGAAGGACCCTGCAATGAAGATCAAAGTTAAGGTTGAAGGATGCAAACATAAAGAAGGGATGGGAGAACTTGTGAACAAAGAAAAGATAATTGAGAAGATCTGGCCGACTCCAATGCCTTTGCCTTGAGCTTGGATGATGAATTGCTAGGGAAGAGAGTGGCTTTGGGCGTGGAAGAAGAAGATAGGAAAAATTTCACACATAAAACTCAAGACAACTTCACTTCAAACTTCATTCATTTCCAAAATCAATCTCTTTTACAATGGGCGTCCAAGGCTTTTAATAGCCTCACAAAGCTAGCTTTTGAAATTTAAAAACTCCCCAAATCGAGGAGGATTACAAGGGGGGTTGGAGGATTTGGTGGAGAGTTTGGAGGGATGTGGGGGGGGTTGGAGGATTTGGTGGAGGACTTGGAGGGATGTGGCCAACCTCCTTGAATTTGAATCTCCCTTGTTGGCGCCCAAAGGGTGATGACGTGGCTGGTGAAGTGGCACCTGATGACATGGCATGGTGAGGTGGTCTTCTACTTGGATAAGAATGACATGTGGCGCCCAGTGGTCCTAGTTGATGGTCCTTTTCTCTTGCTTGGTTGATGTGTCTTCTCTTCTTCATGTGGTCAAATTCTGGGGTCTAGAATTTGAGTCTTGTTGCTGGCTTTCATGGCTTTAAGACTTGATTAGACTTAACTCAACTGAATTAGACTTAACTCAACTGAACTGACTTGACTGACCTAGACTTTAAAACTTGAAATGGACTTACAGGAAATGAAATTTTAAAAGTAATTACAGGACTCAATAAACACTCTTGATTTGAAACTCAAAATTAATTACAGGACTCTTGAAAAGGAAATGACTCTTGAAAATAAAATATTTTTGAACTAAAGGATACAAGGTAACCTAATTATCTTCGATCCAAATTGGGATAAGGCTAACCTTGTTGGAGTGAAGTTTCTTTCAGCTTCTGGTGTCCACACCACTTGGCATTTCCAACGAATGCACACCTAGAGATGATCCTGGCAAGGCCAAAAGGATCTCCTCAAACAAAGCATTCAGAAACACTCGACCACTTCACGCGCAAAGTGGGAACAACTTGGCAAGTTGGAGAACTTCTCTCTAACTTCATCGCATATTCGGAACTCAAAAAGAAGAAGAGAAGAAAGAGAAGAAGAGAGAAGAGAAATAAAGGAGAAGTTTCAAGCCGAAGGTGACTAAAAAATTTCTTCATTGATAACAAATAACTTGATACAAGTGTTTCTGGGCCCCGACATGCCGGGTAGCCTAGACCAAAGGCAAGAAAACAAAGAAAAGAAAAAAATAACAAGGGTCCCTACTCTACACGGCCGGCTCCTTCCCGGGATGATGTGCTGGCAGGACTTCATCTTTCGAGACCTCGGGCTACATGACTTCGTCTTCAGCACCCACCACCAGTGGATCAGGATCAGGGCTGCAACTGGCTCCTCAGCAATGCCCAAGTCTAGGGTCGGTCCCCCATCTGAAGCCCCAGGATATGTGAGAAAGCTCCAGCCCTTGTCTGAGATGAAGCCCTCCACCCTGGAGAAAATATACATAAAGCCCTTGTAGAAGGAGTCCGACGCCGTCTCATGGAACTCAGTGGAGAACTCCTCCGAAGCCCTGTACCTCACCATGGCTTCTGCAACTCCCTTCTTAGTGGCCTCAGCCTGGCCGACCGCCTAGGCGGCATCCTTCTTTGCCGCCTCCATCGACTCGGCCATCACAGCCTCCTCCTTCTCGACAGCAATGGCCCTCCTCTCAGCAGAAATCAACCTCTCCCTGGCTGCCTCCAACTCGGCCTGGAGAGATTGGGCATGCCCCTTCTGCCGGGAAACTTCGACATCGAACTCGCTCAACCTCGACTCAGTGGCCTTGAGCTCCTCTGCCTTTCCCTTTGACCGGCTCCATTCCCGGTCAAGGCTCTCCTGAAGCTCCTTCAAGTGCCTCTCAGCACTTGCGAGCTTTCCTCGAAGCTCCTTGTTCTTCTGACTCGCCTCCCAGTCATCATCATTCTTCTGTCTCAGCTCGATCTTCATGGACTCGAGCTCTGCTGCTCGCTGCCTATCCTTCTTCAACTAGTTCTTGCAACAATCCCTGATCAGAAGGAGCTCAGTGCCGAGTTGCACCAAAGAAGGTGTTATCAAAGAAGGTGTTAGCAACCAATGCAGAAGAGAGAAGGAAGAAATGAAGTAGATGAAGTTGCTTACCGAGAAGAGATGGGGGAATGTGCTGCCAATTGCATCCCCTAGTAATTTTTTGGCCTTCTCCCACTGGTGGCATGGCTGGATTGCAAAATCCATCATGCACTCCGCCAGACCCTGATCCCGGACTAGGGAGATGTTAGGTGCTAGTTTGAAGGGGACTCGGTGGTAGTCTCTCTCCCTCCTGCATGCCCTAATGCGGAGTCGCCCACTCCGCCAGCAGAAGAAGCTTCGAGGGCATGGTGGGAGCTCGGCACCTCCTCGGACGGTGCCCCCGGTGCTAGCTCCATTCCTTCTTGCTCCTCCTCTTCCTCGATAATGATGATCTCCGGGGGAGGAGACATCACAGTAGTAGCTACGGTGGCAGCCTGGCCCGGATGACCACCTCAGACTCCAGGGCCAAGACCAGCTCTCGCCGCCTCGACTGCCATGGTAAGGGCTCAGCAGCCCTCTGGCCTAGCTCGGACTTTACCATGACCACCCTCCTTCCTTGCTTAGGGATAGTCTCGGCTTCTCCTTTGCTCGGCTCAGTCAGCGTGGCGGAAGCAGTCACCGCGCCGCCTTCATCGCGAGCCCTCTTTGAGGGGGACTCGCCGATCGCTGCTAAAGGACCCCTCTTCTTGGTAATCAAGAGTAGGTCATCCAGTGAAAACTTCATACCTACACACAGAAGAAAGAGTGTCAGCTCCAAGCTTAGAAAGACAAAAGGAAAAGCATAAGAAAAAAAGTTCGAGTCGAACTCACCTAACTCTCTCATTGGGTCGACCCCAGCCTCGAAGAGGTTCTGCTCTGACAACAGAACCTCGAGGGAAGGAATCTAGATGGTGCAGAGCTGCTCGAAGATCTCTTGGTCAGCTGCTTCGACCATGGAATTTTGGTTAGGGGAATGATCTAGGTCACTCCAAACCCAGTCGACCACCTCGACCAATGCAAAAAAGTATTTGTTCTTCCATCCTTTGATGGAAGAAGGGAGTTCAAATTTAATGCCCCTCGGGTGAGAAGAAATGGACCACCACCCCTCTTCAGAAGGGTGGTGTTTCAGGGTAAAAAAGGCCTTGAACACGAAAAAACGAGCTACAATCCCATCAAAATGATAGAGTACTATGAAGCAGAAGATGGTCTTCACAGCATTCGAGATGAGCTAAGCAGGGACAAGATGGAAATTGCTCAGCACAGAAAGGAAGAAAGGATGGAAGGGAAATCGAAGTCCCCAGGTGAAAGTCTTCTCGTAGAGGGCTATCCAGCCTGGGTCACTGGAAGTGACCCGTTCCCCCGGTCGAGGGACAGAGAGCCAGACAAAGTGCGAGATGCCATAGACATCCAGGATGGTCACCAGTTCCTCAGCAGAGATTGTCGAAATAATCCCGCCAGGACCTGTTGATCGAAGAAGTTTGGGGGCGGATTCAGGTGGAGGAGGAGGGGGGCTAGCTCTAGGCTCCCTAATGACAATCCCGCCAAGAGGGAGCCTCCTACTCAACATGAAGCATGTCTCTTCCTTCTTATCGGAGGAAGAAGGTAGCCTCGGTCGAGAAGGCCCCACCTCAGTCGATTGGTTGAGGGGTGAAAGTTGGGGCCAAAACGAGACATCTCAAAGATGGGGGAGATGAAGGCTGAAAAAGAAGAAGATGAGGACAGACTACATCCGAGAAGACCCTGACCTTAAGGAGAAGTCCTACCCTACTAGAAGATGGGGAAGGAAAGAGATGAACCTGGCTAACTAGGGGAGTCTAGGACAACCAAGGAAGAAGAGGAAGTTTGTACGATGTCGGGCACTCGAGATTTGAAAGAGATAATGTTTTGGAAAAAATTTTCTTTTATTTCGAAGTGACTAGATGCCTAACCGTACCGTTAAAGCATCTCCACCAACAAATCTATGCCACATGTCGGCCATTGGTGAACGGGACACCTGGCTTCGACCGCGATCACTCTGAATTCCATATCAATAATAACTGCTCCTCGGACGTGTCTATGTGGCTTCTCCATACTGGCTTGGAGAACTGCCTCACGAAGCACCGACGATCATGGTCACCATTGCACCAGATTTCTGCCATTCCATGTTAGCACCATATTTACTCCCTTCGCCCCGAGCATCGCATGCCAATGGGCCTCAGGAGTGGGGGGCAAATGATATGGCAGGATCGCTGACGTAGGATGCCCGTTAGATGCCATGTCGGATGAAGCTACCACATGGGACACCTCAGCCCAGACCCCTTCGCCCGACCGCGGTCCCTCGGGGTGGAGAGGCCGAGGTCGAAGTCAAGCCCAGCCCCTCCTTCACCCGGCCGCGCTCCCTCCGGGTCAAGACACCGAGGCCGAAGTCTAGCTCCACCTCTCCAGATCGGCTCCACCTTAGATGAAGTGATCTGCAACCGAAGGAAGTCGCCGCTCTCCCTGGATAGCGGGTCGATGCCCAAGGATCGTGAAAAGATGCCCTCCAGGCTGCAATGATAGTCCCAGCTGCAACTTATACGAAAATGAAAGGAATCCTCGGATCGAGGCTCTACATTCTCCACCAACCGTCTACACCCTCCAAAAAGAAAGTCAACCAGTATATCCGGATCCAGGAGGCGGTGGCTTATCAATCGTGGCCCTGCTAAGTTATCCAAAAGGGAGAGACCAAAAGGAATGTTAGAGCGAACATTAGCTTCCATACCACCAGAATGGAAAGGCAACCCGTCCATGGCATAAAATATCACCGCACGTGCCTGTAGGCAGAGGGAAGATCCCGAGGTAAGCGGCACGCAACGTCCCCAGCAAAAAGGGTCTCCCAGATTCAAACAAGGTAAGGAGAAGAAGAAATAAACTTAGGCTAAGATTAAATGATCGATCGAGTGAGGTCCAACGAGCAATAAGGCAGCAGCGCACAGGAAGATAATGCTCGAGGCTACCACGAAACCCCCAGGAGGGGTCTAGATGGACACAGTTGCTCAGTTCGAGCTCTCCTCTCTGCCATTCCCATACTCTGTGCTCGGCTTACTTGCACTCTCTCACCTTATTAACTCTCCTCCTAGCATGGAGTCCACACTTGGGGCTTGACCAGGAGGATCTGTTCCCCTGGATCACTACTAACTTGACTGTCAGAGTGTCCCGCCAGAATCCCCGAATCGGGTCTCTGACTCTTTTTACAGGTCTGGGTGCCCGAGCAGGATCCCAAGCTACAGGAGCGCGTTACGAGCTCGACCTCAGATATAGGCCACGGCGATCTTGGCAGTAACACCTAGAAATTGGCATTTACCAATAGTAGTTTTTCTATCAATTTTACATCTATTGTAATCAGCATCAAAGTAATTAATTAAATCTATTGAAGAATATTTAAAGTACCATAAACCTAAATTAAATATATTTTTTAATATCTTATGATTTTTTGATAGCAAGTGTATGTGATTCTTTAGGATTTGATTAAAATCTAGCATATAAACAAATACTAAATAAGATATCAGGCCTACTTACAGTCAAATATAGCGAAAATCTGATTATACCTCGATAGAGCTTTTAGTCAATACTATTTTCTTTTTCATCTTTGTCAAGGCTGCAGGTGGGACTCATTGGTATGTCAATTTTCTTAATGGATTCCATTCCAAACTTTTTTGGTTAGTCTTTGGTGTACTTAGTGTAGTTGATGAAGATCCCTTTCTTTATTTGTTTGATTTAAAATCAAAAAAAGAATGTTAGCTCACCCATCATACTCATTTCAAATTCACCTTGCATAAGCTCACAAACTCTTGACAAAGTTATCATTAGTTACACCAAAAATAAAATCATCTGCATATATATGTACAACTAACATATCATCATCTTTTCTTTTAACAAAAGGGTTATATCTACACATTCTCTAGTGAAATAGTTTTCAAGTAAAAATTTACGTAGTCTCTCACATCATGCTCTAGGTGCTTATTTCAAACCATAAAAAGTTTTATTTAGTTTAAAAATATGATTAGAAAATATATGATTTTTAAATCCAAATGGTTATTTTACAAAGACTTCTTCTAAAATATATCCATTTAAAAAATATTTTTTACATCCATTTGAAATAACTTGAAGTTCATGTAACATGCAAATGCAAATAAAAGTCTTATAGCCTCTAATCTTGCTACGGGCATATAAGTTTCATCAAAATCTATTTCCTCTTCTTGGTTATATTCTTTGGCCACTAATCTTACTTTATTTCTTACACATTATCTTTTTCATCTAATTTATTCCTAAATGCCCATTTAGTACCTATAATAGGATGTTTTTTAGGTCTACTAACTAAGGTTCATACAATGTTTCTTTAAAATTGGTTTAACACCTCTTGCATAGCCATTATCCAATTAGGATCTTTTCAGCTTCCTCTATGTAATTAGGTCCAATTTAAGAAAAATGCTAGATAATCAAAGGTATCTCTAAATGATAATCTAGTCCTAACACCTTGTTAGGATCACCTATAGTTAAGTTTTTAGGATGATGATGTGCATACATCCATTCTTTTAGTAAATCACCATTCTCTTTGCTTACCTCCTCTTTTTCTTATTCTTCATTTGGTTTGTCTTTCAAGCCATCTCCTTCATTTCTTTATTGATTATATCTGCATCATCATCAATATGCTCTTCTTTTCTAGAAGGTAAGTGATGAGGGACGACATGATCTAGGGGTGCAAGAGATGAGACTAATGTAAAATTTTCTTTAATTACCAACAAATTGAAACTATAACCAAAATTAGTTACTTCAATTTTTTTTAATGATTAAGGAAGGGATTAAGCTATAATCTTTTTTTTAAAATAACTACAAGCACTAACATAAAACCCAAGATCTAAAGATTAGGATTGTGGGTAATTGAGAAACTGCCCATAAGGTTGGCTCAGCACAGACAATTAATATATTAATCTAATAAAATTAAAGACTTATGCTTACTACCAATATCAATTAAATATTTATTCTAAACGAAAGAAAAGGTGCTCACAATTATGATCGTGGTCAAACCTAGAAGAGGAGGCGATTTACCAAAACCAATTGAGATCCTGGTCGAATGGTGAGTCCATTTCGAAATCCATTATAAGGGACTCGATCAAGCTCCATAGTATCAATCCTTACACAAAATAATTGTAGTCAACCAATTAATAAAATCTAGCCCAATCAAATAAAAATCAATAACCTTGAATATTAAGAAAATATTCAGCCTAACATTAAGTCATCAAATGGTCTTGGGATTGCTTTGAAAAGCATTCAGAAAGGCTTCTTGCATTCATGTTTGTGTCAAAGTTCTTGGGAAACAGTAGTGCCCGACAGGAGAGGCTTTGAAGGAGGAGACCGGCAGTGAGGCTGTGATGCGTCAGGTCAGCAGCTTTGGCATGGGCAGAGTAGATAGCATGGGCACAGTTGGCATAGGCTTGGCACGGGCAGATAAGATGTCACGGGTAGCAAAAATCATGAAGCCGGAGGTAGGTAGAGGGATCATGTGGTCGATCATGGAGGGACACCAATGGTGGGAGATCGGAGGCATTGGTGATGAGGGATGGCCGATGGTGGCAAGATTGGCGGCATCTCGAGCTAGATGTAGGCATGAGGGCAGTTTTCGAATGGGTTGTATGGGTGTCCATGGGAATGGAGTTGGCGATGGCTATGGTCATTATGGCTTGATGTTTGGGGGTTTAGGATGGTTTTGGAGGCTAGGATTGGCTGAACTAAGAGATTTAGAGTCAGGATCCTAGGAGTTTTAGAGAAAAAGCGAAGGAGAACTAGAGAAAGGAGGAGAAAGAAAGGAAGATGGAGAAGAAGAATAGGAGAAGAAGGAGAGAGGAGAATGAGAGAGACAGAAAGGAAGAATGAGAGGAAGAAGAAGATAGGTAGGAGGAAGTAGAATACTCAAATTCTATTCAATTATCGATGATTTCTCAATAATAAGGACCCCTTAAATAAACTCTGGACTCCAACAACCTGGAAGCCAACTCTATCAAAACTCTAAGACTTTAAACTAATCTAAAACAAATAGACTAATCTAAAATAAATTTTAGAAAATCCAAACTAATTCAGTTCCATGCTCAAAGATCCTTGCATGAGCTGGATACAAGAAAATAAACTCAATCCCCATACATCTAGGTAAAATAAAAAATAAATGATTTGTTTGCTCCAAAAAAAGGTGATGGGCATCCATCAAAACCCATACTAGATGATGTCCTCATCAATTTTTCTGGGATGGAGAGAACTCGACTCCATTAAGTCAGGCTCCATACTTCTCTGGTAGTGCTTAAGAATGTCAGGATCGATCCATTGTAGCTCTTCTCGAGTAATCCATTTGTCCTCAGAATTAGGGTGGCCTTGCCATATAACCAGATATCTTTTATATCCATGACTCCTAGTGGAAATTACTTGCTCATCTAGAATCTTCTCAATCTGATCATGTTTTCAAGAAACTTTTTGATATAGATACTTGGGTGGATGTTCACTCTCAACAAAGAAATTAGGCTCAAAAGAATCATTAAATATTTTATTGATTCTTTATACTTTATTAGATTTGATACATTATAGTGCTAAAGCCATGGTTAGATGATACATCCATGATATATGCATTTGGTCCAAGTTTTTTTAAGATTTTAAAATGGCTTGCTCATCGGGCATGTAGTTTCTTAATAGTTCAAGAAGGAAACCACTCTATCCTAATACGTATCATAACATATTCCCCTACAGTAAAATCATGAGCTATTCAGTGTGAGTCAGCTTGTTGCCCAGGTGGCTTTTCCAAGAGGGGTGAATTGGGAATTTAAAAAACTTAAACAGATATGTGCTCTTTTAAATCTTCTTGTATGGTAAGTGCTGTGATTCAGATACTTAAAATAGAAGCAAGGAAAGAAAAAAAGCACAATCATAAACATAGCAATTTTATAGTGGTTTGGAGCAACCTCGCACCTACGTCCACTATCCAAGATACCACCTGGGATTTCTACTATATTCACCCAGGGAATACAGTCGGATTTTTTTACCAGGCTCACAATCCAAAATCCAACTTGATTTTTCAATCGGGCTCACCAAAAACCCAACTTAGTTTTGAACAGGATCACCAAGAATCCACCTTTGGTTTTGAACAGGATCACCAAGAACCTACACTTGGTTTTTCAACTGGGCTCACCAAAAACCCAACTTGGTTTTTGAACAGGGCTCACCAAAAACCCACAAACTCACAAAAGAGTTGAGAAAAAAACAAGCAACTAATTGACAAACTAGAGTTGTCTGATGGTTACAGTTGCAGCTCAAAGGAAGCCTTCTTAATTGCACTTGAATGCTTTTTGATGGCTTCTGGGATTCCTTAATAAATGCTTCAAGCTTTAGATGAGAGTTGATGAAGACTTGAAGGCTGACTTGAATGCTCTTTAGTGCTCTCTCTGTGCTCACAAGCTCATTTGATCATTAATTGCTCATTAACCTCTTCAAAGGTTGTCTAAATCTCTCATTTATAGAGTCTTGTACTTTTCTTAGGTGGATATAGCCATTGTAAGCTGTTGGGATTTGAAATTTGACCATTGGAGCACTTTTCAAATTCAAAAGTGAAGTTCTAGAACTAGCCGTTAAATGCCTGAAATCGTCATTCGAGTCGACTTGGATGATTCGAGTTGGCTCGAATCCTCAGAGTAGTTGAATCTTCACTCTGGTCGAGTCGGCTCGAATTCTTAGATCTTCAAAATTGTATTCTAGAGAAGTCGGCTCTTCTCAGTAGAGTCAGCTCACCTGGATTGTTCTTTCAGAATTGATTTTTCCTATACTCTGGAGGAGTCGGCTCGGATTACTGAAAGGTTGACTCGGATGCCTGACTGAATGGTTGAGTTAGCTTGCATTACTGAAGGGTCGACTCGGATGTCTGATTCAAGAAATGATGCTCTGGATGAATTGGCTCAGGTTCCTTTGAGTCGGTTCGGATCTCTGCATGCCAGAATCCTTAATGTGTGCCAAGAACTAGAGTCGGCTCTCCTTACTTGAGTCGGATTGAGTGAATTTTCCATAAGATCTTCAACTCTTCTCCAGAAATCATCCAGCAACCTTAAATCACATAAGACACTTTCCAACTCAACTAACAATAGATTCTAAAGTATTTTGAGCTTGAAAAATACATAGAAGCAACCCATTTTTATGAATACTACTTTAATTTTTCTTTGGGCTCTTCTTTACATGATACATTTACAACACCACACATGACATATAACAATGTCGTAGGAGTTGTGATTGAGCATTAAAATCATCCTACGAAAACTTGTAAAGCACTTAAAAAGTAGTTAGTTACTCAAGTGCATGCTCCAATGTTTTGTTATCATCAAAAATATTCAAGGGGTCAACATAGCTAATTGCCTATAGATCTTATTGCTGACATTAATTTTTTAAATAATTTCTTTTGTAGATCTTTTATATACTGTGTGAATCCTTTGATTGATTCAGATGTCCTAATATGCATGGATAATAGAATGAGGTCAACTAGTTTTCTAGGTTGAAGACCATGCACAACTTCAAAAGGACTCAATCCTATTATCTTATTAAGCAAAGGCATCTTATGGTTCTTTAAAGTTAAATTTACTTTCGATTTTTATTGCCCGGTAAGCAACCCAAGAGGGGGGTGAATTGAGTTTCTAAGAATTATTTGCAAGTAAGTGTGCCAATTTAATAAACAAAACAAGTGCTAGAGAGATGCAAGTGTAGTGTACTCCTAAAAAGTGTGCAGTGAAAATTTAAATACAGTGAAAAAAGAGCAAGTAGAGAGGAAACAATCAACCACAAATACAAGGCAAGTATAGTGATTTGGTGCTCTCCAAGGCACCTACATCCACTCCCCAAGGTCCACTTGAGAATTTACTATAATCACACATGATTACAGTTGATTAGTTTTCTGGGCTCACTAATCAAAATCCCTTTTAGTTTTCACAAGGCTCACCAAAAGAAATCTCTTGGTTTTCAAAGGCTAACCAAAAACCTCCTTCGTTTTCAACTAGGCTAACTAAAAATCTCCTTGATTTTTAACTAGGCTAACCAAAAACCTCGTTGGTTTTGTTCTTTAGGCTCACCAAAAATCTTTACAACAAAGTATGAAATGAGATAAAGAACACAAGAAAAGCTTTCTAATAAAAACTATTATCTCTTTGAAGTTTGATGAAGATGCTTGTCTTTGATTTGATGAAGCCTCAATCAATGCTCAAAAGTTGTTGGACTTGAAGGCTCTTGATTGCTTTGAATGCTTGAAGGCTTCTTTTCTTGAAAGTAATAGCTCTCAATGAATGTATGAGTGAATACACTTGCTTTCTTTCTTTTTCTTAATCTCTATTCTTTCTCTCTTTATTCATCTTCAATTTGAATCACTTAAATACCATCCCAAGGCCCAAAAGTTGGTTTATGACCGGTAGACTCAAGAAACAAGCCATTGGAGGCAAAAAGGGTCGAGTTCTACATTTGAAAAACTAGTCATTACTGTTCCCAGAACTCCAAGGGTCGACACTTTAGGCTATGAGTTAACACTTAGGATCGACACTTAAGTTCCATGAGTCGACACCTAGTTTAAAATTTTGCATTGAAGCTCTCTGAAAATCTCATGTGAGTTGAAACTTCATCTAGTGAGTTGACATATGAGTCGACACTTGACATCCATGAGTCGACACTTGAGACAAATCTTGGATTTCAACATGTTCTGAAAAAATTCTATCTCAGGCTTTTAATCGATCCTTGAGTCAGCACCTTAAGTTGACACTTGAGCTACATGAGTTGACACTTCAAGCATGCCATCTGAAACTTCTTTCTACATGCCGGCTTGAGTCGACACTTACATTATCATGAGTCGACACTTGAATTGTGAGTCGACACTTTGAGTCGATACTTACTAAAACTTCTTCAAAAATGATTGAAACTCTGCTGAATCCTTTTTCAAATAAATTTATTAATTTCTTTCAAGCAAGTCTTAAATATTTTAGTCCATTAATTACTAATGTTTCATCCAAAGAAAGGGCTTCTTCAATCTTTTGACAAGAAGTTCAATTTAGCTGATTTGATGAGTACCTTTTTCTATTAAAATATACTTCAAAGAACTATTAGTACTCAAACATACTTAAGTATTTTATTAATCATCGAAATCAATAACAGAGTCAATAATCTTCTCCTTTTTTATGATAACAAAACCTTTAAGTATATTCAATATGATAAGCTCTTAAAAATTTTTAATAGTATATAGCTTAATGTAATTTGTAACAGAGTAAAGGAAAAAGGTAAAAGTTTAAGTTAAGAAGCTCATTTGAAATGAATTAGAACTATAAGAAATATCAGAGCTAAAATTATACGAACCATGATATTCTAAATGTGCATCAAAGTTAAAACAAACTATAAGAATTTCAGCATTGAGACATAATGAATGTAATCAATAGAAAAATTTTTGAACAAGATATTAAAGAGTATAGATACTCCCTCTTAAAAGGTGATTCGAAAAACTAAATATCAAATAGTTTTCATAGACTGAAAAACTGATTTCAATGATTTTGCAAGTAATTTTAGCAAACTGATTACTCCCCCTCACTCATTTCTCTAATTTTACTTTTCTTTTACTCTCGCTCTTATTTTTCTCTTTCATATCAAACTGCTTTTCATTCTTTTCTCCTTTATCTCTCACTTATCTTTCACTTATCTCTCCCCCCTTTAGTCATCATTAAGAAAAGGTTAGAGAGAAGAAAAGATGATAATTACAAAAATTGTGCAATAATCATAAGAGGTAATATCCAAAGACAAAACATTAATATAAAGACTTTCATTCATTGAAATTCAAATTTTATACATTTCATACATTGATACATGCATATATACATGATAGTAAACAAACATAGATGCATACAAATAGTGCTAAAATGTAAACTATCTGAACATAAAGACTATCCTATGGAATACCGTCGTCATCAGAGGATCCAATCTCGATCGGTCCAATATCTCTAGAAGGTCAAGATCGCGGCCATATAGGTTGAAGATCAGAGAATCTGGTCTGAGTCGGTCTCGATATGTCATGATGGCCTCATCCTCTGTGTTTAACATAAGCTCTGCCTCTAGCTGGTACAGAAAAGGTAGAAGCTACATCAGTAGCGGGAACAGAATGGACCGAAGCGGCTATATCAAAATCAGTAGAAAGTGGGTATGATCAAAAATAGGTCCAAAGTCAAGATGCTATAAACCAAGGGTATAAAATCCCAGTTCCTTGATAAGGGAAGATGTATGCATAGGTGGAGAATGTATGACTAATGTATCAGAAGACGGAATGATAGGAGTAGGTGCAGGAATGGAAGTGTGATTGATGCAGAACAAAAGAAGAGATGATGCAATGCGGAAGTAAATTAAGACTAATTACTTTTTTTTATATATATTTTCAAAAATCGGCTCTGACTCAAAGGAAAGTTAAACTAAATTGAAAGAAACTATGTAATAATTGAAAGCACAATTTGAAGAAACTAGGTTATCAGAGTAGTTCAGAAGTAAAGGATCGCTGGGGGTTGAGAAACTCCCAGACCTAGGGTTTTGCTCTGAACTTTCAACAGGACAGAAGTAAAGACAAGAGAAGGGTTATAGACCAGGCAGTGATCTTCACAGAGTTTAGTGGAAGGACTCTCTTGAGTAGATTGTTGGATCCCCGGATTCAGATATCTTCACAATGGATCCTCCAATACTGGCCCTTTGGCAGAGTTGGCTTCTTCTGAACTCAAGATCTGGGAAAGAAGAAGAACAAGTTATGGAACCAGATACTCAAGGAAGGATTTACCAGATAGTAGAACTTGAAAGCTGATGTTGCTGAAATCCTGATTCTCCTGGAATGCTGATCTGACTTCCTCTGGGATTTGCTCTATCTTCGAAGTAGCTGAACTGGAACTGGATGCTGGTGGTCGGCCTCTACTTGGAGAGAGGGGCCATGAGAGATGGGGTAGGCTAGGGTTTGGTGGAATGAAGAGGATGAAGGGCGGCTAGGGTTTGGAATGGAAGTGGCTAACCTAGGGTTTTGGGGTTGGAGATCTCACACCTCCTCAAGGTTCCTAGGGAACCCGGATTTACTCCCTCATAAAGCTCAACACCTGAATGCAAGTGCGGAAGAGAGAAACATAAAGTTGCTCACACAAAATTTGAATTCATTCATCAGTTATTTTTAAAACTTACAAGAGGGGTTTAATTTATAAGACTTTACAAGAGAGCAGGGTTTTACATCTTCCCATGTGGGACTAATAGGATGGATCTTCAAATTAGGTTTGTAGAATCAATTTCCATACATATGGCCGGCCAAGAGGTTCCTAAAGTGTTGATTGGTGGCTCCAAAAGGTAAGTAGGTAGCGCCTCCTAGCCTTGCTCTTCAAGAGAAAATTTCTTTCCTTCCATGGCTCAACTCTTTTGGACACCTCCTTTTCTTTCTCCCTAAGTCATGGTTCTTCCCATCTTTGCTTTGGGCTTTTTAGGCATGGATTGGGCGCCCCCTTGAAGTGCTCCCCAAGAAGTGCTTCTTTCTTTACATAGCTTGGCTCTTATGGAAATGTTTTGGCCGCCCCCTTGAATTGTGGATCCCAGATTATTTTCTCCTTAAGTGGCGCATGAGAGAAGGGACCTGTTATCTTGTGGTGTGGGGACCAAAGCATACTGGATGAAGATGTGGCGCCCCCTGGACTCAGGCATGTGGCTGGGAGTGTGGCTGGGAGTGTGGCGCCCACTTTCTTGGTCTTGGGAGAAAATGTGACACCCTGGAGAAGACCTAGACTACTACTAGGACTTGAACTGAGTCAACATGACTCAACAAAATTTAAATTGCAGGAAAATACAGACTCAACTAAAATTGAGTTGACCATGTCAACCCTTATTACAAAACCAGAAAACCCTAATTCTTCGGGCAAGGTCAATCAGAGATCCAGATGGAGCCCTGAAGTCTTCTTCTGAGTCTGGTGCCCGCACCAATTCTCCCGGGGTGGGAGGAACTCGACCCTGTCGAGTATGGATCAAGTTGGCTCTGGTATCTCTCCAAGAGGTCTGGGTCCAATTCTTGTAATTCTTCTCGGGAGATCCAAGAGTCATCAGAATATGGCCTTCCTTGCCATCGGACCAGGTATCTTTGGTATCCTCGATTACGAGTAGAGATAACCTGATCATCCAAGATCTTTTCAATATGCTTTTTCCTCGCAGGCCAGTTTGTTGGTGGACACACAGGGTTGGGTTCACTCTTAAGAGCAGGATTAGGCTCAAAAGGTTCACTGGGAATCACAGCTGGCTCTCTATACTCTACTAGGTCTGTAATGTTGAAAGTGGAGCTAATGCCTAGTTCTGAAGGCAACTCGAGCACATAGGCATTAGACCCTACTCTCTTCACCACTTTAAATGGTTCAGCACCTCTAGCATGTAACTTTCTAACGGTTCTAGGAGGAAACCATTCAGGCCTTAACCTAATCATTACATAGTCTCCCTCAACAAAAGTTTTGACTCACCTTTGAGACTCAGCCAACTTCTTATAAATTTCATTACTTAAAGTTATTTTGGCATGAATTTCTTTATGCAAGTCCTTTACATGCTATGCAAGTGCATCAAGAGGTTTGTGTGTATGGGCTAATAGTGAAATCAAATCAAGTGGTGTGTGAAGCTTGTATCCATGAACAATTTCAAAGGGACTCTAGCCTATAGACCTATTGATCGAAACATTGAATGCAAATTCAGCCCTGGACAAAATACAAATCCTAATTCCTGGTGCTCTCAATCAAACCAAAATCTGAGCCAAAGCTTAGTAAAGGGTCAAGAAAAACTAAACTAGACTGACGATGCATTCCTAAAGAATGGACTTTATTCCAAAGGAACCCTAGGTCTAAACCTAACAAACTAAGGCTCTCTAGGTTTGACCTTGGATCAGAGGAGGGCATGCAGAGCATGAAAACTTATTATGGATGCCTAGTAGGTGCCATAAGGTTTTCCAGAAGTAGGTGGCAAACCTAATAGGTTCTAAGGAGTCTTGCAACCTAGAGATTTCAGTAAAGTGTAATCCCGTAGCTCTAGAAACATGAGAAGATTCAGGGAAGGGTAGGAAATAAGAATCAGAGTTTTGAGGTGGCTTATCGGAAAAAAGAAACAAACCTTGGTTATTCAGGATGACCTTAAAATGAGGACATTGTTCTATAGGTGCACTCATCCAAACCTCATGATTTGCTCTAGGAGGGTCTATAAGTGCAAGTTCTAAGATAGGCTAGGTGCTCCTAGAAGGTGGAAGGTTATCAGGAAGGTCTTTGGAATGTTTATCTAGAAAGTCCTCTAAGCTACTGTCTTTTTATAGTTCTTGGACCTTCTCAATGGGTAATTCTTGTGAACCCCTTCCTTCTTCACCAGATTTGACTCAGGGGTGTCTTCTTTGGATTCCTCAATGAGTTCAGGGGTATTCTCACTTAAACTTTCATTTGGTGTAATTTCCTCTTCCTGAACTTTCTCAAAAAGGTCTTCTCTTAGGGTTAGCTCCTGAATTCCTTGAGTGGCAGGGGTCCCCTCAATAACCCCAATAGGTAGGAGTTGGTTAATTGAATTATCGGGAGAGATATCCTCAAATTCTTCTTCTTCATATTCATCTATCAAACTTATGTCAAGCTCATATATTTCTTCCTCAATCTCACTGAAAGGTTCTAATCTATTCTCCTTTGATTCCTCTTTAAGTACGGCTCTGGTCGGGTCAACTAATTTTGGGATGGCCATGCCTAACTCCTTCTCAGTGTTATCCTTCTAGTCAAGAGGTGACACAAGTGGGAATTGACAAACAAAAGTCTGGTTCACTACGGGTGTCGGATCAATCGGAACTTGACTCAAGTTAGTAGAGGTTGGCTTTAAGTCCAAAGTACTTGATTGGTTATATCTTAAAGACCACTCATAGTCTTGGGCTTCTTGGTAGGCTCGGTCTAACTTATTGGTCTTTTCAAGGCATAGCTTCCTATAAATGTCTGGGTGTAACCCAACCCTAAACCTCGATGTGATCTGAGCTTCGGTCTCAATGGTATTGCATTTCATGTCATACCACTGGAAGTCCTTGATATATTTAGACACAGGCCCATTACCTTGTCGCAATTGGTACCATTGGTCTAAAAGTCTATTCTCATAGGATCTACCTAGGTACCTATCTCTCAACTTACTTCTCATATCTCTCCAAGTATATATTTCCTTTTTTCTTTGATAACACTCATGCTCAATAGCATACCAATGCGACCTAGCATGTTTGGTGAACTTGGTTTTGGCCAACCTAACTTGTCCTAATTTCGATATGTTAGTGCACTCAAAATACCGATCCATTTGTTCTTCCCACTTAATATATGTCTCTTGTCTTCCATCAAAAGTGGGTGCATAAGGTTCGGTGTTCCTAACGGGTCCCTTCTCTGAGTCAACCAAGTATGGGTATAGGCTCCTAGGGCTAGACTCAGGGGCAAGATCATGGTCATAGGCTCTTAGATCAAACCTCCAATGATTAGGTTTAGGATCCCTGTATAAAGGTCTCCTAGGCTCTGGGTATGGGTGAGGTTGGGGTCTACCAAATTCTGAGTCAGGGGTCCAATTTCGGTGCCTAGGCTCCTCAAGTACCTGGGCTCAGTCTCTAAACTGGGCAACAGTATCAGTCATATCCTGACTCAATTTGGTCATACTTTCGGTAAGATTTCTAATCATGGCCTCTAAATCAGGTTGGGTTTGACCAGGTTGGTAGGGTACTCCGTTCCGGGTGGACATGATGATGCAAGCAAGCACACCAAATGAGACTCGACTGAAATGACTACGGTCTAACTAGACCTAGAGCCCAAACTAGATGCCCACTCAGAGTGGCAAGCTAGCCTGTAGTAACTCGGGACTCAGCCAGGCAGGTGTAAGGGGAGTGTTAGGTCCCTAATTGCCAATCCTAGACACCAATCAGTGATTGGCCAGGTAGGCGAACCAGCACACAAGCCCTTTGGGACGTAGTCCCTGAATCACCGTTCTAGACACTGAGTACAAAGCACACACAGAGTAACCAGACAAACTGACTAAACCCTAGGCTGGACCTGACCAGTTGGTGTTCCTAGCCCACTAGGGCAAATTAAGTCTAATAAAATTTAAAATTAGGCTTAGGATCGAATGAATGGGTGGTGGTTTTGGGCTAAGGAGAGGTTATCAACTCCTTCCCTTATCTTAGATGCTCAATTGACCTTAAGATGAATTAGGAGATGATCACTCAAAAAAAATTGAATTGCAGAAATACAGAAACAGAATTGCTGTAATTTAACTCTAAGAAATTTTACAGAAACCAATAAATTACAGTAAAATTATATAAAATAGTTTCAATTATACTGGTTCCAGCAAAATAGAAATCATGCAATTTGGAGTTACTTACAATGAGAAACAATTCTTGCAACAGGATAGTTACAGACTAAAAATAGAATGCTTACCCCGTTTACAATTCCTGCTACGAAGTTGTAACCCAGCGGATCCCCCACACGCCCTAGGAACACCCCATGGAATGGGAAGAGGAGGCTTGCACCTCACTTTGTTTCTAGGACCGGACGTCCTGGGGAGTCTACTTCGAGCAGACGAAGTAAAAAGAGAGACACTCAAAACATGCAAGCAGGTCAGAAACCCTAGACAGGGCTCTGATACCAAAATTGATGCAGAACAAAAGAAGAGATGATGCAATGCGGAAGTAAATTAAGACTAATTCCTTTTTTTATATATATATATTTTCAGAAGTCGGCTCTGACTCAAAGGAAAGTTAAACTAAATTGAAAGAAACTATGTAATAATTGAAAGCACAATTTAAAGAAACTAGGTTATCAGAGTAATTCAGAAGTAAAGGATCGCTGGGGGTTGAGAAACTTCTAGACCTAGGGTTTTGCTCTGAACTTTCAACAGGACAGAAGTAAAGAGAAGAGAAGGGTTACAGACCAGGCAGTGATCTTCACAGAGTTTAGTGGAAGGACTCTCTTGAGCAGATTGTTGGATCCCCGGATTCAGATATCTTCGCAATGGATCCTCCAATACTGGCCCTTTGGCAGAGTTGGCTTCTTCTGAACTCAAGATCTGGGAAAGAAGAAGAACAAGTTATGGAACCAGATACTCAAGGAAGGATTTACCAGATAGTAGAACTTTAAAGCTGATGTTGCTGAAATCCTGATTCTCCTGGAATGCTGATCTGACTTCCTCTAGGATTTGCTCTATCTTCGAAGTAGCCGAACTGGACCTGGATGCTGGTGGTCGGCCTCTACTTGGAGAGAGGGTCCGTGAGAGATGGGGTAGGCTAGGGTTTGGTGGAATGAAGAGGATGAAGGGCGGCTAGGGTTTGGAATGGAAGTGGCTAACCTAGGATTTTGGGGTTGGAGATCTCACACCTCCTCAAGGTTCCTAGGGAACCCGGATTTACTCCCTCACGGAGCTCAACACCTGGATGCAAGTGCGGAAGAGAGAAACATAAAGTTGCTCACACAAAATTTGAATTCATTCATCAGTTATTTTTAAAACTTACAAGAGGGGTTTAATTTATAAGACTTTACAAGAGAGCAGGGTTTTACATCTTCCCATGTGGGACTAATAGGATGGATCTTCAAATTAGGTTTGTAGAATCAATTCCCACACATATGGCCGGCCAAGAGGTTCCTAAAGTGTTGATTGGTGGCTCCAAAAGGTAAGTAGGTAGCGCCTCCTAGCCTTGCTCTTCAAGAGAAAATTTCTTTCCTTCCATGACTCAACTCTTTTGGACACCTCCTTTTCTTTCTCCCTAAGTCATTGTTCTTCCCATCTTTGCTTTGGGCTTTTTAGGCATGGATTGGGCGCCCCCTTGAAGTGCTCTCCAAGAAGTTCTTCTTTCTTTACATAGCTTGGCTCTTATGGAAATGTTTTGGCCGTCCCCTTGAATTGTGGATCCCAGATTATTTTCTCCTTAAGTGGCGCATGAGAGAAGGGACCTGCTATCTTATGGTGTGGGGACCAAAGCATACTGGATGAAGATGTGGCGCCCCCTGGACTCAGGCGTGTGGCTGGGAGTGTGGCTGGGAGTGTGGCGCCCACTTGCTTGGTCTTGGGAGAAAATGTGACCCCCTGGAGAAGACCTAGACCACTACTAGGACTTGAACTGAGTCAACATGACTCAACAAAATTTGAATTGCAGGGAAATACAGACTCAACTAAAATTGAGTTGACCATGTCAACCCTTATTACAAAACCAGAAAATCCTAATTCTTCGGGCAAGATCAATCAGAGATCCAGATGGAGCCCTGAAGTCTTCTTCTGAGTCTGGTGCCCGCACTAGTGATCATCAGATCTAGAGAGAGGAGTGGATAAAATCAAAGTCTAAAATGATCAGGGTGTATCAGAAATGGGACTCCTAGAAGTATCAACTGTAATCTTCGGCTCTGGCTCCATCACAAAATCTATCACATCAAACTCTACGAAGTCAGACTGATCATCTACCATGTTAGGTCCTGGAGTAGATGGTGCTGGAGGTGAATCAGATGGAGCTAAAGGTGCAGGAGCTCTACTTGATGAAGGTTTAGCTAATGCAGATAAAATGGCAGAGATGCCATCACTCAATGCTCGATGGCTCTCCCTCATCTCCATATGTATCCTATCGACTCACTGATGAATGATCATGACCTCAGTCTCAATGCGAGCGACCCTATCCTCTAAACTATCTCCAGTACTAGCAAAATCTATTTATGCAGTAGTGGCTGGCTCAGGCTGAGAAGTATGATCTCGCTATGCCGAAGGCTCGGGCTACATCTCAGGGATATCATCGTGTGGCTCTAAGGGCCCTACCTCACCTGAAAAGATACACTCCTCCACCACATCATCATCTCTATCAGTGGCCTGACCAGATATACATCATCTCCACTGGCCTTTGACTAGCTGGTAACCCATCCGGTGAAATGATCTGATGTCATAGAAGTCTGTGTGAAGTAGCTGTCTATAAGGCTTGTCGTCTATGACCACTCCATAAGCTCTAAAAAGTAATGTCAACCCTATCCCATAGGGCAGACATAGTCTCTAGCTAATCGATGCCTCAGTCAACTGATGTACCATAAGCACTGGAAGGCATACTAGAGTGTGATGTACCAGAGAAACCATGACCAAAAGCTTATGCTCTATGATGAAGTCGAATCGTTCAATCTTTGGTAGAAGAATCCGGGCTACGATGTGGTGTAGTAATCTCATCTCAAGCGACAATCTCGAAGCAACCATAGTGGCTCCCTCAAGAAGATCATCTATCTTAAAAATGCATCGAAGACCACTGAATCTATCCACTAGAGCATCCATAACAGATCCTCTCATAAGAATGTCACATACTCTGCTCAAAATCTATGGATACTGGAACATCTTTACCATGGACCTGTGCAATCTAGCCATCTCTACCTCAGGCAAGTGAATCTAAGAACTATTTAATCAGTCCCGGGTAGAATCTCTCTGACAGTGAACAAAACAGTGAAAGACCTGCATCCCTCAGCCATTGGCCAATCCTGAAGTGCTGCTAGTCTAGGAAATCGAAGTCCACACGACGTCCTTTGACGATGGTCTTCGATCCCATCCTATTTGCTATAGGAACAAGAGGTCTGGCAGGAACATCAGGAACATCTGCTACTCTCTCCTCATGCTTGGCCTTTGTTCTTCTCTCTTCCTCCTGAATGGAAGGTCTAGGATGCAGGACAACTTATTTTCTAGACCCCATTGCAAGGAAATAAGGTAGGAAAGTAAGAATGAGAGAGAACTTAGGGTTTCTATGGTGCAAAAATAGTGAAATAGGATAAAAAGCAGTGAGAAACCGAAGAAAACCTATCCCAGATGGAGAAACAGGTGATTGAGTATGAGATTGGAGGGAAGAGGATGATGAAGCTCGGTTTGGGTATGAGTCAGCTCGAACTGGAGTGAAAAATATGAAGAAAATCGTTCGATTTCCCTATTTTAGCTCAGTCTGTCACCATTCAAGTGTCGACTCATGACATAGAGTCAAGTGTCGACACTTCCAAGAGTCAACACTTCGACTTAAAATCAAGAAAAAATGAGAAACTAACCATTGATCAGTGTAGAACAGGATTTCAAAGAATTCAGAGAGATTAAACATGATTTTCAAGCAATTTGATCAATTAAAGGTTAAAGATTATGAAGAGATGGAGATTTTACTCAAAAGGGTTGATGATCCCTAATTCTCTTCTAATCATTCGTAATCGATCCTCTTGGTGAGGCTTAGTCAATATATCAGCTAGTTGCATTTCAGAGCAAACAAATTCAAGCATAATATCATTATTTTCAACATGATTTCTAATAAAATGATGCCTAATTTCAATATGCTTACATCTAAAGTGCTGAATAGGATTTTTAGTTAAATTTATAGCACTAGTGTTATCACATCTTATGGATTTCTTAGTTAAATTAATTTCAAAATCTTCAAGTTGTTGCTTAATTCACAAGATTTGAGCATAACAACTTCCTACTACAATATACTCAGCCTTAGCTATGGATAGTGCAACTGAAATTTATTTCTTGCTAAACTAGAAAATTAAATTAACTCTAAGAAATTGGCAAGTTCCACTTGTACATTTTCTATCTAATTTACATCCAGTAAAATCAGCATTTGAATAACCAATCAAATCAATAGATGAATCTCTAGAATACCACAAGCCAATATCAATTATATTAAATAAATATTTAAATATATGCTTAACAGCCAACAGATAAGATTTTTTTGGATCAAACTGATATCTAGTACACATACAAACACTAAACATGATACCTGGTCTACTAGCAGTCAAATATAATAAAGAATCAATCATTCCTCTATATAGTTTCTGATCAATAGATTTACCACATTCATTGATGGGGACATCAAAACCCATCCGAGTTTTGCTTTTCCTTTTTTTAGATTTTTTTCTTTTTTAGTTTAAGTTTTTATCCCAACTATTCCACCTATTCCCATTATCCTCACTTTATTCAAATTTTATTCCTGACTTATTCCTTGTTTATCCCTATCATCTTCAACCTCCCAGAACCTCCATTTTTTTGGATTTTTTCTTCCTGTTTGTCCTGGATCCGCCATGCTTGACCTCCGGTGCCACCCCCGACGGCCGTCCACCTTCCCCCGGCGTCGATCTCCTCTTGCGAATGCCGGTGAATCCTATGGAACAGCCCGTGGCCGTGCCCCCTGCGGCTCCTCCCATGGCTGTCCACCCCTACGGCTCCGCCCACGTGCCCCTCTCCCCCGTGCCGCCATCCGCTGCTACCTGAGTCACCGTCTGTCGCTGCCCGAGTCATCCCCACCGGACCTCCGCCCGTGAAGCCATCTCCACACCTCCGTGCGTCGCCCCTATTCCATGGTCAAGGTCACAAGGAGTTTTTTTCTACACGGATCACAGAGCTCATGCTTTTCAGAGCACTTCATCAAGCCAACATGCTTCTTAGGGCAAATCAGCACCAATTTTGATGCAGCATGGATTTTGATGTAACTTATTTTTCATTTTAGGTTTGCTTGTAGGCTAAGTAATTGAGGGGTTTTGTTTGCCTATATAAAGGTCCCCTCCCCTTCAGGGCTGAGGCCCATTTTGCCTTCGCTCCATGTGAGCATCGAGGGTGTGAGGCCCTAGTTATCCCCTATCCGATCTTCTTATCCCCTCATGTCCTTTGAGAGTCACCCTAGCGGGATGCCTTTGCTGTGTGCTATTGAGGGTAGCTGTGTGCTTTGACCCCTCAGGGCATCTATGAGAGCCCTGCTGTATGCATTAAGGGTTCGATGAGAGCTCAGGATAGCTGTGTGCGTTGATCCCTGACTTTCTGTGTGCGTCTCCCCGTTAGAGTGAGCCCCAGGGCCATGAGTTCCAGTTCCCAGTCTTCCATCCCCATCCTTCCTTCGCCACCTCCACCAAGAAAATTGAAAGCAAAAGAGATCAACTATTTTAGGATTTTTATTTCAGTTTTGTCCTAGTCCCAGGAGGCTTCTTAGCCCTCCCACGGTCCTAGTTTATTTAAGTGTTTCCCTTTTTCAAATAATCCAGGGTACATCGAGGCCATCCCTCATTATTCATCTTTATCAAGTTTATAAGAGGAGCTCATAGGTATACCTATTGATCTAATAGTCTCTATCCCAAACTTTTTTAAGATTTTTCTTATATATTTAGCTTGGTTGATGAAGATTCCATCTTTGGTTTGCTTGATTTGGAGTTCGAGGAAAAAGTTGAGTTCACCCATCATGCTCATTTCGAACTCTCTCTGTATAAGCTTGGCAAACTCTTGACAAAGAATTTTATTAATAGCACTGAATATAATGTTATCAACATAAATTTGTACTACTAATAAATCATTATTTTTTTTTAGAAATAATGTAGTATCAACATGGTCTCTAGAGAAATCATTTTGAATTAAGAACTTGCTAAGCCTTTCATACCATGCTCGAGGTGCTTGCTTTAAACCATAAAGTTCTTTATGTAGTTTAAAAACATGATCAGGATGTGCATAATTTTCAAAACTAGGTGGTTGTTCAACAAACACTTCTTCAGAAATAAAATCATTTAGAAAAATACTTTTGACATCCATTTGAAATAATTTAAAGTTAATAAAACATGCAAAAGCTAATAATAGTGTAATTGCCTCAAGTCTAGCAATAGGAATAAAGGTTTTATCAAAATCAATCCCTTCCTCCTGATTATAGCCTTTGACAACTAGCCTAGCTTTATTTCTAGTAACAATATTATTTTCATCAAGTTTGTTTCTGAAAACTCATTTTGTGCCAATAATTGAAACATTAGATAAACTTTCAACTAAAATCCAAACATTATTTCTTTTGAATTGATTTAGTTCTTCTTGCATTGCATTAATCTAATTAAGGTCTTTTCGGCTTCTTCAATACATTTTGGTTCAATTTGAGAAACAAAAGCAATATAGTCACATTCATTTTTAATTGAAGATCTTATTCTTATCCCTTTTGATGGATCACCTAGGATTAACTCCTTATGATGTGCATGAGCATACCTCCACTTTTTGGATAGATCCGGATGCTTTGGTGTGGGTTGCATGACTTTTTCTCTTTCATTCTTGTCTTGATCTTCTTTATTCTCTTGAGAGGGTTGATTATCCAAGGTAAGCTTCTAGTTCTTCAGTACTTGCACATGCATCAGAAGTATCCTCTTTTCTAGAGGATTTGTTGGTAGATTCTTCAAATACTACATGTACAGTATGCCCTGCTTGATGTAGAGTATCCTAAGAAGATACCTTCATCAGACTTGGCAACAAGTTTTCTAAATTATCTTTACCATTATTCATAATAAAGCATCGACAACCGAAAACACAAAAATACTTTAAAGTAGGTTTTCTTTGTTTTCAAAGCTCATAAGGATTTTTTTTTAAAATTGATCGAATTAAAACATGGTTTAAAATATAACATGCAGTATTTATTGCTTTGGCCCCAAATATCTTGGCAAATCATTTTTACAAAGCATTGTGCATGCCATTTCTTCTAAAGTACGATTTTTCCTTTCTACTACCCATTCTGTTGAGGTGTTCTAGGTGCAAAAAAGTTTTGTTCAATTCTTTTTTCATTACAAAAGTTTTCAAAATTTTGATTTTCAAATTCAGAACCATGGTCACTATGAATACAAACAACTGAAGTACTTTTTTCATTTGAGACTTTTTGATAAAACTTTATAAAAGTTAAAAATGATTCATCTTTGTGAGCTAGAAATGAAATCCATATAAATCATGAGAAATCATCCACTATAACTAATCCATATCTCTTGCCTCCTAGGCTAGATATCCTAGTTGGTCCAAAAAGATCTATATGGAATAGTTTTAATGGCCTAGCAGTTGAAACAAAACCTTTAGGTTTGAAATATATTTTTACTTATTTTTCAAATTGTCATGCTTTATAAATTTGATCTTTTTCAAAATTAAGTTTTGGTAAATCTCTTACTAAATCCTTTTTGTATAATTTAGAGAATAAATACATGCTAGCATGACCTAATCTACGATGCCACAGCCATCTAGTCTCATTAATAGTGGAATTCATTACAACTAGGCATTCACCATTAGATAAAGATAGATTATCCAAATCTACTAGATAGATATCACCATGCCTTTTTCCAATGAATTTCACTCCATTAATTTCAGGACTAGCAATTATGCAAAGAGATGATTTAAAGATAACTTGAAAACCTTTATTACAAAATTGACTAACGCTAAGTAGATTATGTCTCAAACCTTCAGCTAAAAGAACATTATCAATCCAAGTAGAAGGAAAGATGCAAATCTTACCGATATCAATAATCTTTCCTTTACCATTATCCCCAAGGTTACACTTCCTCCATTTAGTACCTCAAGAGAGGTGAATTAATTCACATCTCCTGTCATGTGCCTTGAAAAACCACTATCAAGATACCACAGTCTTTTCTTTTCTTTGGTTGCAAGACACACCTGTAAAATAAATTAAGTTTTGATTTTAGGTACCCAAGCCAACTTGGATCCTTTAGGGTTAGTACTAAAAGTGGTTCCTTTTGAAATCCAAATCATTCTAGAATTATTGATTTTTCTTAAATCACAATGATATGCTTTATGACATACTTTTTTACAAGAGTAACAAATGATGCTTTATGATACATGAATAAAGAAGTTTTTGAAAAACTTTAGCTATTTTTGGAGCTTAAAACCTAATCCAGCTTTATTGAAAATAGATATTTGGTTGTTCAAAAGAATATTGAACTTTTCAGAACTATAGATGAATTTTTCAACAAAAGGTTTTATTCTATCAAGCTCATTTTTATATTTCTTATTTTCTACTTCAAGATCTTTACTTTTCTTGAAAAGTTCATTGTTTGAAATATTTACTTTATATCTTTTTAAAACTTTATTTTCCATTGATAAAGCATTGTTTCATTTTTCTAAAATATCAATTTTATTTTTCAAATCATTAACTTCATCCAAAAGGTTTGAGTTTTCATATGAGAAAGAGTTTGCATTCTTTTTTAACTTTTTATTTTTAGATAATATCAACTTATAATCATGTATTAACTCATCAAATGTAGTTCTTAATTCATCAAAAGTATAATCAACTTCAAGATCAGAATTTACCTCTTCTTCATGTTGTACTATGAAGCAAAGATTTGCGACTTCAGTTTGTTCTTCATCTGAGCTAGAGTCCTCACTGTCACTCCAAGTCGCCATCATAGCCTTCTTTCTAAGCTTTTTTCTTGACTTCTTTAGAAGAGGGCAGTCATACTTGTAATGTCCAGGTTCGAAGCAAATAGGTACCTCCTTCTCCTTGTCCTTTTTTTTATCTTTTTCTTTTCCCTTTTCCTTGCTTGGTTGAAACTTTTTCTTGTAAGGAAATTTCTTTCTCCTCATAAATTTTCTAAACTTTCTAGCTAATAGTGCTTCATCACCCTCACTTTCTTCTTCCTCTTCTTCTTCATTTGAAGATTCTTCTTGAGTTGTGGACTTGAAAGCTATACCCTTCTTCTTCTTGTCCATATTCATTGATTTTTGTTTCAAGTTCAACTCCTAAGTCATGAGCAAACCTACCAATTGCTCCAATGAAAGTTTATCAACATCTTTGGCTCTTGGATGGTGATCACCTTTGGATCCCAAGATGTTGGAAGAGACCTGATAATTTTGTTCACAAGATCGGCATTAGACATAATTTTACCTAAGCTTCTCATACCATTTACAATATTTGTGAACCAAGTATACATATCAGTGATTGATTCATTAGGTTCTATTTGAAACATCTCATAAGTATGCACAAGCATGTTACCTTTTATATTTTTCACTAGATCAGTACCCTCATGAGTAACCTCAAGTATGTCCCATATTTCTTTAGCTAAGATGCAAGTGGAGTCCTATTGAACTCACTAGGATCCAATGCACAGTAAAAAAGATTCATTGTTTTCACATTGATCTCGGATTGTTTAATGTCATTTTCATCCCAATCATCTTCAAGCTTTGGGATGGAAACATCATTAACCACAATCGAAGGAATATGAGGACCTTTATCAATTACTTTTCATAAATTATAATTTATAGAATGCATGTAAATTTTCATTCTAGTTTTCTAATATGTATAGTTTGTGCTATTAAAATAAGGTGGTCTATTTAAAGCTTGTCCCTCAATTACGCTAGTACCAAGGAGGACTGACATAGATGTTTACTCAAGGTGGTTAGACCTATAAATTGAGAACGTAGCACTAATACCACTTGTTACCCGATAAGCAACCCAAGAAAGGGGATGAATTGGGTTTCAAAAAATTATTTGCAAGTAAGTGTGCCAATTCAATAAACAAAATAAGTGCTAGAGAGATGCAAGTGTAGTGTGCTCTTAAAGAGTGTGCAGCAAAAATTTAAATGTAATGAAAGTAAGAGCAAGTAGAGAGGAAACAATCAACCATAAATACAAGACAAGTATAGTGATTCGATGCTTTTCAAGGCTCTTACATCCACTCTCCAAGGTCTACTTGAAAATTTACTATAATCACACACGACTATAGCCGAATAGTTTTTTGGGTTCACTAATCAAAACCCTTTTTGATTTTCACAAGGCTCACCAAAAAAAATCTCTTGGTTTTCAAAGGCTAACCAAAAATCTCCTTGGTTTTCAACTATGCTAACCAAAAACCTCCTTAGTTTTCAACTAAGCTAACCAAAAATCTCCTTGGTTGTGTTTTTAGGCTCACCAAAAACCTTTACAACAAAGTATGAAATGAGATAAAGAACACAAGAAAAGCTTTCCAATAAAAGCTATTATCTCTTTGAAGTTCGATAAAGATGCTTATCTTCGATTCGATGAAGCCTCAATCAATGCTCAAAAGTTATTGGACTTGAAGGCTCTTGATTGCTTTGAATGCTTGAAGGCTTCTTTTCTTGAAAGTAATAGCTCTCAATGAATGTATAAGTGAATGCACTTGCTTTCTTTTTTTTTCTTAATCTCTATTCTTTCTCTCTTTGTTCCTCTTTAATTTGAATCACTTAAATACCATCCCAAGGCCCAAAAGTTAGTTTATGACCATTAGACACGAAACTCGCTATTGGGGGCAAAAAAGGTAGAGTTCTGTGTTTGAAAAACTAGCCATTACTATTTCTAGAATTTCAAGTGTCGACACTTCAGGCTGTGAGTCGACACTTAGGGTCGACACTTAAGTTTCTTGTGTCGACACCTAGTTCAAAGTTTTGCATTGAAGCTCTCTAAAAATCTCAAGTGAGTCGACACTTGACATCCATGAGTTGATACTTGAGACAAATCTTGGATTTCAGCATATTCTGGAAAAATTCTATCTTAGGTTTTGAGTTGATCCTTGAGTCGACACCTTGAGTCAGCATTTGAGCTACATGAGTTGACACTTCAAGCATGCCATCTGAAATTTCTTTCTGTGCGCCGGCTTGAGTTGACACTTGCACTGTCATGAGTCGATACTTGAATTGTGAGTCGACACTTTGAGTCGACACTTGTTAAAACTTCTTCAAAAATGACAGAAACTTTGTTGAATCCTTTTTTAACTGAACTCATTAATTCCTTTCAAGCAAGCCTTAAATACTTTAGTCCATTAACCATTGATGTTTTATCCATAGAAAGGGCTTCTTCAATCTTTTGACAAGCAATTCAATTTTGCTGATTTGATGAGTACCTTTTTTTTATTAAAGATGTACTTCAAAGAACTGTTAGTACTCCAACATACTTAAGTATTTTGTTAATCATCAAAATCAATAACGGAGTCAACAGTTTTGAACCTTACCTCTTCCTCATTAGCCATGAAGCATATATTTGCAACCTCTTTTATCTCTTCATTGAAGCTAGAATTCTTACTCTCACTTTATGTTGCCATCATTGCATTCTTCTTTTTTTTCTTTTGACTTTCTTTTCAAGCGGGTAGTCTATCTTATAGTGACCTGACTTTTTACATTCAAAGCATATAGGTTGCTGATGCATCTTAAATTTAAACTGCAAGCATACGGTGTGCAGGATAGCACATCTAGTGAGTATAGGTTGATTATATGAGAAATTGGATGTTCGAACTGTGTTCAAACCCTAGCTCAGGTGAGCTTTAACAAAAATAGGAAGAATTATTTCTTTACTTTCTACTTAAGTAAAAATTAATTAAATCATAAAAAATAATCTAAAGATCTAGGACTTTTGAATCCACCAGACCAATGACTCAAAGAGCCTTTCTATTATTTCTCTCATAATATCTTTTCATCTTCTTCTCTTATGACCAAGTATGGAATATGAAGGGATTCTAATCCAACAATAAGCCATCAAGAATTCTACAAAAAAGAAGAGAAAAGGATTTAAAAATATTGTGAGCCTTCTATCTATTACTCTTCTTGCACTGATTCAAGTATAAACTCTGAATGGATTGAAACCTAATAATATCTCATCAAGTCTCCTAGCAAGAAATTGAAAATAAAGAACTCTAAAAAGTTAAAAGCTCAAGAAGAGATCCTAAGAAAGGCTTCTAATTATAGTTTAGTTTCATCACCAATTCCAAGAGGTTTGCTTAGCCAAATATGATCTAAATTAAAATATTAAAATTATTTAAAAATATAAAATAAATTCTACACCACTTGATAAAATTTAAATTACAAAATTTAAAGAAATGCAAAAATCAAACTAACCTACTTATAAAAATAAATTATAGATATTAAATTACAAGAAATTAAATTAACCTAATTATAGAAAAAAAATTGTATAAATTAAATTATAGAAAAAGGAAACTAATTTATTGCTAAGAATTTTTAATAAAAAAAAAAAAAATTAACTCCTAAGCTATTAACAGGGCTTAGAGTTTAAAAAGAAAAAAAAAAAATTTTTTCAAAACTTGATAGAGGCTCTATTTCCCTCAACTCACTCTCCTTCTCATATATTAAAAGGGTGGAAGAAAGTGAGTAGCTTTTTTCCAAAAAGTATACAGGCCTTTTTGTAGGTGTTAGAAAAGAAGGATTGATTATATTCTTTTGATGTATGACTAAAAAAATGAAGAAATTTAAATTCTGGATGAATCTAGCTATAATTCCCTTTCCAATTCATTGATAAATCTAAACACAACTCCCCTTCAAATTCATTGATGAATCTGGCCCTAAATCTTCTTCAAATTCATTAGTAAACCGCATGAAGGCTTCTCATGGACCAAGCTGCTAGTCCATAGTGGACCGATAACATGTAGACTTTTTTGAACCACCTTTAAAATGGATGTTGGGCTCCAATTGTTCACTATTTAGACTCTAATTTCTATTATTTAGATCTGTAGATTAGGCTCTTTATTATGGTGCACCTCTTTCTTGAAAATACAAAAAAAAATATCAATTCTAAAAAATAAAGATAATTTGATTTATAAATTAATATTTCTAAAGCTAGATTTATGTACTTATCATATCCCCTAAGTTGAGTCTTACTCATCCTCGAGTAAGAATAAAAGATAGTTCATGAATTACTTATTAGAAAATAATTGAGAAAGCTACCAAAATGTTTTAATACCATATACAAGTTTGCTCAAATTCAAAGGTTTTTCTCATACCCTTTTTATAAGTAAAAGATTTTCTATTTGATAGCATATGAAATAAGTCATTAGGATATTTATAGCTTCTAGTAAATTGGTTAAGTACAAACTCATCATTTTTCTAAGATAACCCTTGACCAACTCCTATTATTATTTCTAAGTCTTCTACTCTCATGGAGTGGTGAGATATTATTTTGATGTAAGTATGTTCCTTTTATTATTATGCTTTTTTTTAATATAGACCGTGCTTAACCTTTTAAGCTTTCTATTTGACCCTTGTAATAAGTTTTTGATCAATGTATCCTAGACCAGTTGGCCTTAGGATACTAGGTATAGAACATCCCTCGGGCTTATTAGCTCGAGTCAAAAAGGCTACATATCAAAACTAACTGTATAGCAAAGTTTCTTTACATCTCCATTTTTTGACAAGAGACTTAATGCTTACTTAGGCGAAAAGGCACAGTTACTCGATGGAATGAGACTTAGAACCTGCTTTTATTATCTCATTCTTCTTTCTTCTTTTTTTGACTAATAAAGGAAACTTTGCATTTGTTAATTCCTATACACACCCAAGAAGTAGATTGTTCTTTGGTGCAAATAGGAGGGTTAAAATTATTCAAAAATTGATTTCGATCTTACTTACCTTTTTACTTTAGTTTATTAATATTTTATCTCTTAGTATTTCAAAATTATTTAGACTGTTCAATTAATTATCTATCAAAAGTACATGATTTATCCTAGGCCTGAGACTCAACAAGTATAAGAATAATAAGGTGAAGGTAGCTTCAAATATATACTTATTTTACTTATTATTTCCCCATAAATGAAAATAATGTTTAAATGTAAGCACAATATGGTATAAAAGAAAATGAAGACATCTAAGAAAAAGTTTTTACTGAGCTCTTCCCCGAACTTAGCCAATGGAGCTCATCTGAGTCAGGATCTGATAAACCTAACCATACTAAAAAAAGATAATTAGAAAGAAAGGAGTTGGGTTGCCTTCCAAATTACTAAGTTTAAAGTTTTCAGTCAAACTAAACATTGACAGCAGGCTAACCAAGATATGTTGGTTCATAAAGAACCATGGCTTCCTTAATAGTTTCTATAGGCAGTTCCAAGAATGATTTTAATCGTTGACCATTAACTTTGAAAATAGCACAATTTCTTGGATTTTTGATTTCTACAACCTATATGGAAAGACTTTTTAACTAAGAATGGTCTTGTCCATCTAGACTTAAGCTTTTCAAAAAAAGATGTAATCTCAAATTATACAAAAGAACTTTCTATCTGAGAGTAAAAGATTTTCTAAGAATTGCTTGATCATGAAATACTTTTGTTCTTTCCTTGTACACCCTAATATTCTCATAAGCTTCATTTCTAAGTTCTTTTAATTCATTAATCTGAAACTTCCTATGGTTTCCAGCTACGTTCAAGTCCATATTTAATTTTTTTATTGCCCACACGCTTTATGTTCTAACTCAACAGGAAAGTGACATGGTTTTCCAAACACAATCCTGTAAAGAGACATTCCTAGATTGGTCTTGTAGGCAGTGCGGTATATCTAAAGTGCATCAACTAATTTCAAAGACCAATCCTTTCTATTAGTATTAACGGTCTTCTCCAAGATTTATTTGATTTGTCTATTGGACACTTCTACTTGCCTACTAGTTTGAGAATGATAAGGTGTAGCCAACTTGTAGGTAACATTATATTTTTTCATTAATGTGGCAAAGGGTTAGTTGTAAAAGTGTATCCCGTGATCATTAATGATTGCCCTAGGAGTATCAAAATGGGAGAATATTTTTCATAAGAAATTTAATGACCACTTTGTTATCAATGGATCTACATGGAATAGCTTCACCCACTTAGAGATATAATTAATAGCCACTAAAATATATTCATTTTCAAAGGAGTTTAGAAATGGTTCCATAAAATCGATCTCCCAGATATCAAAAATTTTGACCACCAAGATTGGATTGAGTGGCATCATATCTTTCTTAGTGATCTAATACATTTGTTGGCACGGAGCACAACTTCTACAATACATATGTACATCCTTAAATAAATTGGACCAATAAAATCCACATTGGAGAACTTTGGTAGTTGTCTTATTGTCCGCGAAGTGACCACCACATGCTTGGTCATGACAAAATAATATAATACTTCTAACCTCATTATCCGGGACACATCTCCTAATTATCTAGTCAGGATTTTTTTTAAAGAGGTATGGATCATCCCAAATGAAGTACTTCACTTAGAAAATAAATTTATATTTATACTGAATAGTCCAATACGAAGGAACTTTCTAATGGCTAAATAATATACAATATCAGCATACCATGGTTCAGTAGACATGGATATGAGTTGTTCATCAAGGAAGAATTCATTGATAGGTGGTTCACTAGATGGTGTGACTATGATTCGGGACAAGTGATCAGCTATAGCATTCTATGTTTCTTTCTTGTCCTTATCTCTAGGTCAAATTCTTAAAGGAGCAAGATCCATCATATTAAGCATACCTAAGCATATTTCTTTGCTAGGAGATGTTTAATGGCTAAGTAGTCAGTATAAACAATAGTGTGAGACTCAACCAAGTAGGACCTAAAATTTTTTAAGACAAAGACAATGACTAGGAACTCCTTCTCAGTGGTCGTGTAATTAAGCTGCACATTATTTAAAATTTTACTTGCATAATAAATAACTCTAGGTAGCTTATTAATCCTTTGATCTAAAACTGTACCTAAAGCATGATCAGATGCATCGCACATGAATTCAAAGGATTTGGCCCAAATACGGGGATGAATGATGGGAGCTAAAATGAGTACCTTTTAAAGGAACTCAAAAGTCTCTAGTTACTCAAGAGTGAACTCAAGTTTTGCTTCCTTTGCTAATAAATTTATCAACGGGCAAGTTACTTTGTTAAAATTGGCTATGAACCTTCTATAAAATCTAGCATGTCCTAAAAATGAACAAATTTCTTTGATAGACTTGGATGGTGAAAGACTTGTAATCATGTCAACTTTGGCTTTGTCAACTTCTATTCCTTTTTCGAAACTACATGGCTAAGAACTATACCTTCTCTGACCATGAATTGATATTTTTTTTAATTGAGGACTAAATACTTCTTATATATTTCTATTGGAGGATGTTTCCAGGTGCGTGGACAACCTTCTACTAGCAACCAGACTCAAAAACTTATATTGGAAGCGGCAACAATAGGGGATTGAAGCAATCAGCCTGCCAGGAATTTAGCCTTCTTATGCAGAAATCTCCTAACTTGTTTAGAGTGCCCTGAACATTCCAAATATGATATGGATGTGAAACCACCTCTCTTGGGACCTCCAACCAGTGAGGATTTAACCCTCCAAAGTTCCTAGTTGAATTCCAAAAGGGTAGAGAGAGGGACGACTCCAAAGATGCTAGGCGTTGGGTTTCCTACTTGGACTAGGAGTCCCTAGGCACTAAGGAATTCTCTCCTTCCTAGGATATGGTGGCTTGGATGCTGATATTACCCTGATAGAGAGTGACAAACCGGAGAGAAAGAAAGGAAGAAAGAAGATGGATATCAAGAAAAAAGGTTATTTCATTATGATAGCTCCAATCAGTCACATATACAAAGTATATATATACTAGGTCACCATGACGTAATCCTAAAACTCCCATAGGCTAACTTAATACATAATTGAGTTTCCCACGACTAAGTACATTTTTGACTCATCCCAATCACACATACCTAGGACTCAAAGCTAGCCCAATACAAGTTGGCCTCTTAAGGCCCAAGTCCCCTGAACCTCAAGACCCGAAAGGCTAACAGCCTTTCTCCTAAGGCCCAAACTAGTCCTAGAAATTCCATGACAGCATCATTATCATTGGACCTTGGCCTTAGCCTTGGTCCCCTAAGCCTTGGAAGCACCACATGAGACCCAACAATCTTTACCTTGGTGCTTCAAGGCTTCAACCAACTCCATCTTGTCCACAAGCTGCTTCAGTGCCACACACTTATGAAAGCATCATGCGGTAGAACCTTCATCAGTGCATCTGTTGGATTCTCCTTGGTGTGTACCTTCACCAGCTCCACCTCACCATCCTCCATGAGCTCTCTGATATGATGGTATCTGATATCGATGTGCTTGGTTCAAGCATGATAGATAGAGTTCTGTGCAAGTAGGAGTGCACTATGACTATTGCAATGCACCTTGACAGCCTCCTATTCGAGGCCCATCTCCAATGCTAGACCCTTCGACCATAGGGCCTCCTTTGCTGCCTTTGTAACTCTGATGTACTCTACCTTGGTGGTTGATAATGCTGTAATAGGTTGCAAGCAGGATCTCCATGATACAGGATCTCCATATATGCTGAATATAAAACCTATCATCAAACGACGGGTGTCCACATCTCCATCGAAATCCGCATCCACAAACCCTCCTATCAGCCCTCGAGCCCCCTTGGATATGTTGGAGTGTCCCTCAGCACCTTTTTGCTATCCGTAGCAGATGCCAACTCCAATCGTGCCCACCAAGTACCTGAAGACTCCCTTCAGTGCTTACTAGTGCTCCCTACCAGGCTATGCCATGAACCTGCTCACCTAACTCACTGCAGGGCGATATCCAACCTACAACACACCATGGTGTACATGAGACTACCTACACTAGAGGTATACGACACCCTCTCCATCTCTTGAACACCTCAGTCTATGGTGCCATGGTCTTTGAGAGTCTGAAGTGTCCAGCTATTTGTAGCTCCACTGGCTTTTCTTTCTTTATCCCATACCTCTCCAAAACTTTCTTTATGTAACCACCTTGAAATAGATGCAGCACCCTCTTGTTCTGATCTCTGAAGGTTTCCATGCCTACAATCTTCCTCGTAGGTCCCAAATCCTTCATCTCAAACTCCCGAGATAAAGCTGCCTTCAGTTCCTGCACTGTCTACTTACTCTTGCATGCTATCAGTATGTCATCTACATACAAGAGAAAGTAGATCCTAGAACCATCATCAAGAATCCTCACATATACACAAAAGTCATGATCATACCTAGAAAGTTCAATGCTTCTCACAAAAGTATCGAACAGCTCATATCATTGCCTTGGCGATTGCTTGAGCCCATATAGTGACTTCTGCAGCAAACAAACTTTTTCTTCTGATCCTGGTGCTCTGAAATCTGGTGGCTGCTCCATGTAGATGCTCTCCTCTAAGTGTCCATGGAGAAATGCCATCTTGACATCCATCTGCTCAAACTCTAAGTCCTGAGCTACTACGATGCTCAATAGCACCCTGGTGGAAGTATGTTTGATGATGTGAGAGAAAACCTCGCTAAAGTCTATTCCTTCTCTTTGTGAGTAACCTTTGGCAACCAAACAAGCTTTGAATCTAATGCCTCCTTGTTCCAAAGGCCCCTCCTTGCATTGGTAAATTCATTTGTACCTTATTGATTTCTTCCATTATGGCAATTGTACCAACTACCACGTGTCATTCATGTGGAGAGACTGTATCTTCTCGGACATTGCTTGGACCCACCTCTCTTTGTTTTGGTTCTCCATAGACTCCTCATAGGTATAAGGATCTCCATTGGCTATCACTGGGGCATATAACACCATCTCTCTGAAGCCATATCAGTCAAGTTTCCTGATGGTCCTCTTGGGCTTGTGTAGTGCAACTCCGATATCTCTCCTAGGTCCAACCTACTCCTACTAGTCCTCCTGGCCTCAATCATCCATCCAAGCTCTCTACATGTGAAGGCACCCAGTGAGAGTGCTCCACCTGAATGCCTAATCCTCTAGATGCACCTGTAAGTGGCAAAACAGAAAACGAAGTAAGCTATCTAGTGCTGCCCTATTGGACCTCCTGTTGCTCCTTCATGCCACCTGACCTCTAGAAAACTGACCCTCATCAAAGGTCACATCCCTACTGATGATGACCTTCTTCTTCAAGAGATCCCACATCCTGTATCCCTTGACTCCTTGTGGATACCCCAAGAATACCATCTTCTTTGACTAGGCATACAACTTACTATGCTCACCAGCACCGATGTGCACATATGCCGTGCACCCAAAACTACATAGATGGCAAAGCCTAATCCTCCTTCTAGACTATCTCTCCTCTGGAATACCACCATCTAACTTTGTATGCAATGACTGATTTACCAAATAGTAGGCTGTGTCAACTATATCAACCCAAAATGCCTTAGGAAGCCCTGCCTATAGCCTTATGCATCTTGCCTTCTCCATAAGGGTTCGATTGATTCTCTCGGTCATGCCATTTTGCTGAGAGTCCCTCTAACTGAGAAGTACCTTTTGATGCCACACTCCTCACAAAAGCACTGGAACTCCCTATTGGTGAACTCACCACCGTTATTGGACCTTAGGCACTTTATATTATGACCTTGCTCCTTCTCAACTTCTGCTTTCCACACTTTGACTTTGGGAAGACCTCTAATTTTTCTCTCATGAAGTAGACTGACACTTTCCTTAAAAAATCATCTATCAAAGTCAAGAAGTACCTCATTCCATTTTTGGCTAAAACTGGAGATGGTCCCCATACATCTGTATGAACTAGCTCTAGTGGAGCTACACGGTGGGCTGAACTGCTACTGAAGTGGACCCTCCTTTGCTTTCCCATTTGGCATGGCTCATAGATATCTGAAACATCACCAACAAGATTTGGAGTTGATCTATGCTTACTCAATTCCTTCATCCCACGATCTCCCATGTGGCCAGGTGGTAGTGCCATAATCTGTAGTCTCCCTGTGGGTCTGGTACTACTGCTACTGGATCAGATTGCTCCATCATAACTGATCCCTCCATCTTATAGAGATTATTATCCATCCTCCTACCTCTCATCACACACATGGATCCATTGGAGATATTAAGTACTTCACTCCTGGCTTGACTGATAAAGTTGTAACCCATCGCTCCAGGTAGCCCAGTGATACCAGATTTTTCTTTAGCTCGAGAACATGCTTAACATTGGTCAGTATCCTCATGATCTCATCAAACATACTCACTCAGATACTTCCAATACCAGTGACCTTGCATGAGTGATCATTTCCAAGTGTCACACTTCCCTCATTGGTCTTGGTATAGGTCAAAAACCAAGACCAGTTTGGGATATAATGATAAGAACAAGCTAAACCAGGGTCCATATATCTATGTACAATCTATGATCATTTGATACCACCAAGAGGTCATCCTCCACCTCTTTATTATCCATGGTACTCACCGAATCTGATCCTCCTTCGTCTCCCTTCTTGTTCTTCAACTGAGGACAATCCTGCTAAAAGTGCCCAGTCTCATTGCACTTAAAGCACCTTGCATCTTTCTTGCTCTTGCTCTTCCTTCTGGACTTCAGCCATCCTCTTTGCTTAGACCTTTTCCTTCCACTTCTGAACCTTTTTCTAATGACCAAGCCTTCCTGGGGAACTCCTTCTTTGGTTAGCTTCTCTCTCTACTCGTTGGAATGCAGTACTCAGACCATGTCTTCATACTCCAGGGTCTTCTTGTCGTACAGTAGCATAGTAACCAAAGCATCAAAGAAAGGGGGCAGCGAGCATAACAACAACAAGGACTTGTCCTCCTCAAAATTGATCCTAATATTCAACAACTCATTGCATATCTGGTCGAACTTCTGAATGTGATCTACTATGTTTCTGCCTTCCTACATCTGAAGGTTGTAGAGTCACTTCTTTAGCATCAACTTGTTACACATGTTCTTCCCCATGTAGAGCGTATGTAACTTCAACCAGAGATCTTTTGGAGTCCTCTCCGCTATCACGGAATAGAGAGCCATATCTACCAAGCACCCTCTGATCATCATACAGGCCTTCCTTTTTAGGGACATCTATTACTTCTATGACACCTTGTCAGGCTTTTCCTCCAAAGCCTGATCCAGTTCCAACTGGACAAGGAGATCTTCAACCTGAACTTTCCATATAGAAAAGTTTTCTTTCCTATCAAACTTCTCGAAATCTACCTTCATGTTGATACTCATGGCTGGATCCTAGCCAAACATACAATAATGAAAAGAAATATCGTAGGATTGAGAAGTACCTTGACAGGCCCTTGCTGAAATTTTAGCAATCGAAGATCTACAATTTCTGGCATCTCCCATGAACTCCATGCAACTCGGGCTCTGATACCATTATTGAATGATGTTTCCAGGTGTGTGGACAACCTTCTACCAGCAACCAACCTCGGAAACTTATATGGGAAGTGGCAGTAATAGGAGATTGAAGCAATCAGCCTGGCAGGAATTTAAACTTCTTATGCAAAAATCTCATAACTTGTTCAGAGTGCCCCGAACGTTCCATATATGATATGGATGTGGAACCACCTCTCTTAAGACCTCCAACTAGTGAAGATTCAACCCTCCAAAGCTCCTGGTAAACTCTAAAAGGATAGAGAAAGGGACAACTCCAAAGATGCTAGGCGTTGGGTTTCCTACTTGGACTAGGAGTCCCTAGGTGCTAAGGAATTCTCTCCTTCCTAGGGTATGGCAGCTTGGATGCTGATGTTACCCTGATAGAGAGTGATAAACCAGAGAGGAAGAGAGGGAGAAAGAAGATGGATATCAGGAAGAAAAGGTTATTTTTTTATGATGGCTCCAATCAGTCCCATATACAAAGTATATATATACTAGGTAACCATGACCTAACCCTAAAACTCCCATAGGCCATCTTAATGCATAATTGAGTTTTCCAAGCCCAAGTAAACCTTGACTCAGGCCAATTACATATACCTGGGATTCAAAACCAGCCCAATACAAGTTGGCCCCTTGAGGCTCAAGTTTTTTAAACCTCAAGACCCGAAAGGCTAATAGCCTTTTATCCTAGGGCCCAAACTAGCCCTAGAAATTCCATGACAGCAACATGGTCATTGGACCTTGGTCTTAGCCTTGGTCCCCTGAGCCTTGGAAGTACCACATGAGACCCAACACTTTTTAGAACTAGTTTTAGATGGTTTAAACATTCAAAGAAAATAGGACCAAAAACAGAAAAGTCATCCATGAAAATTTTTAAAAATCATTCAACCATGTTAGAAAAAATGCTGATCATACATCTCTGAAAGGTTGCCAATACATTACATAACCCAAAGAGCATGTGCTTATGAGCAAAGATTCCAAATGGACAGGTAAATGTGGTCTTTTCTTGATCTTCAAGGGCTATGGAGATCTAGTTATAGCCAGAGTATTCATCAAGAAAACAGTAAAATTCCTACCCGACTAATTTCTCTAACTTCTAGTCATAAATGATAAAAGAAAGTGATCATTCCTTGTTGCTATGTTCAATTTTCTATAGACTATATAAACCCTCCCTCCTGTTTGGGTCCTAGTTGGGATAAGTTCATTTACTTCATTCTGGACCACTATAATCCCTGACTTTTTGAATACTACTTGTATAGGGCTTATCCATGAGCTATCAAAAATGGAATAAATAGTTTTATTATCCAGTAACTTCAAAATCTCTTTCTTGACTATATCCTTCATGGATGGGTTTAATCTTCTCTGGACATCTTTAGTTGGTTTATCCTCTTTCTCTAGGTGTATCTTATGTTGAACTATGGAAGGGTTTATTTCCTTAATATATATGTTGGTCTTGCCTATTGCTTTTTGATTTTCTCTTAAAGCAGTTAACAGCTCCTCTTGTTTAGGATTTAGGTATGAGGTAATAATTAAAGACAAGGTTTCTGTTGGACCTAAATATGCATACTTAAGGTGCTTAAGGAGGGGTTTTAATTCTAATTTGAGTGTTTCCTCTATTGGTGGCTTAGATGATGATTTACCCATTTTCATGAGTGGTTTAATGGGACGCTCCCATCTCTGGTTAACCCTATTGTCAATAGGTATTTTGCTAATATCCTCGAGTTCATGGGTCGGCCAGAAACTTGACTCAAGATTGACTTCTTCATCACTAATATCAATGGATTCATAAATTTCATCTTAGATTATATTTACATTAGCATGCTTGGAGAATTCCTGTTCCAAATTAAATATATTTAGCTCAATAGTCATGTTTCCAAATGATAGCTTCATAAGTCCATTCCAGTAATTGATTTCAGCATTAATAGTAGCTAAGAATGATCTTCTTAAAATAACTGGGACATGATCCTTAGGATTTAATACTTGTTCAGTCTCCAAAATAATGAAATCTATAGGAAAGATACAATTTTCAAGTTAATTAGAACATCCTCTACCATTCCTCTAGGGATCCTAACAAATCGATCTGCTAATTATAATGTGATCCCTGTTGGCTGAAGCTTTTATAATCCTAATTGCACATAAACTAAATAGGGTAGAATATTTACACTAATCCCTAAATCAAGTAATGCCTTCTCAATATGGATTTTTTCTATGACACATGAAATTATTTGAGACCCTGGATCCTTATATTTTATAGGCATGTGACTTAACAAATATGAGCTCACACTTGCTGCTAAGAAAGCTCTCTTTGGTATATTGGTAGTTCTTTTCTCAGTACAAAGATCTTTTAAAAATTTAGCATAAGTTGGAACTATTGAATCATGTCTAGTAGAGAAATATTAACTTGAACTTACTTAAACATCTCTAATATTTTATCTAAATATTATAATTATTTATTAGACCTTAGTTAATTTGGAAAAGGAGTTCAAGAAATTGTGGATACTTGGTTTGGTGTATTATTAGTTTTAGAAGCTTAAGTTTGTAAGGAAAATTATTCATTGGGTAACTCAGTAGATGAGTCCTATCTAGTGTCAATGTATTTACCATATTATCCACTTATTTTCCTGATTCTAAAGAGCGAATAGCATTCACTTGATTAACTTGATTTTCTTGGGATCGTGGACCATTTTGGTTTCTTGAGTTGGGCTCAGGTTCACTAGGTAGCCTATCTCATTCTCTTTCATTAATGGTAGATGCTAGCTAACCTACCTTATTTCCAAGCAGACTATGGTCTGAAAGTTTGAATTTAGGAGTTGGCCCATGGTTTCCATAAAATTACTTAGTGTGGCATTGGTATCAGCATTGGACTTGGCTAGGGTTTCTAGGCTTTTCTCTGAAGAACTAAGTTTCTTATCATTGTTATTGAAGCCTGGTGGTGGTGGGTTGTTCATCATAGGGTTAGGCCTTAGATTTTGTTGATTGAAGCTAGGATCACCTAAATTTGGATTCTGTGACCATAAGAAATTTAGATGATTCCTCCATCCTTAATTATATGTGGGTGCATAGGGATTGTTCATTGGTTTCTGGTATGTAGCATTCACCCATGCACATCCATTTTCTATTGGGTTGATCAGGAGAGGGCATTCCTTAAGGACATAGTCTAGTGCATTGCACTTGTTGCACATGAATGCAAACACTTGGATCATACTGGCTGGCCTCTGAAGTTCTATGGCCTTTAACCAACATGTCAAGGTTGTATTTTTGGCCTCTATAGCTAGAGAAGTTTGAATTTGATGTATTCCACTCTTGAAGGTGTGGATCTTTCTGATTTCCTGGTTATTTTTCATTATAAGTTCTTTTTAGTTAGGTCTTTTAGAAATTATCAGGCTTTATTGAGTCTTTATATATAAATTGATTCTAGCACATGGACTCAGTATGGTTTTTGAATTTGAATCTAGACCTTCATAAATTATTTGGCATAACCTCCAGGTTTCTATTTCGTGGTATGGGCAATGGGTCAAGTTCTTGAAGCAATCAAAGTATTTCCAAAATGACTGACCAACTAGTTAATGGAATTGGTTTATTTTATTTCTAATTCTAGCTATTTTATGATGAAAAAAATATTTTCTCAAGAAACTCTTACAAAGCCTTTCCAAGTTATGATAGATTGATTTGGAAGATCATAGAGCCACTTTTTGGCATTATCATTAAGGACAAAATTAATCAGTCTCAGCTTGATTTTATTCTTTAGCAATTGTTGCAGCCTCATGGTTACACAAATCTCTTCAAATTTCCTAATAAATATATATAAATCCTCTATTCCCATGAATTTTTGAAATATATTAATGATTTCAAGTTTGATTTTAAAATTGTTTGTAGTGGTTGGGGCAACTGGATGCAAGAAGGTTGGACAGAACTAACTGGATAATATAAATCCTTAAAGATTTAGGACTGATTTATTACATCCATTGTAGAGGTCGTAGGTTCTGAAATAGGAATTAAATCAGTTCTAACTAGTTGACCTGATATCCTTCTCCATGCAAGAAGTAAAGAATTTACTATATTCATTATATCTTCAATTTTTTAAAAATTATATATATATATATATATAATTTTATTATTTTTATTTATTTTTTAAAAGTTTTTCTTCGAAGATTTTAAATTAATGCAACTTTTTCATGTCCTAGGACAATCATACAATATAACTTTCAGTTATGTCAGGCAACCTTATATCAAAGCAATCAAGATTGAAAAAAAAACCTAAAATAATTTTTTTTTCTTTTCTTTCTATTATTATGTGAAATAGAAAAGAGAAGAATGAAAAGTTCTAAAGATGATAACCTAAAGAATTTTTTTATTTTTTAAACAAATTTTATATAAAATTAATTCTATCTTAGGATTGGCCTATATTAGATAACTCCTCACTATTCTAAGTTAACCTTCAAGCACTTCAAGTTCGAACTAATTCATCAAACTGGCTAGATAAGTGTAAGATTGGCGGAGGTCCCTCCATTGCTTTCCTCACACACTAATTAAATTGGCTAGGTTAGCAAATAGAACTAATTAAAGAATCACTTTTTTTAGGACTAAGATCCCTAAACTACTATTCTAGACACCATTTCAATGATCAAAACAAGCTTCGTACAAATCTTAGGTGTTCTTGTCCTAATGAGCTTGGATTCCCTAGGATCAGTGTCTAATTAATTTATTTACAGACCTAAATGCAAATGAAGAAAACTTATTTGTAGACTAAGAAAGGATAATGAACTCCTCACTTTATCTTGTTTAGGTTTATACCCTTAAAACAATTTAAAAATACTTATACATAACCAAAAAAATAAACAAGTTTAAATTAAAAACTAATACTAAACCAAGATCAAAACAATATGCTGAAAGAAAAAGGGATAGTTTAAATTATGTACCTAGCTTTTAACATACAAACATGAAAAAATAAAGAAGTATGAAAGATCATATTAAAGCTAAACTAAAAGTACAAAGAGCAACAATTTCGAAATATAATTTAAAACAGGCTAATTTTTTGGCAACAATGCCAAAAACTTGATGTGTCTTAAATTTAAACTGCAAGTATACGGTTTGCAGGATAGTACATCTGGCAAGTATGGGTCGATCCCATGAGAAATTGGATATTTGAACTATGTTCAAACCCTTGCTCGAGCGAGCTTTAACAAAGATGGAAAGAGATTATTTCTTTATGTTCTACTAAAGTAAAAATTAATTAAATCATAGAGATAAATAATCTAAAGATCTAAAGCTTTTAAATCTACTAGAACAATGACTCAAAGAGTCTTTTTATGGTTTCTCTCATAATGTTTTTTCTACTTCTTTTCTTGTGTTAACCAAGTATAAATTATGAAGGGATTCTGATCCAACAATAATCTATTAAGGTTCCTACAAGAAAGAAGAGAAAAGGATTTAAAAATATTATGAGCCTTCTATCTGTTATCCTTTTTGCACCGAATCAAGTATGAACTATGAAGGGATTGAAATTCAATAATAATCCATCAAGTCTCTTGGCAAGAAATTGAAAAGAAATGACTTTAAAATATTAAAAGATTAAGAAAAAGTTCTAAAAAAGAACTTCTAATCATAGTCTAACTTCATCGCCAATCCTAGGAGATTTGCTTAGCTACACATGATCTAAATTAAATTTTTAAGATTATTTAAAAATATAAAATAAATTCTATACTACTTGTTAAAATTTAAATTATAGAATTTAAAGATATGTAAAAATTAAAATAGCCTAATTATAGAAATTAAATTATAGAACTTAAATTGCAAGAAATTAAACTAACCCAATTACAAAAAAATTTGCATAAATTAATTTATAAAAAAAAGAAACTAATTTATTACTAAAAATTTTTGATACAAAAAAAAAAATTAACTCCTAAGCCATTAACAGGGCTTAGAGTTTGAATAAAATTTTTTTTTTTTCAGAACCTAACAGAGGCTTTATTTTTCTTAGCTCACTCTCCTTCTCATATATTAAAAGGATGGAAGAAAGTGAAAAGTACTTTTTCCAGAAAGTATATAGGCCTTTTTATAAATGTTGAGAGAAAAGGATTGTTTACATTCTTCTGATATGGAAAAAAAAAAAAAAAATTCAAATTCTTAATGAATTTAGTAATAATTTCCTTTCTAATTTATTAATAAATCTGGATGCAAATCTTCTTCAAATTTATTGATGAATCTAGCCCAAAATTTTCTTCAAATTCATTGGTGGACTGCATGAAGGCTTCTTATGGACCAAGCTGCTGGTCCATAATAGACCGGTAGCATGTGGGCTTTTTTAGGCAATCTTTAAAATGGGTATTAAGCTCTAATTTTTTACTATTTGAACTCTAATTTGTATCATTTAGACCTATAGATTGGGCTCTTTATTATGGTGCACCTCTTTTCTACAAAATACAAGAAAATGCATCAATTCTAAAAACTAAAGATAATTTGATCTATAAATTAATGCTTCTATGGCTAGATTTATGCATTTATCAACTGCTCCTCTTTTTTCTTTTCTTTCTTCTTACTTGGCTCTTCTTTTTTAGACTTTTCTTATAGCTATACTTCTTTCTCATAAATCTTCTAAATTTTTTTGATATAAGGATCATTTTATCATCTTCATCTCCTTCATCCGAGTCTTCACTAGATTTTTCTTTGATAGTTGTAAACTTAAGGGCAATAGTCTTCTTCTTATTTTCAGCCATCTTTTGCTTCAATGTCAACTCATAGGTCATGAGAGAACCTAGGAGTTGCTCAATGGGAAGCATATTAACATCTTTGGCCTCTTGTATGGTGCTACCTTTGCATTCCATAAAGTAGGAAGATACCTGGAAATTTTATTCACAAATTCAGAATTAAAAATAGGCTTGCTCAAACTTCTTAAACCATTTATAATATTAGTAAACCTAGTATATATTTCAGTTATAGATTCACTAGGTTCTATCTTAAACATTTTATATATAAACAAGCATATTTATCTTGGTATTTTTCACTTGATTAATATTCTCATGGATAACTTCAAGTATATCTCAAATTTCTTTGATTGAAGAATAATTGAAAATCCTATTGAACTCACTAGAATCTAAAGCATAATAAAGTAGGTTCATAGCCTTAGCATTCAATTCAACTTATTTTATGTCATTTTCATTCCAATCATCCTCAAGTTTGGAAATAGCAATACTATCAACCATGATAGTTGGTTTGTGAGGGCCTTTCATAATGGTCTTCCAAAGATTATAATCTATAACTAAAATGTAGCTATGAATGCATACTTTCTAATATGTGTAGTTTGTTCTATTGAACAAAGATGGATAGTTCGAAGCATGCCCCTCGACAATATAAGCACAAAATTGGACCACCATTCGATCTTTGACTGAAGATCGTTGGATCTAATTAATTCACTGAGTACCAAGCTCTGAAATCACTTGTTGCCTGCAAAGTAATCCAAGAGGGGAATGAATTAGATTTTTCAAAAATTTAAAGCAAGTATATGCTAAATCTTGAAAGTAGTAAAGTGATTGTGTTACAAATATATATATGCTGAATGTAACTATATGCAATACTTGAAATGAAAAGAGGAGGAGAAGAGCAAAGCATACAAACACAAGCTTTTATAGTGGCTCAGTGCACTCCAAGCACCTACATCCACTTTCCAAAAATTTCTTAGAAATTTTACTATAATCCCTCAAGATTATAGTTGATTTATTTTCCGGGCTCATAAATCAAATCCTTATTGATTTTTTCACTTAGGCTCACCAACACAACTTTACAACAAGTCAGCCCTAGGCTTACTATCCAATTCAAAGACTTGGAAGAGCCTATCCTCTAGTTTCAATTTTCTTGAAACTAGTTATAATTAAAAACCAAAGTACAAAAGGATAAAAGCTAAAAAGCTCTCTAAAAGAGCAAAGAAAAAGTCGATGAAGCTCTTGAAGATTCTTTAAGTTATCTTTTTTAATGAGAAGCCTCAATGATTACAATGACTACTGGTTGTTAAGAATTAAGGCATAGTACTCTTTAAGAATAAATGCTTTTGTTTTTTAAAATTAGATATTAGAAAATTCTCTTAGAAGTATTTGACTTTTTTTTTATTTCATTTGCATCTTCAATGAGTTTGATAAGGAATAAATATGCTTAAAGTCTTCACAATTTTATTTATAACTATTAAAGAGGGAAAACTGACCATTTAGATATAAAACCAAGCTTTCTATAGTTCTGAAAATGTAGTCATTATATGCTGTCCTATAAGTCGATACCTTGAGTCAATACTTAAAGTCCAGGTATCGACACTTTGGCTATTCTGAAAATACTGCTCTCTGGAATCATCCTATAACATCGATACTTAAACCATGAGTGAATCTTTAAGTTGACACCCTAAGTCGACACTTAAAGTCCAGGGATCGATACTTGAGTCTATGCCAAAAATCTAGCTTTCTATTATTTCATATGGCTTTGACACTTGGTGCATGAGCTGACTTGTGAGTTAATACCTTGAGTTGATACTTGAACAATAAGTGTCAACACTTGGACATGTCAGTTGAAACTTTGTATGCCATTACTTTTTCTTTTCTAAATCTTTTCTGAGGATCGATACTTGAAATCCTTAAGTCGATACTTGAACTATGTCACTTGAAAAATATGTGCCAAATTTTGAATCTTGAAAGGTTGATATATTTTCTTCCTTTCTAACCTTCAATTATACAATGGAACACATATCTTTGACTTTTCCACATGTGAAGACATTCCGAAATATGAAATTTTTATTACTTAATAGTTGAATACTTAAATTAATCATTTATTAGTTTGAAATGTATATAAAACATCAATCACACAACTCTAACAAATAATAGTACCTTATATATACTCAAATATTTTATTATTCATTAAAATCAAAGCCAAAGTTAACAAGCATTAATCTTAGAAACTTACTAGCTATGATATCGAAAGCACACTTACTCAAATTCAGTTTTATCTTATACTAATGAAGGGTGTGAATACTTCTTCTAAGTCTTTGATATGATCAGTCTCCTTGATGCTCTTGACAAGCATGTCATCGAGATATAGACCTCCATATTTTGACCAATCTAATCTTTGAACACCTTATTGACTAGTCGTTGGTATGTGGCTTCTATATTTTTCAAACTGAAAGACATTACTTTATAATAATAAATACCTTTATCAATTATGAAATATATATTCTTCTCATCCTCGGAAGCCATTTTTATTTGGTTATAGCTTGAGAAGGCATCCATGAAGCTGAGTAGCTTATGTCCATAAGTGATGTTGACGAGCTGATCGATTTTCAATTGCGGGAAGCTATCCTTCGAGCATGTTTTATTGAAATTGATATAGTCGATGCAGATCTGTCACTTTTCATTGACTTTTTTGACCATGACGACATAACTAGCTAGTTGGAATAATAAACTTGCCGAATGAACCCGGCTGCCAAAAACTTATCTACTTCCTTGTTAATAGCCTTTTGTCTTTCCATAATAAACTTTCTTTTCTTTTGCTAGATCAGTTTGAACTTTGGATCAATATTCAGTTTGTGGATAATAACTCTAGAGGGATCACGGCATGTCTGATACTGACCAAGTAAAAATGTCTATGTTTTGACACAAAAAGTTTACTAGTCAATCCGGATCACTTTTAGGTAGAAGAGCTCCAATCTGTATTATCTTCACTAGAACATCCTTCAACATAAAGGAGAGTAATTGCTTAGCTGGTTCTTCCCATTTCCTAGGCTCTCTTTGATCCAGTTATTCGAAGGCCAGCACCTTATTGGCTTTCTACATTTTAGGTACCATCATAAAGTATTATCAAGCTATTTGTTGGTCTCCACACATCTTGCCGACTCCATTCTTTATCGGGAATCAAACAAGAAAATGCTTGGTTGAGATAATTATATCTAGCTTGTTCAAGTCTGGTCGTCCGAGGATGATATTATATGCCAAGAAGTTTCAGTGGTGACAGAAAGAATTATTTCTTCTTCGATCCCAATTAATTCTACAGAAAAGTTGACCAAGGATATAGAAATTCATTTTAATTAGTCATCGAATAAATTCATCCGAATAAAATATCATAAACAAGATATCAATCAAGCTTTCAAAAAATATATATATACATATATACACATACATACAATACATACATATATACACATACATACATATACATACATATATACATATACATATATATACATATATACATACATATACTACATACATATATACATACATATATATACATACATATACATATACATACATATACATACATATACATATACATACTATCATACATACATATACATACATACATATACATCCAGTTATTCGAAGGCCAGCACCTTACTTTCTACATTTTACCATCATAAGTATTATCAAGCTATTTGTTGGTCTCCACACATCTTGCCGACTCCATTCTTTATCGGGAATCATAGATAATTATACTAGCTTGTTCATCTGGTCGTCCGAGGATGATATTATATGCCAAGAAGTTTCAGTGGTGACAGAAGAATTATTTCTTCTTCGATCCCAATTAATCTATTGATATATTCACGAATAAATTCATCCGAATAAAAATATCATATATCAAACAAGCTTTCAATATATATATCTATTTTTATGGGAAAACTAATATAGAAATTTTAGACAAAAATAATCCTGGATCCAAACCTTGAAGCGTGGACCATGTCTAAATAGGACCCACTTTCTACTCTAGCTGCCGCACGATACCTGCATGATTTTTTTTTTTTTTTTAAAAAAAAAGAGTGGGGGATAAATCCTGTTACTGGGTGGTCACCACATCCCAGCTTGTGGCCTATTTAATGCTTCACCACTGGCCGTGGCCTGTTAAGTACTCATCTCCCATCCAACCTCGCAGAAACCTCTCTCCCTCGCAATCCATCCATCCACCCCTTCCGAGAGATACACAAACGAAATAAAAAAATGACCGGCCAAAAACTGGACGCTACCAAAGTGGCTTCTCAAGTTCCCCATGACTACTCCCTCCCCATCGCCCCACGGCCATGCCATAACAATAAATTTGCCTTCGCTTGCGGCATGCTCGCCTCCATGACCACGATCATCTTAGGCTATGGTAAGTCCCATCGGCCCTTTTTTTTTTTTTTTTTCCCTCTAGAAGGAAATACAAAATCAAAAAATTTCATAACGTTGGAAAGAGAGTATTTTCCTTCTCTTTATAGATTTAACTAGAACATTTTTCAATTTTTTTTAGAATAATTTACTTAAAATAGCTCAATAATCATTTTTATTAAAAATTAAAATAGTCCAATAATTTAAAATATCTATTAGCCAGACTTAGCTTGTTATGTAAAAAAAACTGCCCAACTTTGAACCACACGAATTTTAATTCAAGCTTTGCTCTTTTAAAATTTAAATTAATTTTTTAAACTAATATTCTAATATTTTTAATTAATAATTTTAAAATATTAAAATAAAAAATTTATATATTTTAAAAATATTTAGATAGTCATCCATCCTGAAAATAAATGATACCAAATAATGTACCGTGCCTTACAGTAACTTTGAACATCATAAAGGATCAATCACTAATTCTAAAATTTTACTTGATTATAATTATTTCATTATTTATTTATTAATTTATTATTATTATTATTATATGATTAAGTATAATTTAAATTTTATCTTTGCAGGTTTTTTTTATAAGTTTATTAATTATCAGAAATAATGATTTTATAAATATTTAATAAAAATAATGGATGACATATTACAGATATTGGTGTGATGAGTGGCGCAGCACTATTCATCCAAGGCGACCTCCACGTGAGTGACACCCGGATAGAGATCCTCCTCGGCATCATCAACCTCTCCTCCCTCATTGGCTCTCTCGCCGCCGGCAGGACAGCCGACTGGATCGGCCGCCGCTGCACCATCGTCTTCGCTGCCGCCATCTTCTTTGTCGGCGCAATCATGATGGGCTTCGCCCCCAACTACGCCTTCCTCATGGTCGGCCGCTTTATCGCCGGCATCGGCGTCGGCTATGCCGGCGTAATCGCCGCCGTTTACACCGCCGAGGTCGCCCCCGCCTCCTCCCGTGGCTTCCTCGCTTCCTTTCCAGAGGTCTTCATAAACTTCGGCATCCTTCTCGGCTACGTCTCCAACTTCGCCTTCGCCAAGCTCCCGGAGCACCTCAGCTGGCGCCTCATGCTCGGCGTCGGCGCCATCCCCTCTGTTGTCCTCGGTGCCGGCGTCCTTGCCATGCCGGAGTCCCCCCGATGGCTCGTCATGCAGGGCCAGCTCCGTGCGGCCAAGAACGTCCTCGTCAAGACCTCCGACACCCTGGAAGAAGCCGAGGAACGCCTCCTCGACATCAAGAACGTCGCCGGCATCCCCGCCAAGTGCAACGACGACGTGGTCGAGGTCAAGAAGCAGAGCCACGGCAAGGGAGTGTGGAAGGAGCTTTTCCTGAGGCCAACGCCGTCGGTCCGCCGCGTCTTGATATCAGCGATAGGAATCCACTTCTTCCAGCAGGCCTCTGGTATCGACTCTGTGGTGCTCTACAGTCCCCGAGTCTTCGAAAAAGCTGGAATTCATGGCAAAGACAAGCTGCTCGGCACGACGGTGGCGGTCGGATTCACCAAAACTTTGTTCATCCTGGTTGCTACCTTCCTGTTAGACCGTGCTGGGCGGCGACCTTTGTTGTTGTTCAGCAAAGGAGGGATGATAGTCTCTCTGGCCGGGCTTGGGCTCGGGCTCACCGTCATCGATCACCACCCAAATGGGCAACTCCCATGGGCCATCGGGCTCTGCATCGCATCGATATTGGCCTTTGTCGCCTTCTTTTCGATTGGTATGGGACCGATCGCTTCGGTGTATTGCTCAGAGATCTTCCCACTGAGGCTAAGAGCACAGGGGTGAGTGCAGGGGTGGTTGCGAACCGGGTGACAAGTAGTGTGATTACGATGACCTTTATATCACTCTACAAAGCCATTACGATCGGCGGGAGCTTCTTCTTGTATGCTGGGATCGCGGCGGTGGGATGGGTGTTCTTCTTTACTTACTTGAAGGAGACCAGAGGGAAGACCCTGGAGGAGATAGAGAATTTGTTTGGAACGAAAACCGGCGAGAAGAAGGATGGAGAAGTTCAGATGGGGAATGGAGCTGGGGGAGCGAGTAATGGAAATTATTGATAACGTCAGGTTGTTTTCTGTAAAATTATTACTAAGGTAACACCTTACAAGGGGAAAATTGTGACGGAAAGAAATGCGTATGGGTTAGGTGGGAAGATTCTCTAACGGTGGAGGTCCGTGAGGCGGTAGGATGGCCAACCGAGTCTACCGGGTTTGTCTATTTGAGTTGTCTTTTCTCTCTCTCTTTTCATTTCTTGACTTTATCTCATGAAAAACAATATTGTTGTTAAATCTTGAAGCGGACATGATGTCCTACAGCCACGAATAAAAAAAAAAAGGGATTGTGACAATTTTTTAGCTATTTGGTACCTCTGTATCATTAAAAAAACTATTTGTTATCTCAAAGCATTCTCAGCTGCATATAAATTAATAGCGAAATTTCGGGATGCTCGAGACGCATGGCAGCCTGCCACCTCGCCCTCCACGTCTCTACGAGAACATTGTGCTGCTCCTATATTAATCGCATGGCCCAAGAGCAATGCACTTGGTCTGCATGGTGTCTTTTTCAGGTTGCGTGGACAGATTGGCCAGCCATTCGGCAAATCTTAACGTACAGCTGTTGCCCTTCGAAAAGATGCATGCGTAAACAATATCCTGGTTGCGTGCATCAATCATATATTTTTTTTATTTACTATAACATTTTGATATGATTATAACTAACATGAACTTGATAACTTTCGGAATCATCGTAAGCACCATTGACTGTGGTGAACTTGATCCCATGACCCGAAGCAACTATGCCGCTAACTAAGATAAGAAGGTTGGTACTGAATAGCTGCTCATACCGAAAGGATCAACAATGAAGCGCACCGGCTAGCTGACCAATCTCATATTGATTAGTAGCATCTATATCGAGTAACTAACGGCTATTTATCGAGTTCGTTTAGCACGGCATCCTGCATGCATACTTACTAGCTTTTACTTGAAATCGACTAACTAGTTGGACGGACCAACTCGATGCATCCAGACATACAGCTAAGTCTATTCATCTACCTGGAGTTCATGACGTCCGAGTAATTAGCAACCTAGCCAATCATAACTATCCTAGCATAATTCGTGATAGACCAATAAAAAGATGTCCATGGTAAAGATCCTGGTAAACATGATCCTATCACTTTAACTAAATTTGTTATGCCTGTTAAAGATAGATACCTTTACAACAACATTCTGTTACACTAAATAATCATATAAATAGGTAAGAGGAACATCTAGCTAGGTACGTTTTGAACGTTTCTAATTGCTCTTGCTCACATGCTCATTAGACCACCACAGGCTCTCAGCTCTGGCCCCTATAGCTACTTATTTTTCATTATTAACTTGAGGATCGGAGTGTCCCCATTGATAATCCTAGCCAAGGGACCTTTTTGTAGGTCATTACGGTGGAGCAGCCTATAGAAGCTTTCAGTCCCTATCAAAGAAGACCAGAGCACCTTTCATCATCTCTGAATCTCAGTAATGGGTGATCAAACGATAATAGATTGGCATGCCAGGAAGGAGACAGAAGCACAGTAAGCATTCGTTCATCGAAGCATGAAATCATGGTGGTTACACGTGCACAAAACTCTTCCACTAGCTATGTTAGGAACCCATCACACCATGACAAGCGACGTAGCCAAGAAGTGGAGCCCCTCGCTCCACTACCTTCATCACTAGCGAACCAGCAGGACTAGCTCGCTATCCTTATACAACAGGTATAAACATTAGTAATGGTGATCCAAGAGTTGTAGCAGTAATGATGGTCTATCGCTACATAGTAGTAACCGGAGACCCCTACTATCCTTGTCATTGCCATTCACACTAGCCATCGATCCTCCCAGGGGAGGTTCTTGCATCGACACGCCCCTCCTCACTAATGGTCTCTTTCACCCCATCGGGTGAGCCATCATACCTTTCAGGAAAGATCCCATCACCATTGGACCATCCGCCGGTTGTGATCTCTTGCACTGCACCGACTCACACACTAGAAGCAACGGTTGGGGACAGAGCCAAAATGTGAGCATCTCCAATCTTCATCTATTTTGACCCTTGAGTCTTCTGAAAAGAGATCCACTGACAAGGCTATTCAGTGCCTAGCCGAATGTCTCAATGAGTACCATCGTAGATTGGATGACCTCAGCCATCGGTTTGCCAACCTACAAAGTGAAAGTCAGGAGCAGATGGGTTACGATACCCATCCTTCTCTTTCTTGTCGAATCATGGATTAACCGATTCCTAGTCAGTTCAAGATGCCCCAGCTAAATTTAAATGATAATACAACTGATCCGCTGGACCACTTTAAGAGCTATAAGGCTCTTATGCAAGTCCAGGGCACCACTAACACCCTCCTCTGCATCACCTTCTTAGCTACTTTATGCAAGGTGGCTCGAGCCTATACTCTAGACTCAAGCCAAGGAGCATAGGATCCTTCAAGCAACTGGAGAAGAAGTTCATAGCATACTTTGATGCCTACAGAAATATGCAATGTGTGGTAGATAGCCTCTTTTCTGTCCGCCAATAGGATGTAGTGTTATTGAAAGACTACGTGGCTCGATTCTAATCAGCCGCGTTAGAAGTTTATAACTTGGGTTAGTTCATGGCCATGTTCGCCATGAAGAGATGACTCCATACTTCCTGCTTCACTTAATTCCTAGACAAGAAGAACTCTAAGTCCTACTCGGAGTTACTGACCCCTGCATATAATTATATCCATGCAGACGAGGTAGACCACACCCGAAGAGAGTTGGACAAGATGAGAATGCCCGGGAGGACCTAGATAAAAAGGGAAACTAGCCAAGCAACTGCTTTCCTTCCCACTAAGGGAGGACCCTATGAAATCGATTCAAGTCAGTGCCCTACTGCAAGAAAAGGAGCCAGCTACTCAACTTCCTATGAGCCAACTCAGATATCTTTGCCTAGTTAGTGTCGAACATGCTAGGGATCTCTTTGAAGGTGATCGTCCATAAGTTAAACATCAACACCAGGTACAAGCCTGCTCAATAGAAGAAGAGTAGCATTGCACCTGAGAGGTAGAAGTGATTAACAGAAAAGTCAACAAGCTCCTCACTGTCGGATTCATCTGAGAAGCCCACTATTCTAACTAACTTGCCAATGTTGTTATGATAAGGCCAGTGAAAAGTGGAGGATCTATATCAACTACACTGATCTCAATAAGGCATGCTCAAAGGATATATTCTCGATGCCAAGGATAGACCAGCTAGTCAATGAATGTCTAGGCAAAGGTTGCTCAGCTTTATAGATGCATTCTTAGGTGATAACTAGATTAGGATGGCCCCTGAAGATGAGGAGAACATTGCCTTCATAATCAATAAAAGTATATATTGTTACAAAGTAATGTCTTTTAGTTTGAAAAATGCAAGGATTTATCAATGCTGGTCAACAAGGTCTTCAAGGATCAAATTAATCAAAACATGAAGGTCTATGTCAATGACATGCTTGACAAGAGTACTAAAAAGACTGACCACATTACTAACCTAAAAGAAGCCTTTAACAATTTTCACTGTAACTGGATGAATATAGACCCAAGCAAGTACATGTTCGAAGTAACGACCAGTAAGTTCCTCAGCTTTATGGTCACTGATCAATGTCATAGGTGGTCAAAAATAAAATCTAACTCACTACCATAGCTAGGATAAGTCGGGATCGTATTCTCGAGGATCAAGGATAATTATTTCATAAAAAATATAAAGAAAGAAATAAATATTTAGATTTTTAAAGATAGATGATGGTTAAATTAAAACTAATCAATATAAATTAAATATGAGATCGAGGAATTTAAATGATGAAAAGATGTCTTCAGGTTTTTAGGTAATCACAAACATAAATAATATATTCATTCTAATCTAAATAATCAAAATCTGTATTTGTTTTGAAATCCTTCAAACTAATCCCTAGCATAGACTATCTTGCCAAGTATGAACCATATCTTATTAGGATCATGGCCTATCCTAAAAGTATAAGCTATCCAATGATTGAGTTGAAAAGATCCTAACAAGATATACAAATAAAAATTCTAGAATTATTATCTATATTAAGCATGGACCATATCATATCAGGATCATGATCCATTCCACATAGAATAATTAATTTAAGAGATCAAACAAAAAGAATTGAAAAAGGAATGGAAAGTATTTGATCAATTGTATAGAAAATAAATAATTATATAAATTAATGAAAGGATCCCTATTTTCTTTATAAAATGTATCTCAATCACACTGACTCCTGGATACATCTTCTTAGGGATTCGGGGCTTTATCATAGCACCACCTTTCCTAAAGAACTCTTTTTTTATTCCTCTCCCTCTTTCTCTCAAAGCCTAAACTAATTACAAAAAGAAAAATAAAATAGAATTTTTGTTGATGGAATTGATGATTGGCTATCTACCCGGGGTCCTCCTTTTATGGAACTCATCAAGGGCTTTCTTCCAGTCAAATTTGGAATCAATTTGGATCAAGATCAGTCATATATCGCAATGAGCACTGTCAGCCATCCGATTTGCATCTTGATGGATTTATCACTGCATTCCTTCCTTCTTGGGCAAAAAGCATCCCAACAAGACTTCTCATCGAATCCCAGATCGAAGTCCTTGAACTCCTTCAATCCAAACTTGACCGTTAACTAGCGATGAGGTGGTGACTCTAGATCAGGCCAATGAAGGCAACAGACACAACAAGTGGTGGTAGGTGGAATAGGGGATGGGAAGAAGGGTGGCTACAAGTGATGATGGAAGTGATGAGCAAAGGCAAGCCATGATGGTTTTTCTAGCGACTTCTCCAGTCGTGTATGACCTCTCGATCGATGGTGATGGCAGCTAACCAAGGAGGAGGGAGGTGGTAGGGTGGAGAAGCAATGGTTGGCATTAGGATGATGAGGTGGAAGATGGTTGGTATCTTGTAACGATGACCAAACAATAGAGGAAGATGGTGATCTTGGCAGTGGCAACACCAGCGATGGGATGGCAAGTGACTTTGGAGGTGCTACGAGCTAAGGACGGTTGACAACGAGGAGGATACTCGACAATGGCGACGGATGGATTTCAGGAGAAAAAGGAAATGGCTATGATGATTTCTCGATAGGTTTTCTAGACATGATGGGTGCTCAGCAGCTCTCTCTAGTGGTGAAAGGCTTCTCGATGGTAAGGAGAATGTCTCCGATAACTTTTTTGGTGACAAAATAGCTGATGGTCCATGGAATGGCCCCATGGATCAGTAGCAATGGCTTCCATGGATTGCTAGCCATTTTTGTAGATCAGTCAATCAGTCCATGATAGACTAGTTGCCTTAATAATCATGCAATTATATATAAACTTCAAATTTTGATTTCTAGTTTATTTGAACTTTGATTTGAATGTCGTTTACACTGTTAGACTTGAAAAATCAAGCTCTTTCCCTCCATAGACTTTTTTTTATAAACTCTAATAAAAAATATCAATTATTAATAAATATGGATTAGACTTGATTTAACTTAAAATATAGACTTAATTGACTCAATTGACTAAATTAAGATAAAATTAATTTTAACTTGATTAGATTGGATTGAAATTGAATTAAAGGATTTCAATTAGCTACTTCTAGGCTCTAGTATGCTACTTCCTAAATCTAGATAGGCTATAACTTTAATTGATTTCCTTCTGGTTGCTCTAGTATCCACACCACTTCCTCTTCATAGCACCTAGTCTCTACTTATGAACAAAGTCCTATGGGGGACTCTATGTATGATCTCATCTCCCTCATGTTCACTTCTTATCTATTCATGGTTTCTAATTTAAGCATCGGAAGGTCTCCACTAGAAACACTCCAATCAGGGGCTTATCTTGTAGGTTCTAACAACGCTACCCAGCAATTGCTATCCTTATTTGATTGAGCCAACTTGAGCTAGAAATCAAACAGTAATAGATTAGTGCTAAAAAAAGGGCCTAGGTTCGTTTATGAAATTCAAGCACAAATACAATAATTTAAGTCTATTAATTGGTCTTCCACCATTATAGAAATATGGGCATCTTTCTGGTATTGATTATTTTCGATTGGATATAGTGGTTCAGTTGCATTGGGTGCTGCAACCACTTTATTAATATAAGATGTTATAAGATGAAGATGGGATTGGACCCAATAACTATTAGGTAAGGGATCCAATGATGACTTTGTACCTATATTGAATAGAATATCTGACTTAACTAAGAAGTGTCACCAATAATTGTTATGTGAGGTCAACATGATATAAAGACTAAGATCATTGCAATATGCTTGAAAAGAATTGGACAAGAGTTGCCCCTTATTAATTTATGTTTCACCAATAACTGTTAGGTAAGGTGCATGTAGTCAGTGGGATCATAGTATCCATTAGGAATTCTGGTTGCATAGGGTTCCCCTTTCTCTACTTGAGAGTGTATAAATATTCGAGAAATTAGTGGGAGGATCTATGTGTTTTTTAAAGTTTTTAGAATGAATATAAAGATTTAGTACAAAACCTCTAACAAGAATCTCTTCTCTCTTCAGTTCACAATGTTAGCTTCCAACCCCTTAGCTCGAATTCTCGAGTCCAGCTGATTGACTAGTATGAACTATAAGGACTGGCTTAGAAATTTGAAGATAGCTTTGAATTTGAAAATGATGGGATATGTTATCGACTAGAAATCCCTTACATTATCAAACCATCATACTACCGATCAATGGGAAGCTTTTAAAAAATGGATGAAGGATGATAACAAGGTAAAGTGCTATATCTTGGTATTGATGTTTAATGAACTTCAATGCAGACAAGAACATCCAAACTGCCAAGGCTATAATCACTCACCTACAAGAGTTATATGGTGAGCACAGCCACACTACACACTATGAAGTTTCCAAGAGTGATGGGGGCACCAGGATCAGACACAAATTACTGGGTCCTATTTAGTTTGCCTAGCCATGTGTCAAATTTTGTAATCAATTAAGATTGAGTCATGTAATAAGTTGAGGTTAGTTGATTTGTCTCAACCCTTAACCTAGTTAGTATTTTGAGTCTTGTACATCAATTATGAGTCCAGTATGAGCCCGATTTTTATACAAGAGAAGATGTTACCCTATTTTGGAGTTCCACCAGGCTACATCCAGGAGTCAGAGGCCACTACATCAGTCCATTGGATTTTGTGTGACAACCTAGGATCCAAGATGCTTCCGAAATCCTGATTCCTTCTAGAGCCCAGATTTCTTTCCAGATGCTAGAGCATATTCCTAAACTAGGGCATCCAGGATTCCAGAGGTCCACCTGCATCCCAGCCCAAAGAAATCATACCCAGGTGCCAAGCCCAAGCCCTTAAGAAGCAAGATTCCATAGAATATTCCTGCTATCAGGCTACCAAGCCACCCCAGCTTCCAGAGGCCCAAACCCATGCACCTTAGCCCCTTTGGGCCGGCCCCTTGCTGTTCCTAGAGATCCAACACGCCCCCTAGGCATCCTTGAAGTGTTGACCACATTCAAAGAGGTTTGACCAAGTCCAAGTTGAAGAGAAGAAGGAGAAGACCAAGTTTATTCCTAACCTAGTTGGGATTTCTAATCCTTTTAAACTTTGTAATTCTAACCTAGCTAGGAAGGACTTGTATTCCAATTTGGAAGAGGACTTGTAACCTAAGTGTAACCATGGTTAATGAGGGCATGGGAACTCTATAAATACCCCACCCCTCCTCCTCTTGTAAGCATATTTTTCTTATGAATAAACCTTGCTGAAATTTTATGAAATTATCTTGAGTTTGAGTTTTGGTTCTCTCTTTGAGTGCTCTCCTTGTGTTCTCAGATTGAAACCCCACTGCCCTAGCATCCCTTGGCATCCCTGGAGATTAGCCACGCCCAAGGAACAGGAGCCTTTGCTGCCGTCCAAGTCTAAGAGCTTATTCTTCCTCGGTTGTCAGCTTTTAGCCCTAATCATGAATCCCTTCAAACCTAGTTCTTTTTCTAATTTTTATTTGCTATTTTGATTAACCTTTGATGCTTGCAGGATCCCCGAGGTGCTTCAACTCCCTGGAGGAGGCCTTCTTTGCTGCCTGGACTACCCAGATCAGCTATCAGATTCAAGGGAAAACAAAGCTTCTTCTTCCAAGCTTCGATCAGAGTGCGTGTAATCCCTGCTGCTACTAAATTTTAATCTCTGACTGGTAAGAAACCTTTCATTCTCTTATTATCTGATTTAATGAAGAAAAGCTATCCTAAACTGAGAGTTTCTCAACTCTCGGGTCCTAGATATTTCATTGGTTTGCATGAGTATGCCTGCGACCCGATGATTCTTTGCACTGCTAGTCTTTCCGCTAGTTTTTACTTTATTTTGGAAATATAGCCTGCAAATAAACTTATAAAAAATTATAAAAAAATTATTTTACTATTTTTCATGCATGTTTAGCAGTCTTAGAGTCATCCCGCATCAGTTTGGTATCAGAGTGGGTTTAGGATAGTTTTTTATTTTCTTTGCATTCATAACCCTAATTCTGCATTCTATCCACTGCATTAGGTGTCTAGGTTTCATTTGATTTCGGCATCATAAACATTTTATTTTTCTGTGAAATTTTCACTGCATGTCCTCTGTTCTGTCCTAGTAATTATCAAAAATCTTAATTAATTATACTAAAATCCTAAAACTCTAAAATTCAGCATATTAGAAACCCTAACAGAATTCTGATATTTTCTGTAGCAGTCCAGAAAACCCTAGGTTTGCTTCATCATATGATTTTTGTCTATATGAAATTTGATAGACATCATCAACACCGTCCATCCATTATTCCAGATTTTTTTTGATTTTTTTCTACATCGGGATCTGTGTCAAACTCTGCAACCACTGAAACCCTAATTCACTGATTTCTGCTACATTCTGCATCTTGACTCAACCTAACCTAATCAACTACCAAACCACCAATCCCAAGCCAAACTTTGTTTGATAACCCCAGTTAACTTAAACCTAACTTGACATATCATAAATTATTAAAAAAATATTTTTTTTTGATTGTTTTAGATTGCATTAGGGCCATCGATTGCCATCATTTTAACCTAATCTTAAGGGCAACTCAAAATCTCAGATCAGGGCAGGATTTCATCACCTGTCCTGGGCCCAAAACCACAATCAACATACTAACCCAAGCCTAATTAAAATCAATTAGACCTAATTTGCCATAGTGGGTTAGGAGACACCAACAGGTCGGGTCTGAGCTATGTGAGCCAACTAGTGCATTTAATCCTTTAGCTACTACTAAAAGCTGGTGTCTAAGGCTGGGGTCCAGAGTCAAATGACCTAAGTGGTATTGTAGTTTTTAATTGGGTTCCTGTGAAAGCAGGGGGGGCCTCCCACACTCCCACCCCTTACCTAGCTAGTGGAAGGACTAACTATTGGGTTAGGTGTAAGTTGAGCTGACCCACCCAGTTTCTGGCTCTAAGTCTAGGAAACCCTAGATTATACTAGCCTTTTCTTTCTCTTTTGCATGCTTGGTTGCATCATTTCATTTTGATTGTTTGATTTGTTGCATGACCACTAGATTAGGAACCCAGTATCAAAAGTCTAAACCCCAACCAAACCCAACTATGGATTCCAATTTTGAGGCCATGATGAAGGCCATGAGTAATCATATTATTACCCAAATAAATCAGTCCAACACCCAAACCCAAAATCATTTAGCCCAGACCCAAATCAGTTAGCCCAAATAAACCATAGGTTTGACCAATCCGATACTAAGCTTGACCAAATGAACCAAAGATTCACCAAGTAGGAACCCTAGGCAAGACCTATAGAGCTGAACCCCAGGAACCCATAGTCCCTAGATATGAATCCAGTAGTAACACATTATCCCTCAGTCAACCTGAATCCTATAGGATTGATACCATTAGATTTGAACCCATAACCTTTAAATCGATAACCCTTAGTCAGCCTGAACCCCATAGGATCAGCACCCCAGACCCTAGCCAATTTTTCTTTAGCCAAACCCCTCCTACTACCCCATTGGTTCACCAAGATGACCTAGAAGAAGAAATATATAAGGCTGACCCAAGTTTGATAGAGGAGTATGAAGATAATGAGTCCATAGAAGAATTAGAGGAAGACCCACCTATAGAAGACCACCCAAAATTAGTTGAACAAGAAGTCCAGTGTAACCAACCCAGTTCAACCATGAAGTCTAATCAGAAACCCTCAAGGCCCTAATTGAACAATGGGCCCAGAAAATTACCCAATCCACCACCCAAGAATTAGTTGACCCTGACCAAACCCAGGTAGAAGCCAATCCAATGTTAATTAATCCAGTAAAAACTCAGGTAGAAGCCAATCTAGTGTTAGTTGATCTAGTAGAAACCCAAGTAGAAGCCACCCTAGAGTTAGCTAACTTTAACCAGTATGAGCCCGATTTTTAGTACAAAAGATCAAAGGTTACCCCCTATTTTGGAGATTCCACCAGGACATCAATCTAGGAGTCAGAGGCCACTACATCAGTCCATTGGATTTTGTGTGACAACCTAGGATCCAAGATGCTTTCGGAAACCCTGATTCCTTCCAGATGCCCTCCAGATATCTAGATTCCTCCACAGATGCCAGAGCATATTTCTAAACTAGAGCATCCATGATTCCAGAGGTCCACCAGCATCCCAATCCAAAGAAATCAAGCCAAGGTGCCAAGCCTAAGCCCGTAAGAAACAAGATTCCAGGGAATATTCCTGCTACCGGCTACTAGGCCACCCCAGCTTCCAGAGGCCCAAACCCATGCACCCTAGCCCCTTTGGGCCGGCCCCTTGCTGCTCCTAGAGGCCCAACATGCCCCCTAGGCATCCTTGAAGTGTTGACCATGTCCAAAGAGGTTTGACCAAGTTCAAGTTGAAGAGAAGAAGGAGAAGACCAAGTTTATTCCTAACCTAGTTGGGATTTCTAATCCTTTTAAACTTTGGAATTCTAACCTAGCTAGGAAAGGACTTGTATTCCAATTTGGAAGAGAACTTGTAACCCAAGTGTAACCATGGTTAGTGAGGGCATGGAAACTCTATAAATACCCCACCCCTCCCCCTCTTGTAAGCATCTTTTTCTTATGAATAAACATTGCTGAAATTTTGTGAAATTATCTTGAGTTTGAGTTTTGGTTCTCTCTTTGAGTGCTCTCCTTGTGTTCCCGAATTGAAACCCCACTGCCCTAGTATCCCTTGGCATCCCTGGAGATCAGCCATGCCCAAGGAATAGGAGCCCTTGCTGCCATCCAAGTCTAAGAGCTCCTTCTTCCCCGGCTGCCAGCTTTTGGCCCTAATACTGAATCCCTTCAAACCTAGTTCCTTTTCTAATTTTTATTTACTATTTTGATTAACCTTTGATGCTTGCAAGATCCCCGAGGTGCTTCACCTCCCTGGAGGAGGCCTTCTTTGCTACCCGGACCATCCAGATCAGCCATCAGATTCAAGGAAAAACAAGGCTTCTTCTTCCAGGCTTTGATCAGAGTGTGTGTGATCCCTGCTGCTACTGAATTTTAATCTTTGACTGGTAATAAACCTTTCCTTCTCTTATTATCTGATTTAGTGAAGAAAAGCTATCCTAAATCGAGAGTTTATCAACTCTAGAGTACTGGATATTTCATTGGTTTGCATGAGTATGCCTGCGACCCGATGATTATTTGCACTGCTAGTCTTTCCGCTAGTTTTTACTTTGTTTTGAGAATCTAGCCTGCACATAAACTTATAAAAATTCATAAAAAAATTATTTTACTATTTTTCATACATGTTTAGCAGTCTTAGAGTCATACCACATCAAAGAGACTCTTCAATACCAAGATACATGAAGGGCAATCAGTTCATGATCATTATTTAATAATGATTAAAGAGATTGAGAAGCTTGAGAAGCTTGAAATTTATATGCACAAGGAACTGCAAGTAAATCTGATCTTGTAGTCCCTTAGCAGCTCATTTGATCAGTTTATAGTAAAATACCATATGAATAAGATTGATAGGACCTTGTTAGAGTTGTTAAACATGTTGGTGATGATTGAGAGGACCTTGGAGAGTTGAAAGAATAATGTTCTTACTGTGGAATGAGCATTTGGTTCCAAGATGCTCGAAGAAGAAGAAGAAGCCTGCCAAGAAATAGAAGAAAGAGATAAGCCGATAAAGGATGCTCCCAAAAAGGTGGCTGAGAAGAAAGTGTTTCCATAGCAACAATGACAGCCACTAGAAGAAGAACTATCCTGTCTACCTGGAGAGTCTGAAGAAGAAGAGTGACACACCTTCTAAAGGTTTGTCTGATCTGCTCATGATAGAAACAAATCTAATAATTTTCTCTACTTCTAGTTAGGTCAATGACTCTTATTCTAGTACTCATTTATATATTTCAATATAGGGTCTGGTAGAAAGTAGAGGGCCGAGGGAAGATGAAGGAATCCTTTGGACCAGTAATGGTACAAGAGTTGCTGCTGTGGCTATTGGCACCTATCCTCTATAATTGTTATCTATTTTTTAAAATTTTTAAAAGACTACTATTTTGTACCTATTACTAGCAGAAATTTGATTTATGTATTTATTTTAGTATAGGAAGGATATAATTTTACTTTTAATAAAGACTACTATTTAATTTATTTTAGAAATAAATTAGTTGCATGTGATTTTATGATTGATAGTCTTTATCATTTACATATTGATGTGTCTGTGAATGTATCTGAGCAAATAATGAATGTTTAGGGTCTAAAAGATTAAGAGATGAAATAAACCATAGGCATTTATGGCATCTCATGTTAGGTCATATTAGAGAGGATAGAATAAATAAATTGAAAAGGATGGGATCTTTGACTCATTGAATTATAAATCATATCCAGTTTGTAAATCTTGTCTTAAAAAAATGACCAAACTACCCTTTTAGGACATGGGGAGAGGACCTTTGAGATACTTGCCCTGATACATATTAATATGTGTAGGTCATTTGATGTGCATGCCAAGGGTGGTTATCTCTATTTCATTATCGTTATTGATGACTATTCATGATAAGGGTATGTGTATCTTATGGGATACAAGTTTGAAACCTTTGAAAAATTTAAAGAATTTAAACATGGGGTAAAAAAAGTAAACTAGAAATCTCTTAAGGTTTTCTCAATAGATTGAGGAGGAGAATATCCTAGTAAAAAATTTTGGGATTATCTCAAACAAAATGGCATAGTCTCACAATAGACTCCTCTAAGTATACCTCAACTTAATAGGATATCAAAAAGGAGGAATAAGACTTTATTAGAAATGGTCCGGTCCATGATGAGCTTTACTTACTTATCCTTATTTCTTTGAAGACATGCCTTTCTTTCTGCAGTTTACTTATTGAATAGGGTCCCTCTAAATCTGTTCTGCTGCATAATATGTGATATGGTATGGTAAGAAACCAAGTCTTGGTTGCCTCAAGATTTGAAAATATCAAGTCCATGTCAAAAGATAATAGGTAGACAAGTTAGAAGCTAGGTTTATAAGAGCTCATTTTACAGGGTATCCTAAAGAGTCATTAGGATATTGTCTTTACTTTCTAGAGGATCATAATATGTTATGAGCTAAAATATCATATTCTTAGAAAAATAATTTATCTAAGATGAAGGTAGTGGGAGGCAAATTGAGTTTGAAGGAAAGTCTTTGAAGAGCAACATGCTATAGAACCTACTAAACCCATTCATTTTGAGTCAATAGATGTAGAACCTTCTCCATCTCATAGATCTAGATGGATCTCTGTTGCCTAGCTGACAATCCAAAAGCAAGGATGAATTTGATTCTCAAAAACTTAAACAAGTATGTGCACTTTTGAAAACTTGAAGTGAGTTAAGTCTTGTGTAAGCTAAATTGAATGCAAAAGATAGAGAAGACAAGAATACACACAAACAACAAGATTTACAGTAGTTCGATGCATCCTAAGCACTTACATCTACTTTCTAATCTTTACTTGAGGATTTTTTACTATAGTCTCCAAGAATATAACTAGATTATTTTCTGGGCTTACAATCTATAACTCAATTAGCTTCCACAGGGCAGCCACTCAAAACCTTACAACCTCTCAAAGATTACAAGCTCAAACCCTAAGTTTCATTCCCTACTAAAACTTTAAACAAAAATAGCAACCAAAATTATAACAAAAAAGGGAACTCCTCAAGAGTAGCTTATTGTCATTGAAGCTTGATTATAGATCACTTGAATGCTGTAGTGAATGCACTTGATGCTTTTTTGATTATTCACTTAATGCTTCAAAAGAAGTAAGAAATGGTTGAGTTCTCTTGAGTATCAATGAATGCTGAAACTTTTTAGAAGGTTTTCCAATAACTCTCTCTAAATTTGAACTTATCCCATCAGTTTTTATATTTTTCCTTGAGTTCCATCACTTTAGAGGTCCTTTTAACCATTTCTAGCTATTAAAATGAATTTTAAAAGTCTGCAAAACTAGCTATTAAGGCCTATTAGATTGTTACAAGTCAACTCATTTTGTTCAAAAGTCGGCTTACCTGCATATGTTGAAAATTTAATCCTATTCATCCTCTAAGAGAGTCTGCTCTTCTACTTCAAGATTATATTTAGTGCATTACTAAATAATTTTGAAAGTTAATATGGATTGACAGTAATGTAGATTGCCATTAATATTGATTGCATGTAGTATAGCTGTATTTGGTACAAGTAGATAATGTTACATAATATAAAATTAAAATTTTAAATTATTTCTAAATCAAATATATATGTTATTTATAATATATATATTTTTTTATATTTTATATATTTATTAAAAATATAATTTTTTATATTTTATATAAAAATATAAATATTTTTATATTAAATAAATTTACATATTATATTATTAAATAATATATTAAATATGAAAGGTATTAAATAATATAATATGATATTAAATATTCTATAATAATATATTTATCATATTATATTCATAAAATATATTACATTATATTATTATAAAATACTATATATTATATTATATTATATGGAAGGAAGAAGGGGAGGATAATTTGATAATCTAGATTACCTGGAAGATTGTAATCTGGATTACCACTCCTCTCAGAGGTAATCTAGATTATCTCTTGAAAGGTAATCCAGATTACCAAATATGATAGATTACCATCTAGAAAAATATATCAAACACAGTAATGTAGTGGGATCCCATTAAATTATCAGTAATTTGGATGGATTACTTGTCGCCTAATGCAATCCAAGAGTCGGCTCATTTGCCTGTCTAAAAAAACTATCTTTCTGTATCTACTAAGAGAGTCAGCTTGCTAGTCCAAGAGTCGGCTTGTTTGTGTGGTCTGGATTTTTAACCTTTGTGAGGCTTTTGGAATATCTTTCTATCTTTTCATATCATGGATGATCGATGAAAATAGCTGTGCCTTATAGGTTAGTGACTGATAAAGAGTATGATACTGCACATATTTATGTATTGCTTAACTATGAAGAGCTTGGTCTATGTATAAAGTAAGTATTTTATTTTTATTATTTATAATATTTATTAGATATTCAATTATTTAGTCTAATTATATATGACTAATATAAGTATAGTCAATATGAGTTATATCTCACAGCATGTTCACCTCATATTATTAGTGGAGAACTTGAGAGATTGCATTAGCGAGAGTTTTCAAGATAGTTGAAAATTTTGGTTAGTCAACAATGTAGTCTATGTAATATGTTTTCTTTGTTGTTGATCATTAAGTTAGATGATTATGATAATTACTTTTTAAAAATAGGTGAAGAGTGAGAGTCATGGAATTAATCGGTATATTGTGGATATAGCACAAGGTCCAAATCTAAGAGTTACAACTTTCATATGATACTTTGTCAATGATTTCAAATTCCACACACTTGAATATGATAATGAAAAACAAATAATAAATAGTGGTATGTGTATAAAAAGGAGCCATCACAATGATTTTGAATGCGATTATTATGGCATGTTAACTAAGATTTTGGAGTTATCTTATTCTAGTGCTTGAAACAAGGTTGTGTTATTTAGATATGATTAGTATGATAATAAAAGAGGAATAAGAGTCAACATGATCATGGTCCCGTGGATCTGTGCCACAAATCATGATTGAATACTAATGAACCTTTTGTATTGGCACAACAAACGTAACAAGTATAGTATACCACTTATCCATGAAATAGTAGTGAGACACGTGATTAATAGACAATGTAAAACTAAAGCTAGGAATTTCTTTAATATCCCTTTAGCAGATATAGGTGATGATAACGTATCTCTGGATATTGATGTGTATCAAGAGGATGAGATCCCAAACCCATCTATACTTAAGGCTAATAAAGAACTTAACGCACCTAATGTGCAGGTTGATTTCTCTTTGTTGACCCCTGGAATGATTTTGATGATCACAAAACATTGGAGCATGTATTTGATACTAACTCTTTACAAATGTTTAAGAAGTTTTGCAGGAATTGATTACCTTTGTTTAAAATGGTTTTCAAATCTACTTAAGGATAATTCAATTGAGTTTGTAAAGGTCCTAAGTTATGAATTCTGTAATCTTGTAAAAATGGGCTTAAAATTGTAAATATTTTGATAAAGTATGTAGATTAGCTTCTAGTTGATTCAATGATGAAATTTTTAGGAAGCTTGAAGCAAATTTTTAAAGACTTGTAAGAGTCAACTCAAGGTGGCACGGCACGGAGGAAGATTCAAAGTTTCAGAACCAAGAGTCAACTCCCAGTTCAAGAGCCGACTCTTCCAGAAATATATTTTTTGAAGTTCTGAGAATTAGAGCCAACTCGCAATTCAAGAGCCGACTCTAGGTATGTATGTTTGTCATGACTGAAAGCTTGAAGGCAAGAGCCAGATCCTAGTCCAAGAGCCGGCTCCCACAGAAGTTTGTTTTTGGCCAATCTAAGACTTCGAGCCGACTCCTAGAGCTCGAGCCGGCTCGTAGAGCCGTTGTCTGCACTTCAATAACTAGTTGCTGAAATTGAAATTTGAATTCCAAATCCATCTTCAATGGCCATTTCATGAATCCCAATGTCCTACAATGGCCATATCTCATGAAAAACTATAAAGGATATTATTTTTGAAGGATTAAACAATTAATTGAGATTTATTGCTGAATTTTCTTGAGAGAACAAAGAGCTTCCAAGTTATTCCTCTACCTACCTCAAAGAGCATTCAAGTTGGATTCAAAGCTTCACCAACTCCATTCTATCATTGAATACACTCATTGAAGAAGGGAAGAAGCAGCATTGAAGAGCATTGAAGAGCACTCAAGGCTTGACTTCATTTTAATCTTCATTGGCAACATCAAAACAAACTTGGTTTGTTGTAGTAGCTTACATACATTCTTTATCTTTGTTTGCTCTCTTAGAATAGCAAGGGGCTGTATCTAGAGAGAGAGTTAAAGATTTTATGTGAACCTTGTAAAATCTAAGTTTGGGTTCTTGGTTTTTTCGGTTTAAAACTAAGTGTTTGGATTTTCTTTAGTGATCCCGTGTAAAACCAAAGGGAGTTAGGATTTTTTTGGTGATCCCGGTAAAACCAAAGTGTATAGGTTTGGATTGTGAGCCTAGTAAAATAATCCGAATGTATTCCGGTTGGGGGATATAGTGGAAATCCCAAGTGATCCTTGGATAGTGGATGTAGGAGCCGGTTACTCCGAACCACTCTATATCTTGGTGTTTGTGATTGTACTTTTATTGCTTGATTGCTTTAATTTATTTACTTCCGCTTTGCATACTTCACTTCTATACTAAAAGAATTTCAAAGTGTACATACTTGTAAAAGTTTTTTAATCCAAATTCATCCCCCTCTTAGGAAGCCACCTGGGCAACAAGTGGTATCAGAGCAGAGTCTCTGAAAGTTAGTTAGAGTAAAGACATATGGCACATCCCATGAGCACTTTATTGGCTGAAGGTCAATCCACAAATAGACCACAACTTTTCACCAAAATTAATTACACTTATTGGAAGGCAAGAATGAAGATATACATTCAAGCCGTAGACTTTCACTTATGGAAAATCATCATGAAAGGACCTCACATACCCACAATTAAAGTTAATGATGTAGAGGTTCCCAAACCAGAAGAGGATTGGGACAAAAATGATATGAAGTTAGCTGAATTAAATGCCAAAGCAATGAATCTATTGTATTTTGCTTTGGATCCTAATGAGTTTAACAAAATTTCAACTTGCAATTCTGCTAAAAAAATTTGGGATAAATTAGAAATTACACATGAAGGCACTTCTCAAGTTAAGACATCAAAGATCAATCTACTTGTACATAATTATGAATTGTTCAAGATGGATCCTAGTGAGACTATATCAACTATGTATACTCGTTTTACTAATACCATAAATGGTCTCAAAAGTCTGGGTAGAACTTATTCTAATGCTGATCTTATCCAAAAAGTATTAAGATCTTTGTCAGATAAGTGGGAAGCCAAAGTGACAGCAATTCAAGAAGCAAAGGACCTAAATACACTGCCACTGGATGAACTGCTTGGAACCTTAATCACACATGAATTGGCTATGCAACAAAGGACTGAAGAAGTTACAAAAAGGAAGAAAGCCATTGCATTCAAAGCAATTGAGGAAGATAAGAATGAAGAATCTGATTCATCAGATGATGATGATCTTGGAAGTGACAAAATTGCCCTAGTCATGAGGAAATCCAAAAGGTTTATGGGAAGAAGAAAAACAAACAGATGGAGAAAGTATTACAGAAAAGGTGACTTTGGAAAAGAAAAGGAAAGAGATAAAGAAAAAGACAAAGAGAAAGATAAAGATCAAGTACCTATCTACTATGAATGCAAGAAACCATGACACATCTGATGCGGGACTAATATGCATGCAATTCTTTTTGTATATTTTATATGTGGGGTTAGGTGATCAATTCTCAAATTTCAGATCAAAATTAGTTGTAGAGAATTTTGTATGAATTTTTGAAGTCAAGTATGTGGATTAGAACCTAGAAAAGTACTAAAAAAGGATCGCGGGGCTGAGAAGCCTCGGTTATGGCAAGTTCACCTACAATATAAAGACTGGAGGTAGAGGGGGTGTACCTGACAACGTCTGAAGCACCCGGTGAAGATCGCAGCAAAGGGATCTCTCGTTCCTCGATGGATGCGGTCTGGAAAATCGAGCCAAAGACCCGCGGATACCCGGCTTTCTGCTCGGTGGTCCGATTGAGGCTTGGCTAGAGTCGTTGGATTCGTAGGAACTCGGGGACCTGCAAACAACTTATCAGGGGTTAGAAAACTCAAAGGAGATTAAGAAAATAAAGGAAAATAGCAAAGGGAAAAGGAATTTTGGAGTGGACGGCCAAGGCTCTGGAGGATTGGCTAGCGGCAGGATGATGGTTGCAGCACCGAGAAGAAGAACTCTCAAACCCCTTTATGCACACAGCAGGGTAATCACACAAAACAATATAAGAACTCAAGATTTATTTCATATCAAAAATCTATCTTCATACAAGAGGCTAAGGTCCCTTAAATAGACCCTTAACCTTGGGCTCCAAGTAAGGATACATTAGTCTTTACATAAGAATCCTACTCCTACTCAAACCCTAGCTAGAAAATAAGGAAACATTAGATAGAAAAAATCCCTAAAAATTTTTTTGACTTGGTCAACACTCCAAGGACACCTAGGGGGCGTGTTGGGCTTCTAAGATCAGCAAGAGGCCGGCCCAAAGGGGCTTGGGTGCATGGGCTTAGGCCTCTGGAAGCTGGGGTGGCCTGGTAGCCAGGTAGCAGGAATATTCCTTGGTATCTTGCTTCTTAGAGGCTTGGGCTTGGCGTATGGGCTTGATTTCTTTGGGATAGGATGCAGGTGGACCTCTGGAATCATGGATGCCCTGGTCTATGAATATATTCTGGCATCTGGAAGGAAATTTGGGCATCTGGAGGGCATCTGCAAGGAATCAGGGTTTTCTGAATTTTCCTCCTGAGGTCTTCAAATCTTCAAGCTGGTTTGGACTTGGGCTATACTTTCATGTCTTCAATCTAGTTGGACTTGGTCTTCACTTGTATGATGTGGTCTTGATTCTTCAGTATGCTTGGCAGGACTCAAAACAATAAAATTAGCTCAATATGAGCTGACTAGCATTGGACTGAACTAGCTCAACATGAGCTAACTAGTACAGAACTGAAATAACAACTCAAAAGACTCAAATAACAACTAAAATAGACTCAGATGGGCTAAGCCCTTATTACAGATGGACTCATAAATTATTGATCAATCCATAGAGGGTTGAAAAGCCTCTGTCTTATTCTGGTGCCTTAGGTGTCCCCACCAATTCTTCCGGGGTGGGAGGAAACTCGACCCTATCGAGTGAAGATCAGGTTAGCTCACATATCTCTCGAGGAGGTCTGGGTTGAGGTGCTGCAAGTCCTCTCAAGAAATCCATGAATCATCCGACTCTGGCCGGCCTTGCCATCGGACTAGGAAGCGTTGATAGTCACGACCCTGGGTCGTGATGGCTTGATCATCCAGGATATGCTCGATCAGTTCTCCTCTCTCAGGCCAATTTGTTAGTGGACACTCTGGATTAGGGTCACTCACAATGAAAAGGGATAGGTCCAAAGGCCTCACCAGGTATCGCTGCCGGTTCCCTATACTTAACCAGGTCTGTAATATTGAAGGTAGAACTAATGCCCATATCCAAAAGCAAGTCTAACACATAGGCATTTGATCCAATCTTTCTCTATCACTTTAAAAGGTCCGGCTCTACGAGCATGAAGCTTCTTTTAGGCCTAATCCTAACCAAGATAGAATCCACTACATCAAATTCTTTGACCCTTCTTCGGGAATTAGCCAGTTGTTTTAAGATTAGTGCGGGTGGTGAACATGCTAGGCACATGCAGTCTCCTAACAAGATGATGCAAAGGACTCAAACCTATACCTAACAGACTCGACTAAAGAGGTTTATTAGGTCTTAACTACCACTTGGGCATGGGGGCATGAGTCATGGTTGATGGATGACATGCAGAAGAAAATTTACTAGCAACTCCTAATAGGTGCCAGAGGGTCTGCCAAAAGTAGGTAGCAAATGGGATGGGCTCTATGGATCCTTGTAACCTAGTAACCTTAACAAAATGTAACCTAATAGTTCTAGACACATGAGAAAACTCAGGAAAGGGTAGAAAATAGGAAGTGGGTTCAGAATTAGTCTGGTAGGGTGGAGAAAAAGGTTTCGGGTTAGTTGGATAAAGTCGAATAAAAAAGGCATGTTAGGGACTAATCCTAAACTAATGAGGCTAACCTTACGGGGTTGCGGTATATCTATGGGCAAGAAAAGGTCCATGCTATGGAAGGATGGGTCAACAATTTCTGGAAAGAGATCTTCAATAGGAATGGCAGGAAGGGATTCATCCTGAGGGCAATGGGTTAAGTAAGCCAAATCCTCAATAAAGTCTTCTTGTTCATGGAATTTAGGAATAGGCTCTACAATTAGATCCTTTTCTAGTGTTTCCTCAGGTAAAATCCTAGTATCAGAGTTCTCTTCCTCTAATTGTTCTTCCACTATAGCTTTAGGTTGGATGTGGTCAAGGTCAACTAGCTCTGGGTTAGTTTTTACCTGGGTATCTACTGGGTCAGCTAATTCTAGGTCTACTAAAGGTGTCTCCTCTTCTCCTTCATACTCATCCACTAGGCTCGTATAAGCTTCATACACTTCCGCGTTAATGTAAGCCTTGTCAATCTCAGGAATGGTTGGAGAAGGTCGACTAGCGGGAAATTGGTTAGGTTCTGGTCTCTGATTATGGGTACTACTCCTAGTAGGTTCAGGTTGTCTAAGGAGTAGTGGCTCACTACTTGGTTCATATTTAGGGATACTAATCCTATGGGGTTCAAGTTGACTAAGGAAAACCTGACTAGTTCTAGATTGATACTTAGGGGTTATGGGTTCTCTGGGCTCATAGGACAAGGGTGCAGATCTATGGGTCATGGGATTATAGGATCTGGGGTCATAGGATTTTGGGTGAGCTCTATGGTCAGGTTCTAAGGATGGATCATGGTATGGGGTCCTCCTAAGGTTGGGCTCCCTATATGGGTCAGGATATTGGGTTCTCCTAGGGTTGGACTCCCTATATGGGTCAGAATATTGGATGTTGGGTCTACTAGGCTCATGGGATATGGGTGCATAGGATCATGATCATGGGATCTAGAGTCATAGGATCTAGGTTCATAGGTTCTGGATTCATAGGTTCTAGATTCATCGGATTTGGAGTTATAAGATCTATAGGTTGTGGGTATACTAGGCTTATAGGATGTGGGTAAATAGGATCTGTTTTCCTGGTCTACAAAATCCTGATTGGGTCTTCTAGGACTAACCTTAGGAATTGGGTTATGACGATGGGCTCTCCTAGGTTCAGCCTCAAGGTATGGATCAGGGTTTGGGGTCCTCCTAGGTTCAGTATCATAGTATGGGTCATGACAATGGGCTCTCTTAGGTTCAACCTCTCAGTAGGGATTAGGGTTTGGGATCCTCCTAGGTTCAGTATCATAGTATGGGTCATGACGATGAGCTCTCCTAGGTTCGACCACACGGTAGGAATCAGGGTTCGGGGTCCTCCTAGGTTCAGTATAATAATAAGGATCATGGCGATGGTCTCTCCTAGGTTCAACCTCACGGTAGGAATCATGGTAAGGGGTTCTCCTAGGGTTGGGCTCTATGGTTTCACTAGGTTGAGTTGGGTTGAGGCTATTGGTCTGGGTCAACTGAGTCATTTGGGTAATTAACTAGGTAGACATCTGGGCCATTTGGTCTATAAGGGCTTGAATCCTAGCTTCCTGCTTATCCATGGGTATTGGGAGATGGTGGATGAGATGGGACTCCTGATCTAATGCTCATGCAAGACTCGATCAAACCGACTATAGCTGACTAGACCTAGAGTCCAAAACTAGATGCTCAATCAGGGTGGCCAACTAGCCTATAGTAATCCTGTACTCAGCCAGGCAGGTGTAAGGGGAGTGTTAGGTCCCTGATTGCCAATCCTAGACACCAATAAGAGATTGGCCAGGTAGGCGGACCAGCACACAAGCCCTTCGGGATTGAATCCCTGAACCACCATTCTAGACACTGAACACAAGGCACACACAGGTTAGTTTGACACAATGATCTGACACTTAGCCCGGACCTGACCAGTTGGTGTCCCTAACTGTTGGCTGGGCCAGCTCGCACCCTCGTGGCTTGTCCAGTGTAGGGTCTGGGCCCACTGGGTGTGGGTGCCATCGGTAAGTCGGGTCTGGTGCCACGTCGACATCCCTTGGTTGGTGCTGCGGTGCTCGTCTCTAGCGAGCCGACTCGAGGGTGAGTACCCTGGGTTGCTCTTGCGGGGGTCGGCGGAGGGGTCGACTCGAGTGCCCGGTTGCTGCGCTGGTTTAAGAGAGATAAACCTACCTCTTATAATAGGGACGTTCCTTTTGTAAGAATGGTTAGGGGCATCGATCCAACAATTGGTATCAGAGCCGGAGGTCTCGGGTTCGAGTCTCCGCAGGGGGAAAAACTCGGTTGTTTCGCTGGGGGGGGGATTGTTGGCTGGGCCAGCTCGCACCCTCGTGGCTTGTCCAGTGTAGGGTCTGGGCCCACTGGGTGTGGGTGCCATCGGTAAGTCGGGTCTGGTGCCACGTCGACATCCCTTGGTTGGTGCTGCGGTGCTCGTCTCCAGCGAGCCGACTCGAGGGTGAGTACCCTGGGTTGCTCTTGCGGGGGTCGGCGGAGGGGTCGACTCGAGTGCCCGGTTGCTGCGCTGGTTTAAGAGAGATAAACCTGCCTCTTATAATAGGGACGTTCCTTTTGTAAAAATGGTTAGGGGCATCGATCCAACACTAACCCACTAGGGCAAATTAAGTCTAGTTAATTTTAGGTTCAGGCTTGAGACCGAATGCAAGGGATGTGATTTTGGGCTAAGAAGAGGTGATCAAATCCTCCCCCCATCTGATATAGCAAGAGTGCCCTTAAAAGTAAATTATGCAATGATGGCAGGCAGATGAGGATGCAAATTAGGGTTTAGATATTTTTGGTATTTTTGGAGAATATGTAATTTTTTTTTATTTTGGTATTTTCTTAAATAGAAGAAAACTTTCAAATTATGGCCTAATATGAAAGAAATATATTAAAATTAAAAGATATGCAAAAGATGCTAAACAAAATCCTAAAACTTCCAAACTTGTCTTGCTGAAAAAAAAATAGAGCCAAAAATTTATAGGCTGTATTTCAGCTTGCAGAATATTCACAGGCTGAAATAAAATCTAAAAAAAATTTGAAAATTATTGTGAATTATGATGAATCCAGCAAAATAAATTTTAGAATTTTTGGAGTTTTTATTAGGGATAAATAATTTAAATAATAGAGCATATATGGACTAAAAAATTGCAAAAAATAAGCCCTAATCTAAGCTCTGATACCAGATGATGCAGGACAAATATGCATGAAATTCTTTTTGTATATTTTATATGTAGGGTTAGGTGATCAATTCCCAAATTTTAGATCAAAATTAGTTGTAGAGAATTTTGTATGAATTTTTGAAGCCAAGCATGCAGATTAGAACCTAAAAAAGTACTAAAGAAGGATCGCTGGGGCTGAGAAGCCTCGGTTATGGCAAGTTCTCCTACAATATAAAGACTGGAGGTAGAGAGGGTGTACCTGACAATGTCTGAAGTGCTCGGTGAAGATCACAGCAAAGGAATATCTCGTTCCTCGACGGATGCGGCCTGTAAAATCGAGTAAAAAGCCGGGTATCCGCGGGTCTTTGGCTCAGTTTTTCAGGCCGCATCCATCAAGAAATGAGAGATCCCTTTGCTATGATCTTCACCGGGTACTTCAGACATTGTTAGGTATACCCCCTCTACCTCCAGTCTTTATAATGTAGGAGAACTTGTCCTAACCGAGGCTTCTCAGCCCCGGTGATCCTTCTTTAGTACTTTTCTAGGTTCTAATCTGCATGCTTGGCTTCAAAAATTCATACAAAATTTTCTACAACTAATTTTGATCTGAAATTCGAGAATTGATCACCTAACCCCACATATAAAATATACAAAAAGAATTGCATGCATATTAGCCCCGCATCAACATCCGCCCTGATTGCCCTAAAGGAAAGAAAAAGATATTTCCTAGAAAGAAGAAGAAGGCAATGCTAGCTGCTTGGAGTGACAGTGATGAAACTACATCTACTGAAGAGGATGAAGAGACAACAAAAATAGCACAAATCTGTCTTATGTGTTTGGAGGATGAGGTAAGTACTTCTGAACCTAATTTAGAATTCACTTATGATGAATTACATAATGCTTTTTATGAATTATTGATAGAATATAAGAAAGCTAGTTTAAAATTAAGAGATTTAAAAAATAAATGTGATGTATTTGAAAATGACAAAAATGAATCTTGTGAATGAAACAAAATCCTACAAAGAGAACTAAATTTGGTTTGTGAAAGACTTAAGTTTGTTCAAGTTGAAAAGAAGAGCTTTTTGAGAAAAATAAGAATTTGAAAAATGAAAATGATGATCTAAAAAACGAAGTTCAAAAATTAAAACCATTAGTTGAAAAATTAATCCTAAGTTCTAACAAACTTGAGTTAATTTTAAAAGATCAAAAAGAAATAAATAATAGATTTGGAATTGGTTATAAAGGCTCTATTTCAAACACATTTTCTGCTTCTACTTCATATGCTCCTAAATTCATTAGTTCTAAACATGTTAGACCTAAATTTGCAGCATCTCGTAGTTATTATTCAAATTCAAGAATTGTATGCTATGCATGTAATATCATTGGTCATAAAGTTTTTGAATGTCATTTGAAACATAATGACAAAAGAAAAATTAAAAAAGTTTGGGTTCCAAAAGGAACCATTTTCACTAACTTGCAAGGATCCAAGAGAGCTTGGGTACCTAAATCTATTAAATGATTATTTTGTAAGGATGTCTTGCAGCCACAAGCATAAAGAAAAGATGGTATTTGGACAGCGGCTGTTCAAGACATATGACGGGTGATGCTGATCAATTCTTCACCCTAGAACAGAATGATGGTGGAATGGTAACATTTGATAACAATAGAAAAGGAAGGATAATCGGTATTGGTAAAATCAAAATTACTCCTTCTACATTTATTGAAAATGTATTACTGGTAGAAAAATTAAAGCATAATCTTTTGAGTATTAGTCAGCTATGTGGCATTGGTTATAATGTATTCTTCAAGTCATCAATATGTATAGTAGTTGATCCACTTGACTCTAGTACTAAATTCATTGGACACAGACTTGGTGACATTTATGTGGTAGATCTTAATGATCTAGCTATGTCAAGTAATACAAGTCTTGTAGCAATGAATGACAAGAGCAAGGAATCAAGTTTACTATGGCATAGGCGACTTGGTCATGCTAGTATAGGCACAATAGCTAAATTGATTTCAAAGGACTTAGTCAATGGTTTGCCAAAGTTTATAGTCAATGGTTTGCCGAAGTTTAAAGTCAATGTTGATTATGTTTGTGATGCATGTCAGTTAGGAAAACAAGTGAGGGAAAGTTTTAAATCTAAAAACATAGTTTTAACTTCTAGACCTTTAGAGCTACTTCACATGGACCTATTTGGACCTATTAGGACTACTAGCCTAGGTGGTATGAAATATAGACTTGTGATTGTAGATGATTTTTCAAGATACACATAGGTTTTGTTTATTGCACATAAGGATGATACTTTTTGTTGCCCAGGTGGATTTTCCCAAGAGGGGGGTGAATTGGGAATTACAAAATTTCTTATAATTATGTGCACAAGTAATTCCTTTTAGTGGTTGGGTGCTGTGTTAATCAGAAATAAGTGCGGAAGTTGAAAAGTAAATCAAGCACAACACAAATAAGGCAAATTTATAGTGGTTCGAAGCAACCTAGCTCCTACGTCCACTACCCAAGTTCACCACTCGGGATTTCCACTATATCCCCCAAACCGGGATACAATCGGATTATTTTACAGGCTCACAATCCCAACCTCTACACTTTGGTTTTTAAACCGGGCTCACCAAAGAAATCCACTCTAGGTTTTCACAGGCTCACCTAGAACCTCTACACTTTGGTTTTAAAAAGGCTCACCAAAGAAACCTATTTGGTTTTTACAACCGGGCTCACCAATAACCTAAATATTCTAAGAGTAGAATAAAAAGCAACAAAAATTAACAAAATTAGTTATCGGGTGGTTGCCGATGTAGCTCAAGTGAAGCTCAATTGAATGCTCTTCAATGCTCTTCAATGGCTTCCTTGCTTTCCTCAAAAGATGCTTCAAGCTTCTGATAAGAGTTGGTGAAAGCTTGAAGACTGACTTCAAAGCTCAAGTGCTCTCTTCTCTTACTTCAATAAATATTCAATAACTGTTCATTAACTCATTAGTCTCTCCAAGGATATTCTCATACCTCATTTATAGAGACTTCAACTGCCTTCCCTTGATTTTGAATGTTGTAGACCGTTGGGAAGTGACAGGTTACCGTTGGAGCACTTTTGGATTTCAAAAATATAAAACTAGAACTAGCCATTGGAGGTGACCCCGTCATTCCAATCGGCTCGGACATTCTTCGAGTCGGCTCGGATCAAGTTCAGGTCGGCTGGGTTGAACACTAGTCGGCTAGGTTCCATAGTTGAGAAAATGGTTCACTCTGGATGAGTCGGCTAGGCTGAAATCCAGTCGGCTTGGATCCCTGAAATTCTCAGAACGTTCTCAACCATGTTCTGGACGAGTCGACTGGGCCTCGATGCCAGTCAACTGGATTTGTGTGCCAGAGAACTTCTTTCTTGTGCCAGTGCCGGAGTCGGCTGGTTCCTCCATCCAGTCGGCTCGAGATTGGTTCTTCAACCAGATCAAATTCAATTTTCCAGAATACTTGTGCCAAGCTTTGAAGACTTCCTCAAGGTCTTTTTACAATGAAATCAAGAAAAACTGAAGCTTGAAAACTATTAGAAGTAACCCTTTATCTTTGATTTAAGTAGGAAGTATTGTAGGTTCTTCTTTACAAGATTCTAATCACTTTACAACTCAACACAAAGAAATAAAGATTGTAGGGTTTAGAAAGTATCTCAATGTAGTTGTCTTACAAAAACTTGTCAACCATTTGAAGAGTTGTTAGATAACCAAATGTATGCTCCAATATTTTGTTATCATCAAAATCACTTTAGGGGTCAACAATCTCCCCCTTTTTGATGATGACAAAATACTGGGCATGAAAAGAATCTATTCTATTCACAAGTAGGTGTATATCATAGTAAGCATTTACGCTTGTTTGATGTATCGCAATATTAACTGTATTCTCAGATGTATATCAATATATGCTATACAGTTATACACAAAGCCAATTTTATAAAATGTAAGTGTCAGAGAATAATTGCTTGTATGTATCAAGCAGCATTAAGCATTGACAGTTGGATGTAATAAGGAGAGAGCATCATAGTAATCATTGAAGCAAATTAAACATGTAAATTAAACATGTATATCTCTCCCTTTTTATAAAATTTCTAATCAATATGAAATTTCTCTAAATTTCTCCCCCTTTATCATTCATTTGAATATTTCATTAGAAAAAGGTAAGCAAAACTCATTCAAAAATCATTAAGCTCCCCCTGTCTAATTAACTTTATCAAATCTATTCCAATTCATTAAGTTTTTTCTTTCATGCACTCTATTGTATAATAGTTCTCCCCCTTTTTGTCATCAAATCAAAAAGGTTAAACAATTAAGCTCAGATTTTAAATAGATTGAGAATGTATCAAGATTTATTTAAGATAATTTTACTTTCTCAAAATAGAGAGAATTAAATTTAAACAATATAGAGAGTGTTAACAGGATAAAAGAAATACACAAGAGTGTCCAAAAAGATATTCATTGCATTTCCATCAAAAGATTCAATACATCAAGTATTACATAAACTTCAAAAAGTTTCCAAAAAGTATTGAAAATATTAAAGACCTACTCACTATCAGATTCTTCCTTAGGTACATTGATAGGTGTACTAGCACCATACTTAGAAGCAGGTCTAGGAGGTTTACTAGAGGATGCATGAGGTGGAGGTACTCTAGGATGGTGAGAAGTAGTAGGAGCCCTAGTGAAAATATGAGGAGGATCATACAAGGGTCTAGTCCTAGCAATGACCTCCAAGGATCTAACAGTGACACAGATAGAAACCATCTCCATTTAGATTGCACCAAGCTGTTGTTCCATATCCTTGAGGCTTGTAGGTACCTTGTTCACTGCCTCTTTCATCTCACCGATTTCCTTTTGCATTGATATAAGCTCAAAAGCTTGGACATTGGCAAAGGCTTAAGTAGATCCTCTAAGTCTTCCAATCTCTGACCTGATAATCCCAATGCCTCTAGTATAGTCATATGCCATCTGTCTAGTTTCTGTAATTGTTCCCAATGTGCATTTGGCTTCATTCAATTCAGTTCTATATTCATTTAAAGTTGCATCCACAGATTTCAATATAGCTTCAGAACTAGAAGAGATATGGTCTACGATTGGTTGAAGTTCTACTTGAGGTGCAGATCTTGAAACTTCTATTGCTTCAACCTTTCCTTGCAGATTTATAACATGTTCTTCTAGCTGATTCAGTTTACTATCCACTGACTTCTTCAGATCACCAAAAAGAGAAGTGATTGTTCCTGTCAGTGTATCAGTCAAAGTTCTCATTTGATCTTCAATCTGACTTTGAATGTTTGGAGGATGTATAGCTGCCGGAGTGAAGTGTGGTAAAAGAATATCAGCTGTAGGCAAATCAAACTCGGGTGCAGGCGTATCAAGATCAGGAAAATGTACATCAGCCTCCTCACAAGTAGCAGCAGGCTCAGAAATAAGAGACTCAGGCTCAGGTGCAGGCACAGTGGATGTTCCAGCTTCAACTGTAGCAGTGCTAGCAGGTTCTTCATCATCTTCTTCTTCTTCACTGCTTGAGCTGCCTATTGCCCTGACATTTATCCCTTTCTTCCTCCAAACTCCTTCAACTTAGATGTAACCCATTCTTTCTAGTGATTTGGAAGTGTAGACATCTGTATAGTGTAGTTCAACTCCATCTTCACCTTCCAACTCACTCTTTGAGACTTGAACAACAGGGTTAGCATCATTCCATAGGGTAAGCACGACTCGGCCTTTCTAACTGTCTCCTTCATTTGCATAATTATAATGTAGGATAGATTTACAGAAGTCTTCTCCATGATGTGTTCCATAAGGCATAAGTTTTTCTCACTCACCCAATCAAATCTTCCTGTTCTTTGCAAAAATATTCTATAAATGAAATTATGTAGCAACCTCATTTCAAGAGACAGGGTATTAGCAAAAAATGTTCCAATTCCACTAACATCTTCTCTGTTTAAGATTGTTCTTAAAACCTTTTCTCTATTGTCAATCACTAGGAATTTCACTCCATCTGTAGGTAAGTCTAGTAGACCATGTAGATTTTCTTCATTGACAATAATCCTTTTTCCTTTAATAGTGGACTCAACATGATTTGTTCCCAATCTCAAATTTTTATAAAAACTTCTAACAATAGAGAGGTAAGTCTTTTCATTTAGGGAGCAAAACTTTCTCCATCCTTGATCTTCAATCAAATCACCGATTTTTAACCCAATCTCCTTAATAAATTCAAAGTTAATGCGACGGCCAGAGGTTACCGGTCATGTGGACATCGAAGGGACTTGACTGGGAATAGTTGGAGCATCCCTTGCAGCTTCTTCCACAAGTTCCTCACTATGAACAATGGTAGTCGGCTCTTCTTGATGCCTTTTAGTCCTTCTTTCCCTTTCAACAGACGGAGCAGTCCTAATGGAGTGTTTCCCAGTAGCACGCTTTGGAGCCATTGCTAGGAAAGAGGGAAAACTGAGAGATTGAAGAGCTTAGATGGGAAATAGAAATCTTTGGAGTAAGATTAGGAGAGGAACGAACCGTTAGAGAAGATAGAATAGAGGTTAAATAGCTCGGAGAGGGGTTTATAACCCAAAGCAAAATACTTAGGCACGAAATTCCAGTCGACTCGAATAGCCCTAAAAAGGCTCAAGTCGGCTCGGCCAGAACTCTCCCAAAACAATCAGAGAATCTAGTCGACTCGAAAATGCTCGAGCCGGCTAGGCCAGAACACGCTCAAAACTCTCAGAAAGTCCAGTCGACTCAGCTTAAGAATCAGTCGACTTGAACAGAGAAATTAGAGTTTTGGAAAATTTTGATCACAATTATGAGAGATTTTGGAGAGAATTTCTAAGGGAATCAAGGCTCTATAATATAGAATGAAATCAGGAGGTTCTCTAAATAATGTTTTCTTAAATTTGAAGAAATTAGATTAGAGAATTTAAAAAGGATCGCAAAGTCCTAATTCACTCCTAGTTAGTTCAAACCTATCTTGATTAAGTAGCTTAGTAAATATGTCAGCTAATTGATCTTCAGTAGGAACAAAATCAAGCACTATATTACCATTTGAAACATGATCTCTAATAAAATGATGTCTAATTTCAATGTGCTTGGTTCTAGAGTATTGAATTGGATTCTTTATCAAATTGATAGCACTTGTGTTATCATATTTAATTAGAATTTTAGATTGTGATACACCAAAGTCTTCTAGTTGTTGTTTAATCCATAATACTTGAGCACAACAACTACCAGTACCCACGTACTCAGCCTCAACTGTGGACAAGGCTACGGAGTTTTGCTTCTTACAGTGCCATGAGATTAAATTCAACCTTAGAAATTGGCATGTACCGCTAATATTTTTTCTATCTATTTTACAACCAGCATAGTCAGCATCAAAGAATCCAATCAAATTCAAGGTAGAATGTTTAGAATATCAAATTCCTAAATTACTTGTTCCTTTCAAGTATTTAATTATTCTTTTAACAGCAAGCATATATGTTTCTTTTGGTGATAACTGAAATCTAGCACATACACATACACTATATAAAATGTCAGGTCTACTTGCAGTCAAATATAATAAGGATCCGATCATACCTCTATATAACTTTTGGTCAACATTGGATCCATTTTCATCTTTGTCCAATCTGCAAGCTGGGCTCACGGGTGTACTCATTGATTTGCTACTCTCCATACCAAACTTTTTGATGATTTCTTTGATGTATTTGGCTTGGTTGATGAAGATGCCTTCCTTTGTTTGTTTTACTTGAAGTCCAAGGAAGTAGTTTAGTTCGCCCATTAATCTCATTTCAAATTCTCCCTGCATAAGCTTACTTTACATAGAGATTTGTTAGTTGCACCAAAAATGATATCATCAACATATATTTGTACAACTAAGATGTCATTATTCTTCTTTTTGATAAATAAGGTTTTGTCTATATTTCCTCTTGAAAAATCATTTTCAATTAAGAAAGTGATAAGTCTATCATACCAGGCTCTAGGTGCTTATTTCAAACCATATAATGCTTTATTTAATTTAAATACATGGTTTGGAAAAGTATGATTTTCAAAACCTGGAGGTTGTTCTACAAAACTTGTTCAGAGATAAAACCACTAAGAAATGCACTTTTTGCATCCATTTGGAAAAGTTTAAAATTCATGTAGCAAGTAAATGCAAGTAGTAATCTAATGGCTTCTAGTCTTGCTACGGGTGCATAAGTTTCATCAAAATCAATACATTCTTCTTAGTTATATCCCTTAGCCACTAATCTAGCTTTGTTTCTTATAATGTTTCCTTGCTCATCTAATTTATTCCTATAGACCCATTTGGTTCCTATTATTGGATGGTCAGCTGGTCTATCTACAAGTGTCCATACCTTATTCCTTTCAAACTGGTTTAATTCTTCATGCATTGCCATCATCCAGTTTGGGTCAATCTTAGCTTCTTCTAGGCTATGGGATTCTATTTGTGATACAAATGCTAGGTAATCATGTACATCCTTATGTGTAGACCTAGTCCTAACACCATGTGAAGGATCTCCTATGATTAATTCTTTAGGGTGAGATGTAACGTACCTCCAGTCCCTTGGTAGATCGGTGTGATCCTTTCTTACCGTTTCTTCTCCATCTTGAGTGTCTTTATCTTGGATGCTCAAGTCATCCATTCCTTTTTGCAATGTACCTGCATCATTATCTATGCACTCTTCTTGTCTAGAAGGTATAGGGTTAGTTTTAATAAATACAACATGTATTGACTCTTCAACAGTAAGAGTCCTTTTATTAAAAACCCGATATGCTTTGCTATGTAATGAATATCCTAGGAAAATTGCATCATCAGCTTTAGAATCAAAATTTCCTAAATTATCTTTTCCATTGTTATGCACAAAGCATTTGCATCCAAACACATGAAAATAACTAATATTGGGTTTTCTATCATTCCAAAGCTCACAGGGGGTTTTCTTTAAAATAGGATGATCAATACGTGGTTTAAAATATAGCAAGCAGTGTGCACCGCTTCTACCCAAAAATACTTTGGAAGATTGCCTTCGCACAACATTGTGCGAGCCATTTCTTCCAATGTCTGATTTTTTCTCTCTACAACTCCATTTTGTTGAGGTATTCTAGGAGCAGAGAAGTTGTGATCAATGCCAAATTCAGTACAATAATCTTCAAAAAATTGATTTTCAAATTCAGTTCCATGATCACTTCTAATTGAAATTAAAGATAAGTTCTTTTGATTTGAAACCTTTTTATGAAATTTTCTAAAAACATAAAAAGTTTCATCCTTCGAAGCAATAAATAAAATCCAAGTAAATCTTGAAAAATCGTCTACTATCACAAGAGCATACTTCATACCTCCTAGGCTTGTGGTCCTAGTAGGTCCGAAAAGACCCATGTGAAGTAGTTCAAGTGGTCTTGTTGTAGAAACTATATTCTTTGATTTAAAACTCCTCCTGGTTTGTTTACCCATTTGACATACATCACACACATGATCAAAATCAACTTTAAACTTTGGCATGCCTCTAACAAGATCTTTAAAAATCAATTTGGCAATAGTATGCATGCTAGCATGACCTAATCGTCTATGCCATAGTAAACATGACTCTTTGGTCTTAGCATTCATTGCAATTAGACTGGGACTACTTGACATGGCAAGATCATTAAGATCTACCACATAGATATTCCCAAGTCTATGTCCAATAAACTTATTGCTAGAATCTAAAGAGTTAGTTACTATACACATAGAAGATTCAAAGACAACCTTGAAGCCTTTATCATACAATTGACTTATGCTTAAGAGATTATGCTTCAATTTGTCAACTAGCAAAACATTTTCAATAAAAGTGAAGGGAGTTATTTTGATCTTACCAATATCGATCATTCTCCCTTTGCCATTGTTTCCAAAGGTGACCATGCCTCCTTTCATTTCGAGGGTGATAAATTGGTCCTTGTCACCCGTCATATGTCTTGAGCAGCCACTGTCGAAGTACCATCTTTTCTTCAGTCTTTGGGCTGCAATACATTCCTGCAAAACAGTTAATGAATTCTTTTAGGTACCCAAGCTACCTTGGCTCCTTGTAGGTCAGCAGAGGTGATTCCTTTGGAAACCCAAATTTTTTTTACATTCTTAAGGACATTTCTAGAATTATTGCATTCAAAAGCTTTATGTCCTATTCTTTTACAAACATAGCATACAACTTTAGAGTTTTTAATATAAGCAGAATTTGAAGTTCTAAAAGTTGATACAATTGATGCAAATTTTGAACCTTTTGAAATATATGTATTTTTGCTTAAGTTCTTAGGAACATATAATAAAGACTTTGAAGTTGAAGCAGTTTTTGGTGTGACCAAAACCTTTTGAGATAAAATATTTTGAACAGGTCCTTTAGATTTCACAAAAGTAGTTGCTAAAATTCCATTCATAATAGAAGTTTTAAAACCAATTCCAGCTTTGTTTCCTGAAATCCATTGTTCTTTTAAAATTAACTCAAGTTTATTTAAAGACAAAGTAAGTTTTTCAACTAAAGGCTTGAGTTTTGTAACCTCCTTTTTCAGTTCAATATTTTCAGCAAGTAAATCATTGTTTTTCCTCTCATATAAAAGATTTTTATTTTTCAGCTTTTCAATTCTTTCAGAAAAGTTATGCAGTTTTTGCAATAAAAGGTTCTTTTCTGAAATTTTATCTTTTTGTTTGAGTAAAGAGTCATTCATAGTTTTCAATGATTTTATCTTTACTCCAGCTTTCTTAAATTCAGATAATAAATCATGAAAAGCAGAATTTAATTCATCAAATGTGAATTCAATACAAGTGCTAGGGGATGTTATCTCATCTTCGAGACCCATAAACATAGATTTGCAGTCTTGGTGGTCTCTTCTTCTTCAGATGAAGATGATTCTTCATTATCGCTCAATGTGGCAATCATGGCTTTCTTCTTCTTTTTCTATCTGAAGGATTTCCAGACCCCGGGAAAGAATCCTATTCTAGCGAGGGAAGGAGGGAGAAGAAGCTGACCAGTTGCCTTAGAAAACTCGGGGCGACTGGAAGGAGGAAGAAGCTTGGGCGCGGCAGCAGCAGGCATGGAGAATTCAAAAAGACTAGATGGTTCGGGTAAGGCCCTCCTTTCATTTCGAAATGACCCGAGGGATTCGTACCGATCCAACCCCTCCACCAACGGATCTACGTCACATGCTATCCATCGACGAGAGTGGCATCCCGGTCGCTCTGAATTCTGTGCCAACATTAACTGCTCCTCGAACGTGGCCACATGGCATCCCTGCATTAGTCTGCAGGGCCGGCCCCCGAAGCGCCAGCAATCATGGCCATCATCATGCCAGATTTTCACTTTTCCACGTCAGCACCGCAATTACTCCCTTCGACCCGAGCGCCGCGCACTAACGGGCCTTGGGAGTGGGGGGCAAATGATGTGATAGGATCGCTGACATGAAGGAACCAGCAGGCGCCACGTCAAGAAAAGATGCCACATCAATTCTCCAGCCCGGATCCCACTACCGAGCTGAGCTGAGCTCCCTCAAAACAACAAGCCGAGCTCAGTCCTCCGCCAGGTCACGCCAGCGAGCTCGGGATGCCTAGGTCGGAGCTGCCTTCCGCCTTCAGAGTGAGACCCTCGGAGGCTAGTGCCCTGCGATCGAGGTCGAGCTAAGCGTTCACCCATCGATGTGGAGCCTCTTCGAGCACGCGCCCTCTGGACCGGGTTTGCCTTCCGCCCTCCAGAGTGAGACCCTCGGAGGCTAGTGCCCTGCGGTCGAGGTCGAGTTAAGCACTCACCCGCCAATGTGGAGCCTCTCCGAGTGCACGCCCTCTGGACCGGGTCCACCTTCCGCCCTCCAGAGCGAGACCCTCGGAGGCTAGTGCCCTGCGGTCAAGGTCGAGCTAAGTGCTCACCCGTCGATGTAGAGCCTCTACGAGCATGCGCCCTCTGGACCGAGTCCGCCTTCCGCCCTCCAAAGCAAGACCCTCAAAGGCTAGTGCCCTGCGGTCGAGGTTGAGCTAAGCGCTCACCCACCGATGTGAAGCCTCTCCAAGCGCGTGCCTTCTAGATCGGGTCCGCCTTCTGCCCTCCGGAGCGAGACCCTCGAAGGTTAGTGCCCTGTGGTCGAGGTTGAGCTCAGCGCTCACCCGCCGATGTGGAGCCTCTCCGAGAGCGTGCCTTCCGGACCGGGCCCGCACTCTGCCCTCCTCCGCCAAGGTGCCCCCGCAAGCTCGAGCATCTAGGTCGGAGTGAGTCCTACCGTCCCAGCTCGGCCCTAGCCCGGATGAGGTCCTCACCAGCCCAGAACACCGGCGAGCAGCCCATGGACTACACTGAAGCACCTTCCAGGCCGTACTGACCACCTACGACCGCCAGTTACACTAGAAAGGCAAGCAGCACGTTGATCGAGACACCACACTCCTCTCCAACCACTCAAATCGCCCAAGAGAAGAAGCCAACTAGGAGATTCAAATCCCGTGACGGCGGTCCACCATTCGAGGCACTACCAAGTTTCCCGAAATGAGACAACCAAGAGGAGTGCCGGAGCACCTGACAACTCTCCTTATCATGAATCAGGAAAGACTCCTCGGGACACCGCCGCATGCGCTTGACAGCCCGATGGGGATCCTGAGACAAGCGCCAAACGGTAACCTAGTTTGCAACAAACTCAGAGGTAACACAACAACTCCAACACACAGGCAAAAAAAAATACAAGCTAGAGAGAAAAAAAAGAGGAGGATGAGTGCATCCCACACCAGCAAGAGGAGCATGGTACCACCACCACTACGAGCACAAGCGCAAGTCCGACCAAGAGGGCGAAACGCCACTACCCTCACAATTGAAGGAAAATGAGGGATACAAGGAGAGGTGGAGGAACAGGGCACCCCTCTGTCCCCGCTATCACTCTCCCCCTGCAACGTTTTCACCTTCACACACATTTTCCACTCTTCCTAGAGCGGAGTCCATCAAGAGGGGCCCGACCAGGAGGATCTGTTCTTTTGGATCGTCACTGACTTGATCGTCGGAGTACCCCCACCGAAAACCCCAGCCCGGGTCTCTAACCCCTGTCTCGCAGGTCCAAGAGCGGAGGACTGCCGGGCAGCGAGGCGTCCGCACCCAGCGCGGAGGTCTGGGAGTCGAGGACAGCCAGGCAACAGGGGGAGCGCATCTCCGGCATCGACAGTAGCTACGGGCCACGACGATCTTGGTGGCAACGCATGATATTAAACTTTGCTGAAATTTTGATTTAGAAGCTTGTGTGCTTGTGTTGGTGTTGGAGTTTTTGTGTTTCTTTGTTTACTATTATGCTTAGCCGAATCCTTTACTGCCCTAGCATCCTTCCATGTCCTAGCTTGCTTCCATCCAAGTCTTCACACGCCCTAGAAGGAGTGCCCTAGCTGCCATCCAAGCCAAAGAGCATCATCCTACTTCTAGCCGCCAGCTTCAAACTTCTACCTTGATTTCAATCAAACCATAGTTTCTTTACTTTGTTTATTTGCTATTTTGATTGACCTCTGATGCTTACAGGATCCCGGAGATGTTTCACCTCCCCAGAGGAGGCTTTCCTTGTCTCTAGGACCGCCCAAATCAGTCATTAAATTCAAGAGAACCGAGCTTTATCATCCAGGCTCTAATCAGAGTGTTGTGTGATCTCTTCATCGAAAGTTCTTCAAATCTCTGACTGATAACATCCTTCCCTTCTTTTGATATCTGATTTGATGAAGATTAACTCTCATAAACTGGAAGTTTCTCAATTCCCAGGTCCTGACTTTCATTATCTTTCATGAGTATACCTGCGATCATGGTGATTCTTTATATTGCTACTCTTTCTGCTAGTTCTTACTTTAGTTTGAAAATTTAGCCTACAAACCTAAATTATAAAAATCATAAAAAAATTAGTTTACTATTTTTTCCTACATGATTAGCAATCTTAGTTTACTCTTTTTGCTAGTTCTTACTTAATTTTGAGAATCTAGCCGGCAAATTAAATAATAAAAAATATAAAAATTAGTTTACTATTTTTTCTGTATGTTTAGCAATCTTAGAGTCATCCCGCATCAAATATCTATGATATATCATCAATTATTTTTATTAAATATTTTTATTCTTATTTCTAATAATTAATAAAAGGGATGGGAGGGTAAATCTAAGTATAGCTATTCCCGGAGACTCTATCTTGACACTTGAATATGAGTATAATAATCTGACATCACCAAAATATCAACTGGATAGTACAGAAAATAAGAAAAGATTCTAGTCTCTCATCATCCCATGTGACATGGGCTCTGGTGATTGACTCTAAATTTAATCAAATTAGCCATGACCTCCTTTCTCAAACTCCTACTAAATATAGATAAGGTAAGGCCCTATCTAGCTGAGCTACCGCCTTTACAATAAATATTAATTTAAAAAAAAATCTGACAAGAGCCAAGCTTGATTTCAAGTTGAGGTTGGCTCGAACTTGAGCCGGCCTTAAGCAGCTTTTTTTATATAACAAGCCAGGCTTCACGAGAAGATATTATGAACTACTAAACGATTTTAATCTCTGATAAAAAAAATTCATGAACCATTTTAAGAAAATTATCCAAACAAATCTTTTTTAAGAAAATTATTATAGTAGAACTATAAAGAGAAAAGAAATACCCTCTTTGAATATTATAAATTATTTTTATTTGTTTTATTTTTTGGAGGAAAAAAAATCTATAAAACTTACCATAGCCTAAGAGGATGGAGGTCATGGTGGCGATCATGGATAGGGCTGGAAGTGGGCCGAGCCAGGTCGGGCTATACCTCTACTCGAGCCTAGCTCGAAAAAAATTTTGGACTTCAGGCCGGGACTAGGCCTGATTTTTTTTAAAAGACCAGCCCGAGCTCGATTAGACTTTGATTCGGGCCAGCTCGAACTAAAGCCCGTTAACCAATAGGTCGGTAAGAAAGAAATCACTTGGTGCACTGCAATCCATATGAAAGAAATCACTTTGTGCACTGCAATCCATAAGAAAGAAATGTTGTGGTCCACCTCTAAAAAACCTCGATCCATCAGCCATTAACCATTAGTCCACGAATTTCACGTCGACCACAAGCCAAATCACACCGAAAAGAGCATGGTCCATGGGTTTTCAAAATGGCTTAGCCTAGAAGAAGGCGATTGGGAGTGCTCAAAGGCTGGAACGAGCTACTGGCTAAGATTTGAAGTAGTCCATGGAGTTCTTACATGGCTCACCAGGATTTCCAGAATGCAGGGATTTGATGTAAAAAAGGAAGGCAAGTGAAAGAAATTGGAACTCCATGACGAATGGTTGGTTTGCAGGCTAGAAAAATGGAGTTTAATAGGAAGAACGTTCGGACACGACTGGAAGTTGGGATATGGGACAAAGCTTCTGCAATAAGGGATATTATCTGGGCATTAGAGGAGCATAGCAGACATGCAGAATGGATGGGCCGATGGCTGGAACTGATGCTGGGATGTGCAGAAGGCTGGAAATGGCATGATGGAGCCACGGGTGGAGTATGGTGCAGAGTAGGGTGAAACAAAGGGTTAAAAGTAGATCCAGATCAAGCATAGGAGATGGCAGTTCTATTTGCAAACAAATTCGGAACGAAAAATTCAAAGGATGAATTGAAAGGGATTGTAAGATGTGTTAACATGGTTGGGAAGGTCCACCTGATCGGACTGTGGGGACCGGATGGATGGCAAAATTATAGAGGGAACGAGATCCATGGAAACCCTAGAGCAAATCGTCGAGAGTGCCGACTACCGAGTGATGGAGACCACGGTGTAGTGTTTGTTTGGGTTTTATATCAAATGGCCAAATGGGTTTTATATAAAGGAAAAGTTTTGTGCATGGCATGCGGTGCAGTAAATTCAATGTGGCATGCACTATATTTTTTTATTGATCCAAATATATCCACTGTAGTATGACGGGATAGAAGATGAGCGTGACTAGTATTAATTACCATTCAGCTTTTATTTAAAATTTTTATCCAGACCAAAATATCCTTCCCTCCAGTTTCTTGAACTAGGGTATCGTAGGTTTTGAACTAGGATGTCGTAGCTTTTGAACTAGGGTGTCGTAATTCTGTTTCAGGTTTTAATTTATATTTTTCTACATTGTTATCATTTTTGAACTAGGATGTCATAGGTTTTGAACTAGGGTATCGTAGGTTTTAAACTAGGATGTCGTAATATTGTTTCAGGTCATTTTTGAACTAGGGTGTCGTATGTTTTGAACTAAGATATCGTAATACTGTTTCAGGTCTTTTTTGAACTAGGGTGTCGTAGGTTTTGAACTATGATGTCATAGATTTTGAACTAGAGTGTCGTAATACTGTTTCAGATCATTTTTGAACTAGGATATCGTTGGTTTTGAACTAGGATGTCGTAGGTTTTGAATTAGGATGTCATAATACTGTTTCAGGTCATTTTTGAACTAGGATGTCATAGGTTTTGAACTAGGATATCGTAGTTTTCGAACTAAGATGTCGTAATACTGTTTCAGATCATTTTTGAACTAGGATGTCGTAGGTTTTGAACTAGGATGTTGTAGGTTTCGAACTAGGATGTCGTAGGTTTCGAATTAGGATGTCGTAATACTGTTTCAGGTTATTTTTGAACTAGGATGTCGTAGGTTTTGAACTAGGATATCGAAAGTTTTGAACTTGGATATCGTAATACTGTTTTAGATTATTTTTTTAACTAAGATGTAGGTTTTGAACTGAGATGTCGTAGCTTTTGAATTAGGATGTCGTAAGGATATTTTGTATGGATGATAATTTCAAATAAAAGCTAAACGATAATTAATGCTAGTCACCTCAGCTCCTATCCCATCATGCCATAGTGGATATATTTGGACTAATAGGAGCATGTGGTGCAGGCCATGCTGGATTTGCTGCACCGCACGCGGTGCACAAAAAATTACTCTTATATAAAGGGAATCGGGTTGGCTGATTGGTGCGGGCCAGGTCTTTGTTCGGGTCTGGTTCAGCCAGATTGGACTGGGCCACAGAGAAGCCCGAGCCTGGCCCGAAAATTTTATAGACTTTATTATAAGATTCAAGTCCAGCCTGATTTGCTTCGGATCTAGTCCAAAACCTGGCTCGATGTCGGGTCGGCCCAAAGTCCATCAAGCTAGTCTGAGCTCACTTCCAATCCTAATTATGGAGCAGGCAAAGGCAAACTTTTTGTTACGCCTTGGCCGTGGGGTGACAGCCTTGGGGAGGGAGTCATGGGGGCCTTGAGAAGCCACTTTGATGGCTTCTGGATTTTGGTCACTCATGTCTGATCTCTTTTGTATCTCTCAGAAGAAGAGGAAAGGGAGCAAGGGAGAGAGGCCTTTGTGGCGTTCGACTGGAGACGAAGAGCCAACCGGGCATGTACGTTAGTGAAGCCTGCGCTTGAGGGGATTAAATAGGCCACAAGCCGGGATGCGGTCACCAATCAAGTACATAAAATTCCTGCCCACCCCCCTTGGCACCTATAACACAAAAAGTCGATCCTATATACAACTGATCCATATCCAAGGGTTGAGATCCATGGTTCAAATCAACATAGAACTATCCATCAGTTTGAGTTTGGATCTTATATACATAATTAAACAAAGACTCCGTTCAACCTAGATCAGATTATATCTAATAAAAATATTAAAAATTGCTAAGGCGGTAGCCCGGTTGGTAAACGCCTTGCCTCATTACCAACAGGTCGGCAATTCCAGACATGATTTCGCGGGTGGCTTGATTAAATTCAGAATTTTTCTGGAGCCCTCGACAGTTAGCATGAGTGAGAGGTCAGGATCTTCCCTTTTATCCCCGATCTACTAGCCGGCATCTTAGTGGTATCAAGTTGACGTACTCACCATTAGGTTGGGAGAGGCTGCACGAATCTGAGTGCCTCGTATTAAACATTACTTGGCATGATGAGGGCCTGCGGGGATAGCTACATCGGGATTTATCCTCTCCTATCCCTTTTTTTTACCAAAAAAATAAATAAAAATAAAAGAAAAACAAGCAATTATAGCATTTTAAGGACAGATATAGCTCTTTCAAACCTTAAAACAGATCTAATCAATTAAGTGAGCAGATTAGCTTTGAGTTTAAATCTTGGTTCTCAAACTAATGTCACTCAAAAATCTACTTAAATAGACCTGGGTCCAACCCGGCAAACTTGGTGGAGCTAGCTAGGTCTTAATGGGCTGTCCCAACTTGTTGCACTCTATAACTATCCTCTCACCCTCACATAGCCACCATATGTCCCGGACTGGTGTAGGTCCTTGTCTCCACCTCACTCTCCCAGATCCATCTACAAAAAAGCATATAAAAGTAAGAAAATAAATATCAAAACAATTACATATGCATGCATTGAAATGAACCGAAATTATTAAATTATCCTGAATCTCTTTGTCATCCATAATAATCTCATCATCGGGTTGATCTGTAGGAGAATCGTGCTGCACTAAAAAAGATAGATCGGCCTCGGCTAGATGTGCAAAAGAAGAGGGACCGATTTCAAAGTGACGTGTAGAAGAGGGACTGGCCTTGAGTTGCTGTGCTAAAAAAGTACCAGTCTCAATCTGCGAAACTTGAAACTACACATATTCAAATCTCTTTCTTTGAGACATGATGTACCTGGCATGTATTAATAAAATCAAGTCAACTAACATTAAAATCAAATTATATTATAATTGAATTGCTATTTAAAAAATAAGATAATAATTAAAAACTACAAATATTTTTATTATATAAATTAATGATTGAAAATCAAATATATTACTCAATCGTCAATTCTTAGGTGGTGCATTCCAAAAAAAAAAACTTTGTTCCTCGGTAATTGTATGGCAGGTGGTTCTCATCCTCTACATCCAGCACAAGCAGATAGTCCTCCATAGAGCTGATTTCGGAAACATGTTTCATCTACAAATAGAGGAACCCTGGATCAAATTTTTTCATTGTCAAAGGAACTGGATTATGAACAATGATGGCAAATCTAATCAAATATTTATTTATTTATACTCTTTATGCTTTTTAGATTTCTGGATAGCACTACTACATGGTTCTAAGAGGTTAGGTCAACCTTTTGACTCAAATAGGCACCAGTTGAACCCAGTTTCCAACCAAGTTGATGACAGTGCTTTGAAGGTTCAACCCACATCTTTTGGTACCCAAAAGGTTATCCAAACGCCTATCCAACCCACTTTTCATCGCCGTGGACGGGATTTGGCACAGATTGTTTAATCTTTTATATGTTGAAATATGCCTGAAAGCCTATTTTTGCCGTAATTAACTCATGGGTTCCATGCCATAGTTAACTCATGGGTTCCATATAAATACCAAAGGTTATCACTACAGTAGAAGCACGGTTGGTTAAGACGCGGCTCAGTTCTTATGTATAATTTACTGATCACGGATTCGAGAAATAATTCTACAGATGACTCGATTAAATTTTAGATTAATTCTGAGACACGTGACTGGGGGACTGAGCGACCGAAACTCCGGCGCCGTAGTGGGGTTAGATTGACGTACTCACCTAGTTGGTGGGGAGGGCACGCGGAAAATTTATGGCCCGAATCGAATAAAAATCTAATGGGTTGGGACCCAAGCGGGAAGCTACACCGGGAGGTTCGCCCCCCTCCCCTCACCCTTTTGTTCTATTAAAAAAAAAAAAAAAAAAAAAAAAAAAAAAAAAAAAAAAAAAAACCAAACGTTAAAAAATGAAAAACAAAACTATGGCATTTTTTATTATCAAACACTAAAAGTTATCTCATATTACCTCTCACAGATCCATTTAATGTTTTTATTCAATTGAAGTAACCTTTCATGCACATAAGCCAGTTTATGTAGTTTCATTCAAATTTTACCTACCACACAAATGTTAGCAGCAATTCAGGACACCATGATCAGATAAATGAATGCTGAAATATATAGATCGCATTGGAGTCCCTTTAGTATTTCTTCTGAAAAGAAGCAATAAATCCACAAATTTTTCATTCAGTTGCATGCCCAATAAAGCATGCTTTTAACATCAAAATTCAGAGAACAGATACATAAAACTAGCAGCAATCAGATGAAAGTATGCTCAAATATGAGAAAGCTAAAAAGTCAAACCTTTATTGTGAATTGGGCAATGCCCTTGTGCACACACCCCTTGTTCAAATCTCAGGTAGTGCATCCTCAAATGTTCACATCTGTGTAATTTGCATTGGGTGGGTCTTCCTCCCTTTCTATCAGTTTAAGTATATATCAGTCAAAAGCCAAAAAAATGAAAGGGACAGGAACCTGTGAAACTGTGCCATAACAAGTATTAAGTATACAAGATTAAAACATGATATGTGATGGAATATTACTTGTAGAATTTAACATATGAATTTTCATAAAATGGTTCCTTGGAACAGGATCATGATCCCATAGAAGTCAAATAACCTATCATGTAGAACTATCAAAAAGAATCTCTAGTGCATATTAATCAAAAGCCAATCACTATGAAAAGGATAGGAACCTGTGAATCTATGTCATAGTAGGTAATAGGTATACAAGATTAAAACACAACATTAATGTAACAAAATATTACTTAAAGAATTTATCATACCAATTTTATAAGTAAAACCCTTGAAACAAAACCATGGGATTTTGTATCTTTATCAAAAATCAAGAACCTATAAATACACATGTAATCATACAACCATGCATACTTGATCGCAGATTAAACACCTCCAAGTTCCAGATCAGCAAAATCAAATCTTTTCGGACTCAAATTCTCAGGGAAGAAAAGAAAAGAAAAGAAAAGAAAAAAAAAAAAAAAAAATTATGTCAACAAAAAATAAAGATCATCAAATTTCTGAATTAAACAAGGAAATTTGAAGAGTGAACCCTCTCGACAAGGCAAATCAAAATGAAGTAAATTCCGTCGAAACGGAAATCGATCGAAACTGACCTGATCGACGAAATCCACAAGAATGTTATGCCACAGGTGGGTGTTTCTAGGGGTATACCAACAGTCAGTCTTCTTGCATCACATAGCCTCGATCCAAACACTTTCCTTTGTAAACAAACACCTGCGGAATATCAACCGACATAGAGGAGGCAACAGATAAGCCAGGATTGCTATGTAAGGCTATAAATAGGTCAGATGTCAACCCATGATCCGATCTGATCTAATCTATTTAGATCCAATCCAAACTATTTTTAAGGAATTCGTGAATTTGGATCGGGTTATAAATGTAGATCCATTTCATTTTTCAGGTCAGATATGAGTTTACAGAATTTGGATTCGATCCGATCCAACTCGAACATATTAATACTATTAGGATCATATCTATTTAGATTTTAAATTATAATTTAAAAATTGTATGAAACTTATTTTTAATATAGAGATATAGTTATAATTATTTTTATATTTTAATTTATTTTAAAAATAATATTATTTGTTATCTATTTTATGGTTAATGATAGTTGGCTAAGTAATAATTAAAATATAGTTATCTATATTTTATTTGGATCATATCCAGATCCAAATTGTTTAGATTAGAATCGGATTATTTATAGACCCAATCCAACCCGAATGATCTATTAGATTAAAAATTTTGATAGTGAACCCAACCCGACCAGTCCTGATTTTCTAGTGGATTGGATTTGGATTTAATATTAGGACCCGATCAAATAACCAGATCGGAACGAGATCACTCATAACCTAGTTCAACCGGACCCATTTGCACCTCTACCTCTATCATCCCAAATCCCGTGCTCTAATCGTTTGACTCCTCCCATAAATTCCAAAGAGAGAGTGCGCACCCAGAGAAGGAAGGCAGTAGATGGAATCGATGAGTCGGGACACATGTTAAGGGACCACCACCCATCGAGGGATGGGATGGATGCCACAATGGGCTTAGAGGAGAGAGTAAGAAAGAGAGATTGAGTGCATGATTGGTGCAGCCGGCTATCTTCCACCATCCATCATCCACCATTTGTTGTCCTTCATCAGGCTTTGGAGGAAGAGGAAGAGCTCGTGATGGCAATGGCGATGGCTATGCATCGTGGAAGAGCATGGGGAAAATCTCGATGATCGAAAATTCTACCCAAGGATGGGAGGGAAAGTAATGAGTTGCCGTGAATCCACCAAGAAGAAGGCCAAAAATGAAAAAATATGGCCTAGAAGAGGGAGGGGGAGGATGGAAGGTGATGTGGCTAAATGCCAGCATTATGCCAGCAAAGCTCCAAGCCGAGTAGAGCTCCTGGTCGAGTAGAGCTCCGGGCTGGCCAAAGCCTTGACCTAATAGAGCCCCTAGCCGAGTAGAACTCTAAGCTGGCTGGATCCCCTGGCCAAGCAGAGCCCCTGGCTAGGCTTTTGGCTGAGTAGAGCTCCAAGCCAGCTAGAGCTCCTAGCCGAATAGAGCTTTAGATCAAGCAAGGCCACAGGACCAAGCGAATCCCCTTACAAGCTATGGTGGGAAATGACTCGACAAAGTTTACAATACCCAACAGAAAGTGTACAGGCCATCAGATCCCAACACCACTACGAGGAAATCCTGACAATGGCAATTTGGGGGCATGGTGTTGCCACCTCCATCAAATCCATTGTAGCGATCAGAAAGGTACGCCCCTCAAGGGATGCTTTGCCAAGCTCTTAGACTCTATCTCATAGCACCATCTTCTATATAGGTAAGAGAGATCTTTGACCAAGGTAAGCAAGCAACCCCCATACACTTACGAAATAATTCTTACCCTTCTCTCCTAGTGGCCCAAGCCACCGTGGCATAGGCTGTTGCTCTCAACCATCATACTGACTTGAGCATTAGAGTGTCCCCACTGGTACCTCCATCCTAGATTTTTTCTTGCAAGCTTGATTGCTCATGATCGATGTGGGAGAGGCATCAGAGCTTGTCTTGCCTAAGGCATCGATGGGATCTTTGGACCCATCAGAGTGACAGAAGAAGGCGATCCAGGTAGTAATAGATTGGTATGCCAGGTAGGGGCATTGGATGCCTCGTTGCAATAATGCCATGTCGTGACATACACTTGCGAAGCCTCTGCCAGCCACATCGGGAACCCATGCCATCACGGTGATCGGTGCAGTCAGAAGGTGGAGCCCCTGGTCCCATCACCTCCACCATCGATGGATCAGTAGGAGTAGATGGCTACGCTGGCACAACAGGTCCAGACACTGGCCATGACAGTCTAGTGACTATAGCATCAGCATCATTCCATGGCAACACAGTAGCAGCTTGGGATCCCCGTGGTCCCTGTCGTTGTCGCTCATGCCAATCTCCAGTCCTTTAATGGAGGGCCATCTCGTGCACAAGTGACATCATTCCCATGCTCCCCGTGTCACCCCCGGGGGAGCCATTGCTCATCTCAGGGAGGACTGTGAGGCCGTTTAACCAATCGGGAAGCTCACCCTCCTATCTCGGATTGCGGTACCCCCTCATGCCACTAGCACCGACACAGGAGGGGATTAAAGTGCGAGCTCCTGCAATCTCCATCAACGTCCCCTCCTGTTATTTCTATGGAGGGGTTGACTGATGAGGCCATCTGGCAATGGGCTGAGGAGTACCTCGAGGAGCATGAGTGTAGGTTAGGCGATCTTGCCTACTAGTTCTCTGACCTCCAGGTTGCCGGCCCATGAGCCCGCGAGCTACGATGCCCGCCCTCCTTTCTCCTGCCAAATCCAAGAGGAACCGATTCCCAATCGATTTTGCATGCCTTAGTTGGATCCCCACGATGGGACCATGGATCCCCTTGATCATCTCGAAGTTACAAGACCCTAATGAGGGTCCAAGGGATGATTGATGCCCTTCTCTACACCACCTTCCCAGCTACGCTCTATAAGGTAGCTCGGGCCTAGTGCTCCCATCTCAAGCCTAAGAGCATTGACTCCTTCGTGCAGCTGGAAAAAAGGTTTGTAGCATACTTTGATGTTTGTCAGAAGGTACTGTGAAAGGCTGACAATCTCTTCTTAATCCACTAGCAAGACCAGGAGCCCCTTAGGGACTATGTGACCTGCTTCAAGGTGGCCACCCTGGAAATATACAACCTGGATGAGCCGGTCACTATGCTGGCCCTGAAGAGGGGGCTCAGGACCTCCCGCTTCACTTACTCCCTCAATAAAAAGTCTCTGAAGACCTATTTGGAGCTCCTCACCTATGCTCAGAAATACATTCGCATAGAAGAGGCTGATCGCACCAAGAGGGAGCTCGATGGGGGGCCCAGGAAGAAGCGTGTCTAGGGAGAGCTAAGCGAGTCCCGAGACCAGAAGGCTAGCTTGATCCATCGGAAAGGCCCCAAGTCGAAGGATGTCCCTGTCAGGGACAAGAAGTATATCCCTTTCTTCACCCCAAGAGCTAAGATTTTGATGGAGATCAAGGGCAAATGCTACTTGTGCCGTCCTCCCTAGTAGAGGCCATCAAGAAACCATGATAAGGCTAAGTACTACCAGTTCTACCGGGACCACAGCCATAACACCGAGGAGTACCACCATTTAAAGAAGGAGATTGAAGAGCTGATCTGACATGGCTATCTCAGGAAGTTTGTCGAGGGAAAACCTTTGCCCAGGACCCAAGGCATCGAGGCCCACCACACCGTCATCGATAACTGGCCCACAAAGAAGCCAGTTGGAATGATAGCTTGGGGGGTAGCATGGAGTCCAAAGAGGGCTAGGGGGAGGGAGGACTGATGCTATAATCCCTTTCACAAGTGAGGACCTGGTCAGGGTAGTAAACCCAAATGATGATGCTATCATCGTAAACATGATGGTAGCGAAACACCATGTAAAGAGAATCATGGTTGATAGTGGAAGCTCCATGGATACCCTTTTTTATGATGCCTTCGTCATGATGAATCTATCTCCTAGCCTACTAAAATTAATTTTTACCTCTCAGGTCGGCTTCACTATGGACTCGATTGGGGTCAAGGGGGAAATCACCTTGTCGGTTATAGTTGGGACCCCACCCTAGTGAGCACCATCCTAATGACTTTCACCATTGTCTGACTTCTCTCGACTTACAACATGATCCTAGGATGGCCTGAGTTGAACCAACTCGACACGATTATCTCTACCAAGCATCTCCTCATCCGGTTCCCAATCCCATATGGAATCAAAGAATTATGGGGAGACCGACAGGTGGCTCAGCATTATTTCCAAACAATCCCGAGGATCCAAAGAACTAAGGAGGGACCTACAGTGGACCGGTTGGACCAGTGGGAGCAGGGGGCGAAGGTGGGACTAGTTAAGCTACTATTGATGTTTCCTCTTGGAGAGGATCCCACAAAGATGGTGCAATCGAGGTGCTTCTAATGAAAGAAGAAAGAGCTCAGCTGCTTGACTTCCTACAGGCCAATGCAGACGTTTTCACTTTGATCGCATCGGACATACTAGGGGTTTTCCCCAAAGTGATCATGCATAAACTAAATATCAATCCCAAGTACTTGGGGTAGTGACTCCAAGTACTAGCCAGTCTATTAAAATAGAAGAAACTTCACACCAGAGAAGCAGAAGGTGATAAACGAAGAAGTCAGGAAGCTTCTTGCTACGTGCTTCATCTGGGAGGTGCACTACCCCCACTAGCTCATGAATGTGGTTATGGTCAAGAAAGCTAGCACGGAGTGGAGAATCTATATTGATTACATCAACCTCAGTCGAGCATGTCCAAACAATAACTTCTCACTGCCCAAGACCGATCAGCTTTTGGATGCGACATCCGGATACAAGCTACTCTGCTTCATGGATATTTTCTCGGGATATAACCAAATCCACATAGATCCGAGGGATGAAGAGCACATCGCATTCATGATAGACAGGGCACGTTTTGCTACAAGGTGATGCCTTTTGGCCTGAAGAATGCGGGTGCGACCTACCAGTGCCTGGTTAGCAAAGTCTTTAAAGATCAAATAGGCCACAACATGTAGGTCTACATTGACTACATGCTTATTATGAGCAGATAGGAGGCTGACCACATTGTTGACATGAGAGTGACCTTTGACAACCTCCACCTCCATCGAATGAAGTTGAATCTAGCTAAATGTGCATTCGATGTCATGGTGGAAAAGCTCCTTAGTTTCATGGTCATCCAGTATGAGATCTAGGCGAACCCGAAGAAGGTACGGGTGATCGTAGACATGAGGCACCCGACATCGAAGAAGAAGGTCCAGTGCTTGACCGGCCACATCACCACCCTCAGTTATTTCATCTTTCGCTCTATCGAGTGCTGCCTATCATTCTTTAAGGTACTTTGCAAGATGTATGAGTTCATTTGGATGAAGGAGTGCAAGAAAGCCTTCGAAGAGCTGAAGAAGTTTCTCGCTTCATCCCTGCTCTCCAAGCCAGAGGTGAGGGAGGAGCTTCTCCTATACCTAGCCATATCCCCAGAGGTGGTCAGGTCGGTGCTCATCCATATCAACAAAGATGGCACCCAGAAGCTATTTACTATGTCAGCAAGGTATTGCACGATGCAGAGACTAGGTATATTCAATTCAAAAAAATATTTTTATGCTTACTATCTCTACCCAGCATCTTAGGCCATATTTTTAAGCCCACTCGATCATGGTCCTCACTGACCAACCTTTGAGATCCATGCTAAGCCAATCGGACACCTCGGGGTGCTTAGCAAAGTGGATGATAAAGTTGAGTGAGTTGACATCTCACATCGCTCAAGGCCATCCCAAAAGATCCAAGTCCTAGCTAATTTCTTGGTGGAGTGCACATGGGTGGATGATGACCCGGAGGAGGGCCCACTGAGCCAGTGCAACGGCCACCCCATAAGGAGACTATTTAGGTCCTCAACGTGGACGGTGCATCCAACTGAATGGGAAGTGGAGCTAGGCTTATCTTCACAAACCTAGATGGAGTGCTTACTGAGTACGTGCTGCATTTCCTTTTTGAAGCATTAAACAACAAATCTGAGTACGAGGTACTCTTGGCAAGCTGAGATTGTCCCGTCAACTTGGGGTAGAGAGCCTAAGGGTCTTCACTGACTTACAACTCATGGCAAGCTAGGTCACTAGTGAGTTCAAAGCGTAAGATCTATGATGGCAAAGTATCTGGACAAGATATGCACCTACATAGTAGGTTTTCAGCATTTCGGCATTACTCACATCCCTTAGGAAGAAAATGCCCATGTTGATACCCTCTTCAAGCTCGTGACCTCGATTGACTCTTTGCTAGGATGAGCTTCATCAAGTACTTGTAGGCCCCCAGCATCGTGACTACAGACAAGGTCCAACAGATCACCCACAAGCTAAGCTGGATGGACCTTACATCAAATACATAGTCGAGGGGACCCTGCCCAATAATTGCTTGGAAGCTAGTCTCTTGAAATGGAAAGCTACCTGGTTCGTGTTTATGGACAGGTAGCTCTACAAGACGTCCTACTCCTACCACTTATTAAAGTGTCTAAGGCCTTCTAAGGTTGCCTACATTCTCTAGGAGGTCCACGAAGATATTTATGAAAATCACGAGGGGGGCAGGACCCTAGCTTATAAGACCCTTAGGCGAGGGTACTATTGGGATACTATATGAGAGGATATGGTCAAGTTCATACAAAAATGCCACTGCTGCTAGTGGCATGTTCACACTAGTGATAGCCAGCCACCTCACAATCCCAACTTTCTTGCCCTTGGCTGTTCACCTAGTGGGGGATGGACATACTGGAGCCATTTTGTTGCGGGACTAACTAGATGCTAGGATGAGATGGATGATGCAAGAGGTTTTTCTTTTATGATTTTTAGATTTTTTTAATGGAGTGAAAGATTTCCGAAGACAAGCAAGAGTCGATTTAGGATTTCTATAATAAAAAGAACTTCAAACTAGCAAGTAAGCCCCTAAACAAGGATAAGAAGAGGACCCCGGATTGAGAAACCCCATAAGATTTAGCTCTTGGTTCAATACCAACTCAGGAGTTAGGGTAGCAAACCTTGTAAAGCTCTGATGCGCCCAATGCTGAGCTCACTCACTCTCGTGGATGCGGCCTGGATGATCGAGCCTTCAACCCTATGGATGCACCGGCTTTTCGCTCGAAGGTCGCAAAGGCAAGGAAGATCGACTCCGTATTCGTGGCACCTAGAGGACTTGCGAGCAATCAAAAGAAATGTTAGGAGTCAACAAGAAGCAAGAAGTAATGAGGGAAGAAAGGTTGAAGATGGTGGTGATGGGGGATCTTCTTGCTAGGCGCCAAGATAGATCATCTAGATGGCCTCCGAACTCGAAGATGGAAGATGGCTTGCATGGAAGAGATGGTTACTTGGGGCCTCACACCCCTCGATACCCGAAGGCGAAGGCGCTCCCTCACGGAGATCGACATTCTTAAGGAACAAAGGCAAACTAGAAGATTAACACTCAAACTTTTCTTTTTCATTCATTCAAAATTAGTCTATACAAGGGAAGGGTAAGGCCCTTTATATAGGCACCTTAGGACCCTTTCAAATTCAAAAGAAAATTACAAGTCTTCTCTTGATAGGGTGCCAAAAAAATATGAAATCCTTTCTCTTTGGCCGACCAAGGCTTTGCTTGTGATTGGGCGTGGCTTGATTTGGGGCTTGGAAGATGGATCTTGGCATCCTTGGACTTGGAAGGCTGATCACACATTTTGGTATGAAGGCATGATATGGGGCTTGTAGCAAGGCTTATGTCTTCACTCTTTCCTTGGTCACCCACCCATCTTTGGAGAGAAACGTGATATGGGGCTTGTAGTAAGGCTTATTTCTTCAATCTTTCCTTGGTCACCCACCTATCTTTGGAGAGAAACATGATTTGAGGCTTGTAGCATGGCTTATGTCCTCACAAATCTTCAACTCCCCTTGACTTTCCTTGGCCGCCCACCTATTTTTGGAGATAAGCATGATAGGGGGAGGGAAGGAAAGAATGTATCAAGTGATGTTGTCCCCTTTGGCATCCAAGAAATCAGATTTGTGCCGCCCACTTGGCAAGGTGAAGTGGTGCCACATGGGATGATGAGGTGGCGCCCCAGGGCTGAATTAGCATCCTTTATGGCTTGGCCCAATAATAATTGGACTAGACTTAATGGCCACTTCTTCTTTGAACAGGCTTGGGTCCAATCTTCAAATAGACTCGGGCTTGGATCAATTCAACTAAATACAAGGTTTATTGACCTAACTTGACCACATTGGCCAAGGTACAGGACTAAAACAAAAGTACATGACTCAAATAAAAAATTGCATAGGCTTGAAGCTTTATTATAGAACCCATCGGACTAAACCCTAGTCAGAGATCCACAGAGGGTTGAGGAGCTTTTGTCTGATTCTGGTGCCTACACCAGTTCTCCCGAGGTGGGAGGAACTCGACCCTGTCGAGTAAGGGTTGATTTGGCTTTGGTACTCCTCCAGAAGGTCGGGGTCAAGATGCTGCAAGTCCTCCTGGGTAATCCATGAATCGTCGGACTCCGACCGGCCTTGCATCGAACCAAGTAACGATGATAGCCTTTGCCCCGGGTAGTGAGAGCTTGATCATCCAGGACATGCTCAATCCGCTCTCCTCTCTCAGGTAAAATTAGAGATAGACACTTTGGGACGAGTTCGCTCTCAATTGAAAGGTCAGGTCCAAATGGCTCGCTGGGTATGTTTGCTGGTTCCCTATACTCGACTAAATCTAAGATATTGAAAGTCGAGCTAATACCATATTATGGGGGTAACTCAAGCACATAGGCATTACGGCCAACTCTCCTTATCACTCTAAAGGGGTCAGCTCCACGAGCATGAAGTTTCTTAATAGTTCCTGGTGAGAACCGTTCAGGCCTAAGCCTAATCATTACAGAATCCCCAATTTCAAACTCTTTAGCTCGTTTCCAGGAATCAGCTAATTTTTTATATATGTTATTACTTAGATTAATTTTTTAGCTAATTTTCTTATTCATGTCCCTAATATGCTGTGTAAATACTTCGGCGGACTCTAAGACACGTGCATGGATGGGTAGGTGGTGGGAACACCAGGATCAGACATAGATTCCTGGATCCCATATGGTTTACTTAGTCATGTGTTAAAGTTTTGAAAATTTTGTAATCAATTAAGATTGAGTACTGTAATAAGTTGAGGTTAGTTGATTTGTCTCAACCCTCAACTTAGTCAGTATTTTGAGTCCTGGACATCAATTATGAGTCCAGTATGAGCCTAATTTTTGTACAAGAGAGGAGGTCACCCTATTTTGGAGCTCCACCAGGTCACATCCAGGAGTCAGAGGCCGCTACATCAGTCCATTGGATCTTATGTGACAACCTAGGATCCAAGATACTTCCAGAAACCCTGATTCTTTCCAGATGTCCTCCAGATGCCTAGATTCTAGTCCAGATGCCAGAGCATATTCCCAAAACAGGGAGTCCATGATTCCAAAGGTCCCTCTACATCCTAGCCCAAAGAAATCAAGTCCAAGTTCCAAGCCCAAGCCCTAAACAAGCAAGATTCTATGAAATATTCCTGCTACCAGGCTACCAGGCCACCCCAGCTTCCAGAGGCCCAAACCCATGCACCCAAGCCTCTTTGGGTTGGCCCCTTGCTGCCCCTAGAAGCCCAACATGCCCTCCTAGTCATCCTTGAAGTGTTGACCAAGTCCAAGAGGTGTCCTTGAGTGGAATAGTCAAAGCATGAAGGGAAAAGGAGAAGACTAGGTCAATTCCTAACCTAATGGGGATTTGTTTTTCTAACCTAGCTAGGAAAGAACTTGTATTCCAATTAGGAAGAGGACTTGTAACCCAAGTGTAACCATGGTTACTGAGGGCATGGGAACTCTATAAATACCCCACCCCTCCCCTCTTGTAATCAACTTTTATTCATGATATCAAAACCCTGGTGAATTTATTTTGAGCTTGCGAGCTTGTATTACTTTATTTTTTTTGGTTCTTCGGTTTGTGTTTGTGTTTCCTTGCTGCCCTAGCATCCTTCCACACCCTAACTCACTGCCATCCAAGCCTTCACATATCAAAGAAGGAGTGCCCTAGGCCACCAAGCAAGGAGATCTTCATCAAGCTTCAAGCCGCCCCGCTTCTAATCCCTAACCTGATTCCTTCTAAACCTAGTTTCCTTTCTTTTTCTTACTTGCTATTTTGATTGACCCTTGACATTTTGCAGGATTCCTGAGGTATTTCACCTCTCCAGAGGAGGCTTTCCTTGCATCCAGAACCATCCAAATCAGCCATCTAATCAAGGAAACCGAAATTCATCATCCAGACTCCAATCAGAGTGCTGTGTGATCTCTTCATCGGAAGTCCTTCAAATCACTGATTGGTAACATCCTTCCATTCTTTTAATTTTTGATTTGATGAAGATAAGCTATCCTAATCTGGGAGCTTCTCAATTCTCGGGTCCTGGAATTTATTATTTTGCATGAGTTTGCCTGCGATACGATGATTCTATGCATTGCTCTTCTTCTTGCTAGTTCTTACTTTTATTTGAGGATTTAGCTTACAAACTAAATTATAAAAATCACAAAAAAATTATTTTACTATTTTTCCTATATGTTTAGAAATCTTAGAGTCATCCTGCATCATTTTGGTATCAGAGTAGGTTTAGGATAGTTTTTATTTGCATCGCATTCATAAACCCTAATTCTGTATTATATCCACTACATTAGGTGTCTAGTTTCCATCTGATTTTGGCATCATAAAAATTTTATTTCTCTATGAAATTTGCACTTCATGTCCTTTGTTTTGTCCTAGTAATTATCAAAATTTTTAATTATTTTTAATAAAACCCTAAATCTTTAAAATTTGGCATAATAGAAATCCTAATAGAATTCTGATAATTTTTGCAGTAGTCTAGAAAACCCTAGGTTTGGATCATCATATTATTTTTTTTTTGCATGAAATTTGGTAGGAATCATCATCACCGTCCATCCTCTATTCAATTTTTTTTTAATTTTTTTTATGCATCAGGATCTATGTCAAACTTTGCATCGACTGAAATCCTAATTCTCTGATTTTTACAACATTCTGCATCTTAACTAAACCTAACTTAATCAACTTCCACACACCCCAATCCCAAGACTAATTGATTGCTAACCTAATCAACTTAAACCTAATTTGTCATTGCATAAAATATTCATAAAATATTTTATTTTATTGATTATTTTAGATTGCATCAGGGCCATCGATTGCCATCATTGTTAACCTAATCTTAAGGGCAATTCTCTATCTCAGATCAGGGCAGGATTTCATCACCTGTCCTGGGCCCAAAACCACCATCATCATACTAACCCAAGCCTAATTAAAATCAATTAGACCTAATTTGCCCTAGTGGGCTAGGAGAAATCAACAGGTTGGGTCCGAATTATATGGACCAACTAGTGCATTTAATCCTGTGGCTATTACTGAAATCTGGTGTCTAAGACTGAAGGTCTAGAGTCAAATGACCTAAGTGGTGTTGTGGTTTTTAATTGGGTCCCTGCGAAAGCAGGGGGGGCCTCCCACACTCCCACCCTCTACCTGGCCAGTGGAAGGATTAGCTGCTGGGTTAAGTGTAAGTTGAGCTGACTCACCTAGTTTTGGCTTTAGGTCTAGGAAACCCTAGATTAAGCTAACCCAATTTTGCATGCTTGGCTGCACCATCTCATTTTGACTGATTGCTTGATTGTATGACCACTAGACTAGGAACCCAATATCAAAAGTCTAAACCCCAACTAAACCCAACCATGGATCCCAATTTTGAGGCTTTCATAAAAGCTATGAATGACCAGATGGTTACCCAATTAACTGCCCAAATAAACCAATCCAATACCCAAATTAATAACAAGCTTGACCAAACCAATGACCAGATAACCCAAATGAACTACAGGTTTAACCAATTAGACCAACAATTTGACCAGGCAACCACTAGGATTGACCAATTAACCACTAGATTAAACTAAGTAGAGAATCGACTAGAGACTATAGAGAAAACCCAAGACTCCAATGTTGGACCTAATCCTGACCCATCCTGTTCCACCTCTCAAAACCCTAGGGGAACCTTAAATCTAGATCAAGTTATGGAACTCAACCCTAGAAGGATCCAAACCCAGGTTCAATTCATGGAACCTAGCTCTCATAGAACCCAAACTCAGGAATCAAACCAAGAGCCTAACCATAGGAGAGTTCAACCTCATGAAACATACCAAGAGCCCAACCATAGGGAAGTTCACAACCCTGACCCTATCCAAGACCCAAACCATCGAAGGTCCCAACATGAAGTCCATGATCGAGATGAAAGGGCCATGAGAAATATTAGGATAGAAGCACCAACCTTTGATGGAAGTCTTGAACCAAAGGTCTATGTAGATTGGGTAGGTGATATGGATTATTATTTTGAATAGTATGAAATGAGTGAAGGGATGAAATATAAATTTGCCAAGATGAAGTTGATTCATCAAGCTAGATTACATTGGGCTAATCTTGAGCGTACTAGGAGACAACGAGCCCTTCCACCTATAACTACTTGGCAAGAGTTGAATGAATTTTTGGTTTAGCCACTGGTTATATTTTTGGGTTGAGGCCCATTTTTCCTTCACCTGCGGGTGTCGAGGGGTGTAAGACCCCACTTCCTTCGCTCGCATGCGAGCATCGAGGGGCGCGAGGCCCTAGTTATCCCCCTTTCCAGTGAGTCCCCCTCTAGGTCTTAGGGATTTTTCTTTACGGCCCTATGTAGCAATTTGGATAGGATGCCCTAGGCTCCGCGTGTAGTGAGATGGGTGGGACGCCCTAGACTGCATGTAGTAGGGTGGGTGGGATGCCCTAGAGCTGTGACGTCTCTCCGTGAAGGTGAGTCCCTGGTCCTGGAGTGTCCATGTTTCCTATCCTCCATCCCATGTTCCTCCATCCAAAAAATTGAAAACCCAAAAGAGTTCAGCTATTTTAGGGTTTAGTGTCAGCTCGCCCTAGTCCTGGGAAGCTTCTTAGCCCTCCCACGGCCCTAGTTTATTTAGGTTTTCTCCTATTTTTCTGAATAAATCAGGTTACGTCTTCAGCCATCCCGCATCAGTAAATCTAATTAAGGCTAAAGAATTAGATGTAGACCCTTCTGAACCCACTAAGAAATTCATGAGAATTGATCCTGAACCCACTTTAATAATTAAAAAAGTAATTAAGCCAGGATCAAACTTTATGGGTGAAACTAATAATTTCCAAGAGTTGTTCATAGAGGAAGCCCAGGATCAAATCCCTGAAGAACAACCAAAAGAAATAGTTGTATCTGAAGTGAGTCCACATACTCAATCTATATGCCTGCACCTACACTAGCCTCTGCACAGCATATGCATCATGAAATTAGTCAAGAGCTGAACATAATTAATAAACTAAATAACAACTTGGCTAATTCCCAAAAGAAAGATGAAGAATTTTCTACAGAGGAATATGTGACTGTCAAAGAATTTTCTGCTCGCGAAGCTGGCCCATCCAAAATAATGAATAGTAATGGACCCAATGCCTATGTGCTTGAGATATCACCTAATTTAGGTATTAGCTCCACTTTCATCTTCTCAGACTTTATAAAGTCTAGGGAGCCAGCAGTGATACCCAGCGAGCCCCTTGAGCCACTCCCGTTCTTTGAGAGAGAACCCACCCCAGAGCGACCACATATAATTTGGCCTTATGGTGAGGTAAAGATTGAAAGAGCTCTGGATGATCAATCTATTGGTACCCAGGATAGAGACTGTCAGTGGTATTTGGTCCGGTGGCAAGGTCAGCCAAAAGCTGAGGACTTGTGGAATGCTGGTGCGGTTCTGCAGCGCCTCAACCCAGACCCTCCTTGAGCCAAATTGACCCATACTTGATAGGGTCGAGTTCCTCCTACCCTGGGAGAATTGGTGGGGACACCAGGATCAGAAACAGATCCCTGAATCCTATATGGTTTACTTATTCATGTGTCAAAGTTTTGAAAATTTTGTAATCAATTAAGATTAAGTCCTGTAATAAGTTGAGGTTAGTTGATTTGTCTCAACCCTCAACCTAGTCAGTATTTTGAGTTCTGTACATCAATTATGAGTCCAGTATGAGCCCAATTTTTGTACAGGAGAGGAGGTCACCATATTTTGGAGCTCCACCAGGTCACATCCAGGAGTTAGAGGCTGCTACATCAATCCATTGGATCTTGTGTGACAATCCAGGATCCAAGATGCTTCCAGAAACCCTGATTCTTTCTAGATATCCTCCAGATGCCCAGATTCTAGTACAGATGCCAGAGCATATTTTCAAACCAAGGCATCCATGATTCCAAAGGTCCCTCTATATCCTAGCCCAAAGAAATCAAGTCCAAGTGCCAAGCCCAAGCCCTAAAGAAGCAAGATTCTATGGAATATTCTTGCTACCAGGCTACCAGGCCACCCCAGATTCCAGAGGCCCAAACCCATACACCCAAGCCCCTTTGGGCTGGCCCCTTGCTGCCCCTAGAAGCCCAACACTCCATCCTAGGCATCCTTGAAGTATTGACCAAGTCCAAGAGGTGTCCTTGAGTGGAATAGTCAAAGCATGAAGGGAAAAGGAGAAGACCAAGTCAATTCCCAACCTAATGGGGATTTGTTTTTCTAACCTAGCTAGGAAAGAACTTGTATTCCAATTTGGAAGAGGACTTGTAACCCAAGTGTAGCCATGGTTAGTGAGGGCATGAGAACTCTATAAATACCCCACCCCTCCCTCTTTTGTAATCAACTTTTATTCATGATATCAAAACCCTGGTGAATTTATTTTGAGCTTGCGAGCTTGTGTTACTTTATTTTTTTTGGTTCTTTGGTTTGTGTTTGTATTTCCTTGCTACCCTAGCATCCTTCCACACCCTAACTCACTGCCATCCAAGCCTTCACACATCCAAGAAGGAGTGCCCTAGGCCACCAAGCATGGAGATCTTCATCAAGCTTCAAGCCGGGCCTCTTCTAATCCCTAACCTGATTCCTTCTAAACCTAGTTTCCTTTCTTTTTCTTACTTGCTATTTTGATTGACCCTTGACATTTTGTAGGATTCCCAAGGTGTTTCACCTCCCCAGAGGAGGCTTTCCTTGCATTCGGAACCATCCAAATCAGCCATCTAATCAAGGGAACCGAAATTCATCATCCAGACTCCAATCAGAGTGCTGTGTGATCTCTTCATCGAAAGTCCTTCAAATCATTGATTGATAACATCCTTCCCTTCTTTTAATTTCTGATTTAATGAAGATAAGCTATCCTAATCCGGGAGTTTCTCAATTCTCGGGTCCTGGAATTTATTATTTTGCTTGAGTTTGCCTGCGATACGATGATTCTATGCATTGCTCTTCTTCTTGCTAGTTCTTACTTTTATTTGGGAATTTAGCTTACAAACTAAATTATAAAAATCACAAAAAAATTATTTTACTATTTTTCCTGTATGTTTAGCAATCTTAGAGTCATCCCGCATCAGTAGGGGAATCAGATCAAGAGGTCAGTTAGGTTTGTATCCACTGACAACTTCGAAAGGACTTTTCCTGGTGGTCCTATTCACTGAACTGTTGTAGGCAAACTCAGCTCGAGATAAGAGAAGATCCCAATTTCCAGTATGTTCGTCTATCAAGCATCTTAAAAGGTTCCCCATGCTGTGTTTGACTACCTCAGTTTGGCCATCGGTCTGTGGGTGGTAGGCAGTAGAAAACTTGAGTTTGGTGCCTAGTAAGTGTCAAAGGATTTTCCAGAAATAACTAGTGAAGTGGACATCCTTATCGGACATTATGGTTTTGGGAAGGCCATGTAACCTAACCACATGATCAAGGAAGAGCTTGGAAACTTTGGAAGCATCTAGGGTCTGAGAGCAAGGTATGAAATGGGCCATTTTGGATAACCCATCAACCATTGCACAGACTGAATCGTGCTTTCTTGTAGTCTTAGGCAATCCTACCACAAAGTCCATGCTAAGGTCTTGCTAAGGGCGACTAGGCACAGGTAGAGGGGTGTACAGGCTAGTATTCTGCTTCTGCTGTTTGGCAACAATACAAGTTCGGCATCGGAAAATAATGTTGGCTACATCCTTCTTCAGGCTTGGCCAAAAGAAATGGTCTTAAACTGCTAAGATGGTCTTTTCTCTATCAAAGTGACCAGGTAGGTCTCCTACATGGGTTTCTCAAACTAAGAATTCTCAAAGTGAGGTCTTGGGAATGCACAACCTATTTGCTTTGAAGAGGTAACCATCTTGGAGGGTGTACTCACTATGGGCACTAGATGGTTCTTGTTTCTTTGACTAGAAGATCTCATCGAAGTCAGGACAGGTCTCGTATTGTTCTTTTAATTAATCAAATCCTATAACCTCATCCTAACAGTATTCAGCAATAGGGCACGACGGCTAAGGGCATTAGCTACCTTATTCTCAGTACCAGTACAATGTTTAAACACAAAGGTATAGGCCTGGATGTATTCTACCCACTTAGCGTGCCTAGGGCTCAATCTTTTCTAGGAGTTTAGGTACTGAAGGGCTTCAAGGTCAGAGTATAAGACGAATTCTTGGGGTAATAGGTAATGCCTCCAGTACCTAAGAGCCTGAACGACTGCATAAAATTCCTTATCATAAGTTGAGTACTTAACTTTGGCCTCATTGAGTTTCTCGCAAAAGAAGGCTATGGGATGATTTTCCTGACTATGTACTCCTCCAATGCCAACTCCCAAAGCATCATAAGCAACCTCAAAAACCTTAGAAAAATCAGGCAATCTTAGGACTGGTGCTTGTATCATTTTGTCTTTGATTTCAAGGAAGGCTTTATCTGCAGCTTTGGTCTATTAAAAGCCTCCTTTCCTAATGCAGTCAGTGATAAGTGCTACAATAGAACTAAATCCCCGAATAAATCTCCCATAAAAAGGGGCTAGGCCATGGAAACTACACATATCATGGATACTAGTAGAGATTGGCCACTCAACTATGGCTTTAACCTTCTCGGGATCAGCTGAGACTCCTTCAGGGATGACTACAAAACCTAGGAAGATAACCCTCTTTGTCATGAACTCGCATTTCTTATGATTGGCATAAAGGCTATTCTCCCTAAGGGTTTGGCAAACTAACCTAAGATGGTTAAGGTGGTCCTCCTTAGTCCTGCTGTGTATCAAAATGTTATCGAATTATACCACCAAAAACTTTCTAGTGAACTCTTTCAGGACTTGGGTCATGACCCTCATAAAGGTGCTAGGTGCATTAGATAGTCCAAAAGGCATCACTAACCATTCAAAAAAGCCATCCTTAGTCTTAAATGCCATCTTCCACTCATCCCTGGGTCTAATCTTAATCTGATGGAAGCCACTATTAAGGTTTATCTTGGAAAAGATAGTGGCACCGGCCATCATGTCAAGCATGTCATCCAAACGGGGGATGGGAAACCTATATTTCACTGTAATTTTGTTTATGGCTCTGCTATCCACATACATTCTCCAGGTTTCATCTTTCTTAGGGGTTAGCAATGCAGGGATGACACAGGGACTTAAACTCTCCATAAGAAAACCCTTTCTAAGCAGCTCTCCCACTTGTTTTTATAGTTCTTGGTGTTCGATGGGGTTCATTCTATAATGAGGAAGGTTTGGTAAGGTGGCTCCTGGGACCAAGTCTATAGCATGCTGGATGTCCCTAAGAGGTGGTAGTTGATCAGGTAATTCCTTAGGAAAAACATCCTCTAACTCTTTCAGAGCCTTGACTACTTCTTGGGGGTGCTCTATTTGGGTCGGCTCATGACTCTCTTTGGTGGCCAAAATCCAAACAGGGGCTCCCTCAGCAATCTCTTTCTCCAACTCCTTAGACTTGATCAAGTTGACTCCAGGCTTCTTTTTCTTAAGGCTACTTGATCCTCTTTTAGCCTGGTCCTTAGGCTGAATTGGATTGATTGTAAATTTCTTCCCATGGTGGTTAAAGGTACAGGTATTGGTCTGACCATAAAGGGTGGCATCGTGTTTGTAATGCCAAGGTCGACCTAGGATAATGCTACTGACGCCCATGGAAAGGACATCACACCAAATCTTCTCTTCATATGACTAGAATTTGATCATGATTTGGCACCTAGACTTTATGGATATTGAAGTTGAATCTATCCATGAGACCTTATAAAGGTTGGGGTGAGGAACTGGGATCAATCCTAGGGCTTTGACAATACTTAGAGAGATGGCGTTGACACAGCTCCCACTATCAACTATGATCTTACACACCTTATCTCCTAACTTGACAAAGGTTTATAGGATGTTAGTCCTACGCCAATCTTCTTGCACTATGTTTTGGGTAAGGATGCACCTAACTAATCCTAAAAGGTCTTCAAACTCAAACAGTTCTTACCCTCCCTCATATTCTTCTAACAATTGATCTTCTGGCTCATAGACTTCTCCTTCTGGTTCAACAATGGGTTCTAGCTCATTCTCAGCTGGCTCTTCTATGATTAGGGCTTTAGAGGTACACTGGTTGGCATAATGCCTCGGTTTATGACACCTAAAGCATTTGTTTTGGGGGGTGGGATTCCTCTAGACTTCAATAGACTTACCCTTATTCTCTTTACTGAAATGGGATCGGCTCAGGTCAGGTCGGCTCGGACTGGGTCGGCTCGGGTAGGGTCGACTCTGGTCAGGTTGGCTCGAACTAGGTCGACTTGGGTAGGTCTGACTATACCCTTGGTCAGATCCTGGATTTCGACTCGGGTTCCTAAAGGGTTCAGGTATATGATAGGTGGATGTCCTTTGGAAATGCTCACAATTTCTCACAATTTGGTATGCTCGCTCCAAGTCAATGACCTCTCTAAAGTAAAGCTCTCTCTGGATGTCTGGATGTAGGCCAGTCCTAAACCTAGACAGGGTCACAGATGCTGATTCATCGATATTACATCGTATAACATACTTATCAAACTTTGCGATGTACTCGGCCACACTCTTGCTCCCTTGACTCAAATTCTGCCATTGGTCCAATAAACTCTGGGTGTAAGATAGTGGTAGGTATTTCTCCCTAAGCCTAGCTTTCATGTCCCTCTAAGTGGTGATGGGTTCTAGTCCTCTTTGCCCTTCCAGCCTTTCAACACTATTCCAAAATAACCTAGCTAGGTGACTCAAACTCAAGCTCGATGGATGGTCTAATGTCCTTTTCTAGGATTCTTAGCCTTGTTTCAAATTTGTTTTCCAACTCATCAAACCTATTATTCATCCTAGCTAACTGTTCAATGATGACCTTTAATTGATCGTCGTGATCATTCTCCATGGGTTCACTTGATTGGGAATGATGGGGGTGATAGGGGACTCCTGATCTAGTCAACATGCAACACACAATGAAAGGTGCTACTGGTTTGCTAGACCTGGAGTTCAATCAAAATGGTTCAACATAGTAGACACACAGCACAACAATTAGCCCTTTCACCAGCCAGGTAAGAGGTGGGAGTGTGGGAGGCCCCCCTTACTTTCGCAAGGATCCAATTAGAGAACCACAACACCGCTTAGGTCATTTGATGCTAGACCTCTTGCCTTAGACACCGGCTTCCTGGTACCAATTGAAGGGTTGTATGCAACCAGCTTCTCCAAAATGGTCAAACCCAACTCATTGATATCCCTAATCTATTAGGTTGCTACTAGATTTTAGATTAGGTTTGGGTTCGAAATGCAAGGGTGGTTATTTTTGGGCTAAGGAAAGGTAATAACTTCCTTCCCTTATCTTATGATATTGACGTCCTTAAGTTAGTTATGAAAATGATGACATACAAATGATCTAATGAAATGTATCTAAGTTTTGTTTTTAGATTTTTAATATATACTAGCAGAAATAAGATGCTGGAAATTAAAAAGATTATGAACTTAAATGCAAAAATTAAACTATATGGAAAATGAAAATGGGATGAGATGCACTTGTTGAAATTTTAGAGCAGAATTTTTCTCAGATGGTAATCAGTTGTGTAGAAATTCTACATACTGAAATAAAATATAAAAAATTTTGAAAAATACTTCTAATTATAAAAATCTAGAAAAACAAAAATCATAAAAATCTGACTTTCCTATAGACAGAAATAATCAAAACAGCAGACTATGTACGGGAATCCTAAATTTCTAAAATGCTGAAATCAAAGATGCATAATTTTTTTTTTATATAGATCTAAACCTATCTCCTTATGTTCTCCTTCAAGGGTCAATCACATCGGCACCCCTACATGCCATAGAAAATTCCCGTGGAATGGGATGTGAGGGTCTTGCAGCCCTTCTTTTTCCTATGACCGACGGCCATGGTGAAGCACCCAATTAAAGTACTTAAGAAGATGCTAAGTCCTAACCATACTCTGATACCAGATGATTTGGGACTAACTAGATGCTAGGATGAGATGGATGATGCAAGAGGTTTTTCTTTTATGATTTTTAGGTTTTTTTAATGGAGTGAAAGATTCCCGAAGACAAGCAAGAGTCGATCTAGGATTTCTATAATAATAAGAACTTCAAACTAGCAAGAAGCCCCTAAACAAGGATAAGAAGAGGACCCCGGGATTGAGAAACTTCGTAGGACTTAGCTCTTGGTTCAATACCAACTTAGGAGTTTGGGTAGCAAACCTTGTAAAGCTCTGATGCGCTCGATGCCGAGCTCACTCACTCTCGTGAATGCAGCCTGGATGATCGAGCCTTCAATCCTGTGGATGTGCCGGCTTTCCACTTGAAGGTTGCAAAGGCAAGGGAGACCGACTCCGTATTCGTGGCACCTGGAGGACCTGCGAGCAATCAAGAGAAATGTTAGGAGTCAACAAGAAGCAAGAAGTAATGAGGGAAGAAAGGTTGAAGATGGTGGTGATGGGGGATCTTCTTGCTAGGCGCCAAGATGGATCATCCAAATGGCTTCCAAACTCGAAGATGGAAGATGGCTTGCACGGCAGAGATGGTAACTTGGGACCTCACACCCCTTGATGCCCGAGGGCGAAGGTGCTCTCTCACGAAGATCGATGTTCTTAAGGAACGAAGGCAAACTAGAAGATTAACACTCAAACTTTTCTTTTTCATTCATTCAAAATTAGTCCATACAAGGGAGGGGTAAGGCCCTTTATATAGGCACCTTAGGACCCTTTCAAATTCAAAAGAAAATTACACGTCTTCTCTTGATAAGGTGCCAAAAAATCTGAACTAATGGAGAAGCCGAGGTGATGAACCGAACAATCCTTCAAAGCCTCCATACCAGGCTGGATGAAGCCATAGATAGGTGGGTGGAGGAGCTCCCTAGCATAATATGGGTATACCATACTGATGTGGTGGGATCGCTAACATGGAGGAACCAGCAGGCACCACGTCAAGAAGGGACACCGCGTCGGATGCCGCATCAACTCTCCAGCCCGGACTCCACTACCGAGCTAAGCTGAGCTCCCTCAAGATAGCTAGTCGAGCTCTGTCTTCTGCCAGGTCGAGCCCGCGAGCTCGGGACACCTAGGTCGGAGCCGCATCCTGCCCTCCAGAACGAGACCCTCGGAGGTTAGTGCCCTGTGGTTGAGGTCAAGCTCAATGCTCACCCGCCAATGTGGAGCCTCTCCGAGTGCACGCTCTCTGGACCGGGTCCGTTGCCTACCCTCCAAAGCGAGACCCTCGAAGGTTAGTGCCCTATGGTCAAGGTCGAGCTCCGCGCTCACCCGCTAATGTTGAGCCTCTCCAAGTGCGCGCCCTCTAGACCGGGTCCGTCTCCTACCCTCCAGAGCGAGACCCTCGAAGGTTAGTGCCCTGTGATCGAGGTCGAGCTCAGCGCTCACCCGCCAATGTGGAGCCTCTCCGAGCGCGCGCCCTCTGGACCGGGTCTATCTCCTGCCCTCCAGAGCGAGACCCTTGGAAGTTAGTACCCTGTGGTCGAGGTCGAGCTCAGCGCTCAACCACCAATGTGGAGCCTCTCCGAGCGCGTGCCCTCTGGACCGGGTCTGCCTCCTGCCCTCCAGAGCGAGACCCTCGAAGATTAGTTCCCTGTGGTCGAGGTCGAGCTCAGCGCTCACCCACCAACGAGGAGCCTCTCCAAGCGCGCACCCTCCGGACCGGGCCCACACTCTGCCCTCCTCTACCTAGATGCCCGTGCAAGCTCAGAGCATCTAGGCTGGAGCGAGCCTTGCCGTTCCAGCTCAGCCCCAGCTCGGACGAGGTCCTCACCAGCTAGAACGCCGGTGAGCCACCCGAGGACTACACTGGTCCAAGTCGTACTGACCACTTGCAACCGCTAGTTACACTAGAAAGGAAAGAAGCACGCTGACCGAGGTGCCATACTCCTCACCAACCACCTGGATCACCCAAGAGAGGAAGCCAACCGGGAGATTCGAATCCCGTGTGCGGCGGCCCACCATTTAAGGCACTGCCAGGTTTCCCGAAATGAGGCGACCAAGAGGGGTGTCGGAGTGCCTAACAACTTCCCTTATCATAAATCAGGAAAGACTCCTCGGGACACCGCAGCATATGCCTGACAGCCTGGCAGGGATCCCGAGACAAGCACCCAATGGTAAGCTAGTTGCAACAAACTTGGAGGTAACACAACAATAACCCCAACACACAGAAAAGGATAAGCAAGAACAAAGGAAAAGAGAGAGAGAGAGAAAGGTGCAACCCCCACGAGGAAGAGGGGCAAAGCACCACCACCACCACCATAGTCGATGGAAAACCAGAGAAACAAGGAGAGGTGGAGGAACAGGGAACCCCTCTGTCCCCGCTATCATTCTCCCCTGCAACGTTTCCGTCTACATCCACATTTTTTACTCCTAGTGCAGAGTCCATCAAGAGGGGCCCGACCAGGAGGATCTGTTCCCATCGAAAACCTCAGCCCGGGTCACTAATCCCTGTTTTGCAGGTCCGGGACCAGAGGGCCACTAGGCAACAAGAAGAGCGCACTCCGGCGCCGGCAGCAGCTACAGGCCATGACGATCCTGGCGGTAACAGATTGGCACGCCAGGTAGGGGGCAGTGGACGGGCATGATCAAGTCCTCCACCTCTTTACAGATTGACACTCCACGAAAGAATGGTGACGGCACAAGCTTGAAAGGTCTTTGTAAGCCATGCAAGGGGCTCCCCCTTTCTAAGGGCACCCCGCATCGCCTTTTCCATCCCCTTCGGCGAAAGAATCCGTTGACAAAGCCATCAGGCACGGAGCAAAAGCACGCATGGAGAAGCATGAGCACAAGCTGGCGGAGCTTTCCCGCCGGTTTGTCGGTAGGCAAGGTTCAACCAGCGAGCCACCAGGCTACGATGCCCGCCGTCCTAGAAGCCCTTCACCGGTTGTGACAAGACGAAGTAGTGTCGCTCTCACTGCGATCACAGCCATGACACCGGGAAATGTCGTAATCTTAAGTAGGAGGTCGAGAAGCTCATCAAGAAAGGCTACCTCCAAAGGCTTGCGAGGGGGGTAGACCTCAAGCGGGGTCCCAGGTGCCTGCCGCTCTCCTGCCGGCTCCAACCATCAACAACTGCCCCACCGTGAAGCCGACGGGCGTGGTCACCGGGTGAGCTGCACGCACGTCTAAGAAGACCTGGGGGGCACGGGACCCTGGGAATGTACTCCCCATCATGCTGGAAGGGGAAAGGTAAATAACGATGCCGCGATCGTCAGGATGATGATCGTGAACTCCCACGAGTAGGCCCCTGCATGGTGGTCGAAACTCCATCACGAGGGGCCTGTTACCTCGAAGATCCCGACGGCATCAGGCTCCCCCGAAAGAGGAGGGTTCGTGGCCTACGAAGACGCCACCAACAAGGTAAGGTTTATTATCAATAATAATAATAACGATTTTTCCTTGAATGAGTATCCATGTGTCTGGCAGGGAAGAATCAATGACGTCCCCGAGCCTAGCTCCAGGATGTCAAGGAATCTCCGAGCCATGCAGCTCTCAATCTCAAGCATCCCCGAGCTTAGCTCTAAGACGTCCAAGGATCTTCGAGCCATGCAGCTCTCAATCTCAAGCATCCCCGAGCCTAGCTCCAAGACATCAAAGGATCTTTGAGCCATGCAACTCTCAACTTGAAACATCCCCGAGCCCAGCTCCAGGATACCTATTCAAGACCGGAGCTCAGATCTCTAGCCAAGAAAACTTCGAGCCAAGCCACTGTCAATCTCAAACATCTCTGAGCCCAGCTCCGAGATGCCAAGGGATCATGGGGCCAAGTAGCTCCCATTAATGCGTCGAGCCTAGCTCCAAGGCACCAAAGACTTGAGCCAAGCCCTCAGGCAACCCCTGGGCCCGAGCCTAGCTCCACGTCCAGGAAGGCCTCGAGCCTAGCTCCAAGGCAATCAAGTCTGGTAACCCTCTTCTCTAATCTCCCCACTCGAAAAGAAGACGAGAGGGAAACCCGGCAAGAACCCTCTTCTCTGATTTTCCCACTCGAAAAGAAGATGAGAGGGAAAGGAAAGAAAAAGAACGAGAGGGGAACCCGGCAAGAACCCTCTTCTCTGATCTCCCCACTCCAAAAAGAAATTAAAAAAAAAGGAGAGAAGAAGTAAAAGGAAAAAAGGAGGGAGGAAGGAAAGAAAGAGAACGAGAGGGGAACAAGCCGCCACTTCTCAGTCAACAACGTCCCCGAGCCCAGCTCCAGGACACCTACTCAAGACCAGAGCTCAGATCTCCGGCCAAGAGAACTTCGAGCCAAGCAGCTCTCAGTCAACAACGTCCTCGAGCCCGCTCCAGGACACCTACTAAAGACCGGAGCTCAGAACTCCGGCCAAGAGACTTTCGAGCCAAGCAGCTCTCAATCAACAACGTCCCCGAGCCTAGCTCCAGGACACCTACTTAAGACCGGAGCTCAGACCTCTGGCCAAGAGACCTTTGAGCCAAGCAGTTCTCAGTCAACAACATCCCTGAGCCCAGCTCCAGGACACCTACTTAAGACCGGAGCTCAGATCTCCGGCCAAGAGAACTTCGAGCCACGCAGCTCTCAGTCAACAACGTCCCCGAGCCCAGCTCCAGTACACCTACTCAAGACCGGAGCTCAGATCTCCGGCCAAGAGAACTTTGAGCCAAGCAGCTCTCAGTCATTAACGTCCTCGAGCCCAGCTCCAGGATGCCAACCCGAGACTAGAGCTCAGATCTCCAGCCAAGGGACCTGTGAGCATAGCAGCACTCAAGTGTCATGAACCTACGCCCAGCTTACCGACATTAAAGCCTAATAACTCAACCCCAGGAAAGGTGAGGCCCCTCTCTTTGATCTCCCCACTTATGCACAGAAAAAAGAAGAGGAAGAAAAAGAAGAAAGGGGAGAGAAAGAAAGACAAAAAGAAGGGAAGAACCAGGCAAAGAAAATAGATGTTAGAGAAACTCAAGTTTCATTGATTGAACACAAGTTACAAGTGTCTTGCAGGCCCCCGACATGCCGGGTGACCCTGACTAAGTACAAGAAACAAAAATACAAAATGGGGTAAAAAGAAAAGGAGCTACTCCATGCCGGTCGGCCTCCCTGATGAGCTTTGAGGCTGAGAGTCCCTGCCTTCAGGAACCTCAGGCTGAGTAGCTCTAACCTCGGATGGTTCAGCCTCGGCTGGCATCGAAGACTCTGAGACCATGGCTTCCTCCACGTTCTCCTCGTCAGGCTCCGTATCTAAGGCTGAAGGATATCTGAGGTAGTCATGGCTCTTCTCAGGGACAAGCGCCTCGACTCGGCCGTGCAAAAACATGAAGCCCTTGTAGAAGGAGTCCGACGCCATCTGCTAAATCTCGATGATGAACTCCTCCGAGGCCTTGAATTTTGTGATGGCATCCTCGGCACCCTTCTTGGCCTCAGCAGCCACCCTCCTGGACTCGGCAGCCTCCAGCCTAGCAGCCTCCGCCGACCTGGCCGCCTCCTCTGCCACCTTCTCAGTTGCGGCAAGTTTCTCCCTTCCAGTTGCCAGCTCTGCCTGGGCAGCTTGGGAGGCATCCTTGTGCCGATCCGCTTTGGCACTGTACCAGTTCAACTTTTCTTGATGATGGAGAGATCGTCGATGGCCTTCTTCGAGCGGCTCCGCTCAAACTTGTGGGCCTCTAGGAGCTTCTTTGCTTGCCCCTCAGCATCGACGAGCTGTTGCTCAAGGTCCTTGACCTTTAGTTCAAGGGCCCCATTCGCTCCGAACTTCTCCTTCAAGTCGATTTTCAAGGACTCGATGTCAGCAGCCTGTTGCTACTCGAGACGCTCCTAGCTCTGGTAGTGACCCTTGATGTAGAGGGCCTCGGCACCAATCTACACCAAGAAAAAAGGTCAGACCAAAAAAAAAAAGAGAAAAGAGAAAAGAGAAGAAAAAAGAGGAAGGAACATATCACCGAATAAAGCTAGGGGAAGATGGCGCTGATGACATCGGTTAGCCGCATCTTGGCCATGTCCTGCTGGTCGCATGTCTGGATCGAGAAGTCCATCATGCACTCGGCCAGCTCAGAACTCTGGAGGAATGAGCTTTCTGGCCCCATCTTGAAGGGGATATGGCGTCGCCCCTCCTCCCTTCGACCTTCTGCCAGAGTGGGCGGCCTTGTCCTGGTAATTGTAGGGCCACGGGGGGCAGGCTGAGAAGCGGATGCCAGTGCAGGTGGCACCTCGGTCGTGGTCCTGGTGATGGCCCGGACCTCCTCATCCCTGACCTCGATAACTAGTGGACTTAGAGGACGGTGGGGTGCAGCAGCCGGAGCTACGGCCCTCGCCTGGACCACAACTCGAGCTTTGCAGCAGGGGCCTGCTGGGCTGGCCTCGGTGCCACAGAAGCCACCCTCTCCACCGACGTAGGAGCAGCACGAGCCACCTCCGAACTCGGACCAGCTGGAGCAGCCGAGCTCAGACCAAGCACCATAGTGGGGGCAACCACAGGAGCGCTCTCGCCCTGGGCTCGCCTCAACGGAGCATCCCCGACCAGCCCGGTCGGTAGCCTCTTCTGGGTGATCGCTAGCAGATCATTCTCGGAGAAAATCATCCCTGCATGCAAGTCATACAACAGTTAGAGTCCGTGGGAAACAATGCAAGAAATGAAAATATAAAGAAAGAGGGAAGTTAAGGTCGAACTCACCCAACCCATTCGTTGGGTTGACCCCGGAGTCGGTGAGGTTCTGCTCAGATAACAGGACCTCGAGGGAAGGAATCTGGGTGGTGCGAAGCTGCTCATAATCATCCCGATCAACTGCATCGACCATGGAATTTGGTTGGGGGACTTGTCCGGATCACTCCAGACCCAGTCGACCCCCTCAACCTCAACAAAGAAAAGCTTACTCTTCCATCCCCTGATAGAAGAGGGGAGCTCAAACTTGATGCCCTTCGGGCGGGGGGACAAGGACCACCACCCATCCTCAGTTGGGTGGTGCTTCAGGGCGAAGAAGGCCCTGAACAAGGAAAACCATGCGACAAATCCATGGGGTGGCAGAGCACAATGAAAGAAAAAATGACTTTAATGGCGTTTGGCACTAACTAAGCAGGGACCAAATGATAATTGTCCAAGACAGACAGGAAGAAAGGGTGGAAGGAAATCAGAGCCCCCAGAGAAGGTCCCCTCATAAAAAGCAAGACGGCCCGGGCCACTGGAAGTAACCCATTCCCCTGGACGAGGGATCATGAGCCGGATAGAAGACGGGATGCCATAGACATCCCGAACAGCTCTTAGTTCGCCGGCGATGATCGTCGAGGAGACCCCACCAGGACCCATGGACCTAACAGACTCAGAAGCGGGAATAGAATAAGGAGGAGGGAGAGAAGAACTGGATCCCGGTTCCCTGATGAGTACCAAATCGGAAGGACACCTCCTACTGAGCTTGAAGAGAGTTGCATCTTCCTCCCTGTCAGAGGAAGAAGAAGAAGACGCCGGCCTCCGCTCGGAAGGACCGGCCTCACCCTGATCAGTGGAGGGACGGAAGCCAGGACCAAAATGGGACATCCTCAAGGACAAGGGGAATGAAGGACTCGAAGTGGGGGGCGAAAGAGGAGACTCAACCTGAAGAAGACCCCAGACCCGGAGAAAAAACCCTATTCTAGGAGGGGGAGAAGGAAGAAGAAACTGACCTGGTTCCTTAGAAAGCTCGGGGCAACTGGGAGGAAGAAGGAAGCTTGGGCGTAGTAGCAGCAAGCACGGAGAATTCAAAAAGATAGATATTTTGGATAAGGCCCTCTTTTCATTTCGAAATGACCCGACGGATTCGTATCGATTCAACCCCTCCGCCAATGGGTCAACATCATGTGCTGCCCATCAACGAAAATGGCATCCCGGTCGCTCTGAGTTCTATGCCAACATTAACTATTCCTCGGACATGCTGGATTGGTCCGCAGGGCCGTCCCCCGAAGTGCCTGCAATCATGGCCATCATCGTGCCAAATTTTTGCTCTTCCACGTCAACACCGCAATTACTCCCTTCGACTCGAGCATCGTGTACTAACGAGCCTCAGGAGTGGGAAGAAAATGATGTGGTGGGATCACTGACATGGAGGAACCGGTAGGTGCCACGTCAAGAAGGGATGCCACGTCGGACGCCGCGTCAACTCTCCAGCCCGGACTCCACTACTGAGCTGAGCTGGGCTCCCTTAAGACAGCGAGCCGAGCTCTATCCTCCGCCAGGTCGGGCACGCGAGCTCGAGATGCCTAGGTCGGAGTCGCATCCTGCCTTCCATAGCGAGACCCTCGGAGGTTAGTGCCTTATGGTTGAGGTCGCGCTCAGCACTCACCCGTCAATGTAGAGCCTCTTCGAGCGCGCACCGTCTAGACCGGGTCCATCTCCTGCCCTCCAGAGCAAGACCCTCGGAGGTTAGTGCCTTGTGGTGGAGATCGAGCTCAGCGCTCACCCGCCAATGTGGAGCCTCTCCGAGCACGCACACTCTAGATCGGGTCCGTCGCCTGCCCTCTAGAGCGAGACCCTCAGAGGTTCGTGCCCTATAGTCGAGGTCGAGCTCAGTGCTCACCCGCCAATGTGGAGCCTCTCCAAGCATGCACCCTCTGGACCGGGTCCGTCTCTTGCCCTCCAGAGCGAGACCCTCAAAGTTTAGTGCCCTGTGGTCGAGGTCGAGCTCAGCGCTCACCTACCAATGTGGAGCCTCTCCAAGTGCACACCCTCTAGACTGGGTCCGTCTCCTGCCCTCTAGAGCGAGACCCTCGGAGGTTAGTGCCTTGTGGTCGAGGTCAAACTCAGTGCTCACCCACCAATGTGGAGCCTCTTCGAGCGCGCGCCCTCTGGACCAGGTCCACCTCCTGCCCTCCAAAGCGAGACCCTCGGAGGTTAGTGCCCTATGGTCGAGGTCGAGCTCAACGCTCACCTGCCAACATGGAGCCTCTTCGAGCACACGCCCTCTAGACCGGGCCCGCACTCTGCCCTCCTCCACCTAGATGCCCCCGCAAGCTCGGAGCGTCTAGGCTGGAGCGAGTCTTACCGTTCTAGCTCAGCCCCAGCTCGAACGAGGTCCTCACTAGCCAGAACGCAGGCGAGCCACTCGAGGACTGTACTGGAGTGCCTTCCAAGCCATACTGATCACCTGCAATCGCCAGTTACACTAGAAAGGAAAGAAGCATGCTGATCGAGGCGTTACACTCCTCACCAACCACCCGGATCACCCAAGAGAGGATGCCAACCGGGAGATTCGAATCCCATGTGCGGCGGCCCACCATTCAAGGCACTGCCAGGTTTCCCGGAATGAGGCGACCAAGAGGGGTGTCGGAGTGCCTGACAACTCCCCTTATCATGAATTAGGAAAGACTCCTCGGGACACCGTCGCATGTGCCTGACAGCCCGACGGGGATCGCGAGATAAGCACCCAACGGTAACCTAGTTGCAACAAACTCGGAGGTAACACAACAATAACCCCAACACATAGGAAAGGACAAGCAAGAACAAAGAAAAAAGAGAGAGAGAGAGAAAGGTGCAACCCCCACGAGGAAGAGGGGCAAAGCACCACCACCACCACCACAGTCGACGGGAAACCAAGGAAACAAGGAGAGGCGGAGGAACAAGGAACCCCTCTATCCCCGCTATCATTCTCTCTCTATAACGTTTCCATCTACACCCACATTTTTTACTCCTCCTAGTGCGGAGTCCATCAAGAGGGGTCCGACCAGGAGGATCTGTTTCCCTGGATCGTCACTGACTTGACCATCGGAGTGCCCTCACTGGAAATCCCGTCCCGGGTCACTAACCCCTGTTTTGCAGGTCCGGGACCAGAGGGCCACCAGGCGACAAGAAGAGTGCACTCCGGTGCCGGCAGCAGCTACAGGCTATGGCGATCCTGGCGGCAACACATACTATCCCCTGAGCTTCGACCAACGAGACACTCTTCAACCTGGTCTTCAGCAATGAGGCACTGATGCCCGTGGAGGATGGCCTTCCAACATTATGAGTGCAGCAATTTGATGGGTCAAGCAACCAAGCACACTTGCTTTTCAACCTCGACCTATTGGATGAGACTAGAGATAAGGCCCATCTCCACATGGCTGCATATCGACAACACTCGATATTACAACTCATGCATGAGATCTAGGTCTTTTCATCCCAAGGACCTCATCCTATAATGGGTAGAGTGGGGCAAGCTATCCTTGAATTATGAAGGCCCCTATCAGATGGTCGAAGCACTGCACTGGGGAGTGTATCAAATCGCAAACTCAATGGAGCTCAGATCTTGTGAACAAGGAACACAAAGAACCTAAGGATATACTATCGATGATGTGTATTTGTTATTCATAGGTGGAATAAAGTTGCTTTTCGGTATAACTCATCAAACTTTTCCCTAGAAGGATGCTTACCCATCTGACCCAAAGTCAGACAAAGCCTAATGGGATGCACTACAACACTATCCCTCTGGATGGCCTGCTCCATAGCACCCATACCTATCCATCTAACTTGAAGTTAGATGAAGCCCGAGGGGATGCTCTATAGCACCATCCCTCCGGATGGCCTGCTTCATAACACCCATGCCTATCTGTTTAACCTGAAGTCAAACGAAGCCCGACGGGATGCTCTATAACACCGTCCCTCTGGATGGCTTGCTCCATAGCACCAGTGCCTATCCATGTAATCCAAAGTCAGACGAAATCTAATAGGATACTTTACAGCACCATCCCTCTGGACGGCCTGCTTCGCAGCACCCATGCCTATCCATTTGGCTAGCAGCCAGATGAAGTTCCATGAACCCCTTCATGATGTCATCTCCCTAAGCGATTGGTCCCGTAACATCGTTATCCACCCACCCTGTCAGGAACCGAGCATAGTTCAATAAGCCAGTAGCAGGAGTTTGGAAGGGGAATAGTAAAAAGGAGAAAAGAAGACAATTCTAGTGGCAAAGTTAGGTAATTTCATTCCTAGAGGGAAAACATTACAAGAGACAATCCCTCGACAGGTCGAGGGGCTTTACAAAATTACTAAAACAAGAACTAATTACATCATGGGCACCTATTTATTGAAGTTTGGAGTGGTGACCTTGTCGGACTTGAGGGCCTCTATGATGGCATCGACCATCACCTTCATCTTGGCCACCACTTGCATGATGGTCTTGGTGTACATCGTGATGCACCGATTTAAATTCCTTAATTCCATTATTATAAGATAGAACAGTGAGAGTAAGGATCGAATCCTCAGGAACTTTTGAGTTATTTTAAAAGAAAACTTTTAAAGTATAAAGCTAATATTTTAATTACTGAGGAAAAATAGAACAGTAAAATAGTAGAGATCAAAAAGAAATATCTATGAAGATAGTCAAGATATGGCCTATCTTAATAAGAGAATGGCCCGTACCCACAGATCACAGCCTGTCCCTTTTAAGTGATGCGGGACTAATTAGCATGCAAAATAATTTTTTATTTTTTAGAGGCTTAAGAAGAGTTTGTATTCCTAAAATTCAGCCAAAGAATAGAAGGGGGGTTATGCAATAATTAAGAAGAAAGAAGCATGCAAAGAAGACCCTAAAAGGAGAAGAAACCATGACCCCAGGGCTAGGAAACCCCGGTAGGACTAGCTCTTCCTCAATAACCTAGACTAGAGAGATAGGGGGCGTGTATCTGGAAAGATCTGATGTGCCTGATGTCGAGATGGCTCCACTCGTGGATGCAGCCTAGAAGAAGAAGCAATCAACCACGGGTTTTTAGCTTTTCATCCGCTCCTTCGAAGGCTGGGTGAATGGAATCCAATTATTGTGAAATCGGAGGGACCTGCAAAACATCAAGTGAAGATTTAGGGAAAAATAAGAAACAGGGCTGTTGCCCAGATATGGTGCCCAAGAGGGGGGGTGAATTGGGTATTTAAAAAATTTAACGCAATATATGTGCTATCAAGTTTTAAGGTGAAGAGTGATAGTGCTTTAATAATTGTGCAATGGAAGCAATGAAATAAAATGGCAATTAAAGAGCTAAAGAAGTAAAAGAGAAAGGCAATGCAAACACACAAGAGATATAGTGGTTCGGTGCACCTAGCACCTACATCCACTCTCCAAGCTCCACTTGGAAATTTCCACTATAATCTTTAGATTACAGCCGACTTGTTTTACCAGGCTCACAAGTCAAAACCTTACACACTTGTTTTGGCTTCGGGCTAACAAGCAACCCTAGTTGGTTTTATCAATTGGCTCACCAACAAACCTCACTCACTTGTTTTGGCTTCGGGCTTACAAGCAACCCTAGTTGGTTTTATCAATTGGCTCACCAACAAACCTCACTCTAGTTTCAAATTCCCTTGAAACTAGCTAAAGACAAAAGAGTATCAAACAATGAATTAAAACTAAACAAACTCCTTTTGAGCAAAAAATAAATTCGTTGAAGCTCTTGATGGAGACTCTTCAAGCCTTTTCCCTTGGAATCTTTGGACCTCACTAAATGCCAAATACTTGAATGTTGGATTCCTCAAAGATGGAGAACTTTTTGCTAGGGAATCTCTTGGTTTTCTCACTCTTTTGGCTTGGAAGTGATTGAAGGCTTTGTACTTTGAATCAACACTTTTTTACTTTGTCTCCTTTTCTTTTTTGAAGTTTAGTGGAGGTTAAATACCTCATTCATGCTGAAACAACTCCACAAGACCATTAGATTCAAAAATATGGCCGTTTATGGCCGTTGGAAATCAAATCAGAAGTTCAGAAAAACTAGCCGTTATGCCATGAGTCGACCTCATGAGTCGACCTCTGGATCAAGTGTCGACCTCATGAGTCGACCTCTAGTAAAATTTAGGCAAAAGTTCAGAATACCATAGTTCTGCCCATTTTGAATTCTCAGGCTATGAGTCGACCTCTGGTGTCGACCTCTGGACAGGTGTTGACCTCTGGTGGTCGACCTCTGAAGCGTGCCACTGAGACTTTGCCATGTCGGCCATGCTAAACTTTCCTTTTCTTCATGAGTCGACCTCTGGTGGTCGACCTTTGACAAGGTGTCGACCTCTGGGGGTCGACCTCTGATCTGAATTTTTCTGAAACTCTTGAGATATGCGTGCCATGCTTGAGTTTCTTTAAGCCTTTGTTTCTTTTGTCAAATATTTCTTAACAAGAAGGTCCATTATGAGAATTTTGATCTTGTCCAAGGTAGAAGAGCTCTTTTCCAAATCAGGTAAACTTAGTTTCATCATTGTCCTTTTGATACTCTTTTTGAATAACCTAAGTCCTGAAACTTTATCTTGAGATTAAACATTAGTCCAAACATATACTCAACCTTTTGTTAATCATCAAAACAAAGGAGTCAAATCCAACAATCTCCCCCTTTTTGATGATGACAAAACCTTGAGTATATATGCAATTAAGTCCAAAAGCAAGATATAGCAATAATAAAATATTTTCAAAGAATCCTTACATGCATGAGTGTATCATAAAAATTTACTTTTCATCTTCTTTTTGTGAAAAATATTTTCAAGAGTTACTTTTTATTTACTTCTTTCTTTTTGTGAAAACATTCTCATGAGTCAAAAAGGTAAGAATCATATAAACTTTACTACTCATAAGACGGAGATCTCATAAATACATATATACTTTACTAAATTTGATCTCATAAATACATATATACTTTACTACTCCCCCTTTTTGTCAGGAATCAAAAAGTTCATTTTTGTAGTGAAAGATATATTAATGAAACTTATGTTCAATTATAATGAAGTATTTAGGTGCATAAAACACATGCTCCCCCTTAATTTGTGCATTCAATATAATAAAATATTCTAACTTGAGAGTTTAAAAAAGGTAAATGTTAAGAGCTGGTATCAGATAAAATGGCACAAGATAGATAAAATATCACAATGTAGATAAAAACAAATGTATTCAGTTACAAAATTGCTTACAAAGTAGGCACAAAATACTGATACAACAGATCATACACAAGCAAACTAAGTACAACAAATAAAACTATGAGGCTACTCCTCATCAGAAGGTATGTCAAAAGATACAGGAGCCATGATCCTAGATGAGGATTTTGGAGTCCTATGAGAGGAACTCCGAGTCCTCAGAGAGGGACCAGACCTAGGGGTAGTCCTACGAGATATATATGTCCTAGGTAAGGGCTCCACAGATGTCGAGATAGAGGCAGTAGCTGAAGGAGTGGACGGATCAGCATGCTGAGTAGACTGAGCTGGGGTCTGCCTGCTGACTAGCTCATAAGCTGTGGGATCATCGATATCTGTCTATGTATGCTCATCTATGTCATCCAGAATCCCAGTGATAGTCTCAAATAGTGACTCTGTAGGCTCAATATCAACTGGCACAGCTGTGGCTGGAGGATCTGAACTCGGAAGATCAGTGGAAGGAGGATCAGCTGAAGGGGGAATCTCTGGAATCGGCTATGCAGGTGGAACATCAGAACTACCTGCTCCAGGCTGATCTCCATCACTGTCACTGTATCCACTAGAGTCATCAGCATCATCATCATCATCATCATCATCATCATCATCATGTGGAGGAGATACTGTCAGATCTGCAGTCCCTGATGGCAGTGCTAATCTCAATAAGCTGAGGATCTGTCTGAATCCTGTATCCATACTAGCTGAGAGAGCACTAATGCGTGTGTCTGTGTGTATCCGCAGATCATGAAGCTCCTGTCGTACACCAGTGATCTCTGTCCGGACCTCTGAAATCTGATCAGTCACTCGCTGCTCGAAGTCCGATATCCTCACTGAAGTCCTCCATGGTGTAGCAGTAATAGTAGGTGCCGGAGCTGATGAAGGTGGTGGCGTGAATGGCTCAGGCTCCGCAGTCTCTGTCTTCGGTGCTGGGCGAGGAGGTGTACCATGATCAGTAGGCCCTGAAGGCCCTGCCTCAGTAGCTCGGATCTCATCCTCCTCATCTGGCTCCTGGCCAGACTCTCGTCGTACCCATCGATCACTAATCAGTCGAAACCCATCCTATGTAGGGATTTCTCTCCATAAGTATCTGTGTGTTGTAGCTGACTGAAGGGTATACCGTCGAATGAGACACCATGCTCTCTGAATATCTGAGTCAGTCCCATGCCGTACGGCTGAACGAGTCTCCTGTGAGAAGCTGCCTCACCCATCTGCTGAAGCATGATCCTGGGGAGGTTGATGGGAGTCCGCTGACTCAGGGACACTATCAACACCAGCTCACGCTCAGTGAGAAAATCAAATCTCCCGCTCTTCGGAATCAAGATACGAGCGATGATGTGATGCAGCACTCTCATCTCCAGTGAAAGCTGGTTAGCGGCTACTGTGGAAATGCCGCTAACATCCTCACGCTCTAGGATACACCTGAAGGCGTGCTCTCTGTCGCTGATCGTAGTGGCAGCAGTGCCATGAAGTGGAATCCTCCAGATGCGACTGATGACCTCAAGTGTCACTGGAATCTCGATCCCTCGAACTGTAGCAGACCATCCAATGCCATCAGTGGCCATGGATCCATAAAACTTCCTGATGAGGTCTAGGTAGAATCTCTCGGACATCGTACAAAAATGGACCAGACCTGCATCTCTCAGTACATCTCCAATGAAGAAGTGATGCTGATTCCAGAATGGAATATCCACGCGCCTCCCACTAGCAATGCTCTTCCGGACTAGGCTGGCTGGCACTGGTGCAGGTGGCTCTGGGGTCGGCTCATGCTCATGTCTGACTTTCCTTCGCCGCTCAGTACTACCCTGCCCCTGTTCCAGTCTCCTTTTCCTTACTGCCTGGTGTTTTCTCGGACCCATGTGTAAGGATGAGGGGTAACTTAGGGAGAAATGCAAAGAGGTAAGGCTAAGAGGAAAAGAGAGGGAAAGAGAGGTTCGCGGATTGGAAAAAAAGAGAAGAATGTGAAATGGTGAAATAGGGTTTGTGAGAGTGGAGAAAAAAGAAAATAAATAAAGAAAAAGTAAGAGACGGAGGGTAGAAACAAGTGTTTTCTATTGAAATACAACCGGGATTAGAGGGTAGATAGATTCGAAGGCTTTCGGTTGTCCAAAATCAAAAGTACGATCAAAAAGAGGGTTGAATCGAAGAAATGCAAGAGGAGAGGAGAGGATTTCCCAAAATGTTGAGGGAGAAGGGTGGAAATCTACTATTTAGGGGTTTAGGAATGTTGGAGGGGGACCACACGAAGGAGAGGAAGGAAAAAATTGGAAAAACAAGGCTTGCGGATGGGTTTTTTAAAAAGCAAGTTTCCGTTCAAGTGTCGACCTCTGAAAATTTTCAGGGGTCGACCTCAAGTGTCGACCTCCATAACTTAGGTGTCGACCTCAAGTGTCGACCTCCGAAAACCTCAAGTGTCGACCTCCAACAATTAATTACTTAAAATAAAATTCTGTAAGATTTAAAAAATTGATAAAATTTAGAGAAATAGCCTTTAACCATATTTGAGAATTTATAAATCATTTTTGAGTAATTTTGATGAAAATTGAAGAGTTTCAAGCAAAAGGATCAATGACTCCCAGTTCTCTTCTGATCATACAAAATCTGTCTTCATTCAATGGTTTTGTGAATATATCAGCCAATTGATAATCAGTACATATAAATTCTAACAACACATTAGAGTTTTGAACGTGATCTCTTATGAAGTGATGTCTTATTTCAATATGTTTGCTTCTTGAATGTTGTACAGGATTTTTCGTTAAGTTGATTGCACTAGTATTATCACATCTTATGGGTGTCTTAGTTAGTTTGATGCCAAAGTCCTCGAGTTGTTGTTTGATCCATAGAATCTGAGCACAACAGCTTCCAGCTGCTATATATTCGGCTTCCGCCGTAGATAGAGCAACCGAATTCTGTTTCTTACTGCTCCATGAAATCAAATTAACTCTTAGGAATTGACAAGTTCCACTAGTACTTTTTCGATCAAGTTTACACCCAGCAAAATCAGCATCAGAATATGCAATTAATTCATATGATGACTCTCTAGAGTACCAAAGACCAATTTCGATAGACCCAGATAAGTATCTAAGTATACATTTTACAGCTAAGAGATGTGATTCTTTAGGAGCAGACTGAAAACGTGCACACATACAAACACTAAACATTATATCTGGTCTACTGGCAGTTAGATATAGCAATGAACAAATCATGCCTCTATATAATTTTTGGTCTACTGATTTACCACATTCATCTTTGTCTAATTTACATGAAGAGCTCATAGGGGTACCTATTGGTTTTGTAGTCTCCATCCCAAACTTTTTCAATATCTCCCTTGTGTACTTGGCTTGGTTGATGGAGATCCTCTCTTTGGTTTGCTTAATTTGGAGTCCGAGGAAGAAGTTGAGTTCTCCCATCATGCTCATCTCGAACTCACTCTGCATTAACTTCGCAAATTCTTGACAAAGACATTCGTTAGTAGCACCAAAAATAATATCATCTACATATATTTGTACTACTAAGAGATCATCATTTTTCTTTTTCAAAAATAATGTATTATCTACATTACCTCTAGAAAAATTATTTTTCATTAAAAATGAACTTAATCTATCATACCAAGCTCTAGGAGCTTGCTTTAAACCATACAATGCTTTATGCAATTTAAAGACATGATTAGGAAATTCATGATTTTCAAAACCAGGAGGTTGTTCAACATAAACCTCCTCTTCAATAAATCCATTTAAAAAGGCACTCTTTACATCCATTTGAAATAACTTGAAATCCATAAAACAAGCAAAAGCAAGTAAAAGTCTAATTGATTCTAGCCTAGCAACAGGAGCAAAGGTTTCATCGAAGTCGATCCCTTCTTCCTGGTTGTAGCCTTTAGCAACAAGTCTAGCTTTGTTCCTAATTACAATACCATGTTCATCAAGTTTATTTCTAAAAACCCATTTTGTGCCAATTACTGAAACATTAAGGGGTCTTTCAGTTAAAGTCCAAACATTATTTCTTTTAAATTGATTTAGTTCATCTTGCATAGCATTAATCCAGTTACAATCTTTTTCAGCTTCTTCTATTGACTTAGGCTCTATCTGAGATACAAAAGCTAAATAATCACAAACATTTCTAATAGAAGAGCGTGTACTTACCCCCTTTGATGGATCACCTATTATTAGCTCTTTAGGATGTCCATGTGCATACCTCCATTCTTTAGGTAATGGTTTTGGTGAAGTTGCATTGATTTCTTGAATTTGATCTTGACCTTCTTGATCATCATCTCCTTTGGGCTCATCTTCATTGATTGTCAATTGTTCAAGTTTCTTTGAACCTGTTTCAACATCAATAGAATCTTCTTTTCTAGAAGATTTTTTGTTAGATTCATCAAACACTACATGAATTGATTCTTCAACCAGAAGTGTTCTTCAGTTGAAAACCCTGTATGCCTTGCTAGAAGTAGAGTATCCTAAGAAGATACCCTCATCTGACTTGGCATCAAATTTACTGATATTATCTTTGCCATTGTTTAATATGAAACAGCGGCAACCAAATACACGAAAATATTTGAGATTAGGTTTTCGATTTTTCCAAAGCTCATATGGTATTTTCTTCAAAATAGGTCGAATTAAAACATGATTTAAAATGTAACAGGAAGTATTAATGACTTCTGCCCAAAAATATCTAGGTAAATCATTTTCGCAAAGCATTGTGCGTGCCATTTCTTCAAGAGTCCTGTTCTTTCTTTCTACCACCCCATTTTGTTGAGGTGTCCTAGGTGCAGAGAAATTATGATTAATACCATTTTCATTACAAAAAGTTTCAAAATCATGATTTTCAAATTCAGTTCCATGATCACTACACAAAGAAACAATAGTGAGATCTTTTTCGTTTGAAACCCTTTTATGAAATTTAACAAAAGCTGAAAATGTTTCATCTTTATGAGCTAAAAACATTACCCAAGTAAATCGTGAGTAATCATCTACAATTACTAGCCCATATTTTTTACCTCCCAAACTAGTTGTTCTGGTTGGTCCAAAGAGGTCCATATGCAATAATTCAAGGGGTCTAGTAGTAGATACTACTCCTTTAGGTTTGAAAGTAGATTTAGTTTGTTTTCCAAATTGACATGCAGCACAAATTTTATCTTTTTCAAAAGTGAGTTTTGGCAATTCTTTTACAAGATTCTTTTTGCTTAATTTTGAAATCAACTGCATACTAGCATGCCCTAGCCTACGGTGCCAAAGCCAACTAGTTTCACTTGCCTTGGCTTCCTTAACCACTAGGCATTGACCACTTTCCATGGCTAGATCATCAAGATCAACCATGTAAATGTTTCCATGCCTAAGACCAGTGAACTTGATGCCATCGACATCTAGACTAGATACCATGCACAAAGATGATTCAAAAATTACTTTAAAACCTTTATCACAAAACTGACTAATGCTAAAAAGATTATGCTTCAAGCCATCAACAAATAATACATTATCTACATAAGCATTAGGGGTGATATGGATTTTACCAATTCCGACGATTTTGCCTTTTCCATTATCACCAAAGGTAACGTTTCCACCATCAATAGCAGCTAGTGATGAGAATTGCTTCACATCCCCAGTCATGTGCCTTGAGCAACCACTATCCAGATACCACATTCTTCTTTTATTTTTGGTTGCAAGGCACACCTGCAAAAAAATGATCAAGTTGAAACTTTAGGTACCCAAGTCATCTTGGGTCCTTTAGGGTTAGTCAAATTGGTTCCTTTTGGAACCCAAATCTTTTTAAAGGTATTTAATTTTCTTCTATTACAAACATATGATTTATGACCTACTTTACCACATGCATAGCAGGTAATATTAGAAGATGCTGGTATGAAAAAGTTTTTGTAAAGCTTTTGTTGATTGTGTGGCTTAAATCCAAGTCCAGCTTTATTAAACACTGCATGTTGACTATTTAAAAGCATATTCAGTTTTTCTGAACTAAAAGTAAACTTTTCTACAAAAGGTTTTACTTTTTCTAACTCTTCCTTGTAATTCTTATTTTGAAGCAATAGTTCTTTATTTTGTTTTTCAATGTTCTCATTAGTTTTAAGACTTCTATTATTTTTCAAAGAATTATTTTCTTTTAAAAGATTATCTTTATCATTTGTCAAAGTCTTTACATGTTCTTTTACTTTCTTGTTTTCTTGAGTTAAATTTTCAATTTCACTTGAAAACTTTTCTGAACTTTTGGTAAGCTCAAAATTTTGCTTTCTTAATTTCTTATTTTTCAATTTTAACTTTTCATATTCCATTACTAAGTCATCAAAAGCATCATGCAATTCATTGAAAGTAAATTCAGTTTCAGGTTCAGAGTTTACCTCATTATCTTCGTTGGCCATGAAACATAAGTTGGCGACTACCTGCTGCTCTTCTTCACTGCTGGAGTCCTCACTCTCACTCCAGGTAGCCATCATGGCTTTCTTTCTCAACAACCTTCGACTCTTTTTAAGCAAAGGGCAATCCGTTTTGTAATGACCTGGCTTCTTGCACTCGAAGCAGATGGGTGGATCCCTTTCTTTGTCTTTCTCTTTCTCCTTATTGTGATCACCCTTTTGTGATCTCTTTTTGTAGAAGCCCTTCTTCTTTCTCATGAATCTTTTAAATTTTCTTGTAATGAGGGCTGTCTCATCATCATCAGCTTCTTCTTCTGATTCATCACTTGACTCTTCTTTTGTAGTGGACTTGAAGGCTATGGCTTTCTTTTTCTTGTCATTGTCCACTGTCTTCTGCTTTAGTGAAAGCTCGTAGGTCATCAGTGATCCAAGAAGCTGCTCGAGAGGTAGAGTGTTGACATCCTTGGCTTCTTCGATGGCTGTAACTTTCGCATCCCATGAAGCCGAAAGAGACCTGAGAAGTTTGTTAACCAGTTCACCATTAGATATAATTTTTCCTAAACTCCTCATACCATTTACTATATTTGTGAATCTAGTATACATTTCACTTATACTTTCAGTTGGTTCCATCCTGAACATCTCATACGTATGAATGAGCATGTTCACCTTAGTGGTCTTCACTTGGTGTGTACCCTCATGGATAACCTCAAGTGTATCCCAAATTTCTTTGGCAGAAATACAATTTGATATTCTGTTGAATTCACTAGGGTCAAGTGCACAGAATAGCAAATTCATTGCCTTAGCATTTAACTCAGCTTGTTTGATGTCATTGTCATCCCATTCTTCTTCAGATTTCGGGGTGATAATGCCATTAACCAAGTGAGTGGGCTGATGAGGCCCTTTCGTAATTACTCTCCAAATATGATAATCTACAGCTTGTAAATAAATATGCATACGAGTTTTTCAATATGTGTAGTTTGTGCCATTAAAGAAAGGAGGGCGATTTGATGCTTGTCCTTCAACTATACCCATTCCAATTGGGGTGGCCATGATCTTTCATTCAAGATCGTTGGACCTACAAGAGAGTACCGGTGCTCTGATACCAATTGTTGCCCAGATATGGTGCCCAAGAGAGGGGGTGAATTGGGTATTTAAAAAATTTAACGCAATATATGTGCTATCAAGTTTTAAGGTGAAGAGTGATAGTGCTTTAATAATTGTGCAATGGAAGCAATGAAATAAAATGGCAATTAAAGAGCTAAAGAAGTAAAAGAGAAAGGCAATGCAAACACACAAGAGATATAGTGGTTCGGTGCACCTAGCACCTACATCCACTCCCCAAGCTCCACTTGAGAATTTCCACTATAATCTTTAGATTACAGCCGACTTGTTTTACCAGGCTCACAAGTCAAAACCCTACACACTTGTTTTGGCTTCGGGCTAACAAGCAACCCTAGTTGGTTTTATCAATTGGCTCACCAACAAACCTCACTCACTTGTTTTGGCTTCGGGCTTACAAGCAACCCTAGTTGGTTTTATCAATTAGCTCACCAACAAACCTCACTCTAGTTTCAAATTTCCTTGAAACTAGCTAAAGACAAAAGAGTATGAAACAATGAATTAAAACTAAACAAACTCCTTTTGAGCAAAAAATAAATTCGTTGAAGCTCTTGATGGAGACTCTTCAAGCCTTTTCCCTTGGAATCTTTGGACCTCACTAAATGCCAAATACTTGAATGTTGGATTCCTCAAAGATGGAGAACTTTTTGCTAGGGAATCTCTTGGTTTTCTCACTCTTTTGGCTTGGAAGTGATTGAAGGCTTTGTACTTTGAATCAACACTTTTTCACTTTGTCTCCTTTTCTTTTTTGAAGTTTGGTGGAGGTTAAATACCTCATTCATGCTGAAACAACTCCACAAGACCGTTAGATTCAAAAATATGGTCGTTTATGGCCGTTGGAAATCAAATCAGAAGTTCAGAAAAACTAGCCGTTATGCCATGAGTCGACCTCATGAGTCGACCTCTGAATCAAGTGTCGACCTCATGAGTCGACCTCTAGTAAAATTTAGGCAAAAGTTCAGAATACCATAGTTCTGCCCATTTTGAATTCTCAGGCTATGAGTCGACCTCTGGTGTCGACCTCTGGACAGGTGTTGACCTCTGGTGGTCGACCTCTGAAGCGTGCCACTGAGACTTTGCCGTGCCGGCCATGCTGAACTTTCCTTTTCTTCATGAGTCGACCTTTGGTGGTCGACCTTTGACAAGGTATCGACCTCTGGGGGTCGACCTCTGATCTGAATTTTTCTGAAACTCTTGAGATATGCGTGCCATGCTTGAGTTTCTTTAAGCCTTTGTTTCTTTTGTCAAATATTTCTTAACAAGAAGGTCCATTATAAGAATTTTGATCTTGTCCAAGGTAGAAGAGCTCTTTTCCAAATCAGGTAAACTTAGTTTCATCATTGTCCTTTTGATACTCTTTTTGAATAACCTAAGTCCTGAAACTTTATCTTGAGATTAAACATTAGTCCAAACATATACTCAACCTTTTGTTAATCATCAAAACTAAGGAGTCAAAGCTAACAAGGGCAAAGAAAGAAAGGAAGATGGGGTAGAGAGGGCTGAAGGAGGGGACAACAAAAATGGATGAAGATGGTTCCAGGGCGGTGGCTTGGACTTTCTTGGATAGGTAGGGCCTCACACCCTTCGATGCTCAAAGAGCAAAGGCAGCACTCCCTCACGGAGCTCGATGTTCATAAGAACAAAGGTAGAATAGAAGAAGAACACTCAGATTTTATTGCACCATTCATCAAAAAATACATGAGAGGTAGGCCCTTTATATAGACTTACAAAACTTAGGGCCTAAGTAAGGGTATACAAGGGATTTTACAAGAGTTTTAGACCCACCCAAACCCTAACTTGAATGTATGGTAACTTGGTATGAGACAACTCACGCCCTCCCTCTTTTCTTAAGCAAGAAGTCATCCATGAGGGGACTACAAGGAGGGGCGCAGGCTTTCATGAAGAGCATGGGCCTTTGGGCGGCCTACTTTAGTCCCAGGCAGGCTCTAGGGTTTCTTCTAGAGTCCATCTTCCTGGTAGGCTGATGTTGTTATCATCCTGATCTTCAATGGTGATGATCTCAAGGTCCTTCTCATGCAATCCAAGGTAACACATTCAAGTATGAATGGGACTCCTTGTAGTTGTCAAATTACTACTCTAGCTAGGATCCATCAGTGGCTTGAGTCTTCTTCTTGCTGAACTAGACTGGACTCAATTACAAAATTGATGAAAGAAAATCATTCAGGACTCAACTAAGAATTAGCTCAAAGCGAGCTATACATGTCCCAACTGACTCAAAACCCTAATGGCATGAGTCAAACCCTGAATACAGGACTCATGTGACATGGCCCAAAATACAACTCAGGGACAAAAAAAAGATGCAAATCGACAGGACTCAACTGAAAGTCCTAAGAACTCTAATTAGATAACCACAAGGGATTGAGAAGCCTTTGCCTAATCCCGGTGCCCATACCAATTCTTCCAGGGTGGGAGAAACTTGACCTCGTCGAGTAAGGGTTTGTCTGGCTCTAGTAGTGCTCAAGGAGGCCTAGGTCAAGGTGCTGCAAGTCCTCTCTGGTAATCCACGAGTCATCGGATTCTGGTCAACCTTGCCAATGGACCAGGTAGTGTTGATAGCCTTTATCCCGGGTCATGATAGCTTGATCATCCAGGATATGCTCGATCCGTTCTCCTCTCCCAGGTAAATTTAGAGATGGACACTCAGGATTGGGTTCGCTCACAAAGGATGGTTCAGGTCCAAATGACTCGCTAGGAATCATTGCCTGCTCCCTATACTCAACCAAGTTCGAGATATTGAAGGTTGAGCTAATGCCAAAATTCGAGACAAGTCAAGCACATAGGCATTAGGTCCTACCTTCTTCAACATTTTAAAGGGTCCAGCTCCGCGAGCATGTAACTCCTTAATGATCCCAGATGGGAACTGCTCAGGTCTAAGATTAATCATTACAGAATGCCCTACATCAAATTCTTTGGCTCTCTTTCAAGAATTAGCTAGTTTCTTATGTGTTTCAAAATTAGTGCTTAATGCAGATCTTTAACATGATGCACCTATGACTCGTACTGATACCTAACAAAGTACAAACTCAACTATGCATTCCTATTGAGAGAAATTTTATTGGACTCTTTGGGCCTAAACCTAATAGACTATAGACTCTCTAGGTTTGACCCTGGTTTGGCATGCACATGAAAATTTACAATGGACTCCTAGCAAATACCATAAGGTCTTTCAAAAGTAGGTCGCAAACCTAACCTACTCAAAGAACTGGTGTAACTGAATGACCTCAACAAAGTGTAATTGAAAAGTTTGGGGAACATTAGAAGCCTTAGGGTATGGTAGGAAATAAGAATCAAAGTCTTGGGACAATCCATTGGAAGAATGAAATAGACCTTGGTTACTATGGATGACCTTAAGATTTGAACATCAATCTATGGGTGACATATGGTCCACTTGAAGGATGGAGAATTTGGTCATTGCAAGTGCAGGGTCTTTAAGAAAGGATGACTTAGTCAGTTCAAGAAAAAGGTCATCGACTGGGGTTAGAGGAATGAACTCTTTATGAGAATATTGAATGAGATCTCGGGTTGGGGCTAAAGGAGTGGGCTCTTCCTGAGGGTATTGACTTATAGGAACCAAGTCCTCACTAATTTCCTGTTGTTCTGATACTTTAAAACTAGGCTCTATAATTTTATCTTCTTCTAGGGTTTCCTTAAGTAAGGTACAAAAGTTATCCTCCTCAAAGTCTTCTCCTTCGTATTCGTCTACTAAACTCATGTCAACCTCAAACACTTCTACAATGGGTTCTGATTTGTCCTCTTCTAGCTCTCCTATATGTAAGGCTTTGGCTGGACATTGGCTAGCATAGTGTCCTGGTTTGTGGCATTTAAAGCACGTGGTGTTGGGACTTCTCTGATCCTTTAGTGATTTGCTCTTATCCTTCTCTAGCTCCTCAACCTGGAAATACCCTAAGTCTTGAATATCAGTGCAATCAATTTGAACTTCAGGGTCCATACTCCTATCATTCATGGGAACTGGTGGGATACTAGGCTTGGGTCGGCTCGGGCTAGCTTCGCTAGGACCTAGTCTTAGGTTAGGGAAACTAGTCCTAATGGGGTCAAGTCGACTAAGGGGTACATGACTAATAATTGGCTTGCACTCAGGGGTGGCACGGGTGGGAAAAGGTGGCTCAGGTTTGGATCTAGTTTGGATCCTACGGGTTTTCTCTAGGGTTCCTAACTGGTCTCCTACTTGGTCAAATCTTTAGTTCATTTGGGTGAATGATTGGGCCATCTGTTCAGTGAGGGCTCTTATTTGGGCTTCAAGATTAGAATTATCCATGGGCTTAGCCAACTGTGGGAGTGGTAGATGATATGAGACTCCTGACCTAGTGCACATGCAAGACTCAAAGGATAAATTGACTACGGTTTCCTAGACCTAGAGCCCAAATAGAATGGGTCGACTTAACTTACACACAACACAATCCCTAGTCGTTCCACTGGCCAGGTAAGAGGTGGGATGGTGGGAGGCCCCCTGCTTTCGCAAGGATCCAATTAAGAAATCACCAATCCATTTGGGGCGTTTGCCTCTAGACCCCAAGCCTAGACATGAGCTTCCAGTAATAGGAGAGGTATTGGGTGCACTAGTCTTCCCACTAAGGTTGGACCCAACATGTTGGTGTCCCTAGCTCACTAGAGCAAAGCAAATTAGGTTTAATTGATTTTAAATTAGGTTTAGGTTTGAATGCTAGGATTGTTGTTTTGGACTAAGGAGAGGTAATCAACTCCTGCCCCCATCTGACATATTGAGAGTGCCCTTAAAGTGATTTATGCAAATGATGGCAAGCAAATGAAATCCTAATGATGCAATGTTTCTAAAGTTTCTCTTTTTTTTTGCAGAAATATAATATGCAGGAAATTGCCTAATATGCAGGAAATAGACAGAAACAATAATTTATACCAAAATTATGCAGAAGAAACCTTAAGCATGCTGAAATCTGGTTGTAGAAATTTTCTAGGCAGAAAAACAGGGTTGCAAAATAGAGGCAGTCCAAAAAATCATGAAAAATTATGATTAATTGAAATCAATTATGTTGGCTCTAGCAAAATAAAAATCAAGATTTTATCACATTTCTACAGTCAGAAACAATTGTTCGAAGGACCTATATGCGGGCTGGCCTATTATGCAGAATTAAGTTAGATGCAGATTTTGATATTTCAAAAATTAAAATAAATGCAGAAAAATTTCAAGCCATGCTCGAAAGAGATCACATCCAGCCTAGGCTCATTATTCCTATAGGTCGTGATAGTATACTTGTGTATACCCGCTTAGAAGGCATGATTTCTTCAAAGAAAGGACTTAAGAAAGGAAAAGCTATATCCTAACCATGCTCTGATACCAAAAATGATGCGGGACTAATCAGCATGCAAATATTTTTTTCTTTTTTTTTTTTTTAAGAGGCTTAAGAAGAGTTTGTATTCCCAAAATTCAGCCAAAGAATAGAAGGGGGGTTATGCAATAATTAAGAAGAAAGAAGCATGCAAAGAAGACCCTAAAAGGTGAAGAAACCAGGATCCCAAGGCTAGGAAACCTCGGTAGGACTAGTTCTTCCTTAATAACCTAGACTAGAGAGATAGGGGGTGTGTACCTGGCAAGATCTTATGTGCCTGATGTCGAGATCGCTCCACTCATGGATGCTTCCTGGAAGAAGAAGCAATCAACCGCGGGTTTTTGGCTTTTCATCCGCTCCTTAGAAGGTTGGGCGAACGGAATCCGATTGTCGTGAAACATGAGGGACCTACAAAACATCAAGTGAAGATTTAGAAAAAAATAAGAAACAAGAAAAAGAAAGAAGGGAAGATGGGGTAGAGAGGGCAGAAGAAGGGGGCGACCAAAATGGATGAAGATGGTTCCAGGACGGCGGCTTGGACTTTCTTGGATAGGTAGGGCCTCACACCCTTCGATGCTCAAAGAGCAAAGGTAGCACTCCCTCACGAAGCTCAATATTCATAAGAACAAAGGTAGAATAGAAGAAGAACATTCAAATTTCATTTTATGATTCATCAAAAAATACATGAGAGGTAGACCCTTTATATAGACTTACAAAACTTAGGGCCTAAGTAAGGGTATACAAGGAATTTTACAAGAGTTTTAGACCCACCCGAACCCTGACTTGAATATATGGTAACCTGGTATGAGGCAACTCATGCCCTCCCTCTTTTCTTAAGCAAGAAGTCGGCCAAGAGGGGACTACAAGGAGGGGTGCAGGCTTTCATGAAGAGCATGGGCCTTTGGGTGGCCCACTTCAGTCCCGGGCAGGCTCTAGGGTTTCTTCTGGTGTCCATCTTCCCAGCAGGCTGATATTGTTGTCATCCTGGTCTTCAATGGTGATGATCTCAAGGTCCTTCTCATGCAATCCAAGGTGGCACATTCAAGTATGACTGGGACTCCTTGTAATTGTCAAATTATTACTCTGGTCGGGGTCCATCAGTGGCTTGAGTCTTCTTCTTGCTGAACTGGACTGGACATAATTACAAAATTGATGAAAGAATCATTCAGGACTTAACTAACAATTATCTCAAAGTAAGCTATACATATCCCAACTGACTCAAAACCCTAATGGCATGAGTCAAACCCTGAATACAGGACTCATATGACAAGGCCCAAGACATAACGCAGGGTCAAAAATAAGATGCAAATCGACAGGACTCAACTAAAAGTCCTAAGAACTCTAATAAGATAACCACAAGGGATTGAGAAGCCTCTGCCTAATCCTGGTGCCCGCACCATTAAGTATAGTCTAGTTAAAAATTATCTTCACTTAAGAAAACTTACCTCAAAAGCATGATTTGCATCCTTTGAGGGCGGCTTATCCTAGAGTCTAGGCTACTTCAAATAAGGTAAAAGAGAGCATAAATCAATATGAAGTAAAAGAAAAGCCTTTTTATTTCATGAAATAAGAAATACATCACAAAAAGATAAAAGGAAACAATTATTAGATTTCCCTGATTTCTAGATAGGATGGAGATCACGCTTCCAGGAAGAAGCAGCAGCACATCAATAGTCGCAGCACTTCAGCAGGTAGAACCGATGCAAGTAGTAGATCAGGATGATAAAGAAATGGAGGTAGAATGGGGCGGAGGGTAAAGTGCGGTGAAATGTGGGATGATGGAGCATGGAATGGAAGTCGAAAGAATGCGGGAATTGGATAGAAGGAATGGAAGTGGATGAGAGCAGGAATGGAGTGCGGAGTGGAGTGGAGAGATGAAATTGGATGAGAAAGGAACTGAGAATGATAGCGGGGCATAGAATGGTCAATGCTTGAGTGGAAGGGGTCAAGAGGTATTTATAGATGGGGAGCGATGCATTGGCTCTACATGGGAACCATAGTGGTTTCCCAACATGAACTTCTTAACAGCCTCACACCTATTTCAGTTCTGCCTCAATAAATCTCTGTTTCCTCGATCTTATCCTAACCATCACACGATCCTCGTGAAACTGATCTCCATTGCAAAACTGATTTCCATTTCTTATCCTCATCCCCATGCCTGCCATCGTATGATTTCTATTCCATTTCAATTAGACTCC